>CM069156.1:31854394-32454394 GCA_035221665.1 Okamejei kenojei | reverse complement strand
GTTCAGCACACCAAATCCACACCGACTGTTATGCATCCATTTACCCGCGTCCTCTTTCATTCTCCCGTCACTCCCATGAGCACTCCTCGGGTTCGACCACTCACCAACGCCAGGTGTTATTTGCAGCAGCCTCTTCACCCATCGAATAGCACACCTTTGGGATGTTAGAGGAAACCAGAGCATCTGGAAGAAATCCTTATGTGCAACCTCCACGCTGACAGAACAGGAAGTCCGGATCAGAGCTGGGTCGCTGGAACTATGAGGATGCTGCATTACCTGCAGTGCACTGTGCTGATTTATTGGGGAATGTACAGGTTTTATTACTGTCTTACTTTCAAACCTGTATACCCTTCACAAGGTCGGGTACCAATTCCTGAACATTGCATCCAAAATAACATCTACCCTTGATATTTATTCTGAAGTGCTGAAGCAATACTTTTGTATTTATATTCTTTTAATTCACGGTCTCGTTAGCAATTTAAAGACCTCATGACATTTAATCTAGCTTTCAAAATCTGGGCACACAATCCTTCTGTTCCAAATGAACTCGGAAACGTTTCTCACTTTCTGCTATTCTTGTATCTGGAGTACACGAGATTTCAGATGCTAGAATCTTGAGCCAAGTACAAAGTACTGGAGGAACTTAGCAGGTCAGTCAGCATCTGCAGAGGGAGTGGACAGATAACCTTTCGGGTCGGGACTGCAGTTGAACCCTGAAGAAGGACCCCAATCTGAAAAGTCCTCTGTCCGTTCCTTCAACAGATGCTGCCTGACCCACTGGGCTCCTCCAGCACTTTGTGGTTGGTATCTTGATTATATTATCACACCTTCACATTAAACTATTCTCACTATTGTTCTTTCCCTCTGGAATATTTCCTTTGGCTTGCGTCTCTTTGCAATTCTCTATACTTCATGTTAAATGCAACTGCAAACATGCTTTCATTTAAATAGTAAGGAACCTGACTTTGGGATTTGAGTGGCTTAAACTGACTTTCATAAACTTTGAGGAGCACAATTTTCCAGAGCCCGGCTACTTATTGATGTGTATTTTATATAAATACTGTCTCAACTAGTACACCGTAGATTCCACACAGTTCTCTGCAATTCTGGTCGCTCTCTTGTGAAACATGAATAATTTGTAATTTTGGAGTAAGCTGTTTTTCATTTTTAAGTGGTTCTGTGGGGCATGAAAAATCATTTCCTTTTCTGATGATGAATCCACTTTAACATGTATTGACATGCTTCCACATTTAGGTGACAGAAAGTCTCCATAAGACGATTGTGAAGCGGCGGATGTCACACGTCAGTGGGGGCGGCTCGATAGACCTGTCGGACACCGACTCTCTCCAGGAATGGATTAACATGACGGGCTTCTTGTGTGCAATAGGAGGTGTCTGTCTCCAGCATCGCACTAACTCAGGCTTAGTAACTTACAGCCCTCCCATGGGACCCATCGTCGAGAGGAAGGGTTCCATGATCTCCATGGTTTCAACGGAAGGAAATACAGAGACCCCGGTCAGCAAGTTTTTGGAACGGCTTCTCTCACTGATGGTTTGCAATCATGAGAAAGTAGGGCTTCAGATCAGGACTAACATTAAAGACCTGGTTGGACTGGAGCTTAGTCCTGCACTTTACCCCACACTCTTCAACAAGCTGAAAAACTGTATCAGCAGGTTTTTTGACTTGCAAGGCCAGGTGGGTATCCAAGCTAATCTACTCAATGAACATTGTTTCAAAGGTATGGAATGCGGTGAAATGTGGTCCAAGGCATGCTTTCGATGTTTGCGCTGTTATGGATGGTAAAGGAAGGGGTGATGAGTAAATTGGGGTGTACCAGTACTCATACTTGATATAAATTAAGTTTCTGCAATTATTTGCAAACAAAACATGCAAACATGATGCAGTGGTGCAGCTGGTAAAGCTGCTGCCTCACACGCCAGAGTTTGCGCGTTCTCTCTCTGACCACATGTTTCCTCCCACATCCCCCAACAATATGCAGGTTTGTGAGTTAATTGGACTGTTGTCCCTAGTGGTAGGGACTGGATGCGAAAGTGGAATAACATAGAGCTAGTGTGAACGGGTTGTTCAGCATGGACTTGGTGGGATGAAGGGCCTGTTTCCATGCTAAACCAAACATGAACAAGGAGCAGAAGTTGGTTGTTTGGTCTCTCCATCCTCCCCTACCACTTAAGATCATGGCTGATCTTTAATGTCTCCAGAAGATCATTTTTACTTAAGTTGTATCTATCTTATTTAAGCCAATTATTGAGATTTTGTTTTTTTCATAATTTTGTTTTGGTCAAGGGTTAATGAGTTTTCTTTTGCCTTGGGCCTTTGTGTTCCTCTTTGGTTGCTATTTTAATTGAGCTTAACGATGCTTCATAAAATGTAACTATATGTAATGCAGGTGTTACTGAATGACACAAACACACCGTTTGTGGAGCAGACCATTGCAATTATGAAGAACTTACTTGACAATCACACTGATGGCAGTTCAGAGCACCTGGGGCAAGCTAGCATTGAGACAATGATGCTCAATTTAGTCAGGTAAGGTGTTGTTTTGTTCAAGGTGTTGCTTGTGTCCATTTAGTCTCTGAAGATGATTCCTTCCATTGGTATCATGACCTAATCTTCCTCATCCCTCTTGCCAAAGTAATAATTATTCATTTAAGAGCGTAGAATCTTTGCTGAATGTCATGAAGACAGTAAATAAATCAGTATTACTTGAAGTGTAAAAAGCCATCTGCCTCAGAAGGTGTATTCTAGCTTTATGAAATAGCTGGGTTAGAGATAATGAAGACTCTGGCCATGATTCAGAGCATGTATACCTACTGACCTAATTTGCTCTTAAGGGCTTGTCCCACTTTCACAACCTAATTCACGACCTTTTTTACTCGTGGACATTTTCCATCATGCTAGAAAAAAACGCCCCGACTTACTTGATGCCACGAGTACCTACGACTAGCATCAAGACCTACCTACGACTTACCTACGACCCCGTGACGACCATGATACGAGTATGAGTTAAGGGCAAACTCGGCAGAGGTCGTGAAAGTGGGCATGAATTAGGTCGTGAAACAGGCCCTTTAATTTGCTTCAGATTTGGGGTGGCACAGCAGAGCCGCTGGTTGAGCTGTTGCCTCAGTGTCAGAAACCTGGGTTTGATCATGACCTCGGGTGCTTCCTGTGTGGAATTTGCACTTCGCCCCCGTGACTACACGGGCTTCCTCCGGATGCCCCGGTTTCCTCCCACATCTCAAATACATGTGGGTTTGTGGATTAATTAGCCTCTGTAAATCATCCCCGGTGTGTAGCAAGTGGACGAGAAAGTAGGATAACATAGAACTCGTGTTGAGCGGACAATCGCTGGTTGGCGTGGACTCGGGCCATAGGGCGTGTTTCTATGCTGTACATTTCAATTTGAATGATAGCATATTCTTGAGAGCTACTGATTCCATACCATCGGCCTGCTTCTTGGTCGTGTAAAATGGCTTGACAATCTGATCTTTTACTGTTGGCATTACTGAACTATTAACATTCCTTCATGCTGTTAGCTGGAACACAAAAAGTAAAATCTGAGTGTTTCAGATGGTATAACCCGACAAGTCAATCTGTGCTCTTCAATGCAGGTATGTTCGTGTCCTTGGAAATACTGTCCATGCAATCCAGATCAAAACCAAACTCTGTCAGTTGGTAGAGGTTATGATGGAGAGACGAGACGATCTCTCCTTCTGTCAAGAGATGAAATTTAGGTGAGTATCGTAACTCAAATATTGCAATGGTGATACAGGGGCAGCATGCAGAGAGGAGTGGTGCCATGGTAGAGTTGCAGCCTTACAGCGTCAGAGACCTGGGTTTGATCCTGACTATGGGGCTGTCTGCACAGAGTTTGCATGTTCTCCCCGTGACCGCGTGGGTTTCCTCTGGGTGCTCCGGTTTCCTTCCACATTCCAAAGACGTTAGTTAATTGGCTTCCGGGAAAAAATTGTCCCAAGTGTGTAGGTTAGAACTCGTGCACGGATCACTGGTCGGCACGGACTCAGTGCACCGTATGGCCAGTTTCTACTCTATCTCCAAACCAAACTAAACCGGGAGCCTCGACACAGGGAGAGCTTTTAAAATCACGATGGCAACATGGAAGTGAAATTTGAAAAATGTAAATTATCTTCCATGAAAATAATGAGTACAGACCTACCAGCCAGTCATAAAATGGTATCTCGTCGCCTGTTGCCATTCAGGATAGGCAATCTGCCATGCTTATCCACATAGTTATTCACTCTTAATAGGAGTGAAAATGGCAAGCACTCCTACTTTAGAGGATGCATAATAAAAAATGGCTTTTCATTTTCTTCCACTTCCTATGAATGAGTGAAAAAATATACAAAGGTGATTTTGATACAATTACCCAGTGAGTTGGAATGCAATATCTCTTACAAAAGGACACAAAGTGCTGGAGTAACTGAGCGGGTCAAGCAGCATCTCTGGAGAACATGGATAGGTGACGTTTTGGATTGGGACCTCTCTTTGGGCCGATTAGTCTGAAAAGAGGTCCCAAAGACTAAATGGACACAAGCAACACCTTGAACAAAATATCATGTTCTCCAGAGATACTTCTTGCTGCTTGATCTACTGAGGTACTTCAGCACTTGCTGGCCTTTTGTGTAAACTAGTATCTGCAGTTCCATGTTTCCAATGTCCATCACAGAAAGGTATATGTTTTCTGTTGTCAGGTGTACCAAGGTACAGCGAAAAGCTTTGTATTGCATGCTATACAATCAGATCAGATGATACAATGCATAAGTACAATCAAGTCAAACTTGAGTACAATAGATAGAGCAAAGGGGAAGATAGAAACATAGAAAATAGGTGCAGGAGTCGGCCATTCGGCCCTTCGAGCCTGCACAGCCATTCAATATGATCATGGCTGATCATCCAACTCAGTATCCCGTACCTGCCTTCTCTCCATACCTCCTGATCCCTTTAGCCACAAGGGCCACATCTAACTCCCTCTTAAATATAGCCAATGAACTGGCCTCAACTACCTTCTGTGGCAGAGAATTCCACAGATTCACCACACAGATGAAAAATGATTTTCTCATCTCGGTCCTAAAAGACTTCCCCCTTATCCTTAAACTTTGACCCCTTGTTCTGGACTTCCCCAACATCGGGAACAATCTTCCTGCATCTAGCCTGTCGAACCCCTTAAGAATGTTGTAAGTCTCTATAAGATCCCCCCTCAATCTTCTAAATTCCAGCGAGTACAAGCCGAGTCTATCCAGTCTTTCTTCATATGGAAGTCGTGCCATCCCAGGAATCAGTCTGGTGAACCTTCTCTGTACTCCCTCTATGGCAAGAATGTATTTCCTTAGATTAGGAGACGAAAAATGTACGCAATACTCCAGGTGTGGCCTCACCAAGACCCTGTACAACTGCAGTAGAACCTCCCTGCTCTTGTACTCAAATCCTTTTGCTATGAATGTCAACATACTATTCGCTTTCTTCACTGCCTGCTGCACCTGCATGCCTACTTTCAATGACTGGTGTATCATGACACCCAGGCCTCGTTGCATCTTCCCCCTTTCCTAATCGGCCACCATTCAGATAATAGTCTACTTTCCTGTTTTTTGCCACCAAAGTGGATAACCTCACATTTATCCACATTATACTGCATCTGCCATGCATTTGCCCACTCACCCAACCTATCCAAGTCAACTTGCATCCTCCTAGCATCCTCTTCACAGCTAACACTGCCCCCCAGCTTCGTGCCATCCGCAAACTTGGAGATGTTGCATTCAATTCCCTCATCCAGATCATTAATATATATTGTAAATAGCTGGGGTCCCAGCACTGAGCCTTGCGGTACCCCACTAGTCACTGCCTGCCATTCCGAAAAGGACCCGTTTACTCCTACTCTTTGCTTCCTGTCTGCCAGCCAGTTCTCTATCCACATCAATACTGAACCCCCAATACCGTGTGGTTTTTGTTTGTATACTAATCTCTTATGTGGCACCTTGTCGAAATCCTTCTGAAAGTCCAGATATAACACATCCACTGGTTCTCCCTTATCCACTCTACTAGTTACATCCTCGAAAAATTCTATAAGATTTGTCAGACATGATTTACCTTTCATAAATCCATGCTGAGTTTGTACAATGATTTCACCACTTTCCAAATGTGCTGCTATCCCATCTTTAATAACTGACTCTAGCATTTTCCCCACTACCGATGTTAGACTAACTGGTCTGTAATTCCCCGTTTTCTCTCTCCCTCCCTTTTTAAAAAGTGGGGTTACATTAGCTACCCTCCAATCCTCAGGAACTACTCCAGATTCTAAAGAGTTTTGAAAAAGTATCACTAATGCATCCACTATTTCTGGGGCTACTTCCTTAAGTACTCTGGGATGCAGCCTATCTGGTCCTGGGGATTTATTGGCCTTTAATCCATTCAATTTACCTAGCACCACTTCCCGGCAAACTGGATTTCACTCAGTTCCTCCATCTCATTTGACCCCCGGTCCACTGCTATTTCCGGCAGATTATTTATGTCTTCCTTAGTGAAGACCGAACCAAAGTAGTTATTCAATTGGTCTGCCATGTCCTTGTTCCCCATGATAAAGAGTGCAGAATATAGTTCTCAGCAATGTAGTGCACCAGTTCCATAGACAAAGTCCAATGTTTGCATAAAAGTCAAGATGAATCGGACAGTTCCTTACCTTATGATTCAGAAACTTGATAACAAAGGAGAGGAATCTGTTCCTATGTCTGATGGTGCTTGCTTTCAAACTTCTGTACCTTCTGCCAGATGGGAGCAGGGAGAGGAAAGAATGATAATAGTTTGTCCTCATTGTAAGTAGATGTTTTCACCGTGGAAAGTTGGTGATCAACCTCGTGGGTACATTGATACTGGAGAGTCATGTTTAGTTTTTTTTTTGTCCAGGAATAAGATGGTGGAGTACTTGACAGATTGGGTAATGGGAACTTCAAACCAGGCTGCTGATGATGATGTGAAATGCTTAACAAGGTAAATAGATCTTTCCTCCAATTAAATGTTTCTCAGCCAAGATTAACATTACTTAATTAATCCACTTTTTCTAGTGATTTTTAGTTAAATGCTGAAAACAAATGCTTTCTAACTTAAGCATTCTGATTTTGCTAGCAATCTTGCCAATGTAAAAACATTAAAATAATTTGCGATGAAGAATGCTGATCGTTGTGGAAGTACCCTGGGGTGCTGTATAGCTTTTAATCATTTATGCCGACATATCTCCAAATCCCAAAGGCTATTAAGATATAAGAATCTCACCATGCTTTCAACTCAACTGTTCGCTGCTGGAGCTCATCGTAAACATTGTAGTTCTTTTTTAATTTAATTGCGGCACTGAAGTTTTTAATCATTCTAAAATTTGTCCATTACAAACTTCAATTCCACTACTTTTTATTTTAGGCAGTTCCAAACATCATTAATAGATTAACTGTTCCTCGGGTCTTGAGTTGTAAAACAAAATCTTACCGTTTTATTTGAGAGTTGATAATTGTGCTATAATTTCTTCCGGTGCCTCTTTAGATCAGATGTGCTCCTTGGAAGCACTTCAGAACTTGAGGTCGTTTGAGTATCTAACAGCATAACGGCATTTTCATTTAGTGGTATATTATGTTTTGGTCTGTGTGAAGTTATAGAATACTGAATAATGTAATATGCACTGGTTCCGTAGCTTTATAGAATTATATTTTCAAGAGGCGATTTATTTTTGTCGTCCTTCCATTTTCGTCTTTGTCCTATTGCATACACCAGGTTAGCCACATGTTTTCTGCCTCACTTTTTATCTCCCAGTCCTCTCTTCCAATCTCTTGTGTCTTTTTCATTCAATTTGTAGGAAAACATTTTGATTTTCTATCAAGTGCTCAGAAATTCATTGATTTTGTTAATGTAAGGCACTTTGCATTCACTTTGCATGGAAATGAAATCACATTCTAACTTTGGATTTGAATTTCATCTGGTGCAGAAAAGAATTGTGGTTTAGGTTTATCATTTTCACGTGTACACGTGAAAAGCATTGTTTTGCATGCTGTCCTATCGGATCAGATAATAAATAAATACAATCAAGTCAAACTGGTACAATAAGTAGAGCAAAGGGGAAGGTATAGAGTGTGGAGTATAATTTTCAGCATTGTAGCCCATCAGTTCCATCGACAAAGTCCAATGTCCACAATGAGGAAAATAATGTTATATTCTAAAATGACTTTTTTTATGAATATGTTCTACAGAGACCTTGACCAAGCGAGTATGGAGGCAGTGGTGTCGTTGCTTGCAGGATTACCGTTACAGCCTGAAGAGGGGGATGGCGTAGAACTAATGGAAGCTAAATCGCAGCTCTTTCTCAAGTGAGTCCATTTTGTGACATCGAGAACAACAAATGCCTTTGTTGTATCTGACAGCGATTTGAACTCTGTCCAAAAAGCTCCTAATCTGCCACGTGTTATGTAAACAATTCAGTAATTGCAATATCGCAGTAAAAGTGCCCCTCCTTTAGGTATTTCACGCTCTTCATGAATTTGCTCAACGACTGCAGCGAAGTTGAGGAGGAAACGGCACAAACGGGCGGACGGAAGAGAGGGATGTCACGTCGCCTTGCATCACTTAGGCACTGCACGGTTCTCGCGATGTCCAACCTTCTCAACGCCAATGTAGACAGTGGACTCATGCACTCAATAGGTGAGCTTAAATGCATTTTATTCATAATTCAAAAGTAATTTTCTGAAAATGTTGCCATTTTTCATGGGTAATTTATTGCTATTTGAGGCTTTGATACACATGTGAATTGAACAAATAAAATTATGCAATAGCATCTCATATTGGGTAGTTTACAGCCAATGGCATGAATATTGAATTCCCCTCCACTATCTATTCACCCTATCAAATTCCCTCATGATTTTATGCAACTCAATAAGATCACCCCTGAGCCTCCGACACTGAAGGAATAAAATCCTACCTTGTCCAATCTCCCCTTGCATCCGAGCAAATCTTCCTGCGCTCTTTCCAGCTTAATGATATCCTTCCTAAAGCAGGATGAGCAAAATTTAACACAATGCTCCAAATGTGACCTCACCAATAATCTTACAATTGCAATAGGTAAACAATCTTAAAATCGTATTGCAACATGCCATGTATTTATTGTTCTATTGGGTTGATGATGTATTTTCAGAATTCTTGAGCTTTCATGAATGTTCCTTTAGATTTGCTTAAAGAAAGTCTTTGAATTGAAAAATGTGTTCTTGAAGGTTTGTTTTGTTCTTTTTCCAAACCCTAATTGGATTTTTTTTTCTGATGTTGTCTTTATTATGTTTAGGCTTGGGTTACCATAAAGATCTTCAAACAAGAGCCACCTTCATGGAAGTGCTAACTAAAATTCTTCAACAGGGGACCGAGTTTGATACTCTAGCTGAAACTGTACTGGCTGATCGATTTGAAAGGCTTGTGGAGTTGGTCACTATGATGGGAGACCAGGGGGAGCTTCCTATTGCAATGGCTCTTGCCAATGTGGTGCCTTGTTCACAGTGGGTAAGTAGAGTTACCTTGGCAAAGTAAACCAGTTTAGCTGTTCAGTTGTCTCGTGCAAGGGGAAATTTTCACTGGATGGGCAAAGATTGTTGTGCGGCTTGGGGAGAATGAGTAAAATGTAAGCAGAGTATGAAGTGACAAACGCCAGATAAAATGCAGCAAACTGGCCTTCCCACTGCCCTTTTCCACTCCTCACACAGTGTCCCAGCTAAAAAATATTTTGTTGCAAAAGTAATTACCTTCATGAATCATTTATTGTAGGAAGTGCCGCACCTGTCAGTTTATTTTTCATGCTGTTTCCAACTTGTGATATGCCAAATAGCTTTTTAATTCAATCTGTCTTGTAACCACTGCTTAATCCCGGCTTTGCATGGAAGAATGACCGGACTTTCAAAAGGAAGTTAAGTGCATGTATTTAAACTGACCGGTGGTATTTTCACTAATTAGTCTATCAGTTCACGATTGATGGATAAGAAAATGAAAAATAGACTGATGTTTGGACACTTTAGCTGGTATGTTTGTGTTCACTTAGTTCTAAGCAATGCTCTCAATGAAACTAAAATGTGTAACTACCTTCTGTGTGATCTTATTTCACTCATATTGCACACTCCATGAATTTTTATTTGTCCCTTCATCCCTGTTTGAAGGGATTGTGAAATGTTCATAGATATGTATAATCTGAGAGAAATGTTCTTCTGCTCTTAAATAGTGGTTACTTGTGGAAATTATTTGGTTCAGTTATTCATTCACAGGCTGAATTAATATCAATATATTGACCTCGCCCCAATGGAAATATTGTAGACATATTTACTTCTCAACAATGTTAATTGCTGGGAGTGAAAAGTAGTCATGGTTGTTATCAATGGGGTCTCAATTTATATATCAGTATATTTCTGAAGGCATATTAGATGTAAGGGTATAAATGTCCACCACCGATTTTCTGGCAACTGGCAGTCTGCCCCCCCCCCCCCCTCTTAATCCAGACAAAAAACCCTCCGGATGTCCCCTAGAAAATATGGCACCTGGGCGAGGTGAGGCGGCCAATCTCAACCTCATCGGGACTTCACCCATCTTCTATTAATTTGTGTGAATGCAAGTGGAATCCTTTCTATGTAGTGTAAAAGACTTCAGTGTAAAAGTAATTTAGGCAATTAGAAAGGTACATGAGATAGGAAACGGTGCATAAAATGGAGTCAAAAACAACTGTAAGGTTATATGGTAGAGTAATGTTCTGTTTTGAATACTGGACGGGGATATAATTGCTGTTTTGAGGATGCTAAGAAGTCTAGATAATGTTGAACATGAGCTGCTGCTTTACTTCGTCCAATATGGTAAACTGGAGGGAATTGTTTTATGGTGGGTGCGGGCTGAGGAGGGGATGGTAGGAGTGGGCGTTAAATCATAGTATATTGGTATTTCACTGAGCAAGGATTCATTATGGTGCAAATACCTTGGGCAGCTAGTGGAAATGTTGCCAATGTTGACTCATTTAAATAAAAATTAGCTTCATTGACTTCAGAAAACATTCTGAAGTATTACCTCATGTAAGATGTGAGAAAAGGACCAATTCACAAGTGAAATATTCGCATCATGTGAGATATGGGTTAAATGTGGGAAAAGGACCAATTCAAGCGTGGCATCTTGGTCAGCATGGACGAATTGGGCTGAAGGGCCTGTTTCCGTGTCATATCGATCTAACTCTATAACATATGCTTATTACGGTATAATGAGTAGGAGCCGATGTCTTTAGATCTATGGCTAAAACTTTGCCCCACTGATGGGCCTGCCATTCCTTGTATCTGGGTCTTTTGTAGATTGTATAATAACCAACTGGATTGAATAGTGAACGATTGTATTATCGTATTACATGATGACGAGATGGTGACCATGTAGAATCTGGTTCTTTTTTTCCTCTTGATATTGCACAAGATCAACTCTTGAAATAGTAAAAAGATGTAACTCAGTCTTTCGCCTGATGATGGCAGCAAAGCTTCAAATTAGTGAGTTTGGTCCTTCGTTAATTTCTGAAGCTGCATGTGCCTGACTGTTTTTGAAGTTGTACTAAGTGGCGTTTGAACTTGGGGCAGGGATGTGGGGGTGAAGAAGTTTGTAGGTTAAGAGCTAAGGTTTAAAGAGACATGGGGAGCAAGGGAACAATTATTGTTGTAGGATTGTTTGAATGAAATAACATTTCGCACTTGATAACCAAACAGGTCAGGTTATGTTTACTTTATTTGGTATGTTTTTCTATATTTTATTACTTTCAAGTTGCACTTATGTTAAAACGATAGCTCGTAACATTGGTCTCAGAAGAACATTTTACACTGAATTTTCTAGTTTTGTTCAATAAATTCTCAGTGCCATAAGCACAATTTTAATCTAATTGATATTAAAGTGCATGAAAATAGTTTGAAATGGATCAGAGTAATAAATTAGAGTTCCTTGTGCATGTTTGTAACTATCTATTCTGCAAAAGTAATTTCTCTCCAAACCTGATATGTCTTTACGATTTACATGTTTCCATCCTGCCTCTTTGTCCCCCTTGTTTTAGCATTTGTGAATATTAAGCAACTTTTCACATGAGAATAGCTTATTGTGTATAACATACACCCGTCACTATCAGTGCAGGAATGCCAATAACAAAAATAATTAACTGCAATTCTCAGCGCAGCACATGAAGTGGTATCTTAATCATATATAAAAGAAAACCTAAGATGAAGCTATAAATCACCTTAACTGTCTACTAACTTAAAAGCACAAGAAGTACAAACAGCAATAGGCCCCATATGGCTTATTCCACCATCAATAACAAATAATGACCATTATTTTACCTATTTGTAACTTGCTTGCACTAACCCTGAAGAAGGGTCTTGACCCGAAACATCACCTATTCCTTTTCTCCAGAGATGCTATCTGACTCGCTGAGTTACTTCAGCTTTTTTGTGTCTATCTTCAGTTTAAACCAGCATCTGCTGTTCCTTCCTGTACATTTCATCTGCACTATCTCATATCCGTTGATTCTCTTAAAAAAACAAAAATCAATCTACGTGGAATATGTTTATGGCTGAGCCTCCGCAACATTCAGTTGCCTCACGGATTCCAAAGATTCACTACCCTTTGGTTGAAGAAAACTGTTCTCTTCATCTTGAACAGTGAACTTTTTTATTTTGACTGCATGTACTGAATGACTCGATAAGGAGAAATATCAATCCTGTTATCAATCCCCGTAATAATTTTGAAAATTAACAACACAGGAACTGTGTCTGTGCCAAACATGATGCTAAGACCAACGCTTAACTGCCTTCACATAAAGCATATCCTTTCATTTTTCTTATAGAAGCATATACATTTATAAAAGGACTGGACAAGCTAGATGCAGGAAAAATGTTCCCAATGTTGGGCGAGTCCAGAACCAGGGGCCACAGTCTTAGAATAAAGGAGAGGCCATTTAAGACTGAGGTGAGAAAAAACGTTTTCACCCAGAGAGTTGTGAATTTGTGGAATTCCCTGCCACAGAGGGCAGGGGAGGCCAAATCACTGGATGAATTTAAGAGAGAGTTGGATAGGGGCTAGTGGAATCAAGGAATATGGGGAGAAGGCAGGCACGGTTTATTGATTGGGGACGGTCAGCCATGATCACAATGAATAGCGGTGCTGGTTCGAAGGGCTGAATGGCCTCCTCCAGCACCTATTTTCGATGTTTCTATTTCCTGCATATCCATGTACTGATCCAAAAATCTCTTAAATGCCTCTATCCGCCTCATCCACCATCCCCGCCAGGCACTCACCACCCTCTGTGTAAAACAAACCTTGCTCTTGCCCATCTCCTTTAAACTTTGCCTCTCTGACCTTCAAGCTCTGCCCTCTAATATTCGATTTTTCCATCCTGGGGAATAGGTTCTGACTGACTATCCTATCTATGCCTCACACAAATTTCTACCAGTTCTCCCCGTAACCTCCGGCATACAAGAGAAAACAATCCAGGTCTGTCCAACCGCTCCCTGTAGCTAATGCCCCTTCCAGGCATCAGCTGAGTCAAACTCCTCTCCATCTTTCCAAAGTCCCTGCATCTTTCCTAGAATGGGATGACCAGAACTGCATGTAATACTACAAATGCAGCATAGCCAAAGTACATTTCAATGAGATCTCTCAACTCGAGTCAATTTATTCTATTCTTTTAGAAATCACATTTTTAATTTATCTTTTTTTTAAATTTCCCAATATAATTATTTCTGTCTCAGTCAATAGTGGACGCATTAATTTTTGCTTATTTTCCATTTTGCATATCTGTAAAAGCTTTCGCTGTTTTCATTTTTTTTGTGCCTTCCTTTTCCTTATCAATTTCTTGGTCCTTTTCTGAATATCATTTTTCCCAAATAGAGGCTTGCTGGTCCGTTTAACATTTTAAGCTTTTTCATTTAAGTTAATGCCTCTTGCCTGCTGTCGTTGGATCACTTTTTTTGTTTTGTGCCTTAATGGGACTAATTACATTTGTTGTAAGCTAATTATTAATTCTTTAATACACTCTGATTCATACTCAAACTTCAAGTAAATTGCATTTTAATTTTAGTAATTCTGGTAGTTTTGTGGCACCGTAAAATGATATGCCATTTTGCTGATATAGAAACAGATTTGTCTGTTGCTTTTGTTCATCACCGAACACCAAACTGGGCAAGTTTGCTCATTATCTGAATCACGACGGACATGGTGGAAGCAAAGGTCAGGCAGTTCCCCACAAGAATGGAAGTTGGAACATGCCTCGAGGAGCTGGTGACTTTCTGAAACTGGGATTTTGGAAAATAAGCTGAAATTAGTGTTTCTTCGCCCCACCAACCAAACACAATGGAATTGGAACACATCTGACCAATTAAACAGTTTCCAAAAGTTGACTTTTACAAATTGCACTTTCGTGAAAAGTATTGCACAGATGTAGCTCAAAAAAATGCAATTCTTCATTTTTACCGCAGACTTCCATTGGGCCTGTCTCAAATCTCAACCAACAGGTAGGAAATCTTAAAATGTGCATACAGCAAAATGCACACTTGAACCAATTGCAATAATTCTCCAACTGCTTTTAGCAGAGAACTTAAATAGCCCTCTAGTCATTTCCTTGTGGTGGTGATATGCTTATGGCGGCTCAATGGAGCTATGGTTTGGGTAGCCGTTTTAATGAGATAGCATGACTTGGTTGGAGCTGAGCACTAGACCTGAATCTTGTTCTTGCAAACTCTTGCCAGTGAAAACCAGCAGAAAGTTGGGGGTAAAAAAGTGTCCACTGATAATTTATCATTGGAAAAACAAAAGCTAAATTTAAGCATTCCACTTGCATATTTCTGCTAATTTATGTATTTGTCTTCAGTGCTCAAAATACGAGGAAACAGGTTGATTGGGCTTGGAAGTAGTAAATGAACTTTTCAGTGTTCCAGTTCTGGAATTAAGATGGATTTTGAAATGCTAATGGTCCTTGATCCACTCGTATTGATCAAAGCAACGATACCCGGGTCATGATATATTACGAATGAAGGTCTCTCAAAACCATGAGATCCATCTCTGTCACAGCGTCACAGATTCACAGAGCCATACAACACATAAAAAGGCACTCTAGTCCATCTTGTCCATGCCAACCAGGATGCTCCATCTAAGATTGTACCATTTTCCTGGATCTGGTCTGTATCCCTCTATACCTTTCCTATTCATATACGTGTCGAAATGTGTTTTAAATGTTGTTACCGTTCCTATATCAACTGCCTCCTCTGGCAGCTCATTCCATGCATCCACCACCCTGAGTAAAAAGGTTGCCCCTCGGATATCTCTTAAATCTTTCCCCTCACTCCTTAAACCAATGTTCTCTACTTCCTGATTCTCTTACCCTGGGTAAAAGACTGTGCATTAATCCTATCTATTCCCCTCATGATTTGATACGCCTCTAACATCACCCCTCAGCCTACCGAGCTCCAAAGAATAAATTCCTAGCCTGCCCGACCTCTTCCTATAAGCTCAGGCCCTCGAGTCCTGGCAACATCCTCATAGAAGGACATGGGTTTACAATAAGAGGAAAGATAAAAGCACATGAAGGGAAACCTTTTCACTTGGTGGGCGAATGGAACAAACTGCCAGAGAAAGTAATAGAGGCAGGTACAATAACAACATTTGGAAGACATTTGAACAGGTAGAAAGGGAGGGATGTTTAGAGGGATATTGTCCAGGTGTGGGCACATGGACCAACATTGATGAGTAGGGCCGAATGGCCTGATTCTGTGCTGTATGACCTTGACTCTGCTAGTCAGGAGTAAGTACTGGAAATATTTTTCAAATAATTGTATTCAAGCCTAATTTTCTGCTGCTTGTCACTGGCATTATGTATTAACCCAATGCTGTTCTTTCTAGTAGTTAATTCAAAACCTTCAATTGCTTTGTGCAGTTCTGTAATTGATAATTATATTTGCGTTTTATCACCCCCTCCCTCTTCCCCTATCCCCTAGGATGAGCTTGCTCGAGTGCTGGTGACGTTATTTGATTCACGTCATCTTCTCTATCAGTTGCTATGGAACATGTTCTCTAAGGAAGTTGAACTGGCAGATTCCATGCAGACTCTCTTTCGAGGCAATAGCCTTGCAAGTAAAATAATGACATTCTGTTTTAAGGTAAATCTACCATGATGCTCTGAAGGACTAGATTTTAAGGGAATATGAAATGTTCTTCTTGTCAATGGGTCATTTATTTTTGAGTTACTCCGTTCATACTTTTTAATTAAGTGCAAGTGTTAACTTGTGCTAAGCATATGATGGTGACGTAAGCAACTGCAGGTCCTGGTATCTTCAGCACAAAACAAATAAGATCTCAGCATGTTCGGCTGAAAAAGGTTCCCTACCTGAAATGCTGCTTTTCCATTTCCTTTCATGATAGTCAAACAATGCAGAAAATGGCTCTTGGGTCCTACTTGTCCATACCGGCCAAGATGCCCCATCTAAGCTGGTTCCATTTGCCCATGTTTGGTCCATATCCTCAACTAGCTATGTACCTGTCCAATTGTCTTTTAAATGCTGTTACAGTACCTGCCACAATTACTTCCTCTGGCAGCTTGTTACATATATTCATCATTCTCTGAGTGAAAGGTTGCCTCTTGGGTTCCTTTCAAATCTTTCCCCTCTCACCTTAAACCTGTGCCCTGTGATTCCTGATTCCCGTACCCTGAGTAAAATACTCTGTTCATTCACACTATCTATTCCTGTCATGATTTTATACACCGCTAGAAGATCGCCTCTCAGCCTCCTGCACTCCAAGGTATAAAGTTCTTGCCTGCCCAACCTTTCCCTCCAGCTAAGTTCCTCTAGTTCTGGCAATGTCCTGTAAATCTCTGAATTCTTTCCAGCTTGATGACATCCTTCCTATAGCAGGGTTACCAAAATACTCCAAATGCGACCTCACCAACGTCTTGCACTACTGTAACATAGCGTTCCAACCTCCATCCTCAATGCCCAGTCTGATGAAGGCCAATGTATCAAAGAAGTCAATGAAGCTGAATTTAAAGTTTCTGCTTAAAGGCATTTCATCAACTGTCCAACAAAAGCGACATTTTGCTTTTTTTGCAACAGTCCCAGTCATAAGTGATAGGAGAAGAATTAGGCCATTCGGCCCATCAAGTCTACTCTTCCATTCAATTACGGCTAATCCATCTCTCCCTCCTAACCCCATTATCTTGCCTTTCCCCATAGCCCCTCATTCCTGCACAAATCAAACATCTATCTATCTCTGCCATAAAAATATCCATTGACGGCCTCCATAGCCTTCTGTGGCAAATAATTCCACAGACTTACTACCCTCTGACTAAAGAAATTACTCTTCATCTCCTTCTTTGTCCTTTGGATTTTCTCCAGCCATCAGGTGTTTGTAAAGCTTTCTGAGCACAGAAAATACCTTTGAATTGACCCCACAATCATTCAATTTATAATTGATCCCTATGCTTGGGTGCAGCTCTCAAACTTTGTCTTTTGATATATGGGTTATACCAACACAACCTCGGCAGAGGAATAACATATTCTGCGCTGAATTAAGTAATTTTCTTCTTGTTTATAAACAATATCTCCTTTCCTTGAGGAATTCTCTATGTGTTTATATAAAATATTCATTCCCCTTTTAAAATCACAAAGTTGTGCAGTTTCTGCAAAAATGTGGCAAACTAAATTTGTGAGATACCAGCACCCACGTACAAAACCACGCTGACTATCACCCCCGAATCATCCACATCTGTCTATCCAAGACATCATTCTAATGCGGTTAATGTTAGGGGCTGTTACTTCATCCCTTTTGACTAGTTAATTGAATTATTAAGGTTCATTCTGGATCTGAAATTGCAGTTTTACGAATAAGTACCTGAACTTCCTTTTATGGAAAGCAAAATTACGTACCTCAAAAAATATCCTGTTTTCAATTCATTCATGTGCATGTTCAAATATTTTCAATTTGTGTCCGAATGCAGATGGGTTGCTGAGTAAATTTGCTAACGACACCAACATTTGCAGACAGAGGAGTTGCAGATGGTGATGGAGGCTGTCAGGAGACACAGCGGGAGATAGGTCAGCTGCAGAAAGGGTGGAGAAATGGCAGGTGAAGTTTAATCAGAGCAAGTATGAGGTGTTGCACTTGAAGTTGAAAGTAAGGACAGAGTATACAGGTAATGGCAAGTCCCTTAACAGCATTGATGCACAGAGTCCAAGTTCATAACTCGCTGAAGGTGGCAGCAAAAGTAGATAGAGTGCGGTATGCTTGCTTTCATTGTTAGGGGCATTGAGTATAAGAGTCAGGAAATCACGATGCAGTTCTGTAAGACTGGTTAGACTGCAGTTGGAGTATTGCATGCAGTTCTGGTCATCTCATTACAGGAAGATGTGGAGGCTTTGGTGAGGGTGCAGAGGAGGCTTGCCAAAATGCTGCCTGGATTGGAGGGTTTCAGCTGCAAGGAGAGGTTGGATGACCTTGGATTGTTTTCTTTGGAATGTCGGAGGTTGACAGGAGGCTTAATGGAAGTATGTAAAATTATGAGAGGCACAGATGGGATGGACAGAATATTTTTTCCCAGGATGGAGATGTCCAACACTAGAGGGCGTAGATATAAGATTTGAAGAGAAAGGTTTAATGGAGATGTATGGGGCAAAATTATTTTTTACACAGGGGGCCTGGAACGTATTGCAAAGGTGGTGGTGGTGGAGGCAGATATGATCGTGGTGTTTCAAAGGCTTTTAGATAGAGACATGGAAGTACAAGGAATCAAGGGATATGGATTATGTACAGGCAGATGAGATCAGTTTAACTTGGCATCATGTTCGGCACAAACATTGTGGGGGCGAGGGGCCCGTTGCTGTACTGTTCTATGTTCTGGTTGAATACTTGCATTTTTAAAAGTGCCAACCTACCAGGTTAGAACTGGTTTTCCATTATTTTTGTCAGTATCCTGATGATATTTCAATGCACTTATCATGAAACTTTTTATCAAAGAGAAAATAAATTCACATCTTCGGATAGTGCAATGTCTGCGCAAGGGATTCATTATCCCCATTATTTGAAAGAGCCATCCTTTGTTTCTTTGCATTGAATATCATTTTAAAAGAGGTCTTCAATGTTAAGTATAATTAGTACATTCCCAATGGAAAGTTTCATCCACAAAGTTTCTGCCACCCTCTGAGAGGAATTTAGGAAATGCATGTGCTTATAATTGGAGGCTGGGGATGGAGGGGTGATGTTCAGTAACCCTGTGGTCAGCTGAGGGCTGTAAATATTAATTGAGAGATTGATTTTGCAAATCATTTGCCTCTTGAGATCAGGCTGCAGCTTTGTTAAGATCACCTAGTATATGCCATAGTTTTCCTTCTATTTCCGTGTCGACACATTTGAATTATGGACGGACATTGTTTTCAATTTTCCACCAAAGTTCTTTCATAATTTTATTTTCTATCAATAAACACAATGCTGGAGGAGCCTTGGAAGACTGAGAATCAATGGATATTTTGAGGGCAGAGATAGATAGATTCTTGATTAGCACAGGTGTCAGGGGTTATGGGGAGAAAGCAGGAAAACTGGGCTAGGATGGAGAAATAGATCAGCCATTATTGAATGGCTTGTTGGGCCAAATTGCCTATTTCTGCTCTAATCACTTATGAACTCATGCTGCCTGATCCGCTGAGTTCCTCCAGCAGTCAGGATTTCAGCATCTGCTGTTCCTTGCATCTCCGTTGTTTTTTTGTTACAACTAGGTACCATCCGCATCATGTCGATTGTCAATTTTATTGACAAACCTAATTCAACCCTGTGGACTTTTTTACATGCAGGATGTGCTTTAAAAAAAATAGTTTTTACATTGCAAATCTTTTGTTCTTGGTGCTTTCAGGTCTACGGTGCTACATATTTACAGAAGCTGCTTGAGCCTTTGCTGAAAACGGTACTTAAAGATCCAGAGAAACAGCATCTCAGCTTTGAAGTTGATCCCACCAGGTTAGTATTGATTTTCCGTTCATTTTGTCAGCATCCTGAACTCTGGTGATATTTCTATGCACTTATTATACACCTTTTATAAAAGAGAAAATAAAACAAATTCTTCAAATTGTGCAATGTCTGCACAGCTTTTTTTTAAATCCCTATTATCTGAAAGAGCCATCCCCCTGAACAGCTATTCCCTCACCTTCCAATCCTGAATAGTTTTAAATATTTGTCATATCTTGCTGCAGTGGAGTTCAATCTGTGGAAATTGATGGGGGTGGCATTGTTCCTGAGCTTAGTGTTGAAGTTAGTAGTAAAATTGAGCTGAATTAATTATTGAATCAACGAAAGATGCAGCATGGAAACTACAGCCCATTGAGCCCACACCCATCATCAAACACCCATTCGCATAAATTCGGTATAATCACCATTTCTTATCCACTCAACTACAAACAAGAGGCAATTTACAGTGACCAATTGACCAAACACTTGGGGATGTGTGAGGAAACCAGAGCTCCCGGGGGAAACATACGTGATCACAAGGTGACATGCAAACTGAGGTCAGGATCGCATCCAGGTCTCTGGCACTGTGAGGCAGCAGCTCGACCAGCGAATCAACATCTAATGCAGATGTAAAACTTTGGATTGAATTGGCATTGGTGGTGGTTTATGAATCATGTTCTGGATCATTTGTACAGTGAGCTGGTACCAGATTATGGCCAATACAATCCAAACTGTATTAACACCAGATTGATGGAGTGAGTAGGTTATCATTCCTCTGTTATCTACTCTGTTCCATCTTGATTGTTATTATTAGGGCCAGCAGCTTAAAGGCACAGAAATACAACTATGCATCTGCACTGGCTAAGATTAATATAGCTGTGAATATTGGCATGATTGCAGATTGAAAGGATAATTTATTTTGTTAACTTTTCTGAATATTGACTCCTCCTGGATTGTATGGTTATTTGAGGTTGGTCAGTAAAAACAGTAGAATTAGCACTGGTGGGTCAGAGCAGGGAGAGCGTATGCCAAATAGTGTTCCAATAATCTAAATGGTGTAAGGGCAAAATTAGAATCTGATCAAATTCTCTTCCTTGCTGCACTCCAGTTGATCACTGTCCATGACTGTAGACACAAAATGCTGGAGTAATTCAGCGGGTCACGCAGCATCTCCGGAGAATAAGGATGGGTGACGTTTTGGGTCGGGACCCTCCTTCAGTCTGTGGAGAGGGGACTGGTACTGCTCCAGCTTAAATACACTTCTGTTGATCCTGCACTGTCAAGACAGTTCCAAGTCAGGGTTGCATACCCAAGTCAAGCCAAAACGAGCTGATTATTTAGTTCAAAGATAGGTAAATATATTTTTTTTAATCCATGCTTGGAGTCTGGTGCGATTGGATTGTTCGAGGTCAAATTGGATTTGAATTCTGAACTTTATACAGGCTGTAAATTTTAACTGGTCTCAATAAAGGAGAGTGGTGACTTTTAAATGGCTGAAGTGCGCACTATATGATGCCAATTTCATTGGTACCCTTTCATCTCTTTCAGATTTTAAAAGCACATACTCTTTTTTATAGACTATATACCTGATTCGTCAAACAACATAAAAATCTTCTGCCATGTTGTCAAGTGCATATTTATAAGTTCTAGGAGCACAATTAAGTCATTTGGCCCATCAAGTCTACTTTGCCATTCAATCATGTTTGATCTATCTTTCCCTCTCAACCCCATTCTCCTGCCTTCTCACCCCATAGAACAGCTGAATAAGGATTGTTATGAGATGGAAGTAGCCCGGAGAATCATTAATAAAAGGATATAGAATTTGCTCCTCTATCTACTGACTGAATATGCTACAGACAAATGCACAGCTGTTTTAAAATAAATCTTTATTCATGGTGTTTTGTGCAAGTGTCTTTCACCATTCACATGAGTAATGGTGTAAATACTGCTCCACAGATTAGAACCAAACGAAAGCCTGGATGAAAATCAACGGAATCTACTCCAAATGACACAGATATTTTTCTCTGCAATCATTCATTCCTCCTCCGAGTTTCCTCCACAGCTGAGAAGTGTCTGCCATTGCTTGTATCAGGTATGCGGCTTGGGGCAGTAGGAGTTAGGAGGAGGCAAAGGGAACTAACAAAGTTCTGGGAAATTCAGTAGAAGCCATTGTGGGTCCTTGAGGAAAGATCTGTTGTGCTCTCGGGTAAATTGATAGGAGAATGAAATGCATTTTGTTTTTGAGTGTTTTACTTTTCAAAGAAAACGTTGTAGTCAATTTGAGATACAACGGTGTTTTCACAATGTGAGCTGTATTGCTCAATGTCTTTTTTTCATGTGATTATTGATTCTCACTCTAGCTTTACTTTTTGTGCTTTTCATTAATCTGGTGTTGGGAAGATAATTCTAAAGTGGAATTATTTTGCGGGAAACTGAAAGCAGGTTCAAATATCAGTATGTGTGTGGCATTCACAGTTGACATTCAATGCAGCGAAGAATCGTAACAGGTAATGAGGTTCAACCATGAATGCCAAATGTTTCCTCAAATATTTACTTTGAGGTTCTTCTGGCGTGATCTGCCGAGAAATGTAGGATTTTGTAAAATATACTTTTTAACAAACTTGTGCAGTGTCTGAAAGTATATTATGACAGTTAACAAAGCAGATTTAATTGAACATCCATTGATTCTCTAATAATGATACATATTTCGATTATTTTTGTAAACGGAAGAAAATCTTGTGGGCGTGAACTTTCTGACTTTCTTAATAATGCAAAAATCTCGATTATCAATAACTGCAATTTCACCCGTTTGTCAAGAGTGTTTTATCGTCATATGTCCCAATTAGAATAATGACCTTCTTTCATTGCTGAAGTAGAAAGATTCTGAAGAATAGAAATGGGATTTGTACAGGTAACAGAAGATTGGAGAGAGGGGTGGTGAGTTTGGGCGAAGGGAAAATTGAAGGGAAGATCTGGTTTTATTTTCCTGTGGAATTAAAGAAACTGTTGCAATTTTGGTCCAAATATTTCACAGAATATCAACGGATTCTCATAGCCCGGTCCCACGGTACGAGTTCATTCCAAGAGCTCTCCCGAGTTAAAAAAAATCAAACTCGTGGTAAGCACGGAGAATGAACGTGGCGGGTACGTCGGAGCTCGGGGACGTCGCTTAGCGGCTCGTACCGCTAATGGCAGGTACTCGAGAAGACTCGCTAACGGCAGGTAAGCACGGGAAGACTCGTGTAGATTTTTCAACATGTTGAAAATTGTCCACGAGAGCCCCGAGTACCGACGAGTGGCCATTACCGTAAATCTCCGAGTTCGAATCAGGGCAAACTCAGGAGAGCTCTTGGAATGAACTCGTGCCGTGGGACGGGGCTTTAAGAAAGCCATTTTGAAAGTAAGTCAATTTCAAAATGTTTTAAGCAAGCAAATACGAATGTTCTGCAGAAAAAGGTCATTTTGATATATTGTATATCCCCCCCCCCCCGTAGAAAGAGTTATTCAGTCTTTCCAACATTCCGCTTCAGCACTATAAAATTTCCTTTCATTTAATTGTTCAATTAGCCGTAGCAAATTATGAAATGTTTTCCTCATTGCATTCCACGATGATTCAAGAGTCAAGAGTGTTTAATAGTAAGATTAAACAAGAACTTACCAGTTCGAAGTTTGATCGTTATTTTATGAGGAGTTACGATGAGGGATTACGTGAAGAACCCGCCTCACGCTGGCAACGGCATACTTCAAAGCAGCGGCATGAAAAACACAGAACACCAAAAGCCGGAGTAACATAGTAAGGCTCATAAAAGACTTAGAACTACCATTTGATCATTTATTTTATGAGGGTGGGAGCGGAGGGCACGTAATCCCTCATCGTAACTCCTCATAAAATAACGATCAAACTTCGAACTGGTAAGTTCTTGTTTAATCTTACTATTTTACTTCGGAGTCACGTGAGTGACTACGTGAAGATTTTAAAGCTTTCTGTGTTTTTTATGTCGTAGAATCAATCCGTACGACAGTCTGGCTAAGTAAACACATACATGAGAAACCAGACTAATGTTAGATCATTTCACAATTAACTTTTTAATGGTTTAAAGACCATATAATAACCCTCCTTATATCTGAGGGAAAATGATTACAAGTGATAAAAGATAGAAGTGACTACACCATTGATTATAGCAATTAATAGTAAACAAAGCAGGTGATTATAGTGCTCCCAACACCGCGTGTCCAAAGCTTGTCATAGTGTGAACAGGTTTATTGTAGAACTTTGAAAAAGTTTCTTCTCTACTCCACCCTGCGACTTTTAAAATATGCTCGAGAGGTACGTCCCGCCCCTTTGCCGCGGACGTAGCTGCCGCCCTGGTGGAGTGAGATTTGAACACATCAGTGTCTACTCCCGCTAAAACCAACACCTGTTTCAACCATTTTGAGATAGTTTGAACTGAAGCTTTTGTGTGTGGTTTTTTGTGCGTAACCATTAACGCTTTTTCATTTCCTCAAAGGGTGTCAGTAACTTTAATATATTCGTTTCAAATGTTTAACCACACACAAAGTAGGATCAATATGATAAGCTTGAAAGGTTACCTTTGTTCCAGATCTCCCTGGTCTGCTTTGTTTGATCAACTCGTAAACATAGAACACAACATTATCTGTAGTCACATGCATACAGTCTAAACGCAACATTTGTAAAGTTTGCACTCTTTGAGCTGAGACCAGTGACATTAACATGACTAATTTCAATGTCAATCTTTCCAATGTCAACCCTTCAATTGGAGTCCATTGTCTAAGTAGCGTAAGTACAATGCTCACATCCCAAATCTCTGTGTATCTTGGTTTGGGTGGATTAATATTAAAGATTCCTTTCATGAATCTAGATATTAATGGATGCGACCCAATTGATCTCTGATCAGTCATAAGCCCTAAATAGGACGACAAGGCACTGCGTGCAGTGTTAATGGCACTGTAACTTAAATGTTGCTGAAAATGCAAATTGGCAAGGAATTCCAAAACATTTGCAATATTTACAGTATCATAAGAAATATTTGACTGTGTGCAAAAGTCTTCCCATTTCTTAATATGTGTCATATATTGCTTTTGTGTGCTATTGCGCCATGATGCAACCATAACTTCCATAGTTTGGTCCGACAATCCCAGCTCCTGTAGTGGTCTGGTCAAAACCTGCAGATTAACAAATTCATATATGCATACAATGGGTAAATCTCTTTAGTTACCGGATTAGTCAAGATATCACTCAGTTAGGAATCGACATATATGGTTCTTTAATCATATTCAGCATTACTGGGAACCAAGGTTGAGTTGGCCAATTTGGAACTACCAACAATCCAGAAGCAGAATCTTGTTCTATCTTCTTCAGGCATCTCTGAATCAAAGCAAATGGTGGAAAAGCATAAAGAACATCTTTCCCCAGTGTAATGAAAAAGCATCTACTGCTACTGCATCTGGATCGTGTTCCCAAGACACATAAGTAGGCAACTGATGATTAAGCCTAGATGTAAACAAATCTATTTCTGGCAACCCAAATTGGTTTACAATATTCTTAAATATTGCTGGCTTAAGCATCCATTCCGTATTATCTTTAAAAATCCTGGACCTTTCATCTGCTACCACATTGTCCTTACCCGGAATGTAGCTTGCTGAAATCCATATTTGGCGACCAATACACCATTGCCATATCTCATTGGCCAGACAATCACATGATACTGACCTAACTCCCCCCATGTGATTAATGTATGCAACAGCCGTTTTATTGTCTAACTGTATTAACACATGTAGACCTTGTTTAGCACAACAATATGCTTTAAGTCCATAAAAAGCACCCAATAACTCCAAATAGTTAATACCATAAACTTGAAGAAACGCTTCTTCTTGAGCTTTCCATCTACCTCCACAACTGGAGGACGAATCTGTAGCCCCCCCCATCCGAGAGCACTAGCATCCGTTTGTAAAACCATTTCAGGTTGTTTAATCATGATATTCTTAGCAGCTTGTGGGACATTTTCAACCCACCATTGTAATTCCAACACGGCTTCTTTTGTTAATTGCATAGGCCTGTCCAAAGTGACCTGCCTTCTCTTTAAGAGCCCTTATTTTGTCCCTTTGAAGATTTTGATAATGTAATGGACCAAATTCCACTGCCGGAAATGCTGCTACCAGTTTCCCAATGGTTTTCGCCACTTCTCGGATGGAGAGATAAGGTTTGTGAATGAGGTAATTACAAGTCATCAAGATGTCATTGGCCTTCTCTGTTGGCAAAGTAACTAACATAGTCACTGAGTTAATTACAAACCCCAAAAAGTTAATTGATTGTGCTGGCTGCAGCTGGACTTAATTGGATGAATCAAAAACCCTAGCTTTTAAAACAAAGCTTTAGTAACTGAAACTGAGTGCTCAGCTGACTCTTGAGTATCACTAATGATCAGAATATCATCCAGATAAGCCATAACAATGTGTTTCTGTGCTCTTAATTGGGCTAAAACTGGTTTCAACAGTTTTGTAAAGAGTCTAGGAGCCGAACTCAATCCATTTGGTAAAGCTTTAAACTGCCATAATTGTCCCAGCCAATTAAATTTTAAATACCTCCTGAAGCATTGATGAATTGCTACAGAATAATAGGCATCCTTCAAATCAATCTTAGCCATATAACACCCTGCTGAGATAAGATATTTTGCAGTACTGAATGTCTCCATCTTAAAATGTTTGTATTCTACAAACTTATTCAGATCTGTAAGGTCCAGAATAATTCTGCAACCACCATCTTTTTTATCTCTTCGAAATATATTAGAGACAAATTGATGCTTATGTTCATAAGTCTTTTCAATTACGCCTTTTCCAGATAATTTGTCAATTTCCACATTAATCTCCATTCTTTCCTCTGCAGAAAACACATAAGCATAAGCAGGTCTATTCTGTACAGGAGGATTAACCCTTCTTTAAAAATAATAATGGCTCCCGAAACTGCTTGTAATACATATCGATCAGAAGTAATGTTAAGCCAGGCATTATAAAATTTTTGCAATCTCCCTCCAACTGGAGGGTCATCCACAGTTTCTTTAAGTATATAAGTCTTTAATACCTCTCCGTATGAGCGTGGTGGTCTCCTTCTTCCCGAATACAGGGAAGCACTTGCCTGCACAGCACGATAGTATTTTCGTGACAAACTTCTGCTTCTATAACGGAAATCGAAACCCCTTCGGGTCGAAAAACCCCTTCTTTGTCCAAAAACAAAAGGTTTAACATTGCTAAAATATTTAGCTTCTTCATCCAACTCTTTCAGCTGTTTCGGCAGATTTTCTCCAAACAAATACCCAGGAGCTTGAACTACACTTTCTTGACACAGGCTTGCAAATCTAGGGTGAAATATGGGCCAATCGCCGTTTTCCTCATGCAATTAATTTCATAGAATGAATTACATAATAAGCCCAAAGTATCCTTTTGAATCTTTTCCATTTCCAGATTCTCCATTTGCCTGCCATAGGCCGTAATGGCAGCAGAAATTAATTTGAGCACCTTTTTGAAACTTCACTTCTAGGGCTCTCATACTTGGAGTCATAGACGTCCATATCATCGGATTCACCGTAGGTACTTCCAATGAGGCACAATTTCTTGGAGCTTTATATAATTCTGATGTTTCATTCATCACAGAATTGTGAAGTTGGTGAGATACCATATAATTTATGTTTGCAGCTAGGATTTCTTCCATAGCCTCACCACTTCCTTCAGGTATAGCAAAATCTTGTGCTATCCCAGGCACATTAGGCCTTTTCTTTTTTACTTTGTGGTGTGCTTTCAAAAGCCATATAGCCACCAGCAGGGTCTGCCTTCTGCAGCCCTAAATCAATTGGGATATCATCCATGAGACTTCTTCCAGCCCAAATCCTGGGTCCGGAGTATCATATTCCCAACTTGGCCCACAGCCATATTCATCATATTCAAACCCCTCAGGGATTTTTTGGGATTCATCTGGGTACTCTGACCCTTGTCTCATTATTGTTTGGAGAACTTTCTCCATATGCTCCATTTTTAGCCACATAGTTTTATTGTCTGGAGGTCTTTCAATAGCAGAATCATCAGAAACCACGGGCCTCTCAGATTTCTTTTTTCATTTTTTAGGAACATTTTCCTCCGTGGTTATTATTTCTGGAGAATCTGGAAACTCACTATCGGGTAAATTGGCGGCCAACGGTATCGGAACCGGGTCCGCACTAACTTCGCGTCCCGTATTTTTACTTTCACCCCGGGAACATCTTTTTACCCGCGAAAACTTCCCGATTTCGTTTGCTGGAGCCATCCAGCGTAACCTAAAAAACGCCCCGGTCTAACTGCACTTACCTGCGGGCCGTTCCGACCGCTGCCGAGGAGCTGCTCCTTACTGCAGCTCCTCCTCGCGCCGTCAGCGTTGACGTCATGCCGTTGCCAGCGTGAGGCGGGTTCTTCACGTAGTCACTCACATGACTCCGAAGTAAAATTGTCATATGGGGCGACAATGGAACAATAAAAGTTTTGCTTTTAGCTGTTTAATAGGTCTGTAAACATAAAACGCACAGATAATATCTAATATATTTTCAAAAATCAATAAAATAATAACTATAATGCTAGTCCAAAACAAAGTAAAAGTAATTAATGTTTAGAAGTTCATAGTTGCTGAAGTTGATGTTGTGTAGTGTTCAAGAGCCTGATAGTTATTGGGAAGAAGCTACTGTATCTGGTACTTACGGTTTCTAGCTCTTGTACCCGATGGTAGAAGCAAAATGAAAGTGTCAAAGTCTGTGATTTTGGCTGCTTTTTTGAGGCAGAATTTCCTATAGAACCCTTCAGTGGTGAGAAGGTCAGTATCCATCTTAAGATAAATGTGCTTTGGATGGCTAGTTTGCATGGGATCCAAGGAGAGATACCAAATGGACCAAAGTTGGCTTCATGGAAGACAGCAGAGGGTGATGGTGGAAGGTTGTTTCTCGGACAAGAGGCTTGAGACTTGCGGTGTGTCTCAGGGTTTGGTGTTGGACCCATTGCTGTTTGTCATCTATATCAATGATTTGAATGAGAACATACAAGACATTGTTAATAAGCTTGCAGATAACACTAAAGTGTGTGGTATTGTAGATAGTGAAGATGGTTGTCAAAAATGGCAGCATGATCTTGATTGGTTGGACAGGGGGGGGCTGAGAAATGGTTGACAGCGTTTAATACAGACAAGTGTGAGGTGTTGCACTTTGAGAAGTCTAACCAGGACAGGACCTATACAGTGAATGGCAGAGCCCTGGAGAGTGTTGTAGAGCAGAGGGATCTTGGCGTGCAGGTACTTAGTTCCTTGAAGGTAGAGAGGTTGGTCAAGAGTATTGTGTTTCAGTCACCCTGTTACAGGAAATATGTTTTTAAGCTGGAAAGGGTGTAGAGAAGATTTACGAGGATGTTGCCAGGACTTGAAGGCCCAAGCTACAGGGAGAGGTTGAGTAGTCTTGAACATTCCTTTTTGTAGCTATGAGGATGATGAGAGGTAATCGTATGGTGTATAAAATCATGAGAGGAATAGATAAAGTAAATGCAGTGTTTTACCCAGGGTAAGAACCAGAGGACATGGGTTTAAGGTGAGGGGGGACAGATTTAATAGGAACCCGGGTGGCAATGTTTTTACATAAAAGGGTGGTAGGTATATGGACCAAGCTGCTGGAGGAGATGGTTGAGGCAGGTACTGTCACAATGTTTAAAAAACATTTGGACGAGTACATGGTTTGGAGGGATATGGGCCAAATGCAGGGATGTGGAATTAGTGTAGATGGGGCATGTTGGTTGCGTAGGCAAGTTAGGTCAAAGGGCCTGTTTCCACACTGCATAACTCTATGCCTCGAAATTTTGCCTGTCTTTGAGTTCCTTTTGAGAGACTCTTTAATCCCAGCATTATGGTTATTGAATCATCTGCAGTGGAACTAGTTTCTCATTTATTCCAACAACATCCTTGATAATGAAGTTCATGAGCTTTGGTGTTAACAGCTCACATATGGTCTACTATGGTCTGTAGTTTTGAATTAACATGATTTTGGTGGAGATTGAGTGTATCAAACAAAATTGAAATGCATTGTTCCTTTTAAACACCAAAAGCATTATTTTTCTTAAATTTCACTTGTCTATGATGTCCTCAGACAGTCAGAAGCTTTTTCCCAGGGTGGACGTGTCCAACACAAGAGGGTATAGCCATAAGGTGAGAAGGAGAAAGTTTAATGGAGATGTGTGGGAGAAGTTTTTTTACACAGAGTAGTGGGAGCCTGAAACACATTGCCAGGGGTGGCGGTGGAGGCAGATATGATAGTAGTGTTGAGGAGGCTTTTAGATAGGCACACAGAGGTGCAGTGCTATACTAGAATCATAGAGTGATACAGGCCCTTCTGCCCAACGTCCACACTGGCCAACATGTCCCAGCTACACTGGTCCCATCTGCCTGCATTTGGTCCTATCCCTCCAACCTATCCTATATATGTACCTGTCTAACTGTTTCTTAAATGTTGGGATGAGCTGCCTCAACCACCCAATGTGTGAAGCACTGTCACTCTCTCACTCATTTATTTGTCCTTGTGTGCTTTTGAGACGAACTTTCAAATAATCATGTGCAAGCTAATGTCCTCAACCACAGTCCATCTGCATGAAAGTTTCAACAGGGGCCACGGTATAATATTTGAGTGGGAGTCATTCCTTCCACCCCTCGTTTGATATCTGGGGTCACTTGATAAATGTACATATCCCCCACAGTTTTCCTTGTCTGACTGCACAAGTTACTGATGATCAGCTTTGCAGTGACTTTGGAAGATGCAGTGCTTGCAATTTTCTCGTGGCTGTTACTGCAGCTCAAATACAAGCGCCAGGTACAGTGCTCAAAGCGAGCAAGTGTGATAGACTTGGTGAAATAAAAATCGTATATCACTAAATAGTTTTTTCTTTTTGTTTTTTACAGCTTTTTTTAAAAACTACTTTTGAAGTGCTAAGTTACGTTTCTGTAAACCAACCTGGAAATATATTGCACAAATACTTATTCCAGTTTAGAACGGGGTTTAATTTGTGCTTTTTTTTCTGCATATTTAGCAAAAATAGCTTGCCAATATTGGTACTGTAGTTCTTTCAATTCCCAAGAAGGAATATCTCACACGTAATTTTGCTGCAGCAGCAAAGATCTAGCACAACGCAGCATAATTTTGCACTCTCCTGTTAAATGCATCTTCTTTTTACCTCTTTTATGCACGCTTTTGCAGGAAGATTCGCACTTATTTGTTTTAGTCACATGAACGATTGCTAAAAAAAATTCTGTCAATGGCATACAAGTACATAATTGTAACCTCACATTTTATCCTGCTGAAAGATCTGTTTGCTTTATTTTGGGTAAACATGCTCGTCATGCCTGTAACTCCCCATAGGAAATATTTATTTGGCCAAAAGAAAGGAATTCAAGCAAATATAATGAGCAGTTGTTTCTACTTGGCCGGTCAGGCAGCATCTACGGAGAGCAAAACAGAGCTAAAGTTTCAGGTCAATGATCTTTCATCAATGTTTCACATTAATGTCAAACCTGATTCTATTTAAAGATGTACTGAAGTTTTATTTATCGGTTGTGTTGAGAAGTTGTCAACTGGAAACATTAACTCTGTCTTTTCATAGATGCTGCTGACCCTGTGTGTTAAGATTTAGATCAATTTAGATTTTCAACATTTTTTAAAATATTTTTTTCTGTATCGATTTATGAAATGAAAAGGGAATGACTCCATTGCAGTTTTCCAGTCATGAAGGTTTTACAGTGTATAATCATTTCTTGTTACGTAGTGCAATGTTAACTATTTGCAGCGTGATCACAATTTGCTGGGTGTCATTGTAGTTGAGATGTTGTAACTCAGATGCTTATCTGGTAAGTTTATCTAAATTTAAAAAATGAAAATGCTGAAAATTCTCAGTAGCTAAGGTAGCAGCAACGAAGAGAGTTGATTGAGCTGAAATCACCATTCGCTCTCTCCACATATGCCTGACCTGAAAATTCCCAACATATTCAGTTTTTATGAATTCCAGACTCAGCAGTAGCATCTGCTTTATAGTTCATCCGATTGTCTTGCTGAATCATAATATTTATGTTTGCTCGGTTGCATATCATCCAACATTAATGTGATTATTAATTCGATATGAATGCAGTTTGTTCTATACATTGAAGAAATTTGATTAGCTGTGTCGTGTGCATTTACTAATTCTGATGTCTGGTGTTGTATCTTACTGGACCAGTGTTTCTCTTTGGTGGACTGGCAACGACAGTTGTAGCTGGTCCAAAAAGTGAACCAAGATTCTCATTTCAAGAGTTACAATCAGTTATTCAATATGGGGTGAAACTATTTATATTTAAAAAAAAAGATTTGCTCCACAAAAAGAGTGACTGTATTCACAATAATATGTACCTTTTAATTTTGACAAGTAAAGGGCCTGTCCCGCTTTCACGATGTAATTCACAAATTCTCCCGAGTTTTCCCCCCCGATTCAAACTCGCAGAATGTTCGTCACGAGTCCATAGGAAGTCGTAGGAGTTCATAGATATATCGTAGCGGCCCGTTATGCTAGCCGTAGGCACTCGTGGCAGCAGGTTGGTCGGGATGTTTTTTCCAGCCCGATAAAAAATGTCCACGAGTAAAAAAAAAAATGGTCGGCGAAGTCGTGAAAGTGGGACAGGCCCTTTAGAAATGTGAGTACACCACCTTGTACCAACGCAAGTGTTGATAGTGAATGTTGTTTGGGAACACTTGTATTGGTATAAGATCAGCTACATTGGCTATTGTCGCATTGTATATTCATCTATTTCAAAGATTTGGTTCAGTTTACTATTTTATTTACCCTATTTGATTTAAAATTTATTCCTAAGTTTAAATAAAAGTTGCCATTACCTTTAGTCTCTTCTTTCGTGTCCATCTTCCACGTTTCAAATGTTGACATCGCTGTCATCATCCATCCTGAAAAGGACTCGGGCTTCCAGCGACAATCAGTGGGAGCCATCACTTGTTGCAATAGATGATGGTGGTAGCAGAATTAGCTCAGGATACTTCCAGTTTCCAGCTCTGCAACTCTTCTGCTGTGGGGCCACCTTTTAATCATACCAAAGCAAATATAGAGTATAGAGGTTTAATTTAGTCTAGTTTAGTTCAGAGATACAGTGCAGAAACAGCCCTTGGGCCCACTGAGTCCAAAGCTGACCTGCGATCCCCATACACTTGCATTATCCTACACAAGAGGGACAATTTACAATTTTTACTGATGAAGCCAAATGACCTACAAAACCTGTACGCCTTTGGAGTGTGGGAGGGAACCAGAGCCCCCAGAGAAAAACTAATGTAGTCACGGGGAGAATAAACATAGGAAAATAGGAGTGGGAGTAGGCCATTCGACCTAGTGAGCCAGCACCACCATTCAATATGATCGTCAAGTCACTTTTATTGATATAGCACATTTACAAAACAACTCTCGTTGGCCAAAGTGCTTAACATTGGTGGAGGTACTAACGTTATACAACAGTGGTTCATAGATTAATTACATACATAAATGCATACATATAGCCCTCACTCAGAGGACGTCAAGAAAGACTTGAGAGTAAAGATGAGTTTTTAGTCTTGACTTAAAGGAGTCAATGGAGGGGGCAGTTCGGATGGGAAGAGGGATGCTGTTCCACAGTCTAGGAGCTGCAACCGTAAAGGTGCGGTCACCCCTGAGCTTATGCCTAGACCGCTGGATGTTCAGTAACCCCAAGTCGGCCGATCTGAGGGACCTGGAGGTGGTGTGGTGGGTAAGCAGACTTTTGATGTAGTTGGGGGCAAGCCCGTTAAGGGCTTTGTAGACATAAAGGAGGATCTTGACATTTATTCGGAACCGCACAGGGAGCCAGTGGAGAGAGGCCAGGATCGGGGTGATGTGGTCCCTTTTTCGGGTGCCCGTCAGGAGTCTCGCTGCGGCGTTTTTGACCAGTTGCAGGCGGGACAGGGAAGATTGGCTGATGCCAGTGTAGAGGGAGTTGCAGTATTCTAGGTGGGAGTAGAGAAATGTGTGGATGATCTTTTCGAGGTCATCAAACCGGTTAATCATGGCTAATCATTTAAAATCAGTACCCCCGTTCCTGCTTTTTCCCCATATCCCTTGATTTGTACAAACTCCCAACGGGCAGAACCCATAGTCAGGATTGAACCTAGGTCCCTGGCGCGGTAAGGCAGTGACTCTACCGCCGTGACACTGCTCTGCCCTGCACGTAGAAAAATGCCTTTCGGCCCACCGAGTCCATGCCGAACATCGATCACGTGCACTGTTTCCATGTTATCCCACCTTTGCATCCCACGCACTAGGGGCAATTTACAGAAGCCCATTTAAACTACAAACCTGCATTTCTTTGGGATGTGGGAGGAAACGGAAGCACGCAGAAGAAACCCATGCAGTCCCATGCAGAAATTCCGCATAGACAAAACTCGTAGTCAGGATCAATTATTTTCTTTCCTATATATTTATTGTAAAACAGTGTTACAGACGTAAATCTGATTTGGAGTCAAATCGTTGCTGGCATCTCTATTTGGGTTTTTCTTGTTATCTTGGGAGAATGTTTAAGTGAAGTGCACAGTGGAAATAACGTATTTTGGAACAACAATATGAATGATTTCATTCCAATCCCATTTAATACTAAACTAAGTCACTTCCCATCTTATATCTAACAAATTTGAAATACTAGTGAGAGAATGTAAAAGCTGAACTGTCAAAGATGATGCAAATGTTTTTATATGATTAATGATAATTATGTCAATTTCTTTGAGGAGAAAAAAGTATGATGGCTCCAAGGCTGCCAATGTTACATTGGGTGACATTTATTCCTTACCATAATTTAAAAAATAATTTGATTTTAAACAGAATTACATTTCAATTTTATTTAAATTCCTTGACCACTGAAACAGTTGAAAAGCAAGTTGTTTTTTTTTTAATGGAGTTTAATTTCTTCCATGTGAAGTTTGGAACAAAAGATCTTATCCCCCATCTACTTTAAACAGCCAGTTTCATGACACATGGTCACACTTGTCACACGTTGCAGCAAATAGCACTCCATGTCTTCTTGCGGCTGAGCTTATAAACCAGTGCAGCCATGAACGATGAATACAGCTTCTTGTCTAAGGGCAGCACGGTGGCACAGTGGTATAGTTGCTGCCTGATAGAGCTTGCAGCACCGGAAACCTAGGTTCGATCCCGACTGTGGGTGCTGTCTAGTGGGGAGGTTGTACATTCTCCCTGTGACCTGCATGGGTTTTCTCCGAGATCTTCGGTTTCCTCCCACACTCCAAAGACATACAGGTTTGTAGATTATTCAGCTTCGTATAAGTGTAAGTTGTCGCAGGTGTGTGCAGGATAGTGTTAATGAGCGGCGATCGCTGATCGGTGCGGACTCTGGGCCGAAGGGCCTGTTTCCGCGCTGCATGTTTAGTTTATAGATGCAGCGCAGAAACAGGCCCTTGAGCCCACCGAGTCTGCGCCGAACAGCGGTCCCCGCACGTTAACATTACCCTACACATACTAGGGACAATTTTTACATTCATACCAAGCCAATTAACCTGCAAACCTGTACGTCTTTAGAGTGTGGGAGAAAACCCATGCAGTCACGGGGAGAAGGTACAAACTCCGTACAGCAGCACCCGGAGTCGGGATTGAACCCAGGTCTCTGGCGCTGTAAGGCAGCAACTCTACCGCTGTTCTGCTCTAAAACTAAAAAACTAAAATGCTTTCTGGTTGTCTCTCTCTCACTAATTTTCTCTTCCATGTTATTCTCACACATGCATTGCTGCAGGCTCGTGTATATTTTCCATGGTGATGGGAGTTCATGATGTGTACATGTAATAAAAATGGACAATTTCTTCAGAAAGGGTAATTTCCCAAGCAGCTTCGTCATTGTAATTGTATTTTTGTTTTGATGGTGTAAATTTCAAATTTAAACTACATATTGCTGTAGGTCTGCAAATCGCCACGTTGTTGTGACCTTCCTACTCATTTCTGTCCTTTAGCCTTTTGTAGTCAGGTTGTCTTGATAATTTGTTCTCAGTGGCCATAGAAAACAAAAATAGCTGTTTGTCATGTTCAGTCTGATGTGGCTTCCTCAACAAAATGTAACTTATTAACTCTGAACGAAGCAGAACGTTTCATGATGCTTCATGAGAGGGTTGGAAGCAAAACTTGGTGCCAAGCCACATTAAGAAAGGTGCTTAAAAGCTTTTTCAAATAAAATATTTTTCAACGTTTGCATGTTGAATTCTCCAATATTAAGTAACTACAAAACCCCCTTCCCTGTCACCCACCTGGATGCATCTATTTCTCCCTTTCCCCTACCCTTCCTACCCTTCTACCTACTTTCCTTCCTCTAGCTTAATAATTTGCTAAATTTAAAAATAACTTCAATCCTGTCATGAACTTCCATCACCATGGAAAATCTCACACCTATCTTTTAATCTCTGGCCTTTGTCCAACCATTCGCGCATCAATAATCCTTCTCACCTATATCAACCTATTACCTGCCAAGCTTTGTCCTGCCTTTGCTCTCCTCTAGCTTACTAACCTCCCCCCCACCCCATGTCACCTATCTGTGTTCTACAAAGATGTGCCTGACCCACTGACAAAGTACTCCAGCATTTTGTGTCTTTTCTATGTAAACCCAGCATCTGTAGTTCCTTGTTTCTACATTCGGTCGGAAGTATCTTTCTCGCAGAACTAGAGAGATGGAAGGGTTTTGGAAAGGAATTACAGCTTTGGCTCTTGGTACCAAAGAGGTAGCCATCAACATTCCAACTTTAGCATTTTTGAGATGCTTAATCAGGTAAAATTGGAGACATTGTGATAAGGGACAATCAGGATATTGAGATATATTAAAATTGTTGTTTTGGTAAACTGATAGTCAGCTTTAATCAGTGAGCATGGGTGATGTAGCAAAACATGGTGAAACAATTGGTGGACAGTTTGGATGTTTCAGGTTTATGGCAAATTCAACAAGCATGGCCAGACAAGAAATCCCCCTGCTGTTGGTGGCTGATTGAGGAATGAGGGGAGTGTTAATGGACACATGGGTGAATAAGTTACAGGCAAATAAGTACGCACGTTGTATTGACGGAAGTGCTCTGAGAGCTGCATAAACTCAATGACTGAATACCTTTCAGTGACATCAAGAAATATCAATCAAATTGGGCTGATGGTTCAATGCAATGTCAGGTGACTATCAGGTTCATGGGTGGAACTGACGAGTTGGGGAAATGGAGTTTGTAAAAGGAATTGGAGTTTTGTAATATGGACTGGCAATGAAAATATTTAGTTGGAGAAAGATTTTTTTTCATATTAATACCAAGTATTGGATAGATCCTAGGGACAAACGCTTGGTAATGATGAGATCAGGTTGTTGGCAGTTTCCCTGTGGCAACTGCGTGGATTTGAATGAAAGCCAGGAGATGTGATCTGACGCAGTTGAATTATTGGGAAGATAGACACAAAAAGCTGGAGGAACTCAGCAGGTCCGATAGTATCTCCTGAGTAAAGGAATAGGTGGCATATTGGGTTTAGACCCTTCTTCAGACTTATTGGGAAGTGGTTTAGGGTGGTCAGCTGCATTAGGCTGGTTGAGAAGGTTGCATAACGAATAGATTTTTTTTGCCATGGATGCTTGCAGTAATTGTTGACTCCGACCTGAGATGTTTACCATAGTAGGGAGAGTAGCTGGATTGCTGAAATTCAGGCGTGAACTCTAAATGGAAGGCAATATTATGTTCAAGAACTTAAGAGAGGGGAATAGAATTTGTGAATGGCCGTTAGTTTTTCAGGTTGAAACGGTCCAGGATTGTTTGTTTTCAAAGGTGATGGAATTTTGGCACATTTAAAGAAATGGGGAACAGTGTCTGAGAATGAGAGCTCTTTGGTATCAGTCAACATGGGGTGCAGATTTGTAGTTCAGTGGAAAAGGCTGAGCGGGCTAAAATTGGTGTTGACAAACACGATGAGTTTGAGGAAGGAGATGAGAGAGAAACAAGAATACAAATTCAAAGTTAATGCACTGAACACTAACACTGATGACAAGAATTTTTAATGTCTCAAAGCATTTTTTTAAATGATGGGATAATCTGATGTAATCTGGTTCCTCATTCCACTTTCCTTCTGCCTTGTAACAAGACTCTGCCATGTTCTGAAGAAGGTTCCCAACCCAAAACATGGCTTATTATTGCCTGACCTGCTGGTTTACTCCAGCACTTTGTGTCTTTTTCTGTCGTGTTCTTGCCTTTTTTTTCATGTTCCTGGTTCAATAATGTTCAATAATGTTTGCGATTTTTCCATAATCCTGAGTAAATGTGAAATAGTAACACTTCAAGTGATTTCAGAAATGTCGAGGAGCATATCAGGATTCCATCTCCAGCGACATTTCATCTTCCAAAGAAGACAGATATTGAGAAAAGGGCAAAAATATCTGCAAAATTTGTATTGAAAGGTTGTAAAAATCATGGGGGGGAAATTGAGAACAACCTGCTAAAATTTGAGAACAAAACACTTCCTACCTTTATAGGGATAAAAATAATTATTGGTGATAACTTGGGGAATTGCAAATGATGAACAGGGGGATGGGTGGTGGGGTGCGTAGAGCAGCAGGTGAATGGCTCAGCTGAATGTTAGCTGTATTCAGGGTAACAATGGATCAGGACTCAAAATGGATTAACTTCCTTTTTAGGTCGGTGCAAGGTGATGAAAGTCAGAACTTTAAACGTGTCAAATATAAAACGGTTTTCAGAATTCGAGAGATACAGCTTCCTTAAAGACATGGTTTGGGGCAGATTATGTTGACCTACAAGTACAGCCGACTACAAAAATGAACAAGAAAATATTTTGATCTTCGCATCATTTGTTACTCAAATACATCTTTCAGCTGGTTGATTGTGGATGATTGATTTCACAGTCGGTCTGCCTGTATATTAAAGTTCAGTTCAATCATCCTACATGCTGCTTATTAGAAAGTTGTTGAATTCTTGTCTACTGCCATAGTGTGTATCAAGTTTGGGTGTTTGCCTGATAGTCTGTGAAATAGCTCATCTTAGCAGAAATAAAAATCTACAGTTAGTGATATTCTGGGAAGATGACATAATTGAATTTCCTTTATGGCCATTCAAACAATTTTGTTTGAATGAAATTTCGTACCATGCAGTCATGACAGAAAAAAGCAAAAAAACACACAATGAACACAATTTAACACAAACATCCATCATAGTGAATCTCCAGGCATCTCCTCACTGTGATGGAAGGCAAAAAGTCTTCTCTTCCTTGCTTGTTCTCCCACTGTGTCGAGGCGATCGAGGCTCTCGATGTTGAAGCCCCCGCCCGGCGATGGTAAATCCCGCGGCCGATTTTAAGCTCCGCAAACGGGCGGATTCAAACTCTGCGAATCGGGGCGGACGAAGCTGCCGCTGCGGGAGCTCCCGAAAATCTAGCTCCCGAGAATGCAAGGTACAGGCCCATTCAGCTCCAAATGTCTGATCTGTCCTTCAATAATATCGCACCTGTTTTTGTAGCGATATGCCACTCTCCTTCACTATCCCAGATCCTCTGATTCCCTTCATACCCAAAAATATTTCAATCACTGTCTTGAATACATCTGTGATAGAGAATTCCAAGTATTCATACTCTCACGGTGAAGACATTTCCTTTCATATCTGTCCTGAATATATGAACCCTAACTATGAGACTGTCACCCAAGATTCTAGATGACCCAGGCAGAGGAACCGACAGTGTACAGGCCTGGTAATAATTTTGTAAAATGCAAAACGATCACACCTCATTCCTGTACACTCAGACAGCTTAATCTCATATATATCAGATAACAAGTCCGAGGAAGGGTCTCAATCCAAAACATTACCTATTCCTTTTCTCCAGAGATGCGGCTGACCCGCTGAGTTACTCAAGCTTTGTGTGTCTATATCAGATAACAATCTCTTGAAGCTCAACACCTTTCAATCTCTTGCAAAAAAAAACTCAACACCTTTCAATCTCTTGCTAAAAAAAAAATTTTTGTCCCTCAAATTAGATACCTCACGTTTTTCTTTATGTTCCATTCACCATATCATTGCCAAATTACTTAACCTGCCTATATTTCCTCCGCAGCCCCTCTGCATTCTCCTCAGCTCGCACGACCGTCCAGTTTTGTATCTTTACTAGACTTGGATATATTACCTTCAGTCTCTTCATGCTAACCATTGAGTTAAATTGTGAACAGCTGGAAGCCCGACACTGATCCCTGTAGCATTCCACTGGTCATCGCCTTCCTAACCAAAAATGTTCCTTCCTTCTGTATGCTTTCTGTCCATGAACCGATCCTGAGGTCAGACTAATGCAATCCTCCAACGGTGCAAACTCAAATTTTTGTTTAAATTGATTGAAAGATACAGCATGGAAACAGGCCCTTTACTTTGCCCACTGAGTCCATGCCAACCATCGATCACCCGTTCACAGTACTCCTGCGTCATTCCACTCCCTGCACACAAGGGGCAATTTATAGAGGCCAATTCACCTACAAACACATGGGTTTCTGGAACATGGGAGGAAACTGGAGCAAACTGTGCCTGGAGGAAACCCACACAGTCACGGGTAGAACGTACAAACTACACAGACAGCGCCCGAGTTTAGGATTGAACCTGAGTCTCTGGTGCTGTGAGGCAACAGCCCTACCAGCTGTGCTTCTGCACCGTTTAGCGATTTGCATCTTATCAAAATACTTCTGAAAGTCCAAATCATCACGTCAACTAGTTTCTCCTTTTCAACATCACAAGCATAAAAACTCCATTAGATTTGTCACTAGTTTACCTTTCATAAATCCATGTTGACTCTTCCCTGTCTTGTTATTATTTTGTGCCCTTCCTGTTTATTAATAAATGGCCTCAAGCATTTATTTTCCACTGATGTCAGTTAAACAGGCCTACAGTTTAATTTTCTCCTTCCTTTCTGAGATAATTAAATCACGTTTGCTACCTTGCAGTCTTAAAATTATCTTGAATATATGGACATTTGGAATTTAACAATCAATGCATCTGCTGTCATCATTGTCATCTCTTTGAAATGTTGGATTTCCAGGATTCAATGGTTTATTACCTTGAATGTATACGAATAATTGAAATGTCATAATGAGTTTAAAATAAGTGGAGTGTGCCTGATGTTTAGTACAGCTGCTTTTTGAGCATATTATTATCTGATTTGGGCCTTCAAGGAGGAAATATATGCTCCACTTTTTAACAGTGTTGAAAAAACCTTTTGCCAGATGGGATCTAGGAGAGAGGCGTGGGGAGGGGCTTTCGAAATCGAGGATTCATGATTTTAGAGGGAATGTAATATCTTTGTCATTGTCAGTACTTCATGGCCCATTTTTAGAGTTATTAGACGTGGTCAAGACCTTGGCCTCTGTTATCCCATATTTAGTTTTCATCGCTGTTTTAAAATTTGCAGTTGTTCAGATTGGTAAGATTACTATCTTAGGCACTAATGATGGAATTGTGATTATTTTGGTTGAGGAACAAAGCACAAAAGCGTATCCAGCCAGAAATAGTAGTTTGATTGAAAGCAATTGTATTTGTTAATCCCTGGTGCAAAAATAACTCTATTGGGGGGGAGGGGGGGGGGGGGGAAACTGCACACTTTTTTTGGTCAGAAAAGTTGAAGTTTAAAAATAATCAGCATATGACAACTTAGGTTAGAAACCGTTGTGCCAACTTAGTTTTAATTTGATTTTAATATTCATTGTATATTTTTGGTGCAGTTTCTGTGTAGAAGCCAACAATATGCTTTTGTTGTGTGAAGTTGGTACTGTGACTTGTACTCATCTCTGTTCTGTAGGCTACTTGCCACTCTCTACTGACTAAATCTACAGTTAAAGACACAAAGGAAACCATGAAAAAATCAGTAAGTTCAGTGGACTTTTTTTGCAATTTTTGTATCACCCTTTCTTTAAAAATTTCTTAAAACGTGCTATCCTAATAAAAAACCAACACCTGCCTTCAGCCTTTTTGATCTTCACTTTGGAATCATTCTACTAATTCTAGCGAAAATTAGCTTTAATTCCGATTAACACTGTTATCTTAATTTGGTTTTTAAATATGTATATGGTGTAGTTTGGATTTCCAATGTAGGTTGAAATGATTTAGTTTAACATATGCTTACTGAGAAGTATGTAACAGTTTTTGAAACTGACATGAGAAATAAGCCGTTTCATGGTTCATTACAGCTTTCTTGAACTGATTAAAACATTGGTTTTGTGTAAGGTTAATACTTGATTGCTGTCAGCAGGTTAGAAGATAATCATTTAAGTAATAGGATTTTAAGTGTTCTTGGGTGCATTGGCAATTTAGACACCAAGCAGATCTGATTGAATTACAGCTTTGAACTCATTGAAAACCAGCTGACGTAAATTAAACAAACCTCATGGACAAAATCATGTCTTGACTGGCAGCACTGAAAAAGAGTAAAAAAGGTGTAGTCCTGTCATCAGTCGGCATGATACGTGGAAGCTGAATGCATTTTCCATAGCTTGAGGCACTTTATCGGGGGAGAAACAGGAGTAAACTAGTCTTATTGTATTTGTATATTGACCCTTGGTGAGATGGCACCTGGAATATTGTGTTCAGCTTTGGTCTCCTTAACTTACAAAGAACATACTTTCAAAGGAAGCTGGGATTTTAACGTAATCCTCGCATCATTGCTGCTGATGTGAGAATTATTATTGTAGTCTTTGAATTACTACTCGGTGCCCATCCATCTGTGACGTATTTCGGCAGAATATGTGTGTTTGTGGCATGTTTTTATGTTTTTTTGTTACCAAGGGGAAATAAAGCTGTGTTAAGTGCCCAGGTTGCACTATTTTATAAATTGAAGAGAAGCAAAGGCAAATAAATTAATAAAAACAAAAAGGGACCGTGTTGCAATTGTTTCTGAATGATGGCTGCTGTGTAGGTGCTTGATTGATCTTCCCTTTCCCACATGTCCTATTCATCTTGTTGAACTCTGCTTGATTCAATGCTCTACCCTTGACTCTGCTGAATAAGAATGTTAACTAGGGATTTTGCTCTTGGAATATTTTGAAAGATTGATGGATCCTTGAGGAACAAGGGGGTGAAAGGTTCCTGTGGGTGGAAGTACATGTGTTGTGTTTAGAATCGGATCAGTCATGATTTTATTAAATGGCAAGGAGCCTACTCCTGTCTCCTATTTATTTGTACAATTAAAATAATGCATTAAAAGGGGCCTACTGCTTTCTTAAAATATTAGAATTATTTTAAGTAATGAAATCTCTTACATTCCAAAAAAAGACAAAGTGCTGGAGTAATTCAGCAGCTCTGGGGAACGTGGATTGTCGAACAAACCCCCCTCAGCTTTTTCCATCCATCACTTTGTCCCACCCCCACCTCTCTTCCAGCTTTCTCCCCTCTACTACAGTCGGTCTGAAGAAAAGTCCTGACCCAAAACGTCACCTCTCCACGTACTCCAGAGATGCTATTTAACCCACTAAGTCGCTCCAGCACGGTGTGTCATTTTTTTCAAAGTGTATTTCCTTGTGACATTGGTAAAGTTTCAAATAATTAGTGCTTTTGCCTCAGAGTTCCTAAGGGATATGGTATTACAGCTGTTGTATTTGATTAGAGTGTCTATTTAAATAAGACCTAAGTATTATGTACGTTGCTTAATAGCTGCAAATCATGCAGAACATATGGTGCTGTTGCAGTTAAATATTCACTGCATTTCTGCAGCATTGAGCTGATATGCAAATGCTTCTGAATCATTTTGGAGTATTGAAGCATTTAATCTGTACACTGAATGTCATTAAGTGTTGTACAAAGAATTAAACCCCTAAAATACATTAGCATTTTAGGTTGTGCTTCAGAGACCTTTGCATCTGAAAGGAAAAGAGCCAACCATTTGGTTTCTTTTAGCTAGATCATGTCAAATCGTTGTTGTCAAAGTTAAAATCATGAGGTGCGCAGAACATTGTGCTCATGTTGAATGGAAAGTGTGATACCAGACCAGGTCTCATGCCATGGCGAAGCTTCAATGCCAGCAATCTTTAGGGTACGCTCTATTGCTGACTTTGAAAATATTGCATAACAATCATTTTGGGCACTTTTGCTAAATCTAGCCTTTAGTCCTCAAGGATGTATGTGCTTTATAAAGTGTTGTGCTCATGCTTCTCGTTATATCCTGTCAGATCTTTCTACCACTGTAACCTAACTTCTCTCCCTTAGTTTTCCAGTCCTCTGGATATGTCCTCGCTGGTTGTCCTTTGATTTACTCTTTTTTTTAACTATTTATGATATTTCATTGGTTATCCCCTTCTACCATATGTTCTTTTAGAAGGTATCTTGTTACGTGTTTAATTTGAACAAATTGGTACTCTTCCATAACACGGGCATTGACTAATGTTGAAACTTCTAATGGTTTGGTCTATAACTGCTTTTTATGCTACCAGTACTGGAAGAGGATGGAGAATTTAGTAACATAACAACCCCTCCCTCAATGCAAGCAAAATGAAGTTATCAACTTCAGGATGTCGGGTGGAGTACACCTCGCAGTCTGTGTTAATGGTGCTGAAGTGGAGAACAAAGCTTCACATTTAAATATCACAAACAATTTGTCCTGGTCCAAACACATTAACACTCTAGTCAAAAAAAGGGCACTAACCGATGCTGAGGAAATGTTTCTTATCAATTTCTACAGATGCACCATAGAAAGCATCCTATTTGGATGCATCACTAGTTGGTGTGGTAACTGCTCCATCCAAGACCACAGGGAGTTGTGAATGCAGCCCAGTCCATCACCCGCCTCCGCCACCTGCCCCGCCCCCGACTCCTCCACCATCAACTCCACCTACACTTCACACTGCCTCGGGAGGGCAGCAAACGTAGTCAGGGATCACTCTCACATCATTCAACCTCTTCTCCACAGGTCAGAAGGTACAAAAACTTGAAAGCGCGTGCCACCAGATTCAGGATCTGCTCACTCGCTGCTGTTATCGAACTCTTGTCCAGGCCTGTGGTGTATTAAAGATGATTTCCCAATCATCCAATCTACCACATTGCAGCCCTTGCACTATTTTTAATTTGCAAATTTCACTGTAGCTATACAGTGGCTTGCAAAAGTATTCATACCCCTTGAACTTTTCCACATTGTGTCACGTTACAACCACAAACGTAAATGTATTTTATTGGGATTTTATGTGATAGACCAACACAAAATGGCGCATAATTGTGAAATGGAAGGAAAATGATACATGGTTTTCAAATTTTTTTACAAATAAAAAACTGAAAAGTGTGGCGTGCAAAAGTATTCAGTCCCCTTTACTCTGATACCCCTAAATAAAATCCAGTGCAACTAATTGCCTTCAGAAGTCACCTAATTAGTAAATAGAGACAACTTGTGTGAAATCTAATCTCAGTATAAATACAGCTGTTCTGTGAAGGCCTCAGAGGTTTGTTAGAGAACATTAGTGAACAAACAGCATCATGAAGCCCAAGGGACACACCAAACAGGTCAGGGATAAAGTTGTGGAGAATTTTAAAGCAGCGTTAGGTTATAACAAAATCCCAAGCTTTGAACATCTCACGGAGCAATGTTCAATCCATCATCCGAAAATGGAAAGAGTATGGCACAACTGCAAACCTACCAAGACATGGCCGTCCACCTAAACTGACAGGCCGGGCAAGGAGAACATTGATCAGAGAAGCAGCCAAGTGGATCATGGTAACTCTGGAGGAGCTGCAGAGATCCACAGCTCAGGTGGGAGAATCTGTCCACAGGACAACTATTAGTCATGCACTCCATAAATCGGGCCTTTATGGAAGAGTGGCAAGAAGAAAGCCATTGTTGAAACAAAGCCATAAGAAGTCCCGTTTGCAGTTTGCCAAAAGCCATGTGGGGGACACAGCAAACATGTGGAGGAAGGCGCTCTGGTCTGATGAGACCAAAATTGAAGTTTTTGGCCTAAATGCAAAACGCTATGTGTGGCGGAAAACTAACACTGCACATCACCCTGAACACACCATCCCCACTGTGAAACATGGTGGTGGCAGCATCATGCTGTGGGGATGCTTTTCTTCAGCAGGGACAGGGAAGCTGGTCAGAGTTGATGGGAAGATGGATGGAGCCAAATACAGGGCAATCTTGGAAGAAAACCTGTTAGAATCTGCAAAAGACTTGAGACTGGGGCAGAGGTTCACCTTCCAGCAGGACAACAACCCTAAACATACAGCCAGAGCTACAATGGAATGGATTAGATCAAAGCATATTCATATGTTAGAACGGCCCAGTCAAAGTCCAGACCTAAATCTAATTGAGAATCTCTGGCAAGACTTGAAAATTGCTGTTCACAGACGCTCTCCATCGAATCTGACTGAGCTTGAGCTATTTTGCAAAGAAGAATGGGCAAAAATTTCAGTCTCTAGATGTGCAAAGCTGGTAGAGACATACCCCAAAAGACTTGCAGCTGTAATTGCAGCGAAAGATGGTTCTACAAAGTATTGATTCAGGGGGGCTGAATACTTTTGCACGCCACACTTTTCAGTTTTTTATTTGTAATAAAATTAGGAAACCTTGTATCATTTTCCTTCCACTTCACAATTATGCACCACTTTGTATTGATCTATCTCATAAAATCCCAATAAAATGCATTTACATTTGTGGTTGTAACATGACAAAATGTGGAAAAGTTCAAGGGGTATGACTACTTTTGCAAGCCACTGTAGCTATATTCTGCACTGTTATTGTTCTCTTTACCAGTGTCTGATGTACATATATAGTATGATTTTGCTGGATAACCCACAAAACAATGTTTTGCACTGTATCCAGATGCTCATGACAATAATAAACTTATACCAATATGTCTGTCAGAAGCAAACTTGGATCCCTGGTTTCATATTGAAGTCCTTGTAAATGTAAAATATATTTGCTCCTCCAACACATTGAATATGTTGCCAATTTGAGTACATGCCCATTGCTTCTATTTCGATCTGCCGTGCTCAGTTTCTTGCCCAAGTCAATAATTTGCTTTTGTGAATGTTCTTCTATTGATCTGCCTCTTTGGAAAACTTAATTAAATGTCTTCTGAAAGTCAATGTACAGAACATCCAGAGATTTCAACTGACATAAACTTGAATCACTTCATAAATTCCAGGAGGAACTGTTGGGCATGTTGGGACACTCTGATCAACTGAAAACTAATCTATCTTTGATTATGTTTTGGAGCAACGTTAGGTGATGATCTTTATTTACTTTGTTTTCCCCCCTCATTTTACTTTTACTAGTAATAGTCTTTAATATCAGGAGAACTCTGAAAGTTAGGACACCTAATGTTAAAAATAAATCAATTGTATCACTAAAAGGGAGACACAAAGTGCTGGAGTAACTCTGTGGGTCAGACAGCTTCTCTGGAGGTCATGGATAGGCAATATTCTGGGTTGGGATCCAAACTCTGAGCCTGAATAAGGGCCCCAAACTGAAATATCACCCATCCATGTTCTCTGGAAATGCTGAGTTACTCCAGCACTTTGTGTCCTTTTAAAAAAAAAAAAAATCCATCATCTGCAGTTCTTTGTGTCCTCAACTTAATTATGCGACCATTTCATCTCATTTTTAAGAGGAACAGCCATGTACCCAAGGCAGCAGAATTGGTTGTTCTCCTCTCGAAAGACGTGTGATTAACTTGGGAAAACGCTGGTTCTATTATTTTGTTATCTATTTTCTGGCTCCAGTCTTTTTCTGAACTATTAGTTTGACTCGATTAATGGTATTGTGTTGAATCAGCAGGATGGCTGTTCAAATTACACAACAAACATAAATCTTAGCTGGCACTTCATTGCTACATTCACATGGAGGCAGATTTTTGGATGAGATATTAAGTGGTGGAAGATGATTAACCAATGCCAGATTTTAAATTTTTCCAACTTGATAACCTTGTAAAAGAAAGCTTTTCTTCTTAAAAATCTCTTAGAAAAATCGCCGACATTTCTTTGAGTCCCAGCTTTCGGTATATCTAGTCAGCAAGAAGATTGGCAAAACCTCTGTTCTTTGCACTAGCCATCATGAAAAGTGTAGACACGAAGAATTGGTAGTGGTGGTTTACAAAAAAGGAAACAAAGTGCTGGAGTAACTCAGCAGGTCAGGCAGCTTCCCTGCAGAACAGGGATAGATGATGTTTTGGGTTGGGACCGCATTTTTTCTTATAACGTTAACATGATGACAGTGTTCTTCCGAGGCCGGAGTTCCATCATCCGGCGAGGGGGCCTGAACATAGGGCCGCCATTGCGGCGACTGCACGGGTGAACATAGAGGCAGATGACTGAACTTTTATCGCCTCCCCTCACAGTGGGAAAAGTTGATTCTGCTATGTGGGGATGTTCATGTTAAATTCTATCATGTGTTGTGTTCATTTTATTCGTATGGCTGTGTGGCAACCCAAACCTCGCTGTACCAATTGGTACAGTGACAATAAATGTAAACTTGAACTTGAACTATCATTATTTTCAAACGCCTTATGTAATTGTTTTGATTTTTCATTTAGGAAATTGGATCGTAGCTGTATTCACCCCATCTTCCTTTCAGTTTGTAATTCTAATTTCTCCTTATTTCTGTCCTTGCCTATGCTTTCTTGCTCCATTATCATCCTAGGGATGCCATAGGCAGGAAAAATAAACTCTCTTAAAATATGTCCTTTGTCTTGTTTTAGAAAGCTGCTTGCATCATTTTTAATGAGAATTTTAGCTTTGCCATAAAGATTACAGAGGCATACAATCTCAATGGGTTCACCTTGGAATCTGATTGCCCATTGCAAATGAGAAACTCGAAGTTAAACTTTTATTTTGACAACCGTAAAATGTTTCTATTTTTCATACATATGTGCTTATGTAGCAGTTCCATTTTTTATTATAAGCATTTTTTACTGGTATATCTACCAGTGTTTTGCTATCCTTGCTCACACTTCTATCACAATAATTTGAGCATCCAAATAGTGAATGATGCCATATACTAGAAACTGGTAATAGTCATTGGAGATATGACACATTTTCTCAGCCTTCTGATGAAGTAGAGGCATTGGTGTGCTTTCTTGTCTGTAATGTCTATGCAGTTGGACCAGGAAGATTTATTGGGAATCTTTACACCTGAAGTTCTCAATCATCTCCACTTCAGCACCATTGATACAGACTGGGGTGTGTATTCCACCCCATTTCTGATATCAACTACCAACTCTTGTTTATTGACATTGAGGGAGTAATGGCAGCAGGACTGCACTGTCAGTTGAGGTGGAGACCTGCATTTTTAAGATGCGAACTCAACTCTGTTATGTACGTGAGCAAATCCTTTTCTGTTGGTCCCCATCAATGTCTGTTCCCTGTCTCCATTTCTCTCCCGGGCAACCACGATACCAAAGCAAACTGTTCATGACCTTGGTTTTAACACTGGGAAGCAATTGATTCACATTTACACCATTTTACTAACTATCCAGTAATACCTGCATCCATTGTGTAACTTTTCTGCTTTAGCCCATCTGCTCCTGATATTCCCGCTTTGATGAATATGATTGGCTTGTCAATTCTGTTCTTGATAAACTAGAGATTATTCAAAATATTGTCTGTTTTGTTTCTCTGCCAAATTCCATCTGTGCTTATTAGCACCCGGTTAAACAGCACTCTGTATTTTTTTTTTATACTTAAAATCCCACCAAGTACTTGACTGGTACCTTCCTATCTCCGTGCTGTCTCATATACTCATAACCCTCTGAGATTTCAGTGCTGCTCAAACCTGGTGTCTTGAATTCATCCTTGAATTTAATTACTCCATCTTTGGTAGCTACAACTTCCCAATAATATGGAACAGCGCCAGGCTTTTTTCATTATTTGACAAGCTGACTGAGAATTTAGTAAATTCATTTACTAAACTGAATCCAAAGGCTTCATGGTAGAAACATTTTGTGACTGGTTTTAAAGTTCACATTTTAGTCATCCCCATTATCTTGTTCTTTATGGTGAGGTTTGGAGATCATCGGGATATCGCGTAACAGGTGTATTTGTTTGATTATGATAGGCATAAAGATGTGTTCAATGATGCAAACAAATGAGGTTTTAACTCTTGCTGCTATAATATCCTGTAATTTGTCTTTGCTGTCTCCTCCCTTGCAGGTTGTCAGCCAGCGCTTTCCCCAGAACAGCATCGGTGCAGTTGGCAGTGCTATGTTCTTAAGATTCATCAATCCTGCTATTGTATCTCCATATGAAGCAGGAATTCTTGATAAGAAGCCTCCACCAAGAATTGAACGCGGATTGAAGTTAATGTCCAAGGTAAATGTTTTAACATGGAGTATTTATGGATCTCATTGAGAGCTATGAAAATTGGTCCAGTGAGTAAGAGAACCAGAGAGATTGGGAAAAAATCCATTATCAACTTCTTGAGCACTGAATATTTCATTCTCAGCTGGGTCGTGTTGGCGAGACTAGATATGACATTCGTGCTGTACCTTGGGGATGAAAAACGTGCCCTGGTTAAAACTCCTGATCTCTCTGCTCCAAGTTCAAATACATCTTGTGGTATCTGTAATGGAGAAGTACCCTCCTCTATCTCATTTGCAAGCCCGGACACATTTTAATTTCATACGTGAGCAGACCCGATGTCTCATCATAAACCTCTCTATCTCTCTCAACAAGTTTGCTCATGTATAAAATAAAAATCAGTCCCGATCACGTTCAATCTGAAGCAAACATTGGCAAATGGATCCTGTCATGCTCATGTTGGACAGCCAGGTGCCAATAACTGGATGGGAGCTTAGTTTTGAGACACAGCACGGAAACAGGCCCTTCGGCCAACCAAGTCCATGCTGAACAGCGATCCCCATCCACTAGCACTGTCCTACACACTAGGGACAATTTACAGTTTTGACCAAAGCCAATTAACCTACAAAAACATTTGCATCTTTGGAGTATGGGAGGAAACTGGAGCACCCGGAGAAAACTCACGTGATCACAGGGAGAACGGACAAACTCCATAGAAGCAGCACCCATTGTCAGGATCGAATCCGGGTCTCTGACATTGCAAGGCAGCAACTCTACCGCTGCGCCACCGCGCTGAGTCACACTAAGAGATGGGTGGATGTGTTGCCAATAATTGCCGGCCTTGACACTAGGTGTATTCAGTCCAAACGCAGTGGAGGGTTTAGCCGAGGTCAGATTGCCATGATGACTATGAAATCCCCTCATTGCCAAGGAATTCATGCCATGGCCTCATCTCGGGCAGCGCGAGGTGCTGAAGATGAAGGGTGAAGTGAAGAGGAATAAGTGTTTTATCATGAATGTTCTCATGTGACTTTAAGAGTGTACAAAACGTGGAAACTACAACGCACTAAACCTTTGGCAACAGAGTTGTAGAGACAAATAGCATGGAAACATACCCATCGGCCCAGCCATCAATGCTGACCAAGATGCCCATAGTAGCACAATGATGCACTAAGATCTAAGGGTGTCCATCGTTTTTTAATTGTAAATATAGATTTCAAAAGCAAGTCAGTCTAAATGTATAGTTGTCCTGTGTTTAGAATCAGAAAACATTGATTAGTATATAAATTCTACTTTATAACCAGATTCTACAAAGTATTGCAAATCATGTCCTGTTTACAAAAGAAGAACATATGAGGCCATTCAATGATTTTGTTAAAAACAACTTTGATGCAGCTCGCAGGTAACTATGAATTCATAACTTACCGTAAAACTGAATTAAAATTATTTTCAGATGCGTGTTTTGTTTTTACTCTGCTTCAAATATGATAATATGAAACAGCCGGGTTGTATTTTGCAAGTAATGCAAATGCTATTATTAATATGATGACTTATTCCTGTTTTTAAAATCGTGGGTGAATGCAGAGAAAGAATTTCCCCCGGATTTAATATTTGTGCATAACTTCACCCTTTTGTAGATTCAGTAGTTTAATTCTAGGAAGTGTGTTTGCTTCTTCTAAGCAATTTCAAACATTTCAGCAGTGCAACTGAATGATGTCTTTGCGGAGCGCTGATTTCCTCTGTGACGCTCAAATACTGGTTTGGGGAACAACGCTTACTCTCATAGTTGGATTGAACTTTGCTATTGTTCCTCCTTTGTGTTTCTGGGTGTTACTAAGAACAGTACAGCATAGAACAGGCCCTTCGGTCCACAATGTCTGTGCTGAACACTATGCCAAGACCAACTCTTGTCTGCTTGAATGTGATCCGTATCTATTAGATCCATATCTAATATATATTATCTACTTTTATCATGTCTCCCCTCAGCCTCCATTGTTACAGAGAACACAGTCCAAGTCCGTCCAACCACTCTATGTACTTAATATTCCCTAATCCAGGCATTATTCTGGTAAACCCCTGTACTTTTCCAAAGGCTGTATTTACATTCTTCCTGCAATGGGGCAATCAGAACAAATGAGACTCCTCCTAATAGAGGAGAAAAAAAAAAAAAAACAGGCAAAAATTGAAATTTCAGGTAATTCACAAGAATTTTATCACATATACAAAGCAAAAATCAAGCAGAGAAAACACTTTGGTTTCTGAAAAGCTTATGTCACTTACTGTTATAAGAAAACTGAAATGACCACGATCCATGTTGAAAATGGAGTCGACAACCAACCATGCTGGCTGGAATGATGAAATTTGTGGAAGGGTTTCCAGAATACCAACACAGATGAATATTACTCCATTGTTAATCATCTCCGCCTGCAAAACTGAAAATCAGTATTAAGAATGGGGATGGTATTGAACTTGGGTGGCTTCTGCAAGAGAACCCTTGATGGTTATTTGATGGGCTGTATAGTGTCTACCAATTCTTTACAACTCAGGATTGGGAACTCATTGCACGAACGATTTATCTGTTGGTCTTTCCACTTGGTTATGTTTTGGTTGTCATGCCTTAAGAAATATAAAATGCATTTATTTTATTCTCCTCCATTCTTCCCTCACTGGCACCTCCTGTGGAAGGTTTTTTCTGGACATTGCATCTGACTGCCCAGCCAGCGACACGGTCAATCACAGTCTTTCCTTCATCAGTGATGGGAACGTTCTTGCTTTGCACAGGTTGCTGTGGAACAACCAGGAGAAAATAGGGCAATATCTATCCAGTAACCGGTATGTACAAGACCCAAGTTATAGACAGGAGCATTCACTGAATCTGTTGAGTAGTGAGCCAACTAATGTGCACCCTTGAAATCCAGTGTAAAAGATGTTTTGCAAATGTTGATTCCGAAAGTTAGAATCATGTTGATTAGGGTCATAGAGTCATACAGCGTAGAAACGGCGCCTTCAGCCCAACTTGCCCACACTGACCAACGTGCCCCATCTATACTAGTCCCACTTACCTGCATTTGGCCTCTATCCTTCTAAACCTATCCTATCCATGTACCTGTCGAAATGTTTATTAAACATTGCGATAGTACCTATACAGCCAATACATTTCATTTTACAGCCAAACATTGCCTTTAGCTGATGGGTTAGAACTCATAAATAACTGTGAAAGCAGATATTTGGCGACACTGTTAATGTCATTCCAAATATTATTTTTCTATTATAAATACATAAACCCAAACATGAGTTTATATAAAGGGGACAGTATTGCAATTGATGCTGTATTATTGTAGGTTGCTACAGTGGGCCTGCTGAAGAAAGAAGGCGTAATTCAAAAATACATAATTATAATTGCTATTGCACTAGGATTTTAAATTGAAAAGTTCCAATGGAAATTTGCTCAGTTGCAAAATGCAATATCTTTGTTTTAAATATTGATGACAAAATGAACACAGCTCATGAACATTGAAACATTTCTATCTTAATTACTACCCTCCTGAATATTGTGCATGCATATAAATGATGTGCTGCTATTTGGACAAGGCCAATCACAAATATTAATTTTGGAACTCTTGATGCAAAATTGGATGAATTTATGATTTTTTAATTTAAAGAAAATCAAATGATTGCTTTTATCCTCTCATGACCTCAGGGATCACAAAGCTGTGGGGAGGAGGCCATTTGACAAGATGGCTACATTGTTGGCTTATCTGGGGCCTCCCGAGCACAAACCTGTTGCTGACACTCACTGGTCCAGCCTAAACCTCACCAGCTCCAAGTTTGAGGAATTCATGACCAGGTAGGTAACCAGAAAAATATTTTTTCCAGTGGTATTGCAAGTCAAAGATGTTCTAATTGAATAATTTCTCATTACTGGTTGTCATATATTGAAATATTTAAACAACATCTGAATATTCATGTTTGCATTTCTAACAAAAAATGTTAATGGGCTGATGTCCTATTTAAAAATCCAAGTAAGTGTGAGAACCCATCCAGTTCCATGAGCATGTTCCACCATTCAATCAGACCATGGATGATAGAAACAGGTTCTTTGGCCCACTTAGTCCATGCTGACTATTGATCAAGTAGTTCCATTGGACATGTTGCCGCACAGAGGCCAATTAACCTACAAACCCACTGTCTTTGGGATGTGGAGGAAACCGGAGCACCCGGAGGGAACCCACATGGTCATAGTGCGAAAGTGCAAACTCCACACAGACAGCACCCGCGATGAGGATCAAATCCAGGTCTCTGGTGCTGCGTGACTGCAGCTATACCAACTGTGCCACTTATCGCCTGATATTATAAAATTTTGCATTCGATCTGAGAAGTTTGAATTCTGATGGGAAAAGTGCTTCAGTGAACTGAATGCATGTTGCACAGATATTTCAAGGACTCAATTTACAATGAAAGAATTTCTTTTCAGGCATCAAGTACATGAAAAGGAAGAGTTCAAAGCTTTAAAAACACTTAACATCTTTTACCAGGCTGGAACATCAAAAACAGGGACTCCCGTTTTCTACTATATAGCCAGAAGGTAGGGCGCTGTGTAATTTGTTTTTTCTTACTGTTGCAATGAATAAATCAATGGCTGTGGGATGTGTGACTGTATACCAACTTTAGCATGCAGTACTTCAAATAGTCTGGTATGATTTGGTTAGCTTAAAAGCATGACTGACCACACACTGTTGGAGGGGTGGTGTTGTGCCTACAAGTGTGCGACACAATGATTTTATTAGTACTGTTTATAATTGATGTTGCTCAGTGGGAGTTGCTCTTCACACAAGAATTGTGCTGGGAATTTTTGTTGTTGCATTATTGGAAAATGTTTGCAAAAGACGCATGCATTTGACTCCTCTATTGTCTTTACAGTCATCGCAGTTGAAATCTCATTGCATTGTTTCTGTTGCTCCCAATGGCAATATTTTGTGGGAAGGAGGATAAGATAAAACTTATCAGGCAGCTGATTAACTAACCATTGATCTATCTCTTCATTCACTTCAATCGCTTGTTACCGGGATGCGGATGTACAGTCAGTGTGGATTGTCCAGTTATTCTGCCCACATCCTACACTGGCAGGACCGTGATGTTTCTTTCATCTGTTCCAGTACTGAGGCACAATGCTACTTCTATTGGGACATTATATTTTTAGCTTAGTTGGAGATATAGCATGGAAACTCTGCCAGCCAGCCATCCAGTCAAATTCAAATTTTCAACCTTGCTTGATGATCTTGCGTTGTATGGCATTATAATACTTCCCCTCTTGTGGCACCTTCAACATAGTACAATGTATCAAGCATTTTCATAGTAGTCTTATCAAACAACATTGATGCCCTGACACTGTAAATATGTCCTAAAGCTAGAAAGAAAGGTATGATGGTTTGGAAGGTTTTCTGGAACTTGGGTGGCCTTGGCAATCAAAGGTGCAACTGCCAGTAGTAATCCAATTAAATTGGGGCCGGGTAGCGTAGGAGTTGTGGAATAAAGACCACAGTGTCAGGAACACGGGTTTCTTGGAGGGTATATCAAATACCCAGCCAAATACCAAAAAATGCGGGATATGTTCTCATCATGACCAGCCTTTCAGGCAGAGTTCGAGTTGCCTGTTGCCCACAGAGAACTCAACAGTAAAATCAGTACCAACAATCAAACTAATGGTCCTGTCACTCAGCTTTTTGCTACCATTAACAGCTCAGTGTTTTCAAATACTTTTGTTCGAGATTGATAGTGGTGTCGTTTAATACCAAGTCCAGACCTGTTTGTATTTCAAGTGTCAGATAAATTGCATTGTGAGCAGTCTCAACCTAATAGCTAATATAAAACTATTGCCTGGAGCAATACATAATCAACACATGACAAGAACTTAAGGATGGCTTGGAAATACCGGACAGCAAACAGTGGTTCTCTGCAGTTTAAGTGGTATTTCCTGATTTTTATATATTTATTTTTTAAACCAGCATTTATAATGAGGTGTGCACGAAAAGCTGGAGAAACTCAGCGGGTGCAGCAGCATCTAACGAGCGAAGGAGATAGGCAAGGTTTCGGGCCGAAACCTTTCTTATAATGAGGTTACACACAAAGTGCTGGAGTAACTCAACGGGTCAGGCAGCATCTCTATAGAAAAAGGATGGGTGACGTTTTGGGTCAGGACTGGGTCTTCTGTCTGATGGAGGGTCCCGACCCGAAAGGTCACCTATCCTTTTTCTTCAGAGATGCTGCCTGGCCTGCTCAGTTACTCCAGCACCTTGCATTTTGGTATATACCAGCAACTGCAGTTTCTTTCTACACATTTTATAATGAGGTTATTTCTTGCTCATAAGCCTATGATTAGGATCCACATATCTTTCCCCCACCATTACTCATAGAATATGTGCGCACGTAAATATGTATTTTGATGGACAACTAACCAATATTGAAAAGAGAATATCAGTTGACAGCCTTCTTCCTACCTCTTCTTAACCCCTTTGCTCCTCTAGGGAGCATAGGCCATTGACAAATGTCCTCCACCTCACTCGGTTGTTGGCAGTTCTTTCGAGATCACCCACCGACCAGGGCCGGCCTTAGGAGGTGCGGGGCCCAATTGGGAAAAATTTTGGTGAGCCCCTGATTCCCAGCCAAGGTCTGTCAGCCCTGTTATTTAGTATATATTATGAAATTGTACACTGAAGTGCTATGGATTATACACTGTCTTAATCTCTCCTGCTCTCGCTCCCTCCGCTGGCTTCCAACCTTTACCGTAGCTGCTAATTACCATTAAACTGCATTATTCCACGCATTATTTAACGAAGGTTTACGAATATTCTGTATGGGTTCTGCGGTTGCAATCAGCTGCTTGCAATGAACGTTTCAGTCTGTGGTCAGGGAGAATGTCGTCGCTGTACAGCTCCCTCCTGATGGGTGGGAATGAAGGGCGGGAATCGGAAGGTCCCGAGGTTGATGATGGGAGGGAGCGGGGAATGTGACCTGCTGTCACTGCCGCTCACGCTTTCGCCGCACGACTGCTCCCGGCAACATCTCAAGCTTCAGCCATGTGAAGCTGATATTGACCACTTTTTTTCCGACACACTTGTTAGTTACTATACGTACCAATCGCAGCCGTGGCTTACCGCTGGGTCCTGTATTATGCGCACACACACACACACACACGTTTTGTGTGCGACTGGGGAGAGAAGGGTGCGTGATGTTTCTGTTGATACGATGGCTACAACAGGCCTTCATAACCATCTGCAGTTGGGACTGTGAAATGGCGCCAACACCTGGCGACTATTGCATATAGACTCAGTGCCTGTTTCTGTGCATTATGTGCTAACCGGGCAGTGTACTTGGGTACGGCAATATCGCACTGATCTCTATGCAAAATAATGTCACTGTAACTTGGTAGACGTAACAATGAATGAACTATTGTGTCCACACGTTTATGCATGTGAGTGTCTGGCGTAAATCAAATGCTATTCCATTTGGTAACTGCTGCTTTTGGGAGCGGACGGCGCTGTTTGCTTCAGATGCACCTTGACTGATTAATTCCAGATAAGAGTCAGCTGCTCGGTCAGTGACTATCCTGGTAACATCAGGCGCGTGTACACATCCGCTGACGTCTCACTGTAACTGTCTGATGTAAAGTTGTAGTAACGGGTGCCCCGGGTGTAAAATCCCGATAAGGGTGGGTGCAGAAAGGGATACGGGAATAATATCCCGGAAAGTAGTGACAGTATTGAGAGTTAACCACGGGGCTGTGTTGTTGTCGGTGAGGAATTTCACCTACTGGGGTCGCTGCTGAGGGGATAGAGTGTGTTGCCCACCAGCCTAGCGCGGAGCCTAATTGGGAGCAATTGGTCCAATTGGCTTAAGGCCGGCCCTGTCTCCGACATTTCTGTCCGGACACCTCTTGACAGCCTGGAATGAAGATAAGAAATCATGGTAAGACTCTGAGGGCGTTTCCGTTAAATAATCTTTCATCAGAATTGGGAAAAGTTAGAAATCGTACTGTTTCAGAAAAGGGAGAAGGGTGAGAATGCATGACGAAAGATCATCAAGTGGTGGCAGAGGGTAAACTCATGGCTAGGAGCTGTGGGAGGGCCTCTCAATCCTGTGATGGTGGAGTGGTGGCATCAAGGCATGTCGATACCCTACAGCCTTTGGAGGAGGTCCACAATGCTGGCCATTTCCCCCTTTGTTTGGTTCATCTACATTTGTAGCTATCTCGCCACTACCTCTTTCTCCTTTCCAGATTAGGCTCAGTGAGAAGGGGTCGTATTTTATGTGATCAAATAAACTGCCAAATGCTGTCCTGTTTAAGCCAAAACAATTGCATGGAGGCCTAATATCGCAGGATTTATAATTTCTGCAAAGTTGCAGATAAAATTTGTGCCAATTCATAAAATGTAATATGATTAATCTTCAAAATTTTCACTCTTGAAAAATATATGTTGGTTACCAAATGTGAAAACCTAGCCTTAAAGATAAGAGCTAGTCCTGCAGTCATTCGTGACCTAAGTGTTGATAGCGCTGAAGTTCAATTATTTCAGAAATGGCAGGTGATGGAAATCTGAGGACAAGCACCAAATTTTTTTTAAAGAGCAGTATATGAGCCTGTTAGTGAACAGATATTCCAAATCTGGATATTGTGCAATGAGAAGGAGCGAGTAAATGATTTTGTGTGCAGTCCTTTCGGGAAGTGTGATCGCCACATGAAAATAATTGAACCTAGAAAGTGAAGTGGTTCATTGGGAGATTAGGGCACTGAAATAAAAGAAGGGGACCATAGAGATTTGAGTTAGTTGGCTGCGCTAGATTGGGAAACTTATTTAAAAGTGTGACACTGCATTGGCAATGGCTCACTTGCGTGAGGAATACATGCAAAACCAACAATGGTTATATTTTCTTATCGAGAACAGTAACACAAAAGCGAGACAAATCCCTGTGAGATATGGAAAGTGATCCATATTAAAATATGGTTTTCTAAAGTTAAGAATTATATCGGATCCAAAGAATTGCTGGAAAATATAGCAGGATTACAATTCAGCGATAAAAGAGCAAGAGTTCAATTATGAGTGGAAGAATAGAGTAGGGAAGGAATTTACTGCAAAGAACAGAAAATTAGGTGTAAAAGCTTCTCCGGTTTCATGTGGAGAAATTGTCAGTCGCTTACAGTCGGGAATGGGAGCAGTTATAAAAGGGAACAAAGAAATAGCCGAGTAGTGCAACAAATAATTTGGTTCTGTCCTCCTTGAAAACGACATGAATATTATCCTAATAATGCTCAGGATCGAAGTACAATAAAACAGGAATTAAATGAACCACGTCAGTTTTTTTAAAAAAAGGTGCTTGAAAAATTGTCACTGGGAGATGATAAATCGAAGGCCTGGTAATTAGCAACCTAGGTAGGATATAAAAAGAGGTGGCCGTAGAAATGGTGTGTACATTGGTTGTCATCTCACGCAATTCTATTGTCACGGTGGCGCAGCGGTAGAGTTGCTGCCTTACAACAAAATGCAGTGCCCGACCCGGGTTCGATCCCGACTACGGGTGCTGTCTGAATGGAGTTTGTACGTTCTCCCCGTGATCTGCGTGGGTTTTCTCCGAGATCTTTGGTTTCCTCCCACACACTCCAAAGACGTACAGATTTGTAGGTTAATTGGCTTGGTAAAAATGTAAAATTGTCCATGCTGAGGATATGCAGAGTACTGCCCTGCCGACTACAAAATTCAGACGGTTCAGAAAGTATAGATTTTGGAACTATTCTTGCAGATTAGAGAGTGGAAAATGTAAGGGGAAAGAGAGGTTTAAAAAAAAGTCCAATTGCAAACCAGTTGGCCGAATAAACGCAGCAGGGAAAATTCTGAAGTCTGTTCTCAAGAAGGTAATAATAGAACACTGATAAAATATCCACGAAATTAGGCAAGTCAACGTCGTGGATGGATTGATGAAAGGGAAATCATGTTTGACAAATCTACTGGAAATTCCTAAGGATATAACTGGTAGCAAAGATAAGGGAGAGTTTGTGGATGTGTATTTGGATTTTGGAACAACATTGATAAAGTCCCCCATACGATACTAGTGTCCAAAATTAAAGCACATGGAATTGGGATTACATAGTGGTATGAATTGAACATTGATTGGCAGACAGGATATAAAGTAAGAAAAAAAGAAACTTTCTCATGGTGATAAGCTGTTAATTGTAATGTATCTGGGTTATGTAGTGGCATGGTTTGAACATTGTTTGACGAACAGGATATGAAGTGAGGAAAACAAAGGTGTTTTTTCTGGGTGATGAGCAGTAAATAGTAAGGGAGGGATTGATGTCCCCACCTCAGTTATTCACCATCTCAGTCAATGATTTCGGAAAATCTGTTCATTCAAGATCGGTGAACCTGTGAAATTCTCCACCATGGAAAATGTTGTACATCAAATCATTGAATACATTTAACAATGCAAGGTTTCTGGACAATGAAGCCAATAAGGGTAATGGGCAGAAAGAAGGAAATGGTATTGAAATGCAGGATTTGTATTATGATAGCATAGAATGGCAGTGCAGGCTAAATGGGCCTATGAGAACATCCTCCCTCAGATAATGAGAAAATAATGCACACTGAGGTCAAGATATGGTCTCAATATCTGGAATGAAGGAGATTACAAAAGGTGGTGGACTGCCCGATCCATCAGGGGTACTGACCTCCCCACAATAGAAGGGATCTATAGAGCACACTGCGTCAGGAAAGCAGCCAGCATCATCAAGGACCCACACCACCTTGTCCACACTCTCATTTCACTCATACCATTGGGAAGAAGGTATAGGAGTCTTAAAAACAGGCCACCAAGTTCAAGAATAGCTTCTTCCCAGCAAGTTTCAGGTTCTTGATCACGACACAATACTAACCTGTGAACTTTGGGGTTTTTTTGCACTGATATCAGAGTTATTAGTTTATGGAGAATGTTGTTTATTACATATCATCTAGATGCATCGTGTTACAGGTTTGTTGTGCTATTACAAGTGAGAAATTCATTGTTCCATTTTTCGGTACATATGACAATTAAAGCACTCTCGACTCTCATGTCCATACAAATGCAGCAAGACATCTCTATACCTGCATTCAATGTCTCCAGCTACGAAGACCAATGTGTCATCAGCCTTTCTAGCTAACTGTTGCATCTGCATGCTTGTTTTTGATGATTTGAGCACTTTTTTCAAGATGGATGGCAATTATCAAAACTTATTTTCAAAGGAATGATTTTCATGCTTTTCTGACAGTAGAATAGAGTTCGAGGAGCGGCCAGAGACGTCTGGGGCGACTGCAGACTGCCGGGAATCAGACAGGAGAGGAGGCCCAGGCTTACCGCCAGCACGGAGAAGAAGCGCTATCTCCAGCTCAATTCTGCCTGTCCTGCCGGGCCAACCGACAGCCCTGGACTGATGGGACATCCGGCCCGGCGTGGAGAAGAAGCACCAACTCCACTGCTCCAGGCCGGTGTCCCGTCAGTCCAGGACCGTTGGTCAACCCGGCGGGACAAGTAGAGTTGAGCAGGAGCCAGCGCCTCCCCTCCGCGCTGGCTGCAAACCTGGGCCTCCACTCCCATCCCGCCAGCCGAGGCCCACCCCGGATATCCCCGGCTGCCCCCAGACAGGGACGGGACACTCGGGAGGGGACGGGGACGGCCCAGCAGCAACTCAACAACACCTGCAGTGGCGGAGACTCAGGCCCAACCCCGACCATGGACGAAACGCAGGTCTGCACCCATGCAGCAGCACAGCAGCCGAGAGTGTTTATCGTGAGCGACTCATGACCTGGGCATGCGCAGTCGGAACACTGAACTCGCTTATTCACTGTGACTGGGCTCACTGTGGCTCCCCTGTGGTGGCACAGCTGTACTGCAGCATTTGGGACAGTCATTGCTCAAACGACTGATAAATATAATTAAGAACAGAGGCTGGATACAAATGTAGACATTTCTTTAAATGCGCAGGGCCTGGTTACAATTAGCTTTTTTTTCTCTCTCTCTCTCTCTTTTATAGCAATCCCTCCAAGTCCAGAGATTATTTCTTTCCATTGTGGGTTGTGAACTAATTGTCAGAAATCATGCAGAATTCACAGATTCTGCCAAAGAAAACAATTGAAGCCAAGTTATCAAGAAAATTTAGGAAGGAGTTAGATGTATTGCTTAGGGCTAATGGGGTTATGAGACGTGAGGAGAAAGTGGGAACATAGTATTGAATTTGAATGATTAGCTATATTCAGCATTGAATGGTGGAACAGGTTCGAAGGGCTGAATGGCCTTCTGCTCCTAAATTATTTGGTTCCATGTTTATAAATAAATTACAGGTGGGAATTATACATTTTAAGTTCATGATCAGGAAACCTTCTGGGCCCACCAGTTTTATTCCTGTATTGGTGATTAATGACATTAAAAGGGTTAATCAGCATTGACCTAATGAATTCCTTTGCTGTCTCAGTCACTGGTATATTTATGATATCAAATAATCAGAAGTGAAAGGATGGTCTATTTTATTTCAAAATCCCTGGGATGTCAAATATTTTGCCTTTAGTTCGGCCTTTGACAAGGTGCCACATGGCAGACTGGTCTGGAAGGTTAGATCACATGGGATCCAAGGCAATCTAGCCAATTGGGTTCAGATTTGCCTTGAATGCAGGAAGCAGGCTAGTTGTTTTTCTAACTGGACGCCTGTAACAAGTGCTGTACCATATGGATTGGTGCTGTTGACATTTTTCTACACTTTTCCCCGTCTCCCAGAGTTCACAGGATCACAGAATAGTTACGTAACAGATGGATATAATATGTCCTTTGAAAAAGCATTTCAGCTCATCTGGCTCTCCTGCTCTCTCGTCATGGCCCTGAATATTTATTATTTACAGCTTTACCTACCTAATTAATCTTTCTTCTCAACACCCCCCCCCCTCAGCATGCACAGACAACCTCTATATAGCTGTGGTGAGTCACTCAAACAAGTCAGGCCTTGGCAGTACATCCTTGGAAGCACCCGAGAGAGGGCGTAAAGTGTTTCACCAACTCAAAACGCAGAGCAATTTTTAGTGAGTGCGTTATAATGGTTACATCCAGACATTATATTTAAAACTAATTCACCAGTAACCCACTTTGTAGTCTCTAATTCTTATTTTTCTCTGCTGGAGTCACCGCTATTTGTCTGATAGCTCAGAGGACTCTCCTTCCTTTGATTGCAAACCATTTCCCCATTTTCTCTGTAAATGGGTGTCATGAACAAACTCATCTTATCTTAAGATCAATGTTATTGTACTCAGCCTGGTGTACAAGTATGTACCCTATGTTTATATTTGCTTCAGCTATCTATTGCAAACTAAACACTTCCCTAATCTAATTGCTGCATCTTCTAACATGACACAAGTTAACTTCCCTATGTTGCCTGATTTTCTCCTCATACTTTTCCCTTATGTCAAGCTCTTGGCTTATTATTAAACTTAGCAAATGTTATTATTTTCAGTGCCAGAGACACTGGTTCGATCCTGACTCTGGGTGCTAATGTATGTAGTTTGTTAGTTCTCCCCGTGACTCCCCATCTGACTCTCCTGCCTTCTCGTTGTGGCCCTGAAGACTTATTATTTACAGCTTTACCGAGCTCCCTAATTAATCTTTCTTTGTCACCACCCTGGTTGTGTATACCAGAGCCTGTTCACGTGCTATGTTTTTTTTTTAAATCCCCCCCCCCCCCCCCACCCCACATTGCATTTGGAAGGATTTGTGCGCTAAACCTGCACTTTTTTAACATTTATCCAAAGCATGAACCGTGCAAAAAATTAATCTGACATTTTCGGAGGCTGTACAAACATTCAATGCTGTTTATATACATTGCTCAAATTTCTCCCGCATCCTTGCCACTCATGTGGCCCACTAGCATGGAATCCCTTCTCTTATTTTGAGGGGTGTCTCTGCCACACCCTGCGCCCCATGTCCAACAGCGCAAGGACCTTAGACTGTGGTCCTCCCTCACAGAGCCTTGGCTGCACCGAGCTTCAGTGCATCCCTCAGCACGTACTCCTGCAGTCTGCAATGGGCCAGTCGGCAACATTCCCTGACGGACATCCAGCTCCGCTGGGAGGTCAACAAAGCTCGGACAGACCAAAGAACGTCTTTCACCGAGTTGATGACCTTCCAGCAGCACTCCATGTCAGTCTCTGAATGCGTCCCTGGGACCAGTCCGTAAGTCACAGAGTGCTCTGTGACGGAGCTGTTCGGAATAAATTGCGACAGGGACCCTTGCAGACCTCTCCAGACTCTCTTTGCAAATCCACACTATGCAAAGTGGTGGACAACCGTCTCCTCTCCTTAGCAGTCGGCCCGAAGGCAGCGTGCGCTGGTAGTGAGGTTCTGACGGTGTAGGAAGGATCTGACTGGGAGGGCTCTCCTCACCGCCAGCCAAGCCAGGTCTTGGTGCTTGTTGGTGATTTCTGGCGATGAGGCATTTTGCCAGACAAATTGTGTAGTCTTCTCTGGGAACCATGCCACCGGATCCATGGAGTCAGTTCCTTGCAGTGCCTGCAGGACGTTCCATGCCCAATGGACTAGTGGTCAAAGATGTTGGTCCAGAAGAACCTATCTACAAACGACAGATGGTGCAGCAATGTCCAACTGACTGGCACATTGCGTGGCATCTGTGCCAAGCCAATCCTTCAAGATTCAAGACAATCCTTCGCAACACTGGGGACAGGTAGAACCTCAGCGGTTAGTGACACTTGGTGCCCACGTGCCTTGGCTCTACGCTCCGCCTGATGCAGCCACACATGAAGGTGGCCATCAGGGTGAGGGCGACGTTGAGCACGCTTTTACCCCCATTGTCTGCCGACTTGTGTATTGTGGCCCATCGCACCCAGTCCGTCCTCGACCTCCAGATGAACTGGAAGACAACCCGGGTGATACCTGTGGTGTCGGTGGGAGGGACAGGCCACACTTGCACCAAGTACAGCAGCCCTGAGAGCACCTCACACCTGATGACTAATTTCTCCCCATTATGGAGAGGGAGCGATGCTTCCGTTTCTCCAGTTTCTTCCCCACCTTTAGGCTGTGGGCCGAGGAGCTTTGTAACCCAACTCACGGAACTACCTACATTTTTAACATATTGTGTAAAAATATTATATAAATCATACCTGAAACTCGTCAAGACCAAAACCTGCACATTTTTAAGAAATATGTGAAAAACCTCAAATTTTCCAAGTGGTATTTGCCCAATCAATGCATGTTTGACATTGAGGTCGGACGCAAATTGACCAATCCCGCGCTTTGTTTTATGGTCGCTAGGCAGCGAGGACCCTGGGATCATGGCTGCCTCCTCATTACATCAAAACAATTACAAGGTTTCCAAGGTAATGCTAACCTTGCTGATAATTTTGTTTTTCGATTTTATAGTTATGATAACTTTATAAAGTTATGATGTGAACTGTTAAATAAAAATGATAAATAACAAATGTAGAGCTTGGGTTAGGATTAGGGTCAGTCAGTAGGTTGGTCAGTCGGTCTGTCGGTCGGGCTTGTCGGTAGGCCGATGGATGCTGTGGTCGGTCGAGTCGCCGGTGGGTGGTGAGCGTTGGGCCGGGCCCCTCCTCCGGTGGGTGGTGAGCGTTGGGCCGGGCCTCCGGTGGGTGCTGCAAGGGATCGGTCGGGCTGTCAGGTTGCCGGTGTTGCAGCAAGTGAGCGGGCGGTCTGACGGAGCCGGCGCTGTGGGGGTACTGAAGGCGGCCCGGGCGGCGTGCAAGGCAGTGCTGCTCCCCACCATCATCACCACCGGAACGGCATGCTGGCCGAGGTGGAGCCCGCAGCCGGTCCCAAAGCAGTTCCAGCCGTGGGCAGCTCTGGAAGAGGGGCGAGTTAGGTTTAGGGTTTGGCATTTTCATCTCAGTGGAAGATGCCTTAGCCTTCCCCCAGCCTGGCACTACCCCAGTCCCACTTTAGCCGTGACCCCCACTCTGCACACTACGGCAGTCTCATTCAAAAAAAAATCAGTCTCGCAATTATATTCATTATATTATTTTTATTTAATATAATTATACATAATTATATATGTTAGTCATATTCACAAGCCATATATATGGTACAATAATATATGGTTTAAAGAGACCAACAGGGAATTAGGCTCCCCATGGTGTAATACGGGCATTGGACACTAGATGGTGCTTACTTTTTCGATCTCATTTTCTAATTAGTTTAATTAATTAATGTGCAACTTTTGGCACTGGCGCGCTATGACTTATCAATTATATTTTATCTAAATCTGTGCAAAATTTAATGTAGTTCCGAGACATGGGGCACGAAAGTTGATTTCTAGGCACATTTTTGGATGCTCGGCCCACAGCCTACTTGTCTATCCGCCCCAGCCTGTTCTTGTCACACGCCTCTGGCCCCCCGAACCAGATCCTCAGCACCTTCAAGAAGTCAGACTTGATGGTGAAGGGGACGGAAGATCAGTTGGGACAGTTGCCAAAGAGCATGGCCTCGCTCTTCGTGCGGTTCACTCTGGCTCTCGTGGCCGACTCAAACTGGTCGCAGACGCTAATCAATCTGCGGACCGACCCTGGATGGCGACATCGTCCATGTACAGGGGGCTTTGACTTGAGTGCCCCCACTGCCTGGCAATGTCACTCCTCTTATGCTCGCGTCCTTCTTGATGGTGCTAAGCCTGCACCCCGAGTCTGGTTTTCATGTGGGGCCCTGTGGCCTTCTTACTTCCAGCTCTGTTCAGCTCAGCATACACAGACAGCCTCAATACAGCCGCGGTGAGCCTCTCAAACAAGTCGGTTTATTCATGTCTTGACAGTAGGTACTGGGAAGCACCCGAGAGGGGCGTAAAGTGTTTCACTAACTCAAAACACAGAGCAATTTATAGTGTGTGTGTTATAATGGTTACATGCCGACATTATATTTTAAAATAATTCACCAGTAACCCACTTTGTAGTCTCTAATTCTTAATTATCTCTGCTGGAGTTGCCGCTATCTGTTTGACGACAAACCCTTTCCCCATTTTCTCTGTAAATGCTATCTATTGCAAACTAAACACTTCCCTAATCTAATTGCTGCGTCTTCTAACGTGACCCAAGCTAACTTTCCTATGTTGGCTGATTTTCTCATCATACCTTTCCCGTATGTCAAGCTCTTGGCTTGTTATTAGACTTGGCAAATTTTATTATTTTCAGTGCCAGAGACACTGGTTCGGTCCCGACTCTAGGTACTGTCTGTACAGAGTTTGCAAGTTATCCACATCACTGTTGGGGGCTTTTCCCCGGATGCTCCGGTTTACTCCCACATTCCAAAGATGTACACATTTGTAGGTTAATTTGGCTTCGGTAAAAATAGTAAATTGTCCCTAGTCTGAAGGATGGTGCGAGTGTACAGGGATCGCTGTTCAGCGTGGACTTGGTGGGCTAAAAGGCCTCTTTACGTGCTGTATCTTTTTTTTTAAATACCTCCATCGGTTCTTTTGTCAATTACCGTGACTCCGTATCCCAACGTTTGTGATACTTTTGAAAAGTGAACAGTCTCTCCACCTAATTCACTATTTATCCCGTGGGTATTTACAAAATGTCTCCACCTTTCATGATTTTGAAATACTTCGGTCAGATTTTCTTGAATTATCTTCTGTTCAAAGGAGGACAACTCCAAATGGTCCAGTCTATGCATGGAACTGAATCCATGGAATCATCTTGGTGAATCGTTTTCTGCACCGTCTCCAAAACCTTCACATCTTTGCTAATACGTGACAGCCGACAATTGCACATAATAACCCAGACGTGGCCAAACCAGTGTTTAACCTGTTCACCGGCAAGTTTTTATTTCGTGGCCCAAGTATACTTGGGTGTAGCACTGAACAGGTTAATGCACTTATTTTCAATGCCACTGTAAAAGTGATGACATTGCTGTATTACTCAATACCTCAGCCAACTGGTGTTGAAACAAACTGTTTGCGTACAGTTTTAAATCTCTCTGTTCTTGTACCCCATTCAGAATTGTGCTTCGATAGTGCTGCCTGTTCTTATTTGTCGTGTCTAAATTTAACAGCTCACACTTATCGGCATGAAATGTCATCTTTCAAATATCCACTCATTTCACCAGCCTGTCTATTTCTTAAAACCACCTACTGTCCTTCCAGTTTACCAGGTCAACAAGTTCTGTCGAGTACAGATTTGGAAATTATGCCCTGTACATCCAAGTTCAAATGATTGCAATAGGTAGAGAATACATGCTTTCTAGTATTGGTTGTTGAGAAGATCCATTGGGCACCTCCTTCCACTCTGGGGACAAAAAAATTACCTTTCACTTGTAATCCTCTTTGATTCCAAAGGTTTGGTGTGATCCACGCTGCCTTCCTTTAATCAGCCAACACTTGACCAACTTACTGCTAATTCTATTCCTGATTATGAAAGACTTTCCTCACCACTGAGATCAAAGTCTGAAGGTACTGAATTCATGCCTGCACCAACTCCTCCACCATTTCCAACCTAATTTCCACCTGGAACTTGGGATACTTTGCAGCTGAGATAATCATTTGTTGGTTGTGAGTGCAAATGGTACGTTTCTTGTTTCCACTATTAATTTTTAACATGCCTAGAATTGTAATTTCACCTGCTCTTGCTGAGATTTCAACAGCAGATATAAAGTGCTTATTAATACCTCAGCCACAAGCTCTGCTTCCAAACAAAATTTGGTGGTCTTTGGTCCCATTTCTCTTGCAGCCCTGTTACTACCTCCATGTGTGAGAATATGGACTTTTGTTTCCTTTTCCACTTCCACTGTGAACTTTCTGTAATTTGCCAGGCGCTCATTTAAGTTAACGACCAGACTTTGGTCATTTGCATTTTTCACATTCTTTTACACTCTTTCTTTGACCATGTACAAAGTGCTGTATATAATTTCCTTATCATTCTTCTTCATGAGAATGTGTCTAGAATGCATTTTAAAAGGCTCCCGATATTTCGCTATAAGATCTTTGGTCTTACACCCTACACACTTGGGGGCAATTATAGAGGCTAATTATCCAGCAGACCCACACGTCTTTAGGATGTAGGAGACAACTGAAGTGAGAACATGCAAACTCCACACAAAAAACATCCAAGATCAGGTTCAAACCTGGCGCTGCGAGGCAGCAACTCAATCAACTGCACCATAGTGTGACCAACTCCCTCCTTTGGTGTGAAAACATTCTACTATTTCTGGTGCTGTTTATCTCCTCCAATCTTGTTTGCGTTTTCTTTTCATTTTAACACTACCCTCCTCTACCCAGGCTCCTGCGAAATCAACTTAAACCTCTCACCAGAGTGCTAAAGAACCTGCCTAGACATTGGCCCTGGCTCTGTTATGGTGTAATCCAGCCAAGCAACATCAATCCCAACCAAAACTGGTTCCCTGCCCTTGGGATGGGTAAGCCTAGGTATCACCGTTACAAACCCTAATTTTTCTGTGCTGAGCTCCTATTTCGACATGCCCTCGTGTGTGGAACGGAGTAAGCTGGAGTTTACTGCCTTTTGCGATCCTACATTGTAACCTTTCCTTAACTACTTTCCATCCACCTGCAGGACCTTATCATGACAGATTAAGGCCATGACCTCCAATCTGTTTATCCTCTTTCACCAGAACTTCTTGATACCCTTAAAGATGGCATCCGGGAAACAATAATGCCATTGTGAAATCACCTCTACAACCATGGGAAAGTCGGTCTGTTCCTCTAACCACCCAGGGCCCAGGAATGGAAATACTAGGGACATCAGATACTGGAACCTTGAGTAGTACATATATATTGCTGGAGTAACTCAGCGGGTCATGCAGCATCTCCGGAAGGGGTGCATTGGCAAATTTCCAGTCGCGATCTGAAAAGTCATCACTCCATGTCTTCCAGAGATGCTACCTGACCCGCTGAGTTGCTCCAGTACTTTGTGTCTTTGCTTCCACAAGAAACCCAGCACATGGATGGACTCCAGTGACATCAGCTGTTTAGTTGAGAGACACAAAGTGTGGAAGCAGACCTTTTGGCTCACCGCATCTGAACCAACCAACAATCGCCATACACGAGCACTATCCTACACACACTAAGGACCATTTTTACCAAGGTTAATTTTACCAAGCTAATTAACCTACAAACCTGTACGCCTTGGAGTGTGGGAGGAAACCGGAGAAAACCCACGCAGGTCATGGGGTGGACAAACTATATGCCTCGCTCCTTGATCTTGAGAACGAGTGGTATGAAGTGAGAGGCTACTGTATTGTGTGGTATTTGCCGTGGGCTCGTTGAACATTCATGATTATTATAGGTTAGGTTTATTAGATGAACAAAAGGATTGGTGAAAACATTTTATAGCAATGTTTTGTGCATTTCAAATAGGTTTTTAATTAAGAAATTTAATGCATGCATTCAACTGGCCTTGCAAGATTAAACATTTTATTTGGCTTTTAAGTGAATTACATTGCAATTAATTTGCATTTACAAAATAATTTAGCAGTTGCATGCATCCACCAATATAAGAAGAAAACTGTTAAAAAAAAATGCATAATAGAAACTGAATTCATTAAACATTTCTGGTGGATATGAACTGTTTTAGTAGTAAAATTATTTAACCATTTCCAAGAGTTAAGTTGGAATTCTGAATTAATGAACTTGTGCTGGGAAATATAACACACTATTCAAAGCACAAAGTATTCCGTTAGTATCCTCATTCACTTGATGATCAGGGTACTTCCTGCAACTAGTTAGTGTGTTGTTTTATAGTGAAGCTGTATCTTTAGGCTGTTCCCTTTTCTCTTGTGATCGAGCTGAAGTGTTGGGCTGCCTTGCCGTTCTGTCTTCTGACCAACTCCAGGACCTTGTTCTTCATGTGTGAGCCTTTACCTCAAATGCTTTAAATGCATTAGAGGTGCTAGGCTCGTAGGGTTAGTGTTGAGGGCTCACATCGGAATCTGATCCTGTCCAAGTTGAGCAATCACCTTTGCACGCCTGAGAGCAACTGTCTTTGAGATAAAGGAGCCCAGGGTGAACATTGTTTTATTCTTTTCTCTTCGGGTCATAAGACAAAAGGATCAACCTGAACTGGGTTAAAGCAAAACTGACCCGAGATCAGACTTGTTCGTTGTGACCCATGAGAGCCATCATGTGAGGCATTAGTGTTTCATTACCGTAACAAAGTATTTTTAAATTATCTGTCCCGTTAAACGAAGATTTTGTTGGCATTGTCAGCTATGGTTGTTTACCTTGTTTAAATTACTAAACAACCAGCAGTAGCATCATGGACAGAACCATGAAGCAGGTTATCCCCGTACATTGGTGTGCTTTTGAAGTTGGTTTTTGTGTTGTCACAATTTGGTGGATGGTGCTTTTTGTTCCAGTGATTCCATTAACCATTGGCCCTGTGGTCAGACTGGAGGTAACAACCTGAAATGGACTTGAAGTATTTCCTTCTGCACCGTGAGAAGTGGTTGCATTGGTAACACTTGGGTTGGAGACCATTGAGATTCCAGCAGAAGCGGGTGACGTGCGACTTGCAATGGATGTCGAGTCAAAAGTTGACGGCAATGTTAATCTGCTGGTCTGGTTGTCCACGGCTGCACTTGACACACTGGCAGTTGCAGTGGACCTGGGTAAAACTGTGCTGTTGGACATGAATTCAGGTGCAGTGATGGGCACTGTAGTTGACGGAGGTCTTTCTGTTATATCGCCAGTAGTACGAACCAATTCACTTGGACTTTCGGTGCTCGCTGTTTGCAAGGTGATATTCTGAGTAGGTATAGGTGATGCAGCACTGCCAGTGAAGCTTGACGCTGTTGAATACAACCGAGAGTAAGAAACTGAATCTGAAAGTGGTGAAATATTCGTTTTCTGGCTCGCTAAGGAGTACGGTGTGCTCGCGTTGGACTCTTGGTGGCTGGTACTTGTCGTTGTTCCAATATAAGACTGATGACTAGCAAAGGTTGAGCTGACGATTGCTGCTTTATTTATACCTGAGCCGCATCCACTTTGACCACGTTTGCTCTCTGCAGTGCACGGACACCCAAGCACTGTCGGCACGGTTTGCAACCATCTCAACAGATGCACATTCTGTCCGCCGTTGCATACCCACTTATTTCCATACAGACTAATCAACTCCAAACCAGAGAGCTGATCAACAGTACCACTTGGAATAAATTGTAAGCTGTTGTTGTTTAAGTACAATTTCAAGAGTCTTTTGTGATGAAATGTATCTGGAAGGATATTGTGCAAGTTGTTGTGTGATAAGTCTAACGTACTCAAGTTGTAGGGCATGTTTGTCGGGACTGTCCAAAATTTGTTTCCACTGAAATTGAGGGACTTCAGGTGAATCAGCGTGTTGTTAATTAAAAAAGCCCTTTCAATCAAGTTGTTGGACACGTCCAGTTTTATAAGGTTCCACTGGGAGACGGTGTCATCCTTCTGTAGTGCATTGATGTAATTATTTGATGCATCAAGTTCCCACAGTGCCAATGGCAGCAGCGTCGGCATATTCCTGAGTCGGTTGTTGGAGATGTCGAGGAATCTCAAATTGATGAACTCCGTCAGCCTGTCATCAAGGTCCTCAATGGCATTATGGGATAAATTTAGGGAGATTATGTTGGTCTGGATGTTGTTGGGAAGTGCTGTTAAGTTTCTGCCTGAGCAATCTATGTGCCTTGCATTGTGGGAGCACAAACACTCCAGAGGGCAGGTGGCTGCGGCTGAAGACAGGACGGATAAAAGAGCCAAGAAGCATCTGGTTAACTTGCAAAATCCCATTGTGGTCCGAGAAAGAAGTTAATTGAACAATAGTCGTTTTCTCTCTGCAACAAAAAAAAGTACATACATCATTAGGCTTAGGTCTATTATTGTCACATGCACTGAGGTACAGCGAAAAGCTTTTTTTTTGCATACTTAGCTTAATTTAATTTAGTATTGGTCACATGTACATGGATACAGTGACATGCAAATTGTGCATGCTATCCAGTCACATCATACCATACATGAGTACAATAGGTCCTCTTCTGGAGCAGCAGGCAGCATGCTATCCAAACAGATCAGATATACCATATGTGGATACTATAGATGGATCAGTTCATACTCAAGTACTATAGATAAACTAAAGAGGAAGATACAATGTGGAATATAGTTCGCAGCATTGTAACACATCAATTCCATAAACAAAGTCCGATGTCCACAGTGGAGTGTCAGTGAATCAAATGGTACCCTAGCTTGTGGATGGACCTCAGAAGCCTGGGGACAAATTAACTAATAATTGATGAAAGGAACTGATTTTCAAATATTAAGCTTTGCCTTCTGGCTGAACATCTTCAATCTGACCGCCCAAAGTAAAAATGTAACTGTTTTATTGTGGCCGTGGCGTCCGTTTCCCCCTCCTCCCCCCCCCCCCCCCCCCCCCCCCCTTCTCCCCCCTCCCCCCCTTCCCCTTTCACCCCCGCAACACGTCCCTGCCCTCCTCCTCAAAACAAAAATACCCCATGAAAGTGTCTGACCTCAGCTCGGGTGAGATTCGTCAATGATATGCCATGGCTGACAAGATCATTGCATTGAGAATCTCAAAAGAGACATGCCTTGCATTCTAATGCTCCTGTGGCTCAGTTCCAGTGTGGTGTTAGTGAGTGCCTTAGCCTGTATTTGCTTAAGAGCCTAAATGTCTGAATAGCCCATTATTGTTGCTTGTGTTAAAACAACTGGATATAGAAACGCTTTGAAATGATTAAAACACAATGCCAATGTTTTATGTTGATGGTGAGATTACAACTTTGATTCTTCAACACTAAGACATTCCCGATGAAAGAAAAATGATTTTTTTTACAGTTGGTGTTAACTCAACATTTAAAAAAATGTACTGTATTATTCGGAATGATAAAGGCTATATGTGATAATTATTCATTCACCACTAAATTGCCAGCACAATACACATGTGTTCAGTTTTAATAGAATACCGCTTTTCAATATTTTTTAAAAAATGCAATAAATGTTTTATTTTTATAAGCAGTAGGGGTCTAAGATACCCAATGAAAGGCTATTTTGTCTAATGGCTGTTAGAATTACAGCTGCCGCCTTGGATTCTGTGTTCACAAGCACTGCATAAAAATCCATTTTAGCTGGTCTCAACAAATTTCTTTTCCCTCTGCAGTCTCTGGAAAATGGTGCATGCTAAAAAAAATAATAACTTGACTGATAAGAACAAGCAAAACACTGATAGAAATCATAGTCGACTTACCAAAGCAGTACCGCTAAAGTCGTCTTGTTGCTCAAGTGCTCTTGATGCAGATGTTGAGTCTCGGACACTTGCTCACAGATGAACTATTTATACCCATTTCGAAAGGACGCAGGGATCTTTGGAGTAAGCACAGTGCCCTGATCGCAGTTTAATCTAAATTACGTATTATTGACAATATGACCTCATTTTTGAGACACCTCCCCATATTGTGTATGACACAAATTAAATTTATTATTTCGGTAGCACTGGGCGAGTGGCAGGCAGCCAGTTTGTTGTATTGCCATTGTTAATGCAGCATTGAAAAATGTAGTTGTGTTTTTTGATGCAATGGGAATGTTAAGTTTCACTCTGTTTAAGGTTACTAATTTGCAGTTTAAATGAAAAACGATGATAGATTAATACAATTTTATTCCTTGGAGTGCAGGAAGCTAAGGGATGACTAAGAGATAAGGTATATAAAACCATGAGGGGAATCGACAGGATAGGAGGATCAAGAACCAGATGGCGTAGGTAGGTTTAAAGTGAGAGGGGAACGATTTGATAGGAACTTTTAGATAGGGCAATTTTTTCTCTCAGAGGGGAGTTGGTATGTGAAATGAGCTGCCAGAGGAGATAGTTGAGGCTGGTATAATAATAGCATTTAAAAGACACTTGGACAGGTACATGGTGGACAGGAAAGGTTCAGAGGGATATGGGCCAAACGCAGGCAAATAGGATGAGCTTAGATTGGGCAATTGGGTCAGCATGGACGAGTTGGGGAGGTAAAGTGTTTAGCAATCTGGAGATTGGGTAGGTTTATTCCCTACCCCTCCCATTCCCATACTGATGCTTCTGTCCTGGACCACCTCCACTGTAAGAGTGAGGCCTGGCGCAAATTGGAGGAACAACGCCGCATATTTTGCTTGGGCATCTTACACCCCCGCAGTATGAATATTGACTTCTCTAACTTCGTAATCCTTGCTTTCCCTCACCATCCACCCTAATTCTCCTATCAGTCTGGTCATCAACTAGTTCCCCTGATTAAATTTTGTCTCTATGCTTTAGTTGTTCACCTTCCCCTCGCTAGCAATGTTCGTTCTCCTTGACCTTCATCCCCGTTGATGTCTTGTTTTCACACTTTACCTTTCCTTATCTCTCGCTCTCCCCCGACTCTCAGTCGGAAAAAGGTCTCGACCCGAAACGTCACCCATTCCTTCCCTCCAGAGTTGCTGCCTGTCCCACCGTGTTACTCCAGCATTTTGTGTCTATCTTCAGTGCAAGTTCCTTCCTACACATTCCTGGACATGAACGAGAGTATATTGGTGGCAGCTTTCAGGGTGTTTGAAAACGTATTCCAGCTAATATGTTGTACACACAGTTTCCTCTGTTATGCATCGCTTTCCCTGGTATGACAAATGGGAAACTATCATTGTAATGCACAGCAAAACACAAAGTGCTGGAGCAACTCAGCAGGCAGGCAGCATCTGTGGAGGGAATGAGCAGACAACATTTGCCATGCACATGTTTGATTTTTATGGCATTTCTCCTTTCATATTTTTTAATATGCAAGAAATCTTGTGAGCGGGTAGGTGATGAAAAATCCTATGCTATTTTGTGTTGGGGTTGGTTGGATTACAGTTTGGCATGCCGTGCATAACTGGATGAGCTTTCTACTTTCTTCCCCGTGACTGCAATTTTATCATCGTTTTGATCACTGGATGTTTTATAGTTGGTGTGTAAGAGGCAACACAGATTTTCCCACGGCACATTTTGAGATCCAGTCTGCATTCTCGTTTTGACATTTTTTTAAGTGCTGGTGGATGGGGATACAAAGCACCAAATTAATGTCACCATGAGGGTTTGAAATGCAGACCTTCTGCAATTCTAAAACACAAAAACGCAGGTAATACCATCTGATCCATTTGGCCTAACCCACACTATTGTGTAACCCTTTCACCACACCCAAAACAACAAAATACTCTCTGCAGAGGTAAAACAATCGCTTATATATCCAGTATAATTTGGGGTGGTGGACAGAAAATTCTTCTGCGTTAATCATATGTCCCAAGGGATTATGTCCATGTTCAACAGTTTGATCTGCCTGAATATTGGATACTGCAAGCAGTAATCTCAGCTCCATTCTGAACCACACCGGTTGCCTGATCCGTCGAGTTCCTCCAGCACTTTGTGTTTTGATTAAAATTCCAGCATCTACAGTATCTGTCACTGCTTTGAGAGATTCTCTTTTCTCTGAGGAAAGAACAACAGGAGTGTTTGTTGGTCAGTGATATGGAGATACCCGAAACATCACCTATTCATGTCCCACAGATTGTCGTCGTCGTCTCCCCTTCCCCCCCCTCCCCCCCACAAACTACACAAAGTGTCACCTTTCCACATCCTCCAGAGATGCTGAGTTAATCCAGCACTTTGTGTCTTTCTTTGTTAATCAGCATCTGCAGTTCCTTGTGTCTACTCTTTGTTATTTTCTAAAGTGCATTTGAGGGGGAAAAATGTGATTTATCATGCTGTTCCAACAAAACTTGCCCGAGAAAGTCAACCTGTACTAGAGACCTTGGGTGCGGCTAAAACCCAAAATCAGGTTACTTGGAGACGACAGCAGCACAAAGCCAAGTCGGTGCCTCAGAGAAAACTTGAAGTGAATGTAGAAATCAATATCACATGTTACTTGTATGGGACACAATTGATAGTGTGGTATTTGACTTATTGAATGCTTTCAGCACAATTCTGCTTTTATTATAATATATCACTGAATGATTTTATTTTGCAAAGACCAAATCTTGGATTAAGTCCACAGCCCATTGTTAATTGAAATTACCTTTTCACAGTTGTTTAGATGCTATCTCCAATTCTGCGGTTTACTACATGCATCATAATGCAACCTGTACAAATAGGAACAGATTGAAGAGGTGCAAGTGTGGGTATATATTGCTCAAATCACTGCCTTGAGATATTTGCCTTCCACCTCAGAAGCTCGTTGGTGAGATGCTACACAGTCTTCAGTGTGGCACTGTGGCAGGTCGAATCTTTGTTCCCACATACCTGGAATCAGGCCAAGTCATTGGTGTACAGAATGAAAGTTCTGGCAACTTAATTGTTAAACAATTAATATCAGATTTAAAATGTAAAGTGCCTCACGTTATTTAATGCTCTGCGGTGCTATTACACGTTTAGACTGTGAGAAAGATGCTTCAGAAAATTAATACAATATCACCCAGTTTCTAATTCCCAAATATAGCAGGATGGGCTCCATACTGAAAAATCAAAATGAAAGAGCAACCTAGTTAAGTTTATTGTCACATGTACCGAGGTACATGTAAAGCAGTTGTAGCGTGATAACCAGTCAGCGGAAAGACAAATATATGATTACGATCGAGCCATCCGCAGTGTGCCGATACTTGATAAAGGGAATAACGTTTAGGGCAAGATTAGGTCCAGTAAAGTCCAATCAAAGATAGTCCAAGCGTCTCGAATGAGGTAGATAGTAGCTCAGGGCTGCTCTCTAATTGTTGGTAGGATGGTTCAGTTTTACAACTATGGTTCATGATTACAACTATGAACCCGTCTGTACATATATCACAGGAAGGATATGCTTGTCTATGCGGAGTAAATTCACTTGATTAATTCAAGGAGTGAAGTGGTTTGACCTTTATTGATTGGGTTTTGGAAATATGTCATCTGGCCGAACAAACCACTGCCTTGGAACTGAATGTTTAAAAAGGAACTGCAGATGCTGGAAAATCAAAGGTAGACAAAAATGCTGGAGAAATTCAGCGGGTGAGGCAGCATCTATGGAGCAAAGTAAATAGGCAACGTTTCGGCCCGAAACGTTGCCTGTTTCCTTCATAGATGTTGCCTCCCCCGCTGAGTTCCTCCAGCATTTTTGTCTGCCTTGGAACTGAAGATCATTTATGATATCCTGAAGAAACAAAGAACTGCAGAATCAGGTTTATACCAAAGGTAGACACAAAATACTGGAGTAACACAGCAGGTCAGGCAGCATCTCTGGAGAAATAGGATGCGTGACGTTTTGGGTTGGGACACTTCTTCAGCCTGTAGTGGGGGGGAGAAAGCAGGAAAAAGGTGGGGTGCGAGACAAAGCCTGGCAAGTGATAGGTGGAGACACAAGGAACTGCAAATGCTGGTTTACAAAAAAATAGACACAAAGTGCTGGAGTGACCCACTGGTTCAGGTAGCAACTCTGGAGAATATGGATAGGTGACATTTTGGGTCGGGATACTTCCTCAGACTGGAGTTTGCGGGGAGAATAGCAGAAATATGGAGGTATGCCTGGCAAGTGATAGGGGTAAATTGAAGGGGTGACTGGCAGATGATTGGAGTAAGTGACAGGCGGAGAGGTGATAATAATAACCGATTGTAAATCATCCCTGATTTTTGCCTTTCTGTTTGATGTTTTGCCTCTATTTCACAAATTTCCATTTGTGCTCTCATAATACTGTTGATGGGCCGACTTCATGGTGATATCAGATGTGCTTGTACCATTTGTTGTTCTCACCTAATGGAGTGCATTTGGAATATAATCAAGAAAGATCTGACAACAGCTCAATAAATTTGACTGACAATGAACCTTGGTTTTAGTGTCTGAACCAGCTCTGAAGAAGAGAACGTCGCCTGTCGCCTGTCCATTCCCTCATGAGATGCTGCCAGACCCGCTGAAACTCTCCAGCATGTTGTATTTTGCTGAAGATTTCAAATTGCACTCTTTCTTGAGTCTCGTGAGTTTAAGGTACAGTTTTGATTTCACTTCAGATGGCATTAAACTTGCCTCAGAGACAGTGTAGTGAAGACTCATTAAATTGATTCCTGAAATGATTTGAGTCAATTGGGCCTACGCTCTCTGAAAACCGAGGTGATCTAATTAAAGCACGCAAGAAGCTGAGGAGGCATGGTGGAATGAGTATTCCCTGTAATGGTGGGCATGAAACTAAGGGATGTGGTTTCAGAGTAAAAGGTTAGCCAGCAAGAATGCAGATGAGGGGAAAATTCTTGTCACAGGGGACTACAGATTTTAGAAATTATTTGCCTCAGAGGTGGTGAGTCATTAAAACACGCAAGGCTGATTTTTTAATTGTAGAGGAATTCCAGTGTGTGGGGATTTGGCAAGAAAGTAAAGTGAACACCAAAGATCAGGTCAATAGCTCCAAAGTTACGTCGGCACAGCAAGACATGTATACATCAAAAAAGATAACAAATTAGGCAGTACAGATGTGAGGTAATTTCCTAATTACAGGAGTTGTGCTTTAAGCCCCTGTCCCACTTACGTGTGCTTGGCATGCTAATTATGTGACCTCATGGTTGCGTTGAGGCGCGACGATCCCGCGAAGTCACGGACAGTATCATGCGCCCGCACAGCCGTCTGGAGCACGTGACATCATTTGAAGATGGACACAAAATACAGGAATAACTCAGCGGGACCGGCAGCATCTCTGGAGAGAAGGAATGGGTGATGTTTCGTGTCGAGGCCTTTCTTCAGTCTGAAAGAAGAGTCTTGACCTGAAACTTCATCCATTGCTTCTCTCCAGAGATGCTGCTGGTCCCGCTGAGTTACTCCAGCATTTTGTGTCTATCTTCAATTTTCAACGTTGCGTTGCGTCGCGCCAGGGTCTTGGACCTGTCCCACATTGGCCGTCAGTTACGCGACAGGCCGTTGGCGCGCGAAGATTTCGTTTGCTACAAAGATTTCGGAGCCCTGCGTGATGTCGCACACACTACATACCCCTCCGCGCTTCTCAGTACGGCCCGCGCGGCCATACGATGCCCTTGCACCTCAACGCGACGACAAGGTCGCGTAATTTGCGTGCCAAGGACATGTAAGTGGGACAGGCCCTTAACACTTACATTCTACAAAAGTCGCGACTTCTCCGTTCCAAAAGGTACAAAAGTAAGCAGCCTGAAGAAGGGTCTCGACCTGAAACGTCACCCATTCCTTCTCTCCAGAGATGCTGCCTGTCCCGCTGAGTGACTCCAGCATTGTGTGTCATCACCTATCCATCACCTATCATCGCTATCCATGTTCTCTCGGGATGCTGCCTGACCCGCTGAGATTGCTCCAGCATTTTGTGCCTATTTGATAGCTCTCCTGATTATATTCTCCATGTTATGTTGTTTTTTTTGTTTCCATTTGGCATGAAATAGCACAAAGAGCTTTCAACTCAAATACCATCTGGGAATGCGTATTCTGTCTAATTTGAGATGCATTTAATGAACACTCAAGCCAATGCCGTTTTTGAATTTATTACATTTTTTTTGGTGTACAGTAACATGCAAAACTTGGTGATTAACATATGCAGATCTGGCATAGCATCATTAAATGTATCTTGAAATGCATTGATCTTGAAATTGTTAGAAATTGTTTTTCCATTGTCCTCCTTGTCTCTTGGTGGTATATTTGATTTCCTTGCTGATGAATTTAAAAGTTTAAACGGTGTCTAAATGGCAACCATAGCAGGAAGGAATATTTTATTTCTCAAAGTAAAATAGAGAACATTGATTGGTTTTTTTTTTGGCCCTTGTCGCATTGTACAAATCTTTTTCCATGGCAAGTTGGAGGCGAGGTCGTGGGGAGGGAATTATGTAGAATCTGTCTGTGCATCGAATTTGAACGGCACCAAAATTGTTGATGTGCCGAACAGTGAAGGTGTTATCTAAAATTACAGCAAGATCAGTTGGGAAGGTGGGTCAAGGAATGGCAAATGGAATTTGACTCTGACAAGTATTGTGTGTCAAACCAGGGCAGGTCCTTTGCATAAATGGTACATTGTCTGGGAAATTAGTCCAAGAAATGGCAGATGGAATTTAATTTGGACAAATGAGAATTGTTGTATTTTGTTGCATTTTGTTCAGTTAATCCAGGACAGGCACACTAATTGGAAAGTCTCTGGAAAGTGATGTACAATGCAGAGACCAAGGGATGCAAGTACATTGTTTCCTGAAAGGCAACGCAGATTGTCAAGGTGGTGAAGAAGGCGTTTGTCATTCCTTGGTCACGGCATTAAGCACAGGAGTTGGTAGGTTATGTTACAGCTTGACAGGTCATGCACAAGACCACACGCTTGGCTGCAGTTCTGGCCGCCTAGCTATAGGAAAGATGTTATTAGACTGGGAAAGTGTGGAGAAAGATTCACAATAATGCAACCAGGATTGGGAACGCTTGAGCGCAACACTTTTTTTTCCCCCCCTGGAGCTCAGGAAGCTGAGGGGTGACCTTATTAGATATATAGAATCACGAGTGGCATGGATAAGGTGATTGCTCAGTCTTTCTCCTTGGGTAGAGGTGCCCAAAACTAGAGAGCATAGATTTAAAGTGAGAGAGGTGAAGGATTGAAAGGGGACCTGAGGGACACGTTTTTAACACAGAGAGTGGCAGGTATATGGAATGAGGAAGCTTGGAATGCTGGTACAATTACAATATTTAAAAGCCATTTGGCCAGTTATTTATGCAGAAAAGATTTTGAGGGAGATAGGATAAATGCAAGCAAATGATTGGCTCAGATAATTTGGTCGGCATAGATGAGTTGTGTTGACAACCCAGTTTTTGTGTTATATAACTGTACAACCCAAATTCCAGGCACAGAATTTAAAAGCTTGTGTTTAATTTTCTTAACTAGTGGGCCCACAGAGGTTGGTGGAACTACAAAATGCGTTCTTGCATTCTTGCACAGTTTGATCCAAACTTCTGGCACTTGCTGCTTCTTGTACAATCTGCTAGCAATACTTCCATATATTTTGATCAATTGATCGCAAGTGCCTAAAGATGAAACAACAGAGCACTTTTACGCAAGGTTTTACCGCTAAACCTTGCTCTCCCCAAAAGTTTTGACATATGCATAATGAGCAGCCAGAGGTTATCTGGAATGTAATCATGATTAAATTACTTCAGATTTTTCAACTATAAATGTTCCTCATTCCTCCACATTACCATCATTAGAGTTTGGCATACCAACAACATGTACACAGTTGTGAGCTGAAGTCAGGTGTATCTCCAGGTGAACAGAGCTGGACATGGGGAGCAAGCTCTACCAGGTGGCACAGTGGTGGAGTTGCTGCCTTGTAGCACCAGAGCCCGGGATTCAATCCTGACAGAGTTTGTATGTCCTCCCTGTGAATTTGAATTTTGTCTGGTGGAAAAACATGGAGTTTAGATTTATTATTATTGTTATGTGCACAGAGGAAACGTAAAAAGCTTTGTTTTGCATGCTATTAATAACAGATCAGATATAGTATATATAATTACAATCACGTCAACTCAAGAACAATAGAGGGGAAGACACAGAGTGCAGAATATAGTTCCCAACATTGTGGCGCATCAGTTCCATAGACAAAGTCCATTTTCCACAATGGGGTAGAGGTGAAATGGACAGTACCCTGAACAACCACTTAAGAATGCTTAACTGTTAGTGGTGTTTCATTTTTCATTTTTAGCTTTAAAATTGTTTTGCCTTCGGAATAAAGAGAATGCTGCATTTACAGTAGCATTATTATAGCAGTATTAACTTCAATGATGCAGGCGATGATCATTCTTGCACTCCATTTGAGACAATAGTGGCGCGTGTGTTTGTTCATAGTCGACTTCCTCATCGTTGTTGAATGATCGCTGAAAAATGGATTGATGGCCACGTAATCCAAACGAGGAGCGTGCTAAAATTCTTCTTTGTTAATTAATTGCCCTTTGTTCAGGAAGATGGGAGTGGAAAAAAAAATGAAATACAGACTTCAATATCTGAACATAATTTTAAAAGAAACTATGAAATCTGTTTATCCACACTTTTAACAAAAGCAAAAGTGCAGCAACAAGATCGCTACACTGAGGAAATTTTGCATCATGAACCCACATCTAACTTGCATATTAGGAAAATGCAATGTTTTGCACTTTAGGTATAATGGATAATTTTACCACATCTAATTTAAAAATACAGCGCGCATCTGCTGATGCACGAAAGCACTTGTTTCAGAAGAAAGTGACTCTGGGCCCACTTCGGAGAACCTTGCTTTCCACTTGTGTGAACTGAAGCAGACACTTGAACTTTTCAAACCTCCCATTAGAGAGGCGGAGGCAAATCAGAATTATTCACAAGATCCACAATATCCATTGGCGGAGGGGGCAAATCAAAATATTTTGAATCTGCATCAGTGAGACCTTCTGTTAACTTTGAAGTCTCTGTATCTGTTGCAGGCAGTTGAGGCTGTGGGTCAGCTTCATCTGGAATATCATGTTCCTCGAGCAGCGGTGGGAACTCTTGACTACTTGTTTTAGCTAAAGCTGGCGGTTCTTTTACTATTTCATTATCCCCTTTGACGTCAGCAGACAGTGCCTTTTCTTCTGTCTCAGTTGTAGCCAAGTTATTGACCCCTGCAGGCGCCTGCACCATGCTATAGTTATCCAGTAAGGAATCGCGTTTTCCCTTTTTCGAGAGGAAGCTGGTGAGCGAGGGACGTTTTGCTGGAGCATCACAGCCTTCATCTGGATGTTCGGGATCATTACTGATGACACCTGGGCAAGTTCCTGCCCATGGCGTGTCCTGCACATTATAATTTCTCGAGCATCTTTTCACCAGGAGGATCACAATTATGACGACCACCATAAACAGCAATAGTCCTCCAATGATGCAAGCGATGATCATGCTTGCATTCATGTTGGTCCCTGGGCTTTTGCTCCTTGGGGTTATGGTTGGCTTCCTCACTGTTGTAGTAGTCAAAGACTCAGTAATGTCATCAAATTTTGTCACAGGCAAAGTTGATGGAGAGGCCGAACTTGAAACAGATGGCTCCGACGAATCGTTTAATGCAGTTTGTGAGGTGTTGGAAAACGTAGATGTCAAATCGGAAGTGATGCTGGGAAGATTATATGTCTGTCCACTTGCATTCAGCATATTCATGGTTGTCGAAGATGTCGGAGGCATTGGGGTACTTGATGATGCAGTCAAAGTTATATTTAATTCTTCTGTTGTTGTTGTTGTTGTTGTTGTGTTTGAACCATTCAGGCCATTGACTAGCAGGCCATTGACTAGCAGTGCCAATATAGTCAACCGAATTACTGCCATGTTTTGAAGACACAGGATTTCAAAGCCCTAGAACAGCTGATGACTTTTCAGTACCTGAAAGAATGAAAAATATGATTTGTTTTAGTACATTTTTTTGTGTAATTGCATTAAAAATGTTTTTTCTTAAAGATGAGATCAATATTTGTATGGACAGAGGTATAGGCAGCGTACAGTTCAATGATGTACTTAAAAGATAAAATCATCCCATTAAGCTGGTTTGGCTGTGCCTGTTTTTGACCTGCTTGCGACAATAAAATATTTTTGAAATGTCCAAAGCAACATGGAAAATGTGACAGTATTTTACAGAGTGAACTGCAGGTATTTATTTACTCGTGTGGTGGATCAAGATTTGATTCATAGATTAAGTCCAGAGGTAAAACACAAAAATGCTCCTTTTGTTTCAGTGTTGATGTTACAGCCACAAGATTAGATTAAGGCCAATTTAATTTTAATTACTTGACATGTTTGTTTCATTAATGATTAAATGTTTTTAAATGTTTCGATAAATTTTACTTGGATTTTGAATTCTTCTGAATCTGAGGGATACAATTGCATTGAAAAAAAATAACAACTTTGACACAGTTGGAACATGGCTTTTTAAGTGAGCCATTATCTTCAGTTGGAGAACACAAAGTGCTAGAGTAACACAGTGGGTCGGGCAGCATCTCCAGAGGACATGGATAGGCGTGTTTTGGGCCACTGAGCCCATGCTGACCAATGATCACCCATTTGCATTAGTGCTATGTTATCCTATGTTCATATCTACTCCCTCCACATTAGGGGCAATTTAGAAGTTTTAATTAACCTGCATACCCCCACATCTATGGGGAGTGGATGGAAACCGGAGCACCCGGAGGAAACGCACCTAGTCACAGGGAGAACATGCATCCCTACATAGATAGCTCTTGACTTCAGGATCGAACTGGGGCGTCCGACGCTGTGAGGCAAAAGCTCTGTCGTCTGCGCCACTTTGCTACCCTTGTAAATTTACAGTGTAATTAGTATTAATCTGTTGTTTAGGAGCTGACTTCTGTGATGAATGCAAGTAGCATTCTTTCTTTATGAAGACAGGAGGAGAAGTCATGATGGTTTTGCCGTTCTGCACTGACGAGCATTTCCTGAGCTGAGGGAACGGGCAACTTAGAGACTGCTCACGACACATTCAGGCTCAACAAGGAACTTGGCCAATTGCACTTCTCCTTTGAGAGGCCTTTCATCCTGTTTCGTTGTAAGAGGATGATTTCACAATACATGTGACAATTTGAAATGCGCTGTATCTTGCCCTTGGGATAACTAATTTCATGTTGACCCATATTGCTTTGTCAATAAAGTCCATGCGTCATTTAAAAAAAAACAACATCTTGGATCTTGAACTTGCTCGTTGGGAAGCGTCTATTTAGCCAGCATCTTGTGTGGAATTGCTGACACATGCTTCTCACAGTACATTGATTTTGAATTAAGGCAAAGCAACTATTCTGCAGAATCTGGAATGCATCAACACCTTTTGGGAGGATCTTTGGCTGGAAATTAAGAACAACAAAAAAAAAATGGGAGCTGGAGCAGTCGTGGAATATTCTGTTTAAGAAGGAACTGCAGATGCTGGAAAATCAAAGGTAGACAAAATTGCTGGAGAAACTCAGCGCGTGCAGCAGCATCTAGGAGCAACGTTTCGGGCTGAACATTGCCTATTTCCTTCGCTCCTAGATATTGTTGCACCCGCTGAGTTTCTCAAGCATTTTTGTCTACCGTGGAATATTCTATCCTTTTTGAGCTCATTGGGTTTCATCCACATCAGCACTATTTTCCAGCACTATCACCATATCCCTTGACATCCATTCATTTAATTATTTCTTTTTTGAATGGGCACATTAAGTGAGTCTCTTCAGATTTCTGGGTATAGGATTTCAAATGGTTCACTACCCAATTAGTAAATACATTTCTCCTCATGTTAATTCAATGCTGCTTCCCCCTTATTCTGAGACTGCGCTCCCTGGTTGTCTAACGTCAAGGGAACCATCTTCCCTGCAACCAGCCTGTGAAGCCCATGAAAGATTGTCTGAGGAAGTGTCTCGACCTGAAACGTCTCCTTTTTTTTAAATCTCCAGAAATGCTGTCTGACCCGCTGAGTTGTTCCAGCATTTTGTATCTATCTTCGATCTGCAGTTCCCTCCTACACATGAAAATATTTGTTGGTTTGGATGACGTATTTGATTCTTCTGAACTCTATAAAATGTGGTCACAGTCAGCACAGTCTCTATTCGTATACCAAATTCGCCTTCCTTGGAACTGGCCTGGTGAATTGTTGCTGCATTCCCTCCATGGCAACTACATCATTCCTTGAACAAGGAGAACAAAGTTGTACACAAAACTCAAGAGGGAATCTCACCAAGGCAATGTGTTTCTTGCTCCCAAAGTCAAACCCTTTGGTCATAAAGGCTGACATACCATTTACCCTCCAAATCAGTAAATGCACATGTGCTTTGGCATTTAGTGATGTGTGTACAAGCAAACCCAAGTGCTTTGAACATCAATGCCACCCAATTGCTCACTCTGACTAAAGCTCTGCTTTTCTGTAATGTTCACCTCCAATTTTTCTACGTTGTATTTCATTTGCCATGACCTTGCCCACTCACTCGGCTTGTCCATATGCCTCTGAACCTTCTTTTGCATCTGATGTTTTGAATGCTTCAATGGGATCTTAAAGTGCCATTCCAACAGGGGTGTCATAATTTAGAGGGATGTGTAGCTGTGAGGGCATATTGAAGGAGAGCTACGTTTCGGCTATTTATCTAGAATGGATAATGTCAACAACGTGAGATGCTAACCCTAAAATATGATTATCTTTTGGAAAAAAGCTGAACTATTGTGTTTTCAGCCATCACCACTGGTACAAACATGTCTTCATGTCTTTTTGCAACTTGTGCCGTGCTTTACTTTGTCGAGTTGTGCTGTTGGTTTGTGGAATCCTGTCTTCACAACTTCTTTAAGGCAATGGTGCATTATTGAACCTGCACTTTGTGTCCCTGAAGATGCCAGTTTTGTGCTTGTGAACCAGTTTGCTGTATGGATTCTGGCCAAAACTGGAAAGACTGCATCTGCACTCTGCTGCAGATCTGTAGTGTAAGCATACTAATAAATTGACTTTATCCATAATTTAATGTCTATTTGTATTATTATAACAATTACTGAATGTCACAGGACAGTAAATGTGTTTTAAATGATGGCGTCGGTCTCTTACATTACTTTTATACTCAGCCTCGCACCAATTTGTTCAAATACTTATAACCTGCATTGGCAGAATGTAGGCATGAATAAATTGATGAATGATAGGCTGCAAACCTTTTTTTGTATGTGATATACTATAGCTATTGAGTGATTATGTAGGCACAATCCCAGTATTGAGAGTTGTACTAAAAATATAACATTTAACATTTGCTGCATCTTTTGTAAAAATAATTTGGTATCCAAACAGAAAAATGTTTAACAATTTAAAAAAAAAAAAAAAAATTTTAAGCATTGCGCATGTTACTCGAGTTCAATTCAGGAAAACTAGTTGCATGATAAAACAGCTCACTGACTTTAATTATCAAAACTTAAATGGAAGTCGGATTTAGAAGGCTTCTCACTGAGGCCCCATACTGTGATTCCTTTCTTCCTGAAGTGTGGTGGTCAGCAGCTGCTTCAAGGGGACTTGACATCTGTTTCCTGTGAATGATGTATGTCATGTTTTAATTACCACCCCGGTATAGGGTACTTCAGTTTTAACTGATGCAGCTAACTTGGTGGCAAATGTTATGTTTGGTTTAGTTCAGTTACAGCGCGGAAGCAGACTCTTCAGCTCACCGAGGCCGCACAGACCAGCGATCCCCGCACATTAACACTATCCTACACACACTCGGGACAATTTACACTTATACCAAGCCAATTAACCTACAAACATTTATGTCTTTGGAGTGTGGGAGGAAACCAAAGATTTTGGACAAACCCCACATGGTTCACGGGGAGAACGTACAAACCCCGTAAAGACAGCACCTATGGTTGGGATCGAACCCGGGTCTCTGGCGTTGCAAGCGCTGTAAGGCAGCAACTCGACCGCTGCACCACCGAGCTGCCCTGTGGCTAAGGAGAAGTTGGTCTTTTTTTTGGTTTTTCCAAGTTGGAAAGGTGCTTGGTAAGAGAAATCTGTGTTGTAATGTCTATAAGATGGCTGACATGGGTGTAACTTCCCCAACCTGTTACAGTCTGCACATAAAGTACACACAAGCAATTACAGTGGCTTGCAAGAGTTTTCATACCCCTTGAACTTTTTCCACATTTTGTCACGTTACAACCACAAACGTAAATGTATTTTAATGGGATTTTATGTGATAGACCAACACAAAGTGGCGCATAATTGTGAAGTGGAAGGAAAATGATACATGGTTTCCAAATTTTATTACAAATAAAAAACTGAAAAGTATGGCGTGCAAAAGTATTCTGCCCCCCTGAGTCAATACTTTGTAGAACCACCTTTCACTGCGATTACAGCTGAAAGTCTTTTGGAGTATGTCTCTACCAGCTTTGCACATCTAGTGACTGAAATTTTTGCCCATTCTTCTTTGCAAACTAGCTCAAGCTCAGTCAGATTGGATGGAGAGCGTCTGTGAACAGCAATTTTCAAGTCTTGCCAGAGATTCTCAATTGGATTTAGGTCTGGACTTTGACTGGGCCATTCTAACACATGAATATGCTTTGATCTAAACCATTCCATTGTATCCCTGGCTGTATGTTTAGAGCCGTTGTCCTACTGGAAGGTGAACCTCCGCCCCAGTCTCAAGTCTTTTGCAGACTCTAACAGGTTTTCTTCCAAGATTGCCCTGTATTTGGCTCCATCCATCTTCCCATCAACTCTGACCAGCTTCCCTGTCCCTGCTGAAGAAAAGCATCTCCACAGCATGATGCTGCCACCACCATGTTTCACAGTGGGGATGGTGTGTTCAGGGTGATGTGCAGTGTTAGTTTTCCACCACACATAGCGTTTTGCATTTAGGCCAAAAACTTCCATGTTTGCTGTGTCCCCCACATGGCTTGTGGCAAACTGCAAATGGGACTTCTTATGGCTTTGTTTCAACAATGGCTTTCTTCTTGCCACTCTTCCATAAAAGCCCGATTTATGGAGTGCATGACTAATAGTTGTCCTGTGGACAGATTCTCCCACCTGAGCTGTGGATCTCTGCAGCTCCTCCAGAGTTACCATGGGCCTCTAGGCTGCTTCTGTGATCAACGCTCTCCTTGCCTGGCCTGTCAGTTTAGGTGGACGGCCATGTCTTGGTAGGTTTGCAGTTGTGCCATACTCTTTCCTTTTTCAGATGATGGATTGAACAGTGCTCCGTGAGATGTTCAAAGCTTGGGATATTTTTTTATAACCTAACCCTGCTTTAAACTTCTCCACAACTTTATCCCTGACCTGTCTGGTGTGTTCCTTGGGCTTCATGATGCTGTTTGTTCACTAATGTTCTCTAACAAACCTCTGAGGCCTTCACAGAACAGCTGTATTTATACTGTGATTCGATTACATTCAAGTGGACTCTATTTACTAATTAGGTGACTTCTGAAGGCAATTGGTTGCACTGGATTTTATTTAGGGGTATCAGAGTAAAGGGGGCTGAATACTTTTGCACACCACACTTTTCAGTTTTTTATTTGTAAAAAAATTTGAAGACCATGTATCATTTTCCTTGACTTCACAATTATGCACCACTTTGTGTTGGTCTATCACATAAAATCCCAGTAAAATACATTTACGTTTGTGGTTGTAACATGACAAAATGTGGAAAAGTTCAAGGTATGAAAACTTTTGCAAGCCACTGAATATTAATGTAATAAAATGCAAAGTACCGGAGGACCTCAGCAGGGCAGGTCGCATCTCTGGAAGGAATGGATAAGTGACATTTTGCATTGGGACCCTTCATCAGACTACATTGGTATATAAATATGTAATTAATTATATTGATTTATCTATTTGTGTGCCATTGTAGTGATGTATAATTTAGTATATTTTTTCCAGCCTCTGCTTGCCCACCCCATTACGGGGAATTTCTTCAGCTCAGAAATTCCAAACATGAAGACAAAGTTGAAATCATACCTGATATGTTTGCCAAAGGGGGAGATTAAATCTTGTGACTGCCCTGACTACTGTTCCTTACATTCATTGTCATATTTTAAAAGCAAAATTGGCAGAAGCAAAGTTCCAAGATGGTCATTGATTTATATAGCTTGCTTTACAACCTCAGGAGATTCAAAAACACTTCCACAATTCATTAAGATGGAGACACAAAGCATTTGAACAGGTACATGGATAGGAAAGTTTTAGGGGGATATGGGCCAAACGTGGGCAGATGGGCCTGGTGTAGATGGGACATTTTAAGGTAGGAGCAGAGTTAGGCCATTCGGTCCAAGTCCACTCCGCTATTCAGTCATGGCTGATCTACCTCTTCCCTCCTAATCCCATTCTCCTGCCTTCTTCCCATAACCTTTGACACCTGCATTAATCAAGAAGCCCTCTATGTGTAAGAAAGAACTGCAGATGGTGGTTTAAATCGAAGGTAGACACAAAATACTGGAGCAACTTAGCGGGTGAGGCAGCATCTCTGGAGTAAAGGAATGGGCGACGTTTTGGGTTGAGACCCTTCTTCAGCCAGAATCTCTCTATCTCTGCCTTAAGAAAATATCCACTGACCTGTCCTCCACAGCCTTCTGTGGCAAATAATTCCACAGATTCACCACCCTCTGATTAAATACATTTCTCCTCATCTCCTTCCTAAAAGAACATCTAATTCTGACCTAGTCCTACTCTCCCACCAGTGAAAACATCCACTCTGTCCAAGCCTTTCACCATTCTGTATGTTTCAATAAGGCTACCCCCTCATTCTCTTAAACTCCAGCGAGTACAGGTCCAGTGCCGACAAACGCTCATCATGGATTGATCACGTCTGAAGAAGGGTTTCAGGCCGAAAGTTGCCTATTTCCTTCGCTCCATAGATGCTGTCTCAGCCGCTGAGTTTCTCCAGCACTTTTGTCTACCTTCGATTTTCCAGCATCTGCATTTCCTTCCTAGTACATGGATTAACCTACTCATTCCTGGGATCATTCTTGTAAACTAGGCGTCTAGATCCGCATGGACAAGTTGGGCAGAAGGGCCTGTTGCGGTGCTGTATTGCCCCATGACACTTACTGTGACAAGGAACGGGAGGTGCTGGAATCTTGAGCAAAACACAATGTGCTGGAGGAACATTGAAGTAGAAAAAACACAAAATATTTGATTGATAATTGGTGCCATTTAAAAACAAGTGAGTCTGGCCAGATATTTCCTTGCTGTTAAAGACAGCAGCCATTTGAGTCACGTTGCAATGTTTGGCTGTTCAAAACTCATTGTTTTTAGAAGAAAAAGCAATTAATTATACTGAGTGCCCTGAGAGATTTTGAATGAATAACATTATATAAATTAGTTATAACTCCATTTACATATAAATAAACAATAAATTATTTTCAATGGGCAATAAAAGTGTTAATATACATCGCGAGCTAAATGGATTTGCCAGGTATTCAGAATAAAGAACCTTGTAATAACCAATAGCTACTTATTAAGATTGATTGCATCAAGTGGATTTGATACAGAATTTAAGCAATTTAGGTTTACAGTAACATTGAAACCTTGAACAATCTGCCATTCACTGACTCCAACCAGCTCAGGTAAGTTGTTTTAAAGAAGGAACTGCAGATGCTGGAGAATCGAGGGTACACAAAAAGCTGGAGAAACTCAGCGGGTGCAGAAGCATCTAAGGAGCGAAGGAGATAGGCGACGTTTCGGGCCGAGACCCTTCTTCAGACTGGGCCCAGTCTGAAGAAGGGTCTCGGCCCGAAACGTCGCCTATCTCCTTCGCTCCTTAGATGCTGCTGCACCCGCTGAGTTTCTCCAGCTTTTTGTGTACCCTCAGGTAAGTTGTTGATGTTTTGTCAAGGACAATTTGTTTATCTCATTCATCACCCTCCTTCAGTCACCTCGACTCATTTGCCTTGGCCCCCTTCGCTCATCTGCCTCATTGCCGCACTCAACTGACAGCTGGGATCACAAATTAACAGCTACTTTTTCCATTAAAAGTTAATCCATGCCTTTGCCAAAATAAAATCCCACGTGCTTTTGAAAAGACTTACCACAGATGGAGCTTGGACTTGGAGCCTGAAGAATATGTCTGGTAGTACTCTTTCTTGATTATCCCACGTAATACATAGATCTCTGTAAGACTGATCACTTTGCATTTACTGTCACGCAAGTACTTAAATGAATACTCCAAACCAATCAAGTTCATCTGCTATTGTGGTGTCACTTGTTAATTTTGAGGTTTTAGTAATAGGGAAGTAAGAGCAGCGTATGTTCTCCGGACATGAAGAAATTAGTAGCAGGCTTGCTTTTGCAAATGAAACCTGGTCAAAAATCCATCATAGATTAGACAACAAATGCCTCATTTGTAAAATGTTACTTGCTTATTTACTGTGAGACCATATTTACTGTGAACATATTTGTGATGTTTTAATTTTCTCTTGCTCTCTTAAGTTCGCCAAGGTTGAATATTTGTGTGCAGTTACACAACCTTTGCTGGTGCAACACTGCATCAACATGGTACTTCTGTGAAAGATTGCGCCTAGCTCTCTCTTCCTCTTCCATCTTGCTGTTTGATTGTAAAACAATCCATTTGTAAGTTTAGTTTTGAATAAAGGCTGTTGAAGTGAGTGGAAAGTAAGATTGTTTTTTTAAGAGGTTAATTTCAAACCCTCATGCAAACCTCCCAAGCTTGTTTTCCATTGTCATGTTCTTACGTAAAGCTCTTGAATAAGATATTGACAGCATGTTTCAATGATGGAAGTACTAGTAAAGAGGAAACGTCAAGATGGATGCTATTAAATGGAGGAAGGTTGATAAAAATGCTGGAGAAACTCAGCGGGTGAGGCAGCATCTATGGAGCGAAGGAATAGGTGACGTTTCTGGTCGAGACCCAGTCTGAAGAAGGGTCTCGACCCGAGACATCACCTATTCCTTCACTCCATAGATGCCGCCTCACCCACTGAGTTTCTCCAGCATTTTTATCTACCTTCGATTTTTCCAACATCTGTAGTTCCTTCTTAAACATTCAGTGGAGGAAGGTACTTTTCCTTCTCTTCCCTCACACTGTATGTTGGTACTCATGGATTTTAATAATGATAAACCAAATAAATTCAACCAAACAGTATTGACAATGCAATTCACAGCCCAGGCCTCATTAAAGACCCTTCCAGTTAAAATGTTATTCCAGGTTTCAAGAGAAACTAATACATCTCTTTCATTTCCTCTTCCCTCTTTACCTGTTCTGTTCTCATAGTTTTTACTTCAGTGATACAGCGTGGAAACAGGCTCTCTGGCCCACCGAGTCTGCACCAACCAGCAATCACCCGCACACTAGTTCTATCCTGCACACAAAGGAGAATTTACAGAAGCCAATTGATCTACACATCTTTGCAGTTAACTGTATTCTTCAGAGATAAAAATGCTTGAACACTTGTGGCTTAATCATTTTTGAGCGTGGAGCTAATTTACCAGTGCCAGTCATTTGACACTCATTTGTCACCCATTCCTCCTATCCAGAGATACTGCATGTTCCACTGAGTTACTCCAGCATTTAGTGCCTATCTTCAGTGTAAACCAACATCTGCAGTTCCTTCCTACACATTTGACACTGTGCTTTGTGTCCAGCACTCTTACTGTCCCCTGCTGCCTTGATTTCCTTAGAAGGCTTAGGAAGTTGTCAGACAACATGTCCCTGACAACTCTCATCAACTTCTACAGATGCACCATAGAAAGCATTTTATCGGGATGCATCACACCTTGGTTTGGAAACCGCTCCATCTAACACTGCATGAAATTGCAGCCAATTGTGGACGCAGCCCAGGCCATCACACAAACCAACCTCCCTTCTATTGACTCCATTTATACCTCACACTGCCTCGGCAAGGCCAGCAGCATGATCAAGGACGAGTCACACCCTGGCCACTTCCTCTTCTCCCTTCCCCCATCACGCAAAAGGTGTAGAAGTGTGAAAACGCACATCTCCAGATTCAGGGGCAATTTCTTCCCAGCTGTTATCAGGTGACTGAATCATCTCACTACAACCAGAGAGCAGTGCTGAACTACTATCCACCTCTTTGATGACCCTCAGACTATCCTGGATTATTCAAAATGATTCCGCTTGGGGAGTCTGCATCCTTTGGGCTTGAACATTGAATTTTCTCAATTCTGTTAACCCTTGCTGTCTCCTCCCCTTCCCACCTCTCCCCCAGCCCTCGGGCCCTGGCATTCCCTCTATCTCTATCTCCCTCCCCCACCCCAGTCGCACCAGCTTCTCATTTTCACACCACAAACAGCTTACAATGGCTTGTTCCCTTTATCATCGATACTTTTTTGCATATCTTTCATTCATTGTTCATTATCTCTCCACATCACCGTCTATATCTCTCGTTTCCCTGATCCCTGACCAGTCTGAAGAAGGGTCTCAACCCGAAACGTCGCCTATCTCCTTCGCTCCTTAGATGCTGCTGCACCCGCTGAGTTTCTCCAGCTTTTTGTGTACCCTGAGAAAATTCAATGTTCTTGATTGGACTTTGCTGACTTTACCTTGCTCTAAACGTTATTCCCTTAAGAAGGTTTTCGACCTAAAACGTCACCCAGTCCTTCTCTCCAGAGATGTTGCCTATCCCGTTGAGTTACTCCAGCATTTTGTGTCAATCTTCCCTTGTATCTATACCTTGTAAATGGCTCAATTATAATTATCTGTAGTCTTTCTGCTGACTAGATAGCATGCAACAAAAGCTTTTCACTGCACCTCGGTACACGTGGAAATAAACTGAACTGCTTATTTCTTTCCAACTAAGCACTTTTTATGCAATATCGAAGGGAACGATGATGCTTGAATTTGTGATGGTATAAGAGTAATGTCAGAACAATTGTTTCCACTCCTCTTTCCCCCCGGTAGGGAAATTTGCTTCCAAATTTCAAAAGGACCCAGCCTATATGAGGAAAAACTCCCATGCTTGAACGTGCCTTTGTTTAGGCCTCTTTTACCCTATTATGGTCATTGACGGTCACATATTTAAACTTTGTTATTTTGTGCTATGCCATGTATATAAATGAACTCAACTGTTTTTGATCTACAATAATGACAGATGAAGAGATTGAGTACGGCATGTTTAGTAAGTTTGCAGATGACACAAAAGTGTGTGGCACCGTAGATGGCGATGGAAAAACTGCGGCAGGGTTTTGATCGGGTGGGCTGAGGAATGGTTAATGGAGTTTAATACAGATAAGTATAAGGTGTTACAAGGGATGTCGAACCAGAGCAACACCTTCACAGTGAAAGGCACAGCAGAGGGATGTGGGAGGGCAGCTTCATAGCAGGCACGTGCCGTCAGGGTAGGCAAGGTAGGCACTGCCTAACCCTGACTAAGAGTATGAAATGGCAATTATTAAATATAAATAGTAAAGGCATGGGAGAATTATGCCTATCCAAGAGATGGATCTCTTAGGTAGGCATAATTTTCCGTGCCTTTCGTCCGCAGCGCTTGTAACACGGGAAGGGCTGTGCAGCCCACGTGCCGTCAGCGCTGCCTCAGCCGTCAGTTTCAAGGGGAGCTGAAGGCAGCTGAAATTCTGCCTTTGCAGTACTGCGCAGGCGCAGCAGTATACTGCGCATGCCCAGCGCGAGTTTCTTGGCGGGAGTTTCGAATATGGATTGCCATTTTTTTAATAGTTTCTCAGGAAACAAAGAGTGAAGAATGGACTTAATGTACCAATAACGTGGTAAGTGCATTTCTTGGTGCTTAATTTTTTATAAATACTGTATTTCCCGGGGTGGGGGGGGGGGGGGGGGGGGGGGGGGGAGAGCTCCGCTCACAGTGTTTGGGGAGTTTGGCGTTGTGAAGGAGAGGTTCGGGGTCAGTAACCCACTTGCCACGCTCCAGTCTGAATGCAGGTATATGGGACTAGGTGAGAGTAAGTGTTCGGCACGGAGTGAAAGGGCAGAGATGGCCTGTTTCCGTGCTGTAATTGCTATATGGTTTTATTGTGGCCGGGGAGTGAATTAGCTTGGGCGGCTGCCGCAGCGCTCCGGGCACAGACAGCACAACTGGCCGCCACTTCCGAGGAAGGAAGCAGCTCGGGTGACTGACTTTGAGCGGCGCCGGGACCCTGCCACTTCAGCCACTTCAGCCCCGTCTGCTCGTCCCCGTCTCCTCTGGCTGTGCTCTCCGTCTGAACATCTCTCACCTGCCGTTCACCGGCCGGCATCCCGCAAATCTTTAAATTCCGACAGCGCGTTCACGGGACCAGTTGAGGTTACTCAGCTGTGGGAATTTAAGGATTTGCGGGATGCGGTTGACATGAGCGAAGCCGGCGAGCGGCAGGTGAGAGATGTTCAGACGGACAGAACTGCCAGAGGTGAGCGGGCCGGCAGAAGGAGCTGAAGTGGCAGCCGGTTCTGTTGTTGGGTCCCGGCGGCTGCACGCACCCGAGCTGCTTCTATCCTCGGAAGTGGCGGCCAGTTCTGCTGTCCGTGCCCGGAGCACTGCGGCAGCGGTGAGTGAGTCTGACATGATCTCTGACCCTCCTCCTTTTCAACACTCCTGCCCTCCCCGCATCTTTAACCCCTGGCACAGACTCTCCACACGCTGTGAAAGGAACTCTCCCTCCAAATGGACCCTTGAATTAGTATTGTCATTCAATAAGATGACAACTGATTCAACGTCCCGGTGTGCTCCCGTTTTCCCACCATCTCTCCACCTGCCTTCATCCTCCGTTCCCCACCCATTCAGTGATTAGAAAATGAAGGGGATTGAGAAGCCATGGTAAAATTGAATTGTTACTTATTTTTTATTTTTTACGAAGAGAACAATCTGCGCATGCGCGGTTTAAGATTTTTTTTTTAAAGCCGGCTGACTGCCTACTCTGAGTAATTACTCACGGCACGTGCCTGCTACATAGTTCCTTGAAAGTGCCGTCACAGGTAGCTAAGGGGGGGGTCAAGAAGACCTTCGGCATATTGACCTTCATCACTCAGCGAATTGAGCATAGAAGTGGGGATTGTAGTTGTCCAGGGCATTGGCGAGGCCACATTTGGAGTATTATGTTCAGTTTTACTCACCCTGTTAAGCTGGAAAGGGGGCTGAGAGGATGTACGAGGATGTTGCCAGGACTCGAGGGTCTGAGGTTTAGAGAGAAGTTACACAGGCTAAGACTTTATTTCTTGGAACCTAGGAGGATGAGGGGTGATCTTACAGAGGTTTATCAGATCATGAGGGGAATAGATGGGTAAATGTACAGAGTAGCAGATTCAAGAGCCAGGGGACATAAGTTTAAGGTGCGAGGAGAAATATTTAACTGGAACCTGTGGGGCAACTTCTTCCACACAAAGGGTGGTGGGTATATGGGATGAGCTGCCAGAGGGTGCCAACCACGAGCAAGTGGGACAAGTGTAGATTGGGCATTTTGGCCAGCGGAGGCAAGTTGGGCCGAAGGGCCTGTTTCCGTGCTGTGTGGCAGAATAAGAGGTGATTTTGTTGAAAAATAAATGATGGATGTTATTGACAGCAGATGCTGAGAGGATGTTTCTCCAAGTGAGATCATCTCGAACCAGCTGGATGCCTATTTCAGATTGAGGTGATGAGATATTTCTTGAAGTCTGTGAATCTTTGCAATCCTCTACCCCCCCAGCGAGTTGCTGAGACTGAGCCATTGAAGATGTTCAAGCTAGAGTTTCAAGTATTTGAACGATTGAGAAAAGATATGGAGAGAGGCAGGGACAGTGGCCTTGGATCAGACTGGGTCAAGAACGGCACAAGGGCAGCATGGTGGCGAGACGATAGAGATGCTGCCTTGCAGCGCTGAAGACCTGGGTTCGATCCTGACTGCGGGTGCTGCCTGTACGGAGTTTATACGTTCTCCCAGTGACCGCCTGGGTTTTCTCCGAGATGTATGTGTAAAATTGTCCCTAGTGTGTGTAAGATGGTGTTACTGTGCGGGGATGGCTGGTCGGTGCAGACTCAGTGGCTAAAGGGCCTGTTTCTGCGCTGTATCTCTAAACGAAACTAAAACTAAACTAAACGGTTGTGAATCTCCTGCACCTTTTTCTTGTTATAATTCACATTTACATTTTATTTGCTTTCACTTGTCACATTATCTGCTCACCAGTCCCCTTTTAGAAAGTGAAGTTTTATTGCAGTGGAAAGAAGGGACTGGTGATAACTCACAAATGCCACTTCCTTTTCTCAAAGTGTGTTTTTTTTTCCACCCAACACTGGCCATCTGGTCCTGACTGCAGAAGGGAAGTCTCTCATGAGTAGAAGGCTTGTGGGTTTCCGTCTTGAAGCTTCAACGGGTTGATGGATGTTGGATGAGCTTAGATTGGGTTAGTTTCTTATCATATTCACCAGGGTGCAAATCCCACATTAAGCTCACCTGCAATAATTATAAACATTAATCTACAATAAATGCAATGACAAGGGGAATGTGATCGGTTGTTGGGTTTCAGGGGGAGATAGAGCTGTGTATTGTCTGCATAGCAATGGAAGGAAATGCCGTGCCTTTGAAGGACGGCCTAAGGGGAGCACATACAGGGGGAAGAGAATGGGGCCAAGGATGGAGCCTTGTGGAACCCCGCAGCAAAGACTAGCTGGGGAGGAGAAAGAGTTGCCTATGTTGGTAGAGAAACTCCTATCTTTGAGGTAGGAGACGAGCCAGCTCAGGGTAGTGCCATCAATACCAACCCCGTACAAGAGATGGTCAATTGGTATGGTGTGGTCCACTGTATCAAATGCTGCGCTGAGGTCGAAAAGGAGCAGGATTGCACAGTCGCCAGAGTCAATGGCGAGAAGCAGGTTGTTATGTACCTTCAACTAGGCAGACTCTGTGCTGTGGTGGGCCCTGAAACCTGATTGGAAACTTTCCAGGATGGTATTTTAGTGTAGGTAAGGCATTAGTTGTTTTACTTTTTCAAGGACTTTTGAGAGGAAAGGCAGTTTGGAAATAGGTCTGTAGTTGCTGGGCAAGGAGGGGTCTAGGTTAGGTTTTTTCAAGAGGGGCTGGACCGCAGCGTGTTTGAAGCAGGTTGAAACAATGCCAGGGCGCAGAGAACTGTTGATGATGGCGAGGATGCTGGGACCGGCTATTGCAATGACATCTTTCAGAAGGGCAGTGGGGACAACGTCAAGGGGGTAGGTTGCAGGTTTCATAGTGGAGACCAGCTTTACAAGGGAGAGTAGAGTAACGGGTTGGAAACAGTCTAATTTAGAAGAACAGACCAATGAGACAGCTAGGTCACGGATGGGAAGGGAAATATTTGTTCTGATGTTCTTAACCTTGCTGGTGAAAAATGTAGTAAATAAGCTGGTACTGGGGGCAGGACATATGACAGAGGTAATGGTACTAAATAGAACCTTGGAGTTATGGGCGTTTTTGGAAATAAAGTCAGAAAAGTATTGTGTTCTCGCAGACTTTATTGCTTCCTGGTATTTGAGAAGATTGTTTCTCAGCAGTTCAAAGCAAATTTGAGGCTTATCAGATTTGTACTTCCGTTCTGAATTTCTGCACTCTCTTCTTAGGGCTCTGGTGGTGTCATTGAGCCAGGGCCAGCCTTTAGGCTTAGACTTTTTCAATTTAAGAGGAGCAACAGAATCCAGGATTGAATAGCAAGTGGCATTGAATAAAGAAATGAGGTCGTCAGTGCTGAGATGGAGGGGAGCCGCCTCGATGGTGCAGATGTTGGGAGCAGCTCTGAGAGCCTCAGAGAACTTACTGGCAGTCGAAGAGTTTACGTAGCGGGAGTAGCGAGCAGGGAGATGGGATTTTGAGGGAGGAAAAGGCAGAGATGCATTGAATATAATTGCGCTATGATCTGACAGACAAGCATCAATAATTTCTAGGGTTACACAAAAAGCTGGAGAAACTCAGCGGATGCAGCAGCATCTAAGGAGCGAAGGAGATAGGCGACGTTTCGGGTCGAGACCCTTCTTCAGACTAATTTCTATATTTCTATAAAGAGGTGATTGGTTCAGTTGTCAGATAGAAGTGGGGAAGGAGGTGTTTGCTCTTAATGTGGACGTTCAAGCTTTCGATCTCCTGTATATTGAGTTAGATTTAGCTCTTAGGGCTAAAGGAATTAAGTGATATGGGGAAAAAGCAGGAACGAGTACTGATTTTAGATGATCAGCCATGATCATATTGAATGGCGGTGCTGGCTCAAAGGGCCAAATGGCCTACTCCTGCACCTGTTTTTTCTATGTTTCTATCATCATCCAGAAGGTCAGTGGAGCGAAAAAGGAATAGCCAGCGTGACAGCCTTGACAATATTTCCAATTTTCCTGATGCAACGCTCCATGGAGATGGACAGGATGGAAGGAAGTAACAGATCTGTAATGGACTGGGCCGTGTTCATGGCTCCCTGCATGATCTGGTGGCAAAGGGTAGAACAGTTGCCATTCCAGGCTAAGATGCATCCTTTTCGCACATTTTCCATTACGCATCTGTACTGGTTTGAGAGAACCGTTATGGACATGCTGAATCTTCTCGTATATCGAAGGAAACGATGCAAGGATATGTTTTTGGATCACCAGCGTGAAGGGTCCCGGTGTGGTTGCTGGTAATGTGGGTGCCAAGAGGTTTGAAGCTGTCGACCATCTCTGCAGCAGCTCCATTGACGAGGGCAGGGTTGTGTTCACTTCCGCAGGTCAACAGCCAACTCTCTTGTCTTGCTGACGTTAAGTGCTGGTTTGTTGTCCCTGACATCATGACACGAGAACATGTTTAGATGGAGCAAAGAGCTTACAGTCTTCCCTTACCACCAAACTCACCCTTATTTTTACCAGCCCAGCAGAAGGTGGAGTAGGGAAGTAATGTTAAAATTGTAAGACCAATTCTGGAGTATGGTGTACAATTTTGGTCGCCTAGTTATAGGAAGGATGTCAACAAAATAGTGAGAGTACAGAGGAGATTTACTAAAATGTTGCCAGGGTTCAGCAACTATGTTACAGAGAAAGGTTGAACAAGTTAGGTCTTTATTCTTTGGAGCGCAGAAGGTTAAGGGGGGACTTGATTGAGGTCTTTAACATGATGAAAGGGATAGACAGAGTTAACGTGGATAAGCTTTTCCCATTGAGGGTAGGGAAGATTCAAACAAGAGGGCATGACATGAGAATTAAGGGACAGAAGTTTCGGGGTAACGTGAGGGGGAACTTCTTTACTCAGAGGGTGGTGGCTGTGTGGAATGAGCTTCCAGCAGAAGTGGTGGAGGCAGGATCGATTTTAACATTTAAGAGTAAAGTGACTAGGTATATGGACGTGAGGGGAATGGAGGGGTATGGTCTGAATGCAGGTAGATGGGACTAGGGGAAAACAAATGGTCGGCACGGACTGGAAGGGCCGAGAGGGCCTGTTTCCGTGCTGTAATTGTTATATGGTTATATGTTATATGGTTATAAGGTGGCTTATACCAGAAACATGTTAAGTAATGTTATGCCACCTTGTCTTTGTACTGCTGTTCTATCCAGAGAGCTTCTTGAAATGCTGAATGAATCCATTTCATTCCCTCTTTTGTTCTGGTAAGGCCACTCTGTACACTCTGTGGTTTGCATCATTAGTTTTTCATTCATCCTCATTGCCATGATTTGTTGATGGATACAGCTCTGGTTTTTCGTCGCATTGAATTTCATTAGCACATATTTTTTTGTCAGCAGATTATGCAATGTGTTTAGCAAGCCGCTTCAACACCATTGCTCCATAAGTAATTGTTTGCAGGAAATAAGGGTAATGTGTGATTGAAGTGCAGGGTTTGCACAATTTCTTTGTTTTGCATGGTACGCAATGTTTAGTTTGTCATGTGTACAGATTAGGTGGGAAAATAATGCCATTAATACTGAATGCGGTCTTTGTTACTTTGACAACTGTGAAGTTCTCCTCTTGTAAGTATAAACAAATCTTCATGGATAACAGCATAACTCTGCATTATGTTAAATGAGATTTACCTCTGTCTGAAAACTGACATGCCGAAGCATTTTGTCTGCTCCATTGCGAAATCTCCTCAAGGTATGCCTACTTTAAAGAAGTTTTCCCTTTTCTCTCCGCCGAGAGTTATGCAACATCCTCTCTGTCTCGTTTTCACTCCTTACCCTTCATTATCTCTGTCTCCCTCTCCCCTGATTCTCAGTTGGAAGAAGGGTCTCGACCCAAAACGTCACTCATTCCTTCTATGCATCGATGCTGCCAGTCCCTCTGAATTACTCCAGCATTTTGTGTCTATCTTTGGAGTAAACCGACATCTGCAGTTCCTTCATGCACATTCCTTCCCTAAATATAAATGTGGCAGGAACAGGTGAAATTAATAGGAAATGGCAGAAGATTTGAACAGGTACTTTGTTTGTGTCTTCCTTAATGAAGACAGAACCAATCTCCCAGATGTACTAGAGGACAGAGGATCTAGGGAGATGGAGGATCTGAATGAAATTCACATTGGGCAAGAAATAGTATTGGATAGACAGATGGGATTGAAGGCTGATAAATCGCCAGAGCCTGATGGCCTGCATCCAAGGTACTCAAGGAGGTGACTCTAGAAATCGTGGACGCATTGGTGATCATTTTCCAATGTTCTATAGATTCAGGATCCGTTCCTGTGGATTGGAGGGTAGTGAATGTTATTCCACTTGTCAAGAAAGGAGCGAGAGAAAAAATGGGGTATTATAGACCAGTTAGCCTGACATCGGTAGTGGGGAAAATGCTGGAGTCAATTATTAAAGAAGTAATAACGGCGTATTTGGATAGCAGTAAAACGATTGGTCCAAGTCAGAATGGATTAATGAAGGGGAAATCCTGCTTGACTAATCTTCTGAAATTTTTTGAGGATGTGACAAGTAAAATGGATGAAGGAGAGCCAGTGGATGTAGCGTATGTGGACTTTCAGAAAGCCTTTGATATGGTCCGAAACAGGAGATCAGTGGGCAAAATTAGAGCACATGGTATTGGGGGTAGGGTATTTGACATGGATAAAGAATTGGTTGGCAGACAGGAAACAGAGGAGGAATAAACGGGTCCTGTCAGAATGGCAGGCAGTGGCGAGTGGAGTGCCGCAAGGCTGGGTGCTGGGGCCTCAACGATTTACAACATATATTAATGATTTAGATGATGGGATTAAAAGTAACACTAGCAAATTTGCAGATGACACAAATCTGGGTGTCAGTGTGAACTGCGAAGAGGATGCATTGTTGACTTGGACTGATTGAGTGGGCAGATGCAGTATCAATATTACTAAAAACCTGATCTTGACCGCTTTTGGCTCACTGTGGTGTGATTTCCGAGAGAACGCCGCCACCTACGTCCGTCATTTTTGGCCACCTAGCTCAGAGCCCCCCTCCGCCTTCCTGGACCGTGGATTTTTCCCATCGATGAAAAATCAGAGAGATATTAATGTTTTTTTTAAATTCGCCATTCACAATTATGAATAATCCTTTGTTTAAGCCCTCTGTATTGGATAAGGGGTTTAGACACTGGAATGATTTAGGAATTAAAAGGATAGAACACCTTTACAAGAAAGGAAAATTTCTTTCATTTCAAGAGTTACAGAATATCTATGGATTGCAGTCAAATAACATATTTAGGTATTTACAAATTAGAAGCTATATTAAGTCAAATACGCAAGACTATAAAAATAGAAAACCAGGATTATTAGATGAATTGTTTAATAAACACCCAAATACAGAAAAATTAATAGCGTATATATACAATACTATCTTGGATAGGGAAATCCCAACTTCGGAAATATATCGACAAACATGGGAAAATGAAATAGGTTTACCTATAACAAAGGAAACTTGGGAAGAAAGCCTACAATGTATACCTCGTTGCTCATTAAATGCTAGACATATATTGATACAATTTAAGGTAGTACACTGATTACATTATTCAAAAACGAAATTAAATAGAATTTATCCTAACATTTCTTCTATTTGTGATAAATGTCAGAACTTGGAAGCTAACTTAATGCATAGTTTTGTAACGTATAAAACTCAACTATTATTGGACAGAAATTCTGAAGTTCTTAAAATTAAACTGGACCCAGATCCAAAATTAATAATATTAGGAGTTCCGGATTCAAATTCTGGATTAACAGTAAACCAAAGAGATTTCTTGGATTACTGTTTGATAATAGGGAAAAAATTAATATTGAAATTTTGGAAGGGAACATTATCCCCCACAATTAAAATATGGACAGTGGAAATGTTGGAGACATTGCATTTGGAAAGAATCAGATTTGTCCTAATGGACAAATACGAACTCTTTGAACAGATATGGTCTCCATATACAGAATATTTGAAGGGGTAGCTGTTCTTGGCATCACAACTCAATGGGTACCCGGCAGGATTAGATGAAAATAATTCTTTTTTTTTTTGATTTGTATGCATGTCTCTATTGATATAATTATTTGAAATTGTGTTATTCACTATTAAGATGAATAATATATACTATAATTTTTTTTCTTTTTTCTTTTTTTTTCTCTTCTCTTTCTCTCTATATAATCAAAATTATTATTTAATCACCATTCTTATTGATTAAAATCTATTTTCTTTTTCTACTTTCTAAAAAATAGAAGTTTATAAGAATTATTTGTAACATCCGTATACTTATTGAAATAAGGTGGTTGTGTATTTGAAAAGTTGTTATACCGTTGTTATGATGGATTACTTCTAATAAAAATATTATTAAAAAAAATAAAAAATTCACCATTCTCTCTGCTGCCCCTGCTGGAGGGAGGGGGAGGGACTATAAAACCAGGAAGTGGTGTGCCTCACTCCGTCTCTGCAAGATGGAGAAAGCCAGAGGGTCACATTTCTCTGAGCTCTGAATAGCACTGAACACATGTCCACTCATCTGTGAGTGCCCTTAATGTGGTTCTAAAATGGTTGCAAAAAGTGTCTATTGGTTCTAAAATGCTTGCAAAAAGAGTGTATTGGTTCTAAAATGGTTGCAAAAAGTGTCTATTGGTTCTAAAATGCTTGCAAAAAGTGTCTATTGGTTCTAAAATGGTGGCAAAAAGTGTGTATTTGTTCTAAAATGGTTGCAAAAAGTGTCTATTGGTTCTAAAGTGGTTGCACAAAGTGTCTCTATTGGTTCCAAAATGCTTGCAAAAAGTGTCTCCATTGGTTCCAAAATGCTTGCAAAAAGTGTCTCCATTGGTTCCAAAATACTTGCAAAAAGTGTCTATTGGTTCTAAAATGCAAAAAGTGTCTATTGGTTCTAAAATGCTTGCAAAAAGCGTCTCCATTGGTTCTAAAATGGTTGCAAAAAGTGTCTATTGGTTCTAAAATGCTTGCAAAAAGCGTCTCCATTGGTTCTAAAATGCTTGCAAAAAGTGTCTATTGGTTCTAAAATGCTTGCAAAACGTGTATTTGTTCTAAAATGTTGTGTCTATTGTTCTAAAATGCTTGCAAAAAGTGTCTATTGGTTCTAAAATGCTTGCAAAACGTGTATTTGTTCTAAATGCTTGCAAAAGGTGTCTATTGGTTCTAAAATGGTTGCAAAAGGTGTCTCTATTGGTTTTAAAATGCTGCAAAAATGTTCCCAATGTTGGGGCAGTCCAGAACCTGGGACCACAGTCTAAGAATAAAGAAAACTGAGATGAGAAAAACCTTTTCACCTAGGGACTTGTGAATTTGTGGAATTCTCTGCCACAGACGGCAGTAGAGGCCAATTCACTGGATTAATTTAAAAGAGAGTTTGATAGAGCTCCAGGGGCTAGCGGAATCAAGAGATATGGGGAGAAGGCAGGCACTGGTTACTGATTGTGGATGATCAGCCATGATCACAATGAATGGCGGTGCTGGTTCAAAGGGCCAAATTGCCGCCTCCTGCACGTATTTTCTATGCTTCTATCCCAAAGCTAAGAACTGCTTCAGCTTTTCAAAATGTTGAAATAGAGATGAATTTGAATGAAGTTGAAGCATTATTAGAGATGACATATATCAATGTGCACATGCATTCTGTTGTGTATTTATTCACTCACTCATCTGTTTGCTATTATCTATCCGGTGACACTTGGATCTAGGAACCTCTGGACAAGATAACTAATCTCAGCAAAGTAATAGTTAATGTGGCAGAATAATTGGCATTGGTTCTCTGGACTAGTAGGGAAGTTTTAAGCGATCCACCAAAAAGAGAATTCTGTTGATGTTTCACTGCAGATGCAACTCACTGCAGATGCTGAAAGTTAAAAAGAACACGAACTACTGGAGGAACTCAGCAGGTCAAATAGCATCTGCGGATGAAAATGGACAGACAAAGTTTCAGGTTGAAATCTTGTTCAGACAGAAGAAAGGTCCCAAATCAAAATATGTTCTGTCAATTGTCCTCTGCATGACTATGCTCTTTTGTTTAGTTTAGGGATACAGCGTGGAAACAGGCCCTCCAGCCCACCGAGTCCTCACCTACCAGCGATTCCCAGCACATTAACACTAACCTACACGCACGAGAGAGACTTTACATTTTTACCAAGCTAACTAACCTACAAACCTGTAGGTCTTTGGCGTGTGAGAGGAAACCGAAGATCTCTGAGAATACCCACGCAAGTCATGAGAAGAACGTACAAACTCCGTACAGACAGCACCCATTGTCGGGATAGAACCCGGGTCTCTAGCACTGTAAGGCAGCAACTCTACCACTGCGCCACCATGCCGCCCATCTCTATATGCTTAAGAACAATGGCCCATTCTTTTTCTCCAGTGATGTTGCCTGATCCATTGAGTTACTCCAGCAGTTTGTGTCTACCTATCATACATGAGTTAGGCTGCAAAAATATTTTGGTGACGCTTCACCTTGAAGGCTGCCCGTGCTATTGAACAAAGTATCAGGCCAACTCTTTTTTTCAAATAGCAAACATTATAAAATTCCTTGGGTTTTTTTCCAAATCTTTTTTTAACTGAATTAATCTGGCATCGACATTTTTTCAACTGATATTTGTATCTCTGCGGACTTTGTCCAAAAGATGCTTAACGCTCGACAGCCCCCACAAAAGAAAACAATCATACTGGAGACATTCAGCAGGCCAGGCAGCATCTATGGAAAGAGAAACAGAATTAGCACTTCAGGACAAGAACTCTGTTGTTAGTTGAAGAACCAGGAGTCACATCAGTGTTTATTGGGTTCTTGTAGGAGACATATCTGCATTTTCTATTTTTGTCTCAGATTTCCAGCATCTGAAGTCATGTTTTATAATTTACATCTTGTATTTGTTCATAATTTATTTTGCACTGTGGCTAACACAGTGGTGCAGCTGGGAGAGCTTTTGTCCCACTGCGCCAGACACCTGTGTTTGATCCTGACCTCGGGTGCTGTCCATGTGCAGTTTGCAAGTTCTTGCTGTGTCCATGTGGGTATCCTCCAGTTACTCCAGTTTCCTCCCACATCCCAAAGACGTGCGGGTTTGTAGGTTAATTGGCCCTCCGTAAGTTGCCTCCAGAGTAGGGATTGGATGAGATAGTGGGATAACGTGGAACTACTGTGGGGCTTTGTAAATTTCTCAGAATGTGCAGGGAATGGATGGGAAGGTGGAATAACAGGACTAGTGTGTGGGCCTGTAGTCACTGGTCAGCATGCACTCGGTGGGCTGAAGGGCCTGTTTCCACGTTGTGTCTATAAACTCTAAACGCTGGTTGCCATTGGTTTAAAAACCCACTGTCACAAAATAATCTCTGGATTGACTAATCCAGTATATCATATTTTATCCATTTAAATATAATCTTGAGCGTGTTTCAACTGCATGTTTTATGGTGACATGAATTTCAACCAGAGGGAGACAATTCTCAGGCATTAAATGCTCTTCCACACCTCTTAGTGGTCGATTAGAGTAATGTTAATATGTGTCTTCCTGTTACCAAACCATAAAAGCTTAGCCATGCAATCTAAAACCCACAGAATCTAACTTTAGTGTGTCAAATTTAGGTCAGGCATACATCCTGCTAAAACACTGAGGTGTGCGTCAGGCTGGGTTATGGCAACCTGGCTCAAGACCTTATCCAAATCAGGGTGATTCGCTAAAATTACCATCAAGGCCCTCTGTTCATGTCCATTATCAACATATATACAGCCTAACTTGCCCATGCCATCCAAGATGCTCCATCTGCATTGGTCCCACCTGCCTGTGTATAGCTCATATCCTTCTAAACCTTTCCTATCCATGTACCTGTCCAAATGTCTTTTAAATGTTGTCTTGTACGTGCCTCAACTACCCCCTCTAGCAGCTCATTCCATATACCCACCACCCACTGTGTGGGGAAACAGTTGCCCCTCAGATTCTTATTAAATCTTTTCCCTCTCACCTTAAACTTATGTCCTCGGGTTTTTGATTCCCCTGCCCTGGGTAAAATACCTTAACTATTCCAGTATGCAGCGTGGCAAGATGTTTTCCCTGCTTTTCTGGACGTGTTTATGGGCGGTTGTTAATTGTGTCAGGTTTATACTGGCTTTTGATCTTAAACCCAAGCAGACCTCTGTGCATTCCCACTAATAGCTAGGTTGGCTATTAAGAATAGCTTTGTGCATATTTTGTTAGAAAATGTGTGATTTTAAGGCAGTGTTCATTGTGCTCTGTTCATAAGAAAACAAATAGATTAGCATACATTTCATAGGTAGGTCAACGTCGGTTCGCTTGGGCAGTGGTATGAATATTGATTTCTCTCACTTCGGGTAACCCCGGCATTCCCTCTCTCTGTCCCTCCCCCACCAAAGTCGCACTTGCTTCTCATTTTCACCCTTCCAACAGCTAGCAATGGCCTGTTTCCTTTATCATCATTACTTTTTTGCATATCTTTCATTCATTGTTCTTGATCTCTCCACATCACCGACTATATCTCTCGTTTCCCTTATCCCCAACCAGTCTGAAGAAGGGTCTCGATCCGAAACGTCACCCATTCCTTTTCTTCAAAGATGCTGCCTGTCCCGCTGAGTTACTCCAGCTTTTTGTGTCAAGAATGTTTTATTGTCATATGTCCCAGAGAGAACAATGAAATTCTTACTTGCTGCAGCACAACAGAATATGTAAACACTGTAAACCAGGGGTCTGCAACCTTTTCTGCCATATGTCTGTGAGCGGATGGCGGGCCACATCTATCACGTGTACATATGGATCCCGCCCCTTCGAGGACGTAACCCGGAGCATTGAGCTCAAATATCATACTCGCTCGTCCCCGGCCAACTGACAACCACGATCTCAACAGTGAAGCACAGACACAGAAGGTGCGCGGCTGTGCCAGCGGCTTTGCACAGGATGAGTACAGCCAAATCACCTTCCAGTTACCGGAGGTAGAATAAAATGCTGGAGAAACTCACTCCAGCTTTTTTTCTAACGTCGATTTTTCCAGCATCTGCAGTTCTTTCTTAAACATTCCAAGTACCGGAGATGACGGAAGTCTGCGAGCCGGATGATTGAGGAAAAGAAAATACGCCTGCGGGCCGGATGATTTCGGGTTACGGGCCTGATGCGGCCTGGGGGGCGACCTCTGCTGTAAACAATATGATAAACGAGAGAGAGAAAAAAGTTCAGTGTGTGTGTATATATACACATACCTACAAGTACGTGTGTGCACACGCTCAAAAAACAAACAATAGTAGTGCAATAAGAATAGTCTATGTTATTCAGAGCTTATTTGAGGTTGTAGTGTTTAATAGACTGATGGCTGTAGGGAAGAAGCTGTTCCTGAACCTGGACGTTACAGTTTTCAGGCTCCTGTACCTTCTTCCCGATGGCAGGGGTGAAATGAGAGTGTGGCCAGGATGGTGTGGGTCTCTGATGATGCTGGCTGCCTTTTTGAGGCAGCGACTCTGATAAATCCCTTCGATGATGGTGTCTATCTTCGGTTAAAAGAACTGCCAAGTAGTGTTTCAGGTGTGAACCTTGAACTGGAAGATTTTCTTCATTCATGGCATCTTTAAAAAATCTCTTTTTCTCATTCAGTTTAGATATAGTGTGTGAAATATGTATCAGGTAAATTGTTAGACACAAAATGCTAGAGTAAATTAGCGGCACATGCAGCATCTCTGGAGAGAAGGAATGGGTGACGTTTTGGGCCGAGACCTTTCTTCAGGCCCGAAACATCACCCATTCCTTCTCTCCAGAGATGCTGCCTGTCCTGCTGAGTTATTCCAGCATTTTGTGTCTTCTCTTTGATGTAAACCAGCATCTGCAGTTCTTTCCTACGCATGTAAATTGTTAATACTTGCTTTGCAAAGTTATGGGAATGTAAGATTAAATGGCTTCTTCAAGTAATTATCTTGGGTGTCTAAATCCAGATGAGCACTGTTCTGTCTCCTTTAAGATTCAAAACAAACTGCACTCATCAATCTGCTTCTGAATTAACATGACACTGTAACTCCATGTAAGACAAAATAATGAATGTGGAAAACATTCATTTCCCATATTCTCTTACATTTAGTGAACCTGCAAGATGCTTCAAGTAACAGGTGAACTCCCAAATGTCCTTACCTAAAATGGCACCTATCAATGTTCATCTGAGAGGTTGCCTGACTTGCTGAGTTACTTTAGCACTTTGTGTCCATTATTAGTTCAGTCAGGCTCAACTATCTTGATCCTGTTGCCGTTTATCACTTACCTCCATTGATAATATTTTTACCATAATTTATCACTTCACTAATTGTATACTTTCCGAGTCACAGGTTGTAGGCCTGTTAAAATGAAGGAGCGTAGAACTGAATGCTCCGGACACTTCACACTGTAACTTTATTCCCTAGGTGAGTCTGATAGTGTCATGACTGGGCCTCCTTATTTAGGTATTTCTCTGTTTTGGCTTAGACTCTCTGTTATCGCATTAATGGACAGCTCTTTTTGCCTGCCATTGACGCCCTGGGTGTCAATGGAGATGTCTTAGAGCGGACTTTGTTGTTTTTTTTTGAATACACTGCAGCCAGCTGGCCACTGTTGTGTTGCTTTCCATTTGTTCTGCCTTTGAGACTGTGATCTCATGCTCGCCTGATTCCAGCCTGTAGTCGTGCTTATTCATTGCTATGGATGTCTCCGGAACAATTCCCGATTTAGAATTACGCGTGCAGTCAATGCTGGAGACTCTCTCCTCCGATTAAGTCATTATCAATCTCTTTGCTTCTATTTTCTAACATTCCCAGACATTACTGATCCTTTATGTAGCGACTACCATGTATCAGTGAAGGAGACGCGTATTGTCCATTGTTTTATTCCGCAGTGGTTGTTTTCACCGTCTCGCTGCCACGATCCCTGCTTCTATTAGTAAATAAAATTGGACCTAGGCCAATGATTAAAAAATTGAAAACGTCCAATGGGATCTTCTGTTTGGAATATTTTCAGCGAAAACTTGAGCAGTGCAGTCACCATGTTTCAAGAACTCTTGCCGCACATTCATTTGTAAGAGGAGGCTAACTAACCTCGAAGCAAAAAAAAATGCAGATGTTGGAAATCTAAAATAAAAGCAGAACGTACTCGGCAAGTGAGGCAGCATCTATGGAGTGTGAAATGCAGTTATTTTTCTCTTGGTTCTGATGATAGGTCGTTGGTCTGAAACAGAAACAATAGACCACTCTCCTCAGATGCTACCGGACTCTTCTGAGTAGCATTTTCTGTTTATATGTAATCAATCCCTTTGTCTGCAGCAGTTCCTTGGGTTAAGGATTGCTTCCTTTCACTACAGCGTGTTGCGAACTGGCTAAAGGTTCAATTGGTCATCTGTTGACCTGATCAGATGTGGAACAGATGGTCCTGACACAGTGGGTGGGTGGATAGATAGCAGGGGAAATGGTGCTCTCCTTGTGCGATTTAAATTGGGAAACTGCTCTTCCATTTTTCACAGCAAAGGATTTCCATGAATCAACAAGACTTTTCATGGGGAGTTTGAAAACATCATGAAAGCATTTCCTCTCACCACCCGATAGTTTCTTAATGTGAAGAAGCTTGTATATCTGTTTTTGGTGTATATTGTTGAGCAGGCTCATAGTAGCTTGCTGTGGCATTAGATCTTAAATGCTGTGGAATTAGTGGTCAGGGTTTGGTTATCCTGCTGGTGGATATGAAGGATTTCAGTAGCAGCGGCATTGACATCTGTCCCGTATATTAAAAGGCCTGCTGTTGGGAGCCCATGTCTCTGAAGTGTAGACCATGAGTGCCAGGTTTGAGGTTTTGGTATTTAAACACACTTCTCCTCAAATGGTGAAAGGTGTTCTTAGCATACTAGAAGTAGTGATTGAAGTAGATATGATAGTGGCATATAAAATACTTTTGCATAGGCACATGGACATGCAGGGAACAGAGGGATATGGGGTATATGCAGGTAGATAAGTGATGGTCTTGGCATCATGTTCTGCACAGGCATTGTGGGCCGAAAGGCCTGTTCTTGTGCTCTATTCTCTGCTCTAAGATCATAAGGTTACTGATGTTCTCTTGGGTCTCATGGTGGACGCTTACTGCCACAGATAGTGGAGAGTGTTGTGAAGCAGAAACAGTTGGTGGTTCATTGTAAATGTTTCATATAATAGTGAGATTAAATGAGAACTTACCAGTTCGAAGTTTGATCTGTATTTTATGAGGAGTTACGATGAGGGATTACATGAAGACCCCGTCCAGCACGCATGCGCGACATTCTTCAAGGCAGCGGTGTGGATTTACAGAAAAAACACAACAATTGAAATAAATATAGTAAAGAAAAAATAAGAACTTAATTACCAGTTGATCTGTATAATAGAGGGTGGGAGCGGAGGGCACGTAATCCCTCATCGTAACTCCTCATAAAATACAGATCAAACTTCGAACTGGTAAGTTCTCATTTAATCTCACTATTTTATTTCGGAGTCACGTGAGTGACTACGTGAAGACTTCAAAGCTCTGTGATTCCGAATCGTGTACCAGCTCATGCTTCACTCACTGTCTGAAGACCTTAGAGGGAGGAAGTATAATATAACCATATCATACCTGCCAACTATATTTGGGCGGACATTCCGATTGGAATTCGGAATTGGATGGAAGCGTGCACGATGGCGGCGGCGGCGGCGGCGAGGAGACTGGGATGGGGACACGCACGGGTGTACTCAGCACGCAGCCGCATGACCCCGCCCCGCCACGGTGGCGTTCGGCGTCACTTGCCCCCCCCCCCCCCCCCCCCGCGCGCGCAGAGGTCACGTGCTGCAGATGCTGGAGAATGGAGGGTTACACAAAATGCTGGAGAAACTGCAGCAGCATCTAAGGAGCGAAGGAGATACACAAAATGCTGGAGAAACTCAGCGGGTGCAGCAGAAAGTCTGAAGAAGGGTCTCGACCCTCACCTATCTCCTTCGCTCCTTAGAACCCGCTGACTCCAGCCTTTTGTGTACAATGCTGCTGCACCCGCTGAGTTTCTCCAGCTTTTTGTGTAACCCCCCTGAGTCACTTTCCCGCCCTCACTGACGTCACTACCCCGCCCTTACTGATGTCACTTGCCCCGCCCCTTACTGACGTCACGTGCCCCGCCCTCACTGACGTCAGACTAATAGGATTCCGATTTTTCAATCTCACAATTGGCAGGTATGCCATATAACCATATAACAATTACAGCACGGAAACAGCCCTCTCGGCCCTTCCACTCCGTGCCGACCATTTGTTTTCCCCTAGTCCATCTACCTGCACTCAGACCATACCCCTCCATTCCCTTCACGTCCATATACCTATCCACTTTACTTTTAAATGTTAAAATCGATCCTGCCTCCACCACCTCTGCTGGAAGCTCATTCCACACAGCCACCACCCTCTGAGTAAAGAAGTTCCCCCTCACGTTACCCCTAAACTTCTGTCCCTTAAATCTCATGTCATGTCCTCTTGTTTGAATCTTCCTTACCCTCAATGGGAAAAGCTTATCCACGTCAACTCTGTCTATCCCTTTCATCATTTTAAAGACCTCAATCAAGTCCCCCCTTAACCTTCTGCGCTCCAAAGAATAAAGACCTAACTTGTTCAACCATTCTCTGTAACATAGTTGCTGGAACCCTGGCAACATTCTAGTAAATCTCCTCTGCACTCTCTCTATTTTGTTGACATCCTTCCTATAACTAGGCGACCAAAATTGTACACCATACACCAGAATTGGTCTTACCAATGCCTTGTACAATTTTAACATTACTTCCCTACTCCTATATTCAATGCTCTGATTTATAAAGGCCAGCACACCAAAGGCTTTCTTTACCACCCTATCTACATGCGATTCCATCTTCAGGGAACTATGCACAGTTATTCCTAGATCCCTCTGTTCCACAGCATTCCTCAATTCCCTACCATTTACCATGTACGTCCTATTTTGAGTTTGTCCTGCCAAGATGTAGCACTTCACACTTAACAGCATTAAACTCCATCTGCCATCTTTCAGCCCACTTTTCCAAATGGCCCAAATCTCTCTGTAGACTTTGAAAATCTACTTCATTATCCACAACACCACCTATCTTAGTATCATCTGCATACTTACTTATCCAATTTTCCACCCCATCATCCAGATCATTGATGTACATGACAAACAACAGTGGACCAAACACAGGTCCCTGAGGCACGCCACTGGTCACCGGCTTCCAACCTGACAAACAGCCATCCACCATTACTCTCTGACATCTCCCATTCAGCCACTGTTGAATCCATCTTGCTACTCCGCCATTAACACCCAAAGATTGAACCTTCTTAACCAACCTTCCATGGGGAACCTTGTCAAAGGCCTTACTGAAATCCATATAGACAACATCCCACTGCTTTACCCTCATCAATTTCCCTAGTTACCGCTTCAAAAAATTCAAGAAGGTTTGTCAAACATGACCTTCCAGGCACAAATCCATGTTGACTGTTCCTGATCAGACCCTGTTTATCCAGATGCTTATATATATTATCTCTAAGTATCCTTTCCATTAATTTGCCCACCACTGACGTCAAACTAATAGGTCTATAATTGCTAGGTTTATTCTTTGAACCCTTTTTAAACAATGGAACAACATGCGCAGTACGCCAATCCTCCGGCACTATTCCCGTTTCTAATGACATTTGAAATATTTCTGTCATAGCTCCTGCTATTTCTACACTAACTTCCCTCAATGTCCTAGGGAATATCCTGTCAGGACCTGGAGACTTATCAACTTTTATATTTTTCAGAAGTGTCAGTACTTCCTCCTCTTTGAATCTCATAGTTTCCATAGCTACTTTACTTTTTCCCCTTAAATCACAATTGTTATCACAATCAACTATAACCTGTTTGTGAACAAAAAAGGTTTATTAATGACAACAAAAAACAGAGAGCTCCCCCGGGCTTAAATTAAATATTATCTGCAGACTCTAAAATTCTGTCTGCAAATGGAGCAGGTTCCGCCAGCGGCTTATTATAAAACCTTTGGAAAGTTCTTTCCGAGGACCATCCTGCTCTGGCCAGAATATGGTCCATAGGCACGTCCATTCGCCTAGCCGCCGACGTAGATGCAGCCCTGGTGGAGTGAGATTTGTAAACATTAGTATTGACTCCCGCGGACTTAAGCATCTGCTTGAGCCACCTTGAAATGGTTTGGCTCGTCACCTGACCATGAGGCTTCTTGTGGCTTATCCATAAGGCTTTTTCTCTCCCTCGTAAGTTGTATGTTGTGTCGATGTAATTTGCAAGATAGGTCTTGGCACACAGCCGTGGGTCAGATGAATATGCCCGGAACTCCATGACTGGAGGCGTGGTACCTGGTCTAGTTTGTTTGACCAGACCCTGAATATGGAATGTGATACAGTCCAATGACTCTGTCATGCTGTCCAGCTCAGATGGTGGAGGGACTGTACCCTTTGATCTGACACTAGTGCCTGATTTCAGAGTAAGTTGTTCCAGCGTGAGTGGCCTGGGTGGTGGCCATCCCCTAAGGTACGTCAGCACAATGCTGACATCCCAGATCTGAGTGCACCTTGGTCTGGGGAATTAGTGTTAAAAATGCCCCTCATGATTTTGACCACTAGTGGATAGGACCCCAAAGCCTGTTGTCCTGCTGCTGGAACCAAATAAGCTGACAACGCACTCCTGGCTGTATTGATGGCGCTGTAGCTGAGTCCTTCCCCCATGTATCCAACCAGGAACTCCACAACACTGGTGGCTGTAGCTGTTGAGTAGGTAGTTCCTGTTTTGGAGCAATACCGTTCCCATTTTCTTATGTTGGTCAGGTATTGTCTCCTGGTGGACTCCCGGTGGGATGCGGTCATCATGTTGATGGCGTCCTCAGACAGTCCCAGGCCCAGTAGAGGTCTTTTTAGAATCTGCAAGCCAGGAGATTGACTCTATCATGGCACGGGTGACTAATGCCTGACATTGGGTGGATTAATAATTCTGGACTGCTGGGGAATTCCAACGGTGTTTCGACAGCCATGTCGAGGGCCTCTGGGAACCATGGCTGTGTAGGCCAGTCGGGTATTATCAAAATTCCTGAAGCGGAATCCAATTGAATCTTGCGTAATACCCGACTGATGAGGCAGAAGGGATGTTCTGCCCCAAATGTCCCCAAATTTGGCTGTTTACAGCTGGTACATTCAATGATGTACAATTTTCTGGGGCTGTATATTGTTCAAGAGCCTCATTACCACCTGTTCTTGTAGGGGTTTTGCGGACAGGTGGTCAATGCTGGCTGCAGGTTTCGGCTCTAAAGGCCGACCCGCTCGTGGAATGACCACGTAGCGGTTGACCACACCCAGCAGCTCTTCCTGATCCTGTACACCCTGCGTACTCCGGACATCTTCAGCCAGCAACCCCTCTTCTTGACCAGCCCAAACGTGGTCACCAATGCTGCCTTCAAAAGAAGGTGAAGCAATGGTCAGTGCCGTAATGGCCACTGCGGGAGTGCCTGAGCTCCCTTGGCGAGTCTGCTGCTGCTCTCTTAACAGATCTCGCGGGAGCAATTGCTCCATAAGCTGTTCCATTCGGCTTAGGCGGCTGCCTGTGCCGCTCTCGAGCGGTGAGGCATCTTCATCCGAATCGTCGGATACTACAGCCCGGTTCTGGCTGCAGGTACCTCCAGCCCGCTGCTCAGGCTGCACTAGCAGTGCTGGGCTCGGCTCGGTAGTTATTCCTGCCGCCTCTTGCCCCCCCTCCAAAGAACGTTCCCCAACGGAAGACGAATGGGGGCGAGCTGCAGATTTCTTCCCTCTGGTCTTGCTCATTCTCCTGGAACATAAAGCAGACCACAGAGAAAATACACACGGCCACGGTAAAACTTACCTGTCGGTCCGACTTTTCAATTTGTAGCGGGAGCGCCTTGAATTCCCGTTCGTCGCGGGTGCACTGCATTAACGCTACTCCGAAATAAAATGCTCTTGTATGTTTCTTGATAAGTGAACAAATAATTTGGAGCTCAGTCCCTGCATATGAGCAGCGCATGCTTATTGCTGCTCTTTAACATAGTTTGGAGTGGCCTTAGTTCTTGAATAAAGGTGATTGAGGTTCAACAGTTTTACTAAATTGCTTAAAAATGTACAGGTATAAGCAGAAATCCAACTAGTTTTGTAGACATGATTAAAAGGTTTTATTTTCAGTTTATTTCTACACATTTAAAGGCCTGTCCCACTATGGCGACCTAATTTGCGAGTTTAGAAGAGTTTGCGCTCGCCACAAACTCGCAGCATGGTTGACCCGTGGTCCTAGGAGGTCACTGTAACTCTCCTTCATGCTGGAGAGAAGTTCCCGCATTCTCGCGGCCTCAGTTTGGTCGAGGAAAATGTTTCAACATGCTGAAAATTTTTCCACGAGTAAAATTTGGTTGGCATGGTTCTTTTGAACTCGTAGTGCAGTGGTAGTGGGGTCGCCATGTAGTTATAGGTAGTCGAGGTAGCCCTAGGCAATCTCCTTTGCTGACCGGGCATTTTAATTGACTCATTGGTGGGGAAAAAAAGTTGAGGTATTTTTGCCCTAAGTGTAGCCTTTAGGTTTAGCACATCAATCTGATTCAATAAACCCTCTTCCTCTTATTTACCTTTTTAATCAAACAAATCAGTTTGATTTGTTGACCTAAATTTTGCAATTGGAAAATTAAAACCTGAGGATTTCTTAATCTCACCTATTTTGTTTTAAGTGAATTTTAGTGGCACAACAACCAACCTTGTAAGTATTGTGCTTGCAAGTGTAATAATTGTTTGTCACCATACAGGTGGTTTCTTTGAACAGAGAATTAAAAAAAAAATGTACAGCACAGAAACAAGCTGTTTGGTCCACAATATCTGTGCAGAACATGATGCCATAATAAACTAATCTCCTCTGCCTGTAAATGTTCCGTATCTCTCCATTCATTAAACACCACTATCCTATCTGCCTCCACAATCACCCCTGGTACTGTGTTTACAGGGATATTAAAGTCTGCATTAACATTAGATATCTTGATGTATTGAGTTTTTGCTGTAGGTTTTGCCACCAAGAATATACACAAAGTTATGCTCCTGTAGGTTAATTATAGAGTCATAATGATCAGAATAACTATTGGAATCCATGGTCTGTGTCTAATTAGTTGATCTTGCTGATACATGGGCTTTCATGCTAAGGATGGATAGGTTTGAAGTTACCCTGAGTGTAAACAACTATTGTAAACTCAACAACTTTGTTATCACTCCTCATTCATTGAACGCTTATTGCTCTACTTCATTCATCAGACGTAGATCCACCACAGCTTTGGTCTGTTTTGGGCTGGAAACAACGTGATCTGGATCTTGCTAAGTGTGCTAGCTGCCCACACTCACTGGAGATACGCATCTAGCCTACATCAACATTTATCTACAGACCTACTTTGCAGGAGACTTTTATGTTGTCGTGTGGAACATGGAACATAGAACAACACCAGAACGGGCCTCAGTTTGTGCAGCCAAGTTAAACTGATCTCATCTGCCTCCACATGAGCCATAACCTTCTAATCCTTACACTTCTATGTGCCTATCCAAAAGCCTCATAAATACCACTATTGTATCTCCCTCAGCCACCATCCCTGGCAGTGTGTTCCAGGCCTCCACCACTCTGTGTAACTTGCACCGCATATCTCCATTACACTTTTCCCCCTCTCACCTTACAGCTATGCCCACTGGTGCTGAGCATTTCCACCCTCAGAAAATGCTTCTGACTGTCTACCCGATTTATTATCGTCTCCTCAACCTACGATGTTCCAAATAAACTATTCACATTTGCCTATCCTCTTCTTATAGCAATTTGACTTAATCTTCATCTTTCAAAGGCCTGACTACTTCAAGCAAGATGTTGGTGTCCTTTAATCCAAGCAGCATTCTGGTTAACCACTTCTGCACTCTCTCCAAAGCATCAACATCTCCTTGTAATGGGATGACCAGAACTACACACAGCACTCCCAATATGGCCTAACTAAAGTCCTATAAATCTACAACATATCTTTTTGGCTCTTAATCACTGATTAATGAAGGCAAGCATCCCATACACCGTCTTTGCCACTCTACCGACATGTGTTTGGGTTAGTTGTTTGTCAATTTGGAATACTTCGCATGTTGGTAATCCTCATGGGCTGTCCCACAGGCCATTTCTCAGGTGACTGTCAAGTCGAAGCAGGTCGCTAAAAAAACGGCGACTGTCAGAGTGGAACACACACACACACACACATCGCTTCCTTCACCAGCCAGTTATGCAGGCGGGGGACGGCAAGCGGGGGGAGCGCTGTCTGAGTGAAATTCACACGGTGCAAAGCCAATGTGATACAGACCGCGATGAACAGGAAGATTGGCGCTGTAATTAAGACGGTGAAAGCACAGTGTACAGGAAGGGTCACTTAAGTCCTTGCAAGGAGGGGGGAGACGGGGTGGGGAGAAGGAGTGGAGACAACTTTTAAGAAGCCAGAGATACACGGTTGTGAAGCTTGGCGGACATTAACATTGCCAATCGGTTATCCTTGGTTCTGAAAATTTCTCTTTACTGTGCTGACCGGTGAATTGAGCAAATGAAATTCACCGGTCAGCACCGGCGGCAGCCTTTGAGAACCTACGACAGCCTACGACCTCCTGGCGACCCACTACCACTGCACCTATGGCACGGGAATTCTCGCTACTCTCCATGGCGGCTTCATTCTGGTCGCCGCTAATTTTTCAACATGTTGCCGCGACTCGTTCTGAGAATGCGGGAACTCCTCACCACCATGAAGGCGACCCCCCGGCAACCGTGTAGTCGCCTAAATAGTCGCCTAAGTACGACAGGCCGATTAGTATTGCAATGAGCTCAGCAGATGAGTCCGTCATGGCACCTTGTCAAATTTTACGTGTAAATTTGATGAAAAGTGTTGCAAATCAACAGCACTTTTATCAGCAATTTAAGTTGTTTTAATAAAGCACTATTAATATCGAAAAACATCCCAAGGCTCTTCATTGAGCAAAAAGAAAAATATTTCTGATGTAAAATTAGGACCTACAAGAAAAGTTTGGGAAAGCACCGTTACTCAAGGGATTGATGTGCCAATTATTATATATGTTGGTTTATCCCCTTCAGGATGACACGTGCTGTGCTTGTCCAGCATTTTAACTAAATTATTTTTAATATTTTGAAAAAAAAGTGAAAAATGGAAATTTGAAATTTATTTTATCCATCACTGATTGGCAAACTTAGTAATCTTAATCAACCTAATAGATTCCCCTTGTATGTTAAATGCACTTCTTGGGTTCCTTTTCTAAGTATGGAGTAAAATATGTGGCCGTTTTCCTAATATTAAAAATAAAAAGCAAACAGCTAAAACCTAACCTTTCAATGCTATTCTAAGAATAATTCCCTGAACAGTTTAGTTTAGTTTAGAGATGCACCGCAGAAACGGGCCCTTCAGCCCACCGCACCGACCAATGATCCTCATATGCCAGCTCCTATCCTACAGACTGGGAACAATTAAGATATAAGATTATTAAGGGTTTGGACACACTAGAGGCAGGAAACTTGTTCCCGATGTTGGGAGAGTCCAGAACCAGGGGCCACAGTTTAAGAATAAGGGGTAAGCCATTTAGAACGGAGATGAGGAAAAACGTTTTCACACAGAGAGTTGTGAGTTTGTGGAATTCTCTGCCTCAGGAGGTGGTGGAGGCCGGTTCTCCGGAGGCTTTCAAGAGAGAGTTTGATAGGGCTCTTAAAGATAGCGGAATCAGAGGCTATGGGGAGAAGGCAGGAACGGGGTACTGATTGTGGATGATCAGCAATGATCACATTGAATGGTGGTGCTGGCTTGAAGGGCCGAATGGCCTACTCCTTCACCCATTATATAATTTACAATGATACCATGCCAATTAACCTACAAATCTGTACATCTATGGAGTGTGGGAGGAAATCGGAGACCCTGGAGAAAACCCACGCAGGTCACCGGGAGAACGTACATACTCCGCACAGACAGCACCTGTAGTCAGGATCGAACCCGGGTCTCTGCCGCTGTAAGGCAGCAAATCAACCGCTGTGCCACCGTGTTATGTGCTCTCATTCATAACCTAAATGCTTTAAATATGTGCTAGTTCATGCCAACCTACTCTATATTGAGGTCGGCACAATTAAATAATGCCTATTTGGAACTGGGAAATGATGATTTGGAAACATAGAAAATAGGTGCAGGAGGAGGCCATTCGGCCCTTCGAGCCTGCACCACCATTCATTGTGATCATGGCTGATCATCCACAAACAGTAACCCGTGCCTGCCTTCTCCCCATATCCCCTGATTCCGCTCGCCCCTAGTGCTCTATCTGACTGGTGTTCTCGTTATCACTAGTGATCAGGTTCCTTAAATGACTCAAACAATCGCATGACCCGTTATCGCCAACAGTCAGGTTCCTGAGTGACTAACTTCTTTATCACAGCTGCGACAGAAGCTGGTATTTTTCTACTCAACACTGTGATTTTCAACTAACTTTACACAGCAAAAGCCAAACTCGTCATTGAGCAGTTAAAAGTTCATTTATTTATCTTCAACAAACTTCGTATGGAATATGCTCAAATTGGAAAAATACAAACACAAAATCTAAAAACAAAATATAATTTGTTAAGACTTCAATTTTAAGTAACATTTGATTTAATTGAACAATACAGCACGGAAACAGGCCCTTCAGCTCACCAAGTCAGGCAGACCATTGATCATCCATTCACACTAGTTTTACATTATCCCATTTTCACATCATTCCCAACCCACCGGGAGCAATTTACAAACCCGTATGTCTTGGGGACGGAAACCGGAGGAAACCCATGTGTCACGGAGAGCATGTAAACTCCACAGAAACAGCACTTGAGGTCAGATTGATCCTGAGTCTCTGGCAAATGAGGCAGCTGCTCTGCTAGCTGTGCAACTGTGCTGTCCCATGTTTGTAATGCGTTATCATCCTGTGTGGAGGATAAAGTTTATAGTTCAGGTGATCCTAGCCTTTGCAATCAGTTTGCAGATCAATCAAACCAACAGGGATATTGATCTTCGAGTCATATGACAGGAATGGAAACAGGTCCTTCAGCCCAAGTCCCTATACCGACCAACATACCCCATCTACACAAGTCCCACCTGCCTGCTTTTGCCCCAAATACCTCTAAACCTACCCTATCTGCATACCTGTCTAAATGTTTCTTTAACATTGCGATAACACCTGCCTCAACTACCTCCTCCAGCAGCTTGCTCCATGCACATTCTCCATTTTATTTTTTTCTGGCCTTGTGGACATTTGAATTTTCATAAGGTCATAGAGTGATACAGTGTGCGAACAGGCCCTTCAGCCCAACTTGCCCACACCAGCAACATGTCCCAGCTACACTAGTCCCACCTGTTTGCGTTTGGTCCATATCCCTCCAAACCTGTCCTATCCATATGCAGTGCCCTCCCTAATGTTTGGGACAAAGACTCATCATTTATTTATTTGCCTCTGTACTCCATAATTTGAGAGTTGTAATAGAAAAAATCACATGTGGTTAAAGTGCACATTGTCAGATTTTAATAAAGGCCATTTTTATACATTTTGGTTGCACCATGTAGAAATTACAGCAGTGTTTATGCATAGACCCTCCATTTTTTCTATTACAAATCTCAAATTGTGGAATACAGAAGCAAATAAATAAATTATGGGTCTTTGTCCCAAACATTATGGAGGGCACTGTACCTGTCTTAAGTGTTTCTTAAATGTTGGGATTGTCCCTGTCTCAATTCCCTCTTTTGGCAGCTCGTTCCATACACCCACCACCCTTTGTGTGAAAAAGTTATCCCTCAGTTTCCTATTGAATCTTTTCCCCTTCACCTTAAACCTATGTCCTCTGGTCCTCAATTCACCTACTCTGGGCAAGAGACTCTGCCCGATCTATTCCCCTCATGATTTTATATACCTCAATACGATCGTCCCTCATCCTCCTGCACTCCAAGGAAATGAGTCCCAGCCTACTCAACCTCTCCCTATGGCTCAGATTCTCTAGCCCTGGCAGTATCCATGTAAATCTTCTCTGTACCCTTTCCAGCTTGACATCTTTCCCATAATATGGTGCCCTGAACTGAACACAATTGATGTTGAACTGAATACAATTGAAGTTGATCTGACACAATTTTTTGTTGAAGTATACGGTGTATACCCAAAAAGTTAAGATCTCTTTACAGATTTTACTTGTTCTTAATCTTTCCAGGGTTGTTCTGGTTTTGTTAGGAGACAATGAAGGGGCTTAAATATCCTTACACAGTGGTACTCATTGAGTAGCATTAAGGAGTAGTAAAGCACCTGGCAGTATTTATGGTTTGAGTTGAAATGTGTGTCCATCAAACTCTGTTTAAACATTTACTGAATGCATTGAAGGACGCTAATGCCAATGGACACGTTGCTAACTCCCTAACATTATGTCTCATTTATTTTGGGTCAAATATCGTCCAGTTTTCTTTCTTTCTGCCTGACCCAACAAGTGAATTCATGAAGGCAAGTAGAATGCAGAACACATTGGGACCAAGCAAGATAATATCACCATAGCATACCAATAAAGGTTCTCGCTCGGACACTATTGGCACCATTTCCGCTTCCTTGGAGCAAGAAGGGCATGGAAGCCGTCCGACTGTTGAAATTCTAATTATTGCCCATGCTGAAAGTTTGTTGTAAAGTTCTGATGAAGGCTGTGCAATTTGAAGTATTAACTGTGCTTATCTTTCCACAATCTGCTGATTTATTTTTTTTTTGATTTTTTTAAAAAATGTATTTCTCTTGTTTCTTCGACTGTTTCCCCAAGATCTAATGCACGTGCTCAATTCCGAGTAGTTGGTTTGGAATTTTGTAAGACTCTGTATAAAAGATATTACTTTATTCCATACTTCTTTCTTGAAAAGTAGGACATTGCAGATATTTTTTAAATATTGATTGCTTAAATGACACAGCATGGAAACAGGCCCTGTGGCCCACCAAGTCCACACCAACCATCCACCACCCGTTCACGCCAGTTCTATGTTATCCCACTTTCGCATTCACTCCCTACACACACAAGGGACAATTTACAGAAGGCCAATTAACCTACAAACCTGCGCGCATTTGGGATGTGGGAAGAAACCAGAGGAAAGCCCGCAGTCACGGTGAAAGTGTAAACTCTACACAAACAGCACCCAAGGTCAGCATCGAACTCGGACAGCAGCACTACCAACTGTACAATGTTCATTGTGTGTTATAAGTCTCTTCATTTACCTTTCCTGTCTTCTCAAACGACTGCAAATTTGTCATGCCAATTGGGGATTTATTTTTCAGTTACCCTTTCAACGGCATTTTTATCAGTATAGAATGGATGTCTTATAATTGATGTGGGAATTTGGAGTGGTGTAATTATGCATGAATGTCACTCAATAGTAAATGGAAGTAGTTTATTTCTGAGGATTTAGAAAAGTGGCACTTGAAAAATTGAATGTGAATTTCTTTGAGTTGTTTTCAGTTGTAATGAGCGGTTATCTGACAAATTAACGCATTTAAACCTGCTAATCAACGATGAGTTTCCACAGAGGTTGGTCTACTTTGCTTGCTTTCGCAGTTAGCTTTACTGGTCTTGTGCCTGCTCTGAACTTAAACATCTTCGGTGCTCTTTGGCAGCTTGGCTTCATCTTCATCTTTCAAAGGCCTGACTTCTTCAAGCAAGATGTTGGTGTCTGCTGAATCTCCTGGCACTTCCCTGGCGCCATTTGACCAGAGACTGCCTGTTTTAATGAAGTCAGAATTGCTTCTAACTGACCGTTTTCCCATTCTGGCCTTAAGATTTGATGCCTGATAGGCCAAGGCAATTGTTGACACCAGCAGAATTGTGCAGAGGATAGTTAATATACCTATGATAATTAACCAAATGTAAATTTTATTGCAGCTTCTGCTTTCCTTTGTCCGACCGATCACTGCTGCAGAAGCATCAGTAACGTTATCCTCCTCAGTGGTACCAAGTAGTTCGGCAGCATCAGTAGCGGGTTCCTCCTCAGTGGTGCTTCGTCGAATTGGAGCATCAGTGATGCGTCCTTCCTCACTGGTACCAAGTAGTTCTGCACCCTCAGTGGTACCAAGTAATTCTGCAGCATTGAAAGTATTGGTGTCTAGTAGTTCTGGACCCTCAGTGGTACCAAGTAATTCTGCAGCATTGAAAGTATTGGTGACTAGTAGTTCTGGACCCTCAGTAAAGTATTTTTCCTTGGTGGTACTATGTAATTCTGCAGAGCTGAAAGCATTTTGTTCCTCAGTGGTGTCAAGTAATTCTGGACCCTCAGTAAAGTATTTTTCCTTGGTGGTACTATGTAATTCTGCAGAGCTGAAAGCATTTTGTTCCTCAGTCGTGTCAAGTAGTTCTGGACCCTCAGTAAAGTATTCGTTCTCGGTGGCGCCAAGTGGATTTGGAGCATCAGTAACGTGTAGTTCCTTGGTGGAGCCGAGTAGTTCTGCAGCATCAGTAACATTTTGTTTCTCAGTGCTACTGCGTAGGCCTGGAGCATCAGTAACGGTCTTTTCCCCGTTGACATAGAGCAGTTCTGGTGCGTCGGTGACATATTCTTTCTCAGTTGTACCAAGTCGTTCTGCAGCATCAGTGACATCTTCTTCCTCAGTGGTGCCATGTAGTGGGAGACCATCTGCTAAAGTAGTCTCTGATGCCACAAATACATGGTTCAGAGCAACTACCAAGATTCCAATTGTTACCAAGAAAGACTTTTTGAAGTGTCGAGCCATCATTGCTGGGTCCTCACCTGCCAATGGGGGAAAAAAATTGTGCTTTGTTACTCTGTGTTTTAAACTGCGACAAAGAGGTGTGAGATCCTTAACCTCGTTAAGCAAACAGTTCTTTCCCTCAATTACACTCTACTTCGGCAGGCTTTAGCAACTCTTCACAGTCAGAGAAGCAAATGCATTTCCTAACTTTGTGTTGCTCGCTTCAATTATTCTAAATTCTCACAGTTCTGACCCCGACTTCATTTCATGTAACACTATTGCACTCCTGTGAAATGTGTGAACATTTAGATTCTGATTGTTTCAATATATTAAGAAACTACATCCTTTTATTGGCTTTAGCCAATCAATGCCACCAGGTCTCTGGCGCTGTTAGATGGCAATTGTACCGCTGAGCCAATAGCTGCCTGAAAATGGAGATAAATGTTGGAAAACGTGAGGTCTTCCACTTCAGTAAGATCAATCAAATAGAAAGAGATGGCAAATGAGTGAAATACAGGAGATTTGAGGTGTGTATGAAACACACAAAGTTAACAGCAAGTAGTTTAGTTTAGAGATACAGTGCGGGAACAGACCCTTCGGCCCACCCGAGTCTGCACTGACCAGCAATCCCCGCACGTTAACACTACCCTACACACACTGGGGACAAGTTTACATTTATACCAAGCCAATTAATCTCAAAACCTGGGTGTCTTTGGAGTGTGGGAGGAGACCGAAGAGGGAGGTGAGAAATGTGTGCACACCAGAGTGGGCAAGAGAGAGAGGCACGGGAAAGAGATGGGGCGGGGGGGGTGGTGATGTTAATTGAAACAGGAAGAATCAACGTTCATACTGTAGGGTTGTTAACTACCCAAGTGGCCAGTTATTTAAAGCTGAGATAGTGAAAACCCTCGGTATTACAGACTTCTTTACAATGGATTATGGTTACGCTGTATGGACACTGTCTCTTTCAGAACACAGGCTGCTGGTTACACCGGGGGAGGCCATTGAAATTGACAAGCAATTTATTAAATCAACACTTGTGCAGTGATACTCTATTAAACAATGTAAAAACAGCCTTTAGTATTTTTAGCTTGCAGTAACAAAAATACTTTCTTTGCTGTTAAAAATAACTTTGTATTTGAAAACAACTCATTGTTGAATGAAGTGACCGCGAGGAGGTTGGAGCGAATCCCCCTCACAGTTTTAGAGAACAACAGCAATAACAGACAACATCCCTCACCCCCCCCCCCAACCCCCACCCCCATAATGAAGATTATCTGTACATAGACATTTCTTTTTTCAGAGGGTAGTGAATCTCTAGGATTCTCTACTGTGGAGAGTTCTGCAGGCTCGGTCAAGCTACAGACAGCTCCAGTAGTCAGGATGGAACTCGGGCTGTGGCGCTGTAAGGCAGCCACTCTGCCGCTCTTTAGTGACATGGTAGATGCGTTGCAGCCGGAGGCAGCTCACAGTGAATGGTGGGCAGACTTTAGGAGGCCAGGTGGCCATTTCCTGCTCCTGTTTTCTTCATTACTTTGTATCACAACCCCACCCACCACACCGGAAAAAGCTTGGTATTATCTGCAAACCTGCATAAGCTGCGAACAGCAAAGGGAGGTATGAGAATTTTTTTTTTTTTTTCCTCAGAACCTAACCTGAGCAGCTGGTTGAGGAATTATGCACAATTACTTTTAAAAGGGACAAAACTGTTGCTGCAAGTGAGAACAGTGGTTAAACTTGATAGACACAAAATGCTGGGGTAATTCAGCGGTTCAGGCAGCATCTCCAGTGAACATGAAAGGGTGGCGTTTTGGATATGGACCTTCTTTCGACTTGCTGCAGGAGGGAGAGTGGTTTAAGTTGGAAGTTTGTTCAATCTGGCATCTCTCGTGAGATACATTCAATGACAATCTTATCACCGTCTTTATGGATTATTAAGTCTATAAAGGAATTTGGCACAAATCAATCCAGTGATGAGAGGAACGCAGCACAAAGCTGTCCATAACATTTGCACTTGGACAAAAATGCTGGAGAAACTCAGCGGGTGCAGCTGCATCTATGGAGCGAAGGAAATAGGCAACGTTTCGGCCCGAAACGTTGCCTATTTCCTTCGCTCCATAGATGCTGCTGCACCCGCTGAGTTTCTCCAGCATTTTTGTCTACCTTCGATTTTCCAGCATCTGCAGTTCCTTCTTAAACCTAACATTTGTACTGGTGCCTTTAGAGATTGGGATAGAGGCAACATCTCTTGCATCGGACACGGATGTAACCAAATAGAAGATTGTTTATTTTTTTCCACCACTATAATATTTCTAACTTTTAAGGCAAGTTTTTAAAAATGCATTTACTAAAACTTGCTCGTAAAACATACTGTTTGTCCCAATGCCCATCCCCGAACGCCAATGGGTCATCCAGCAGTTAAGGACCAGTCCCACTGTACGAGGTAGTTCTCCTACGTTCTCCCCTTATTCCAGCTCGTGTTATGTACGTAAGAGTTTGTGGATGTCACGTAGCGGCTCATACGAGTAACGGTAGGTAGTCGGGAAATCTGGTAATCTGGACATTTTTTCAACACTGTGAAAAATGTCCACGAGTTAAAAAAAATTACTTGTGATGAAACTTTTTTTAACTTTTTGCTCGTACGAGCCGCTACATACCCGCTACGTACATTACATGAGCTCGAATCAGGGGAGAACTCGGGAGAACTCTTAAGTGGGACAGGCCATTTAGCATTGAAACCTGTGGATTGAAGAAAATTGAATTTCCTTTCTCAATTTAAAAAAATCAAATTATAGTTGCGATTTTCTAATTGAATGCAGATTCTTTGTTTAGAATACACTTGGCCAAGATGTTTGGGCAGAATGTGGATGACAGTGTTGTATCATCTTGTGGATACTGTGACTATTTACTAGGCAGCTGACAATTGTCGCGAACATCAGCAACTTAGTTCTATGCACGACTACAGTTCATGTCTTTTTTAAATGTTCAGCACATGGTTTAAAATTTAAGTTCCTCCACACCTGGAAACTTTATACTTCACAAATGAGAAATTTAAATATCGAAGACACTCAGTCTCGCCGAACAGGGTGAAATATTACAGGGAGAGTGGCCAGCAAGATTTGATGTTCGTAGCTAGCATCACTGGGATATTTTAAGATGCGAGAATAAACTGTGGTCAAAGATTTTTGCGGGGCAGAGAAACTAAGCAAGATGGTTGAAATAAAAGTTCCTTTCAAATCGAGAACATTGCATCAAAAAAATGAGTTGCATTTCCATATTTCCTCTTCCATTCTGAAGCTGCAGCTTTTGTGGTCAGCTTCTACCAAGACAGCAATACCACGAGCCTGAGCTGCTCTAATCTTTCTCTCGCTTGTCTCACCCAAAAGTAAGAACAGAAATTTCCCCCGTTATACAAAATGCGAATATGAAAAAATATTCCAATATCTTTGGGGGTTAGATCGGAGGTGAATGACTGGTGTTTTCTGCTCATTCCAAAGGTCTGATTGTAAGATTGAATATGTCAAACGTTCTTGAGTTTAAAGGATTACAGCAACAGTAATTTACCTTTTCGACTTGTTGTTGATGAGTTCTTATCAGTTCGGTGAAGTGTCGTCCAAAGCAGAGAGTCTTTGCCCAATTACTATTCAAGGCAATGACTTCATTGATGTTGGTATAAATCGTAATGAAGAAATGCTAAAATCCTTCCTTCTGTGAATGCATTGCAACACTACATTTGACACTGATGACGTTGGTCAACCACAAAGGATTAACACCATTTCCTACTCAGCAAATGGAGCTTTTTGACATTTCAAAAAAGGAGCCTCATGAACATTTCTCTCAATCTCCTGAAGATAGATTTTTGTTTTGGAGAGCTAGAACCCCTCTTCTTCCCCCCCCCCCCCTCTCCCTCTCCCCCTCTCACTCTCCCCCCTCCCCCTCCCCCTCCCTCTTCCCCGCCCTCTCCCTCTACCCCACCCCCCCAACCCCTCCCCCTCTCGCGCCCTCCCTCTCCCTCTCTCTGCCCCCCTCTCTCTCTCTCTCTCTCTCTCGCTCTCTCTCTCTCTCTCTCTCTGCCCCCCTCTCTCTGCCCCTCTTTCTGTGTCTCTGCCTCTCTTTCTGTGTCTCTGACCCTCTCTCTGTGTGTCTTCCCCCTCTCTCTTTCTACCCCCCTCCCTCTTCCTCTCTAGATGCGCCTGTGAGCTGGGGGCTATGCATGAGTGGATAGGGCGGGGATGGGGTAAAAGGAGCGAATGAATAATAGTAATGTACAAGGGGGGGCAGTTAACGTGTGTGTGTGTGTGATGCCGCAGACCATGTCCCCGCCTCCCCCCTCCAATGTAAATTAAAAGATAAAAATAAAAATGGATGACGGTTGAGTCGACTTTGTTTAAATATCAAACCTTCAGGAGAATTGGAAGTTACAGGAAGAAATGTAAAACAATGTGAGAATGGAAGGCAAAGGATAATAGTCATCAAGCCTGGCCCTCAACAATTACTGGATTCAACTATGAAGCAAAAAGTTTAAAATAAATTGATTCATATTGTAAAAGTTGACATGATTTAATTGACTTAAGCCACACAGTAAGATTGGGAGCTAAAATGACAAAGTTCATAGATTGAGTGCACAAATTATCTGGAAGAACCAAGGAAATGTGTGGCATTTTGAGTTATGACATTTACTTTCTTACTTTTGACCAAATTTATTCCATAAGTTACTAACTGTGCAGGTACCACCATGAGGTACAAAAGCATTCAACTGCTGCTTCACAAATTAAAACCATTAAAATCATCACATATGCAGGCACAAAAAACAGCAGTGAAACAAGAAATATGACATGTCAGAAAGAAAGAATTTCACAACTAGTGCTTAAATTAGAGACCATAATTTCTTCAATAAGTAGTTAGAGCAATGAAAAAAGACGAGTTTGCAGAAAAGTTGATTCAAACCCAGATAGAAACTTGATGAGCCAAGGACTCTTGGAGTTCTACTGTTTTTATTTTTAGGGTTGAAGGAAAATTAACAAATGATGTGCAAGCCATATTTTAAATAATATTGTGCCAAACCAAAACTGTTGCACAATGTTACTAAAATAAAGTTAAGATGGTCGAGCTGCCGTCTCACAACACCAGAAAGCTGGGTTCGATCCTGACCTCGGGCGCGGTCTGTGTGGAGTTTGCACGTTCTCCCTGTGACCACATGGGTTTCCTTCGGGTGCTCTGGTTACCTCGACATCCCAAAGACGTGCAGGTTGTATTGTTGAATGGCCTTGGTAAATTGTCCCTCGTGTGTCGGGAGTGGGATACGTAGAACTTGTGTGAATGGGTGATCGATGACTGAGTTGGATTCGGTAGGCCAAAGGACTGGTTTTTATGCTGTATTTGTAATCATAAATCAAATGTATTTGTTCCCAATGGCTTGACTGGTATTGCACGTATGATAGCTGGTGTTAAGGATCAAAAATGGATACCTTTCATTTCTCTCAGATGTGAAGGCTGATGGTGAATGATGTTGGTCCATTTTGATTTGCATGCTTTTGGCCCACATTGTATGCAGGCTCTCCAATGACTCAACATGGTAGTGACCATACATTTGCATTTATTATAAGTTGTATAAGAGTCAAATCTAGCATAATTCTTAACGTATCTGTTATATATGGTGCTTCACTGTTGGTAAAAATCTTTGCAGAATAATACTGGGTAAAAGGGTGGCACGGTGGATAATGGGGTGGCACAGTGGCACAACAGTAGAGTTGCAGCCGTAAAGCGCTTGCAGCGCCGGTGACCCGGGTCCAATCCTGACTATGGGATGTATAGAGTTTGTGCGTTCTCCCCGTGAATCCGTGGGTTTTCTCCGAGATCTTCGGTTGCCTCCCACACTCAAGTCGTACAGGTTTGTAGGTTAATTTGCTAAGTATGAGTGTAAATTGTCCCGAGTGTTAATGTGCGGGGATTGCTGGTTGGTGCGGACCCGGTGAGCCGAAGGGCCTGTTTCCGCGTTGTATCTCTAAACTAAACCAAACTAATCCTGGAAAATGCTCTGCATTCTAAGTGAGATTTAGCCTTTTCCATCTGGACTAAAGCCTGTTGGAAACTCTTGTTTTTTTTGTTTGGATGAATGAAAATAAATGAGTAGGTAATTCACTGGCAGTAATTCAGATCAGAGAGTATTATGCTCCATGTTGAGATGCACATATTTCATTCCCTACCATTACCCACTTTACAGCTAACAGTCTTAAGAAATTTCTCCTAAGAAATGAGACTGTGTTGTATGAAAAGGCACCAGCACGCTCAATGTGGCAATGGCAACAGGAAGAAAAATATATTCATAACTTGTAAAAAAAAATCTGAAATCTGTAGATTAATGCAAAAAATTACATTAAGTGGCTTTCACTCCAACTGAGGTTAAGTGGTGCCATCTACAATTTGCAGTTTTGCTCGGGTAAGCTGGGCGGATGAGCAGTCCACTATCAGCAAAAAAATATCTTTATAAAATATAACTGACGCAGCTGGTACAGCTGCTGCCTCATAGCGCCAGAGACCCGGGTTTGATCCTACCCTTGGGTGTTGTCTATGTGGATTTTGTACGTTCTCCCTTTGACCGCATGGATTTCCTCCGGGTGCTCGGGTTTCCTCCCACATCCCATCCATGTTTGGGTTTGTTAATTGGCATCTGTAAAATTGCCCCGTGTGTGTAACGAGTGGATACAAAAGTGGGATAACGGAGGACTTGTGTATTGGGTGATCAACGGTAAGCAAGGCGGGTCCAAGAGCTGTATCTCGAAACCAAACTAATAACCATTTTCGATGAAGATTCCTTGAGTTTTAGAAGGAATTAAGGACAGTCTCTTTCACCGAATGTGAAATTAAATTTATGACCATGAAAAGGCCCACACCATATTATTCATGCCGATGTTTTATTCAGTTAATCACCAGGAGCAACTGGTGATGGACAAACAATTCTTTGCATTTAAATTTATTGAAATGATTGGACCTTAAAAATTCCAGGTAAGTTATGACATTTTAGTTTTCTGGCATCTCAAGTATAACAAACCTTCGAACCAAGGCGACCATAGGGGACAATGTGCACATTATGAAGTGTTAACATTACAGTCCAGCAAAATCTCTGTTTTAGAAAAAAAGAATAACATTTTCATTCAGTTGGAAATTTAGCTTGTAAACACAAGGAACACGATTTACGAGTATGTTGCCAGGACTCTGAGCTTTAGGTTGCGTAGGATAGGACTCTATTCCTTGGATTGCAGGAGGATGAGGGGTGATCTTATTGAGGTGCATAAAATCATTAGGAATAGATCAGGTTGACACACAATCAAGGACCAGGGGACATAGGTTTATAGTGAGGGGAGAAAGATTTAATAGGAATTTGAGGGGTATTTTTTTCATACAAATGATGGTAGGTGTATGGAAGGAGCTGCCAGACAGAGGAGGTAGTTGAGGCTGGTTCTATCGCAATGTTTAAGAAACAATTAGACAGATACATGGACAGGACTGATTTGGGCCAAACGCAAGCAGGTGGGGCTAGTGTAGACGGGACATGTTCGCCGGTGTGGGCAAGTTGGGCCAAAGGGCCTTTTTCAACACTACACCTTTCGTTTGCGGCTGCTGAAAGAGCTTCAGGGATAATTGGATTTTTAAACCTGATTATTGTTTAGTCAAACATGAAAATCAAGTTACTCACAGCAAAATCCCTCAGAAGAAATGTATCAGAGGATATGGCGCATAGTACAGTTCTTTTAATATTAGATGTTAGAAAATAGGTGCAGGAGGAGGCCATTCGGCCCTTCGAGCCACCACCGCCATTCATTGTGATTATGGCTGATCATCCACAATCAGTACCCTGCGCCTGACTTCTCCCCATACCCCTTTATTCCTCTTACCCCAAGAGCTCTATGTAACACTCTTTTAAATTAATCCAGTGAATTGGCCACCACTGCCCTCTGTGGCAGAGAATTCCAGAAATTCACAACTCTGGGTGAAAAAGTTTTTTCTCATCTCAGTTTTAAATGGCCTCCCCTTTATTCTTAGATTGTGGCCCCTTGTTCTGGACTCCCCCAACATTTGGGAACATTTTACCTGCATCTTGCTTGTCCAGTCCTTTCATAATTTTATGTTTCTATAAGATATCCTCTCATCCTTCTAAATTCCAGTGAATATAAGCCCAGTCGTTCCAATCTTTCCTCATATGACAGTCCCGCCATCCCGGGATTAACCTAGTGAACCTATGCTGCACTCCCTCAATAGCAAGGATGTCCATCCTCATATTAGGAGACCAAAACTGCACACAATACTCCAGATGTGGTCTCACCAGGGCCCTGTACAACTGCAGAAGGACATCTTTCCTCCTATACTCAAATCCTCTCGTTATGAAGGCCAATATGTCATTAGCTTTCTTCACTGCCTGCTGTACCTGCATGTTTACTTTCAGTGACTGGTGTACAAGAACACCCAGGTTTCGTTGCACTTCCCTTTTTCCTAATTTGACGCCATTGAGATCATAATCTGCCTCCTTGTTCTTACCGCCAAAGTGGATAACCTCACATTTATCTACATTATACTGCATCTGCCAATTCATTCAACCTGTCCAAGTCATCCTGCAACCTCCTAGCATCCTCTTTGCGGTTCACACTGCCACCCAGCGTTGTGTCATCTGCAAATTTGCTAGTGTTACTTTGAATTCCGTCATCTAAATCATTAATATAATTTGTAAATAGTTGAGGCCCCAGCAGCGAGCCTTGTGGCACTCCACTCACCACTGCCTGCCATTCTGACAGGGACCCGTTTATTCCTACTCTTTGTTTCCTGTCTGCCAACCAGACAAGGAGCCACCTCCTTGAGTACCCTGGGATGCAGACCACCAGGACCTGGGGATATGTCAGCCTTGAATCCCATCAGTCTACTCAATACTATTTCTCGCCTAATGCAAATTTCTTTCAGTTCCTCTGTCTCCCTACATCCTCTGTCCTCTAGTACATCTGGGAGATTGTTTGTGTCTTCCTTCGGGAAGACAGGACCAAAGTACCTGTTCAACTCTTCTGCCATTTCCTTGTTCGCCATAATAAATTTCACCTGTTTCTGCCTTCAAGGGACCCACATTTGTCTTTCTAATTGTTTTCTCTTAACATACCGAAAAAAGCATTTACTATCCTTTATATTCTTGGCGAGCTTACCGTCTTACTTCATCTTTTTCAACCCTTATTTCCCCTTTGTTACCTTCTGATGTCCTTTGAAAGTTTCCCAATCCTCTGGCTTCCCGCATATTCTGCTTGCCTTTTCTTTTAGTTTTATACCGTCCCTTAATCAGCCATGGTTGCCTCTTACTCCCCTTAGAATCTTAGGTAGACAAAAATGCCTGGGGAGGGGGGGGAGGAAAACGAAAGGAAGAGGCGGAGACAGTAGGCTTTTGGGAGAGCTGGGAAGAATCTTTCTTCCTCTTTGGAATGAAATGATCCTGCATCTTCTGGATTATGCCCAGAAATTCCTGTCATTTTTTGTTCCACCGTCATTCCTGCTAGGATCCTTTTCCAGTCTACCTTGGCCAGCTCCTCGCTCATGCCTTCATAGTCCCCTTTGTTCAACTGCAACACTGACTCTTCTGATTTAACCTTCTCCCTCTCAAATTGCAGATTGAAATATCATATTATGGCCACTACCTCAGAGCAGTTCCTTTACCTTGAGTTCCCTTATTAAATCTAGTTCATTAAATCCAGAATTGCCTTCTCTCTGGCAGGCTCTAAAACAAGCTGCTCTAAGAATCCATCTCAGAGCCACTCTACAAACTCCCTTTCTTGGAGTCCCGAACCAATCTGATTTTCTCAGTCAACCTGCATATTGAAATCTCCCATAACCACAGCGGCATTACCTTTGTTACATGCCAATTTAAACTCCTGCTGCAACTTTCACCGTTTATCCAGGTACTGTTTGGGGGCCTGTAGATAACTCCCATTAGTGTCTTCTTACCTCTACAATTCCTCCATTCTATCGATTCTTCATCATCCTACTTCCTCTGGGCTCAATTTTAAGAAGGCATGGCATCTCCTTTCACTTTTACGCAGATGATAGCCAGTTATATATGCCACTCAGGAAAGAAGACGACTATTCTCTAAAATCACTTCTGTCTTGCCTTGAGGACATTAAGTCCTGGATGGCCTTAAACCTTCTGGGAGTCTGAAGAAGGGTCTCGACCCGAAACGTCGCCTATCTCCTTCGCTCCTTAGATGCTGCTGCACCGCTGAGTTTCCCAGCTTTTTGTGTACCCAAGACAGAGGTGATTTTGTTTGGACCCAATGGCTGCCGTGATCCTCCCTTTGTTGATTTGGGCCCATTGGCATTGTCCGTAAGGCCAACCGTTTTGAACCTGGGTTTTAGGATGGACGGTGATTTTAAACTAGATAAACAAATAGGCGCGGTGGTTAAGTCCAGCTTCTTTCACCTAAGGAAGCTGGCAAAGGTGAAGCCCATTCTCGGAGCGGCAGCATTTTGAAACAGAATCCAGCCTTTATTACATCTAGGCTGGATTATTGTAACGCACTCTACTCTGGAGTCGCAAGAGCTTCATTGGCTCGTCTCCAGCTTGTCCAAAATGCCGCCGCTCGCCTTTTGACGGAGCTCGAAAGAGGGGAGCACATTACGCCAATTTTGGCCTCCCTTCACTGGTTCCCAGTGCATTTTCGAGTTCACTTCAAAATTCTTTTGTTTGTTTTTAAATCGCTGAATGGGCTCGCCCCGTCTTATCTCTCTGAGCTGCTCCACCTATATGCTCCTGCCCGGTGCCTCAGGTCAGCTGATCAGCTGCCTCCTTGAGGTACCAAGGTCTAAGCCTCAGAGGGGATAGAGCCTTTTCTGTTGCTGCTCCGGCACTCTGGAACACCTTGCGCTGCACATCAGCAGGCCCCCTCACTGTCCATCTTCAAATCCTCCCTCAAGATCATTTTTATTCCTTGGCTTTCGACACTGGCTGAGGCTTTGCTCCTGTTCTTAGTGCATTTAATGTCTTTTAACTTTTAGAGTGTGTTTTTTATAGTCCTTCGTCTTACGGTTTTTAATGGTTTGTAATGCCTTGTCCATGAGTTCTCATGTACAGCACTTTGTGAGCAAACTGTTGTTGTTTAAAGCGCTTTATAAATCCAGTCTCTATGTACCCTCTCATCCCCCACCAACAGAGCTACCCCACCTCCTCTGCCCACCTGCCTGTCCTTTCTATAGGACGTATAACCTTGAATAGTCTGTTCCCAGCCCCGATCTGCCTGCAGCCATGTCCCCCACAATGTCATATCTACCAATCTCCAACTGAGCCTCAAGCTCATCTACTTTACTTCTTATACTTTGCGCATTCATATATACTTTTAATCCATTACTCACCTCGCCTTTCACATCGATTCCTATTTCACTTGGCCATACTCTCCCATCCCTTCGTGAGCTTTCTGCCCCGTTAATTCTGGTGTCTTTCTTAACTTTTCCTATACTCTCTTTCCCTTTAACTCCATCCTTGTATTTCCAATCTGCCCCCCCCCCCCCCCCCCTCCACTATTTAGTTTAAATCCACTCTTGTAGCAGTAACTATCTTTGGCAGTAACAAACCTGCCTGCCAGAATGCTGGTCCCCCGCCTGTTAAGGTGCAACCCGTCCCTTTTGTACAATTCACCCTTACCCCAAAACAGATCCTAGTGATCTAAGAATCTAAATCCCTGCCCCATGCACCAGCTCCCCAGCCATATACTCTTAAAGGTATACAGTGTTTACATTCATATGCTTTAGTACCTCTTATCTGTACATTGTGCCTGCCTCTTGTAATTAAACCCAGTAAAAGATTATCAGTTTTTAACTTCTGCGTGGGCAAGTTGGATCAAAGGACCTGTTTCCATGTTGTATGATTCTATTTCTCTACGATTTGCTCTTTAAAAAAAATCTTGCTTCCCTCTTCTGTCCCATTCTCAGCCGATGGAGAAAGACACCCACAGCTGCTCTTCTGGAGTAAAGATGCACTTAGTCACACCTGAGCTCCCCTTCTCATCCTCACGATAAGTTGCAGGAAAGGTTTTGAACATTTACAGATCTTACAATGAGTGACACCTTGTTGGTCTGCCTGAAAGTTAAAAGTTTGTGTGTGTGATGTATATGGGTTTCGATATGGGTTTAGAAGGCAATGGATTTCCCTGTTTAATTAAATGTTATTCAACACAGTAAGGAATTAATCACCTTTTTATTTTCCTCATGCAGGTTTAAAACTGGACAGATAAATGGTGATTTGCTCATCTATCACGTCCTCCTAACTCTGAAGCCATATTATGCCAAGCCATATGAGATTGTCGTGGACCTTACCCACGCAGGACCAAGCAATCGCTTCAAAACGGATTTTCTCTCCAAGTGGTTCGTGGTTTTCCCCGGGGCTGCCTACGAGAATGTGGCTGCAGTCTACATCTACAATTGCAACTCTTGGGTGCGGGAATACACAAAGTATCACGAGCGGCTTCTGACTGGACTTAAGGGAAGCAAAAAACTGATCTTCATTGATTCACCTGGTAAGCTTGTGGAACACATTGAACCAGATCATCAGAAGCTTCCCGCTGCCACTCTAGCTCTGGAGGAGGATCTCAAGGTCTTTCACAATGCTCTAAAATTGGCTCATAAAGACACTAAGGTCTCCATCAAGGTAGGAAACTATTCCTTCAGATGTGTAAAATGTACAGAAACTGGCCCTGGCTTTCACAACAAGTATAGAACAGCAGGAGGTTGCTACTGTTCAAGCAGGGGGCGGAAATCGTTATCAAAATATTGGGGGGACACAATTTCCTGGTGGCCGTGCGCGCATACACACACACACATGCACGGTTTCGGCTGTGGGCCCTGTGGACGGTAACATCGGGAGCTGCCCTGGTTGGTAACCGACTCCGAACTCCAGCAACAGCAGCTTCGTCCGGCCCGAATCGTGGGGCTTGAATTGGCCCGTTCGCAGGGCCTTTCATCGACCGGCGCGGCTTAAAACCAGCCGCGGGATCTTCCATCGCCCACGGGGGCTTCAACATCGCGAGCCTCGGTCACCTCGACGCAGCAATTTGACTGCGGGGCGGTGGAAGATCTGGCAATGTGCACTTTAACCACATGCAATTTTTTTTTTCTATTACATATCTCATATTGTGGAGAACAGAGCAAAATAAATAAATGATGGGTCTTTGTCCCAAACATTATGGAGGGCTCTTTAACCTATCTTGCAGGAGTAATTGTATTTGATTTTAATATGTAACTATCTAGATTAAATAATTATTTTCCCAAAAAGTATCTTGGTGACACAAGACACCAAAAGAATAAAGTATAAATTTAACATGGTGATAAACATTTTTTTTTAATGTGGTAAATAAAAGTTAAGTTTTGTTTTCCTTATTGAGTAAGGACATTTTTTTTTAATGTGGTAAATAAAAGTTAAGTTTTGTTTTCCTTATTGAGTAAGGGCGTCCAAAAGGTTATTAGATGTCAGATTGGTCCATTCAATAGAAATTCAGCAACGTATATACAATGTGTCTTCAAATACCACTGTGACCTGAGCTCATAATATAGCTTAAACATACCAGCACAACAAGATCCCAAGTTTCTAGATGGATAGACATTAAAGTTTCCAGTATGCTTTACCAGGAAAAGCGAGACATTTTTTAATGTCTTTGCTGAAACACTTGATAGCAAATCCTCTTTGAAGTACATTTGTGAATCCTACTCATTCGTCCACTGTGGAAAGCTAGCCAATCCTTTATGAAAGATATCTGCTCGGGCTGTGCGTTGTTATGCTAGGAATCTGTGTGCAACAAACAATAGACAATAGGTGCAGGAGTAGGCCATTCGGCCCTTCGAGCCAGCACCGCCATTCAATGTGATCATGGCTGATCATCCCCAATCAGTACCCCATTCCTGCCTTCTCCCCATATCCCCTGACTCTGCTATCTTTAAGAGCCCTATCTGGCTCTCTCTTGAAAGTATCCAGAGAACCGGCCTCCAACGCCCTCTGAGGCAGAGAATTCCACAGACTCACAACTCTCACAACTCTGTTTAAAAAAAGTGTTTCCTCGTCTCCGTTCTAAATGGCTTACCCCTTATTCTTAAACTGTGGCCACTGGTTCTGGACTCCCGCAACATCAGGAACATGTTTCCTGCCTCTAGCGTGTCCAAACCCTCAACAATCTTATATGTTTCAATAAGATCACCTCTTATCCTTCTAAACTCCAAACACAGCTATTGAGCGTGTTGCTATTGAGAAATCTCTGGACCAGGGAGAGCTGCGACTCTTACAAAAAAAGAGGGGGCTAACAACTTCCTTCAGGTGATTAGATTGTGATCATGGTGTGTGAACTCATGGATCAACCACTGCCAGTCCCCAGCAATGGCTTGCACTCAACAAATGCTGTCTTGAACCCCTCTGCTTTGAGCAACTGCACCATTTGCCAAGGTTCACCAACGGCAGTCCATACAAGCAGCTTCTCCTCACCCTCCTATGGGTGATTCATTGTTGCAGGAGTGCTGATGGAGGGATTCTCTGTGTGTTCCTGGTACAGAATACTGCCCAAATTGCCCTCCTCTTTTTCATCTCTCTTCCCTGTGCCCACCTGAATACACACCCTTTTCTTTCCATCCTTTTCACCCAATATCCTTCCATCGATATTCCTTCCTCTGGCTTCACAATTTGCACCTTTTCTATCCTTATCTCCTTATTTTATACTTTTTGTCTTTTCATCTCTGGCCTTTGCCCTACCATCTACCAGTCAAAAGACCCCCTTCACCTGTTTCGTCCCATCACTTGCCCGGCTTTGTCCCGCCTCTATCACCCCTCCAGCTTTCTCCTCCTCTACTACAATCAGCCTGAAGAAGGGTCCTGACCCAAAACATCACCCATCCATGTTCTCCAGAGACATTTTGAATTACTCCAGCACTTAGTCTTTTTCTGTAAAAGAGCATCTGCAGTTCCTTGTGTTTGCAAATAAAGACCTCTATTACCAACTGATTCTATTTGTGCTATCGTTTCTGGAGTGCATTTTGAGTTCTGAGCAAGCTACCAAGATTTGGTTTACAAATATACTTGAGAGAGGGAAATTGTTACCCAGTTTGGCCAAATTAGGACTTGCATGTGTGCGGGAATTGCTAGTCGGCACGGACACAGTAGGCCGAAGGGTCTGTTTCCACGTTGTATCTCTAAACTAAACACTAAACACTCTCAATTGTCTCAGGAAACATTAGGGATGGACAGTAAATGCCAATGTTCTCCACATCTCATGATGAATTTAAAAACTATACTGCAGTGCAAACATGGTTCCATTGTAAGCAAATTACTTTGGTTTTACAACTGTGAACATTGAATTCTGTGCTGCTTCAAAGTATTTGTTTCTCCTGATGAAGTGGTATTTGTTCAGCACTTGAAACACTGTTTCACTGGATGGCAAAGTGGCGCAGCGGTAGAGTTGCTGCCTTCCAGCGCCATCCTGACCATGGGTGCTGTCTGTATGGAGTTTGTGTTCTCCCCCTGACCTGCGTGCGTTTTCTCCGGGAGCTCCAGTTTCCTCTCGCACCCCGAAAATGTACAGGTTAGTCAATTAATTGGCTTGGGTAAAATTGTAAAATTGACCCTCGTGTGTGTAGGATAGTATTAGTGCGGGGATCGCTGATCGGCGCAGATCCGACGGGCCGAAGGTCCTGTATCTTTAAACTAAAAGAACTATGCTGTTGAAAAATGATCCTGCTTCGAATCAGCATTGATATTTTTCCATCTGCATTGTTGATGATCCTGAATTTTGGCTCCACCTTTTTTCCTTCTAAAGGTGGGATCCACTGCAGTCCAGGTGACGTCAGCAGAGCGGACCCGGGTACTTGGCCAGTCCGTGTTTCTGAATGACATTTACTACGCTTCGGAAATTGAGGAGATCTGCCTGGTCGACGAAAGCCAGTTCACGTTAACGATCGCCAATCAAGGCACCCCGCTGACATTCATGCACCAAGAATGCGAGGCAATAGTGCAATCTATCATCCACATTAGGACACGTTGGGAATTGTCTCAGCCAGACTCCATCCCGCAGCACACCAAAATAAGACCAAAGGATGTTCCAGGAACATTGCTGAACATAGCACTTTTGAATCTTGGGAGCTCTGATCCAAGCTTACGGTACGCTATCCCACATTTGGATTCTCTGATTTGTAATACTGCTGAGTTGCAGAGTTTTTGGCTGAAAATTCCACTGTGTGGTTACATAGTCGCAGAAAGAAAAGACTTCATATGATGTGAATGTGAACTTACTTCTTCACTACAGTTATTATTTACTGATGTATATGTTTTCTGATCAAGTCTCTTTTTTATCTGAGTACGATTCATTGAATCTAAGTGAATGGGACAGTGGGCTGTGGTGAGTGAGCAGAGCTGGGAATTTTAAGCAAGAGCATTTAGAGAGGTCTTCAAGAGTCAGTTCTTTTGCAGCCCCATTGTCAGACATTTTGACACATTGGCCTTCATCAGTCAGAGTATTGAGTATAGAAGTTGGGAGGTCATGTTGCAGTTGTATATGACGTTGGTGAGGCCACATTTAGAGTATTGTGTTCAGTTCTGGCCACTACATTATAGGAAAGGTGCTGTCAAGCTGGAAAGGGTACAGAGAAGTTTTGCGAGGATGTTGCCAGGACTAGAGGGTCTGGTTGCATAGGCTGGGATTCCTTGGAGTGCAGAAGGATGAGGAGTGATCTTATAGAGGTGCATCAAATCATGAGAGGAATAGATCGGGTAGTTGCACAGAGTCTCTTGCCAAGAGTGGGTGAATTGCGGACCAGAGGACATTGGTTTAATGAAGGGGAAAAAATGTAATAGGAATCTGAAGGGTAACATTTTCACACAAAGGGTGGTGGGTGTATGGAACATGGTGACACAGGAGGTAGTTGAGGCAGGGACTAGCCCAACAGACAAGTACATGGATAGGACAGGTTTGGAGGGATATGGGCCAAACACAGGCATGTGGGACTAGTGTAGCTGGAACATGTTGGCCGGTGTGAGCAAGTTGAGCCAAAGGCCCTGTTTCCACGCTCTATCACTCTTTGACTCCATGCCATTACTATTGGTAAAGGTGTGTTCTTGTCATGTACACAGTGGAAAGATTAGTTTGCATGCTGTCCAGGTGAATCATAGTACAATCAAACCATACATAAATGCTACATGGCAATGTGAAAAATGTAACAGTGCAAAATATAGTGCTACAACTGCAGAGTGCAGATATATTTTTTAAGTGCCATGGCTACAATGAGGCCGGTTGTGAGACCAGGGCTACAACCTTAGCTTATGGGTGGTCCGTTCAAATGTCTGATAACAGCAGTGAGGAAACTGCAGAAACAAAGAACTGCAGATGCTGGTCTATTCCAAAGATAGACACAAAGTGCTGGAGTAACTCCGCATGTCAGTCAACATCTCTGGAGCAAAGAGATGGGTAAAGTTTCGGGTTGGAATCGTTCTTCAGACTGAGAGTAGGAGTGGGGGAGGGGACTAGAGGCGAAAAAAGGCCAGAACCAAATAAGGCAGGCAACAAATGACCCTAGGCAGGCAGGTGCCATGGAAGGCCCATTGTTGGCATGGGTATGATCTCAAGAGGGATACATTGTGGGGCACTGTGGAACTCAAATTCAAGTTCAAGTGAGTTCATTGTCCTGCTAGGACAATGAAATTCTTGCTTTGCTTCAGCACACAGAACATAGGAAGGTATTCACTACAAAACAGATCAGTGTGTCCATATTCCATTTATAAATATATACGCACATGAATAAATAAACTGATAAAGTGCAAATAACAGATAATGGGTTATTAATGATCAGAGTTTTGTCCGAGCCAGGTTTAATAGCCTGATGGCTGTGGTTAAACAACTGGAGTGGAGGATGGGGGAGAGGAGTGTTAGTAGAAATTATTTAAAAATGGTTAATTCAACGTTCATGCCGCTGGATTATAACCTACCCAAGCGAAATATGAGATGCGGTTCCTCCAATTTGCATGTGGATTTACTCTGGCATATAATGAGGAAGCTGCTCCTGAATCTGGTAGTACGTGCTTTCAAGCGTTTGTATCTTGTGCCCAACGGGAGAGGGGAGAAGAGGGATAACTGCTTTGTAAATGGTACTTTTCTGAGACAGCACGAAGTGCAGATTAAGTCAATGGAGGTGAAATGGCTGGTTTGCATGATGGGCTGGACTCGGGGAGTGCATCCATAAATCTCTGCAATTTCTCGCAGCCTTGGGCAGAACAGGTGCCTAACCAGGTTGTGATGCATTCCTGTAGGATGGTTTCGATGGTGCATCTCTAGAAATTAGTAGAGTCATTGGAGACATGCTGGACTCCCATTTGAGTAAAGAGAGGTTGCTATCATTTCATGGCCATATCATCAATGAGGCTAGACCAGGTCAAATTGGTGATGTTTACAGCTAGGAACTTGAAGCACTCAATCATCTCCACTTCAGCATTGATTTCCTGAAATCAGTGGCGAGCTCCTTCATTTGGTGAACATGGAGAGAATGTCATCTTGACGCCAAGCTGCTGAATTCTCTCACTCATGACTGTAACGTATCTCGTCAATGTTCAAGATCCAGATCACCACAGTGGCACCATCGGCAAAGTTGTAAATGGAGTTAGAGCAGATTTGGACGCACATTCATGAGTATACTGTGTGTATGCCGCGGGGCGGAGAATACACCTTTGGAGGACACGGGTGTTGAGAATGATCAAGGAGGATGTTTTATCGCCTATGAAACCACCTATGTCCATAAAGTTCCACTTGTGGATGTTTGCCTCAGGGCAATCGTGGAAAATACTTAAGTTACGTGATCTTTGGAGGGAGAAAATATTATTTTTATATTTGATACATCCTTTTAAATGTAGTCTGAGTTATTCAGCAGGTACCATTTTGTTATATCTGATCAAGTACAGACTGCATGATCTGTTTGCTGTCGGAGATAGGTAATTTACCTTGTTTATACTGTCTCAATGTCATCATGAGAGAGAGAGAGTGGCAGAGAGTGAGAAAGGCAGAGAGTGAGAAAGGCAGAGAGAGTGAGAAAGGCAGAGAGAGTGAGAAAGGCAGAGAGAGTGAGAAAGGCAGAGAGAGTGAAAAAGAGCAGAGAGAAGAGAGAAAGGCAGAGAGAGAAGGCAGAGAGAGTGAGAAAGGCAGAGAGAGTGAGAAAGGCAGAGAGAGAGAAAGGCAGAGAGAGAGAGAAAGGCAGAGAGAGAGAGAAAGGCAGAGAGAGAGAGAGAGAGAAAAGGGCAGAGAGAGAGAGAAGGCAGAGAGAGAGAGAAAGGCAGAGAGAGAGAGAAAGGCAGAGAGAGAGAGAAAGGCAGAGAGAGTGAGAGAGGGCAGAGAGGAACGATCGCACGTTATAACGTGCCTCCGACCCATTCTGATCACCACCGCCGAACACCCCCCCCCCCCCCCCCCCCCGTCCATTACACCCTTCTTCACGGCGGCCCTGTGATGTCTCGGCTCTGACAATTCGAGGGACCTACCCGATAACAACACCAAGAGCCGCTCCAGGCCGCCGCGCTCCCCGACTCGAATTGTCTCGACGCCTAACTGACACACGCTCCATCCTGCACTGAGCTTGCGGCAGGCCGGATAAAATCTCATGGCAGGCCGGATGTGGCCCCGCGGGCCATAGTTTGGAGACCCCTGCTCAAGATCCTGAGACGGTAGTTTACAGTAGTTAATGAGCCAAAATTCAATTAACTCTAAGCAAACCTGGAATTTACCAAAAACGATTGTTAGCAATGAGATTTGCATTGGAGCAATTAAATTGAAACCCACGTGATGATTTGATGCCAAATAAAAATCGGCGCAGCAAACCACATATTATAACTGCTCGAGGGCCACAATAATGTAAATGCTGCCTTTAACAGTGATCCCTTCATACTGTGAGAGAATAAACTAAAAGCCCTGTTCCACAGTACGAGTTCCTTACAAGAGCTCTCCCGAGTTTGCCCTAATGAACTCGGAGATTTACGGTAATGGCCACTCGTCGGTACTCGGGGCTCTTGTGGACATTTTTCAACATGTTGAAAAATCTTCTTGAGTCTTCCCATGCTTACCTGCCTTTAGCGAGTCTTCCCGAGTACCTGCCCTTAGCGATAAGAGCCGCTAAGTGACGTCCCCGAGCTCTGACGTACCACTACGTTCATTCTCCGTACTTACCACGAGTTTGATTTTTTTTAAACTCGGGAGAGCTCTTGGAATGAACTCGTACAGTGGGACAGGACTTTAAAAGTACAAGAGGCGCAGATTTCAGTATAGTTGGACCCCCCCAAAAAGTATGTGAAAATACTAAATTCAAGTTCTGAGGTAGACAAAACTGCCGACCCGAAATGTTGCCTATTTCCTTCGCTCCATAGATGCTGCCTCACCCGCTGAGTTTCTCCAGCATTTTTGTCCACCTTCGATTTTCCAGCATCTGCAGTTCCTTCTTAAAAAATTCTAGTTCTGATGTGAATTTCTGTATGTTTTTTTTTTCTTTGACCGCATCTATCATTCCCAACAGTTATGCCAGAAACGGATGTGAAAGCCGCACTCAGGTCTTGCGTAACATCCTTAGGAAATGAGAAGTTTGTAGGTTTCACCTGCTCCCATAATTGCCCATTAAATCTAGGAGCAACCAGTTTAGTTTTCCAGTAGACCATGGGAAAACAGGCCCTACGGCCCACCCATTCCACACCGACCACCTGTTCACACCAGTCCTATGCTACCCTACTTCCGCATCCACTCCCTTTTCACTCGGGGACAATTAACAGGGGCTAATGAACCGACAACCCTGCAGGCCTTTGGGATTTTGAAGGAAACCAAAGTATCCGAAGGAAAAACACACATGGGCTCAAAGTGAGAGTGCAAACTCCACACAGCACCCAGGGTCAGGATTGAACCGCGTGGCTGGCTCTGAGAGGCAGTGGCTCAACCAGCTGTGCCTCTGCCACCCAAAAGGGGAAGGTTGAGGTTTCCATTTTCAATAATTTAACATTAGCATCAATACAAGTAATTTCATATGTTATATAAATACTGTATTAGATGTATTGCAATGTCCAGAGAGTTACTTTAAGTTAAATTCTTTGTTTATCATTTAAACATTGACTTGGTTCAAGTATTCAATGTTAGGGTGTTTTTTCTATCTGTGTTCAACACAGTGCCATATAGACAGAAAGGAAGGCATGTTTAGTTCAGAGTCAACCTCTCAATTGATGGCTGGTGAGACTGGAACAGATTTAATGTTGCACCATCTCAGGTGTCACTAAACTGGTAAAACAATTATTCCCCATCCATCTGAACCACCATGAGGGATGGTTGATGGTACATTCTGAGAGAAGTCAAATTCTGAAACATAAATATGGAATGAGATAAAATGGCATTTTGAATTGCATCCAATACACATGTAGTAGATGTAACACAGATGACATCCAATGTTTGCTCTGAGATGTTATTAATATGGTTTATCTTCTTTTAGTATAGCCAGTCATGACACATTGACCATCTGTTTTTCATTTTTTAGATGAACAAGGATGTAATGCTGAGGTTTTTTAGGCACCACTGATCAGACCATATTTTGAGTATTGTGAGCAGTTTTTGGCACCATATCTGAGGAAGGATGTGCTGCCGTTGGAGAGGGCCCAGAGGACGTTTACAAGAGTGATTGGGTATGATGAGCGTTTGACGGCACTGGGCCTGTACTCGCTGGAGTTTAGAAGGATGGGGGGAGACCGCACTGAAACTTACCGAATAGTGAAAGGCCTGGATAGAGTAGATGTGGAGAGGATGTTTCCACTAGTGGAAGAGTTTTGAACCAGAGGGCATAGCCTCAGAATAAAATGACGTACCTTTGGAAAGGAGATGAGGTAGAATTTTTTTAATCATAGGGTGGTGAAGAATCGGGTTGAGAGGAAAGATAGAATGGCAGCCATGAATGAATGGTGGAGTAGACTCGATGGGCCGAATGGTCTACTTATCACTTATGAAACAGCAATGTTCCTTGGAGAGATTGCAGTGCTTGTTCAAAGATAAGAATGCCCATTTAAACAGGTGAATATTTGAGTGAAAACAAGAGGATAGAACCGTCAAATGAATTGGATGATGCCAGTGCAGATATTAAGGGAAAGGAACGTGCACTGGGAAACGAGGAGAAAGATGCAGACAATGTGAATTAATGAGAACGAGTGATGTGTGCAACAAGAAAAATGGATCTCTGAGGATTGTAAAGAGACTATGTGTTGCATCTATGCAAGCCACCTGAAAAATAATAATATTCCTCACAATGCAATTTCTCCTCCCTTTTGGAGTAAATTTCTGAAAGTTTATTTTCTGAGCAAGTGATGAATGAATAATTGAGATCCCAGCTTTAATGAAACCAATTATGTTACATCCTGCAATTATGTTACATCCGATTTTCAATGTTGCCATTGTGTTGATCGGGTAGTTTTGAGACGATTGATCAGTTTCTGATTTTCAGCTTAGTACTTGCGAGTAAAGGTGTGTTTTACGCAACCAGTGCATGAGTTAATGTAATTAGGCATCAGTTGAATTGGAGTGAACTAACTGATATGCATTCGCAGCATTACTGACCAGAACCAGCAAGGGAAAATACCCCAAACAGGGAGCTATGGACCTGACTCTCCTGAAGATGGGAAACGGTAAAGGACATCCTGGTTGATCCCCAGCAAGTGTACAAAGTATTCTGAAACTCTGCATCTTTCTGGTTGAATGTTGTTTTATCTATCTGTCAAATACGAGTTTGTATCTGAAAGTCTTGGCTGGTTTAGTTATCATGATTTGTCAGAGCTCACAAGAATTGGACAGCCCAACTCATTATGAAATTCTTCCTGTCACGTACACAGGAAGGTAGAGCAATAATGAGTACAGTGCTATCCAACCCTTCCTTTTGCCTATTCTATGGGCTTTGAAGGAACCTAAGAGTCCAATAATGTGTGCAATGGGGGAGGGGGGTGCAGTGTAGCCACATGGAAGAATTGTTGGTAATGATTCTTCAAGTATTCATACAGTGAAAAATGGTTAAGAAGAACGAAATGGAAACCATTTTGTTCAGGGAAAGAAAAAAATCCCAGTGGAGTCTGTAGATGTTCCCTCTACTTACCACTTACTCCAAGTGCTTGATTAGGAGTGAACATTGTTAAGATAGTTTGAGATGTAAAATTACCTTATTTATTTTAATAGTTGTGAGTTAATGATTGAAAGTATGAGAAACTTGTTTTGACATATGCAGCGGTTATCTTATTATTTGGACAATGTCAGATAAGACATTGTCAGATCGAGCGGAAATGTTGCCTATTTCCTTCGCTCCATTGATGTTGCCTCACCCGGTGAGTTTCTCCAGCATTGTTGTCTACCTTTGATTTTCCAGCATCTGCAGTTCCTTCATAAACATTTAATCAGGTAAGAGTACTAGTAATTTTCACTGGCGTAACCCACCATTTCAAGTAATGTTTGTTTCTCCAATAGACGGAAATGAGAACAGCAGAAAAATAATATTCTCAACTGAGGGGAAAAAATGGCTGCAATCAATGAGATGTTGTACGCAAACAATATTTTCCTTTAGGACAGTTATTCATTTCACATCAATGTTTCTGCTTTTTCCTTAGATCTGCTGCCTATAATCTCCTGTGTGCCTTAACATGCACCTTCAATCTGAAAATTGAGGGGCAGTTGCTGGAGACCTCTGGACTCTGCATCCCCGCAAACAACACATTATTTATCGTCTCCATCAGTAAAACATTGGCAGCAAATGAACCCCACCTGACACTGGAGTTTCTTGAAGAATGCATCTCAGGCTTCAGCAAGTCCAGTAAGCTTTTGCTTTGGATATTGACTCCACATTGAAAACGGGTGGGGCAGAAGGTCGGGCTAGGCATCGGTCTTCTACCAGGCGGCCACACTTGTGGTACTTGATTGCATGAAATAATTCCCGCTTATTTCTTTTCACCAATTTGCCCAACTGATTGCTTTGCGAAATGCATTTGAGAACGACCTGTTCTGAATTTGCTGCCAAGTTGCAATTCCCATCAGTCATGGGTTGGGCAAGGTTACAAACTGTGCAGGGATTTGCTTCATTCTGTGAAATATTAAGCAGGGTTGGAGCATGAAAACAATGTCCTTTTCCACATGGTAACGTGAGTCATACAGCCCTTTGACCCAACTTGACCGTGCCAACTAAGATGTCCTGTCTATGCTATTTCCACCTGCCCAAGTTTGCCCCATATCCCTCTAAACCTCTCCTATCCATGTACCAGTCCAAATATCTTTTAAATGTTGTTATAGCACCTGCCTCAACTCCCTGCTCTGGCAGTTTGTTCCATATACCCACCACCATCTGTGAAAAAAATTGCCATTCGGGTTTCTGTTAAATTGTTCCTCTTTCTTAAAAACCTATGTCCTCTGATTCTTGCTTCCCCTACTCTGTGTGAACATTCTGTGCATTTATCCTAATATATTTCCCCTCATGATCTTATACACCTCGATAAGATCACTCCTTGGCCCCCTGCATTTCAAGGAATAAAGTCTTAGTCTGCACAACCTCTCACTACAGCTCATGTCCTCAAGTCCGATCAACACCTTTGTAAATCTTCTCTGCACTCTTTCCTGCTTCACAACTTCCTTCCCATAGCGGTGTGACAAAAGCATCTTCGCTTTTCACAATACCACCCACTTTAGTGTCATCTGCAAACTTGCTAATCAGGCCTTCTCATTCTCATCCAATTTGTTCATGTAAGCTACAAATAGCAATGGGCAATATGGACAATATTGTCTATATTAGCTCAGCACTGATCCCCAACTTGCCACAGGCCGCCAGTCTGAAAAACCATCTCCCACAATCACCCTCTGCTTCCTTCCCTGAAGCCAATTCTCTATCCAGTCGGCTAGCCCACCCTGGATCTCATGAGATCTCACCTTCCAGAGCAGCCTACCTTGCAGGACCTTCTCAAATGCCTTGCTGTTCATACAGACAACATCGACAGCTTTACCCTCTAAAACCTTTTTGTTTACTTCAAAAAACTCAATCGGATTCATAAGACATGGTCTCCTGCATACAAAACCATGCTGACTATTCCTAATCAGCCCCTGCCTACCCAAATGTGTATATATATATATTATTCCTCAGAATCTCCTCTAGGATTATCGTCTGGTGCAGGAATTATAATTGAAGGGATTATCATCTGAAATTACATGTGAACCAATAATAATTCTTTCCTGTGGGACAGTGATGCAGTTGCAAAGATGCTGCCTCAGCACCAGAGACCAGATTCGATCCAGACCGCGGGTGCTTGAGTTTGTACATTCTCCTTATGACCGCATAGGTTTTCTCTGGGTGCTCTGGTTTCAAAGACGGGCAGGTTTGTAGGATGCGAAAGTGGGACAACGTAGAACTAGTGCACGGGTGACCAGTGGTTGGCATGGACTCGGTGGGCCGAAGAGCCTGTTTCAACGCCGTATCTCTGAAACAGAATCTACTGCTACTAAACATGGAATGAGATGTCATCTTTTGTATGAAGGAAATGATTGGAATGTAATGGTTTCTGAATTTAACCGGCTCTTTTTGTTGCAGGTATTGAATTGAAGCATCTTTGTCTGGAATACATGACTCCCTGGTTGTTGAACTTAGTTCGCTTCTGTAAGCACAATGATGATGCCAAACGTCAACGGGTTACTGCCATCCTGGATAAGCTGATCACAATGACGATCAATGAGAAGCAAATGTACCCGTCCATCCAGGCAAAGATCTGGGGCAGCCTTGGTCAGGTAACATTGCAATTCTTCGGAAATACCACCAGTTCACTCCTTCACAGTATAATCTGACTTTTTAAGACAGCAGTAAATATCGGAACTCCAATAATAAAATGGTCGATCTTGCATCCCTGTTCTCAGCAGTTTCAGGGTGATGCAAAGCTTCTGACCTTTCCTCTCTGCCCACCCCAATCTGGTGACATGTTGGAAATGCAGCTTGGCTGCACATCACATCTGTTCATCTCCTATGAAAACAACAGTCATAATTTTTGAACCAAGGCACCAGTCAGTCCATAACCAGCCTCTATTCTCTATAACTTGTTTGCAAGGATCAAGTACTCTACTTTGCATGTGAAAGACAGGATAAATCTGGGAAAGAAACAAAGCGCAAAATAAAGAAATCCATAATAATATTCAACCATGTTATTGGAGGTATTAGGAGCCAAATCTTATTGACCATTATTTCAACTTTGCAATATCTTTGTATTGACGATAAGACACAAAATGCTGGAGTAACTCAGCGAGTCAGGCAGCATCACTGGGGAAAATAGATAGGTGACATTTCTGATCGGGAACCTTCATCTGAGTCTGAAGAAGGAGCCTGACATTAAACATTTTCTGTATATGTTCTCCAGAGATGCTACCTGACCCACTGAGTTACTTTTTGAGACACTTCTTGTCTTTCTTATGTCAACCAGTATCTGCTGTTCCTTGTGTCACCATACTATTGAAGATTCTTGAAACCTGGGTTGAAACTTTACCACATAAACATTGCATTGCCCTTTGATTTGTAACTTGATATTTGTAATTACAAAAGCCTGTTCCTCCATGGCCTGATTTGACCACCGACTTGACAACCTACTAAAAGTCTTTTGGGAATGTACCTGGGTTTGTTTTGAGGCAGTAAAAGCCCTGTCCCACGGTACGAGTTCATTCCAAGAACTCTCCCAAGTTTGCCCTGATTCAAACTCGGAGATTTGCGGTAATGACCACTCGTCTGTACTCAGGGCTCTCGTGGACATTTTTCAACGGGTTGAAAAATTTTCACGAGTCTTCCCATGCTTATCTGCTGTGAGCGAGTCTTCCCGAGTACCTGCCGTTAGCGTTACGAGCCACTACGAGACGTTCCGGAGCTCCGACGTACCCGCTACGTTCATTCTCCGTGCTTACCACGAGGTTGATTTTTTTTTAACTCGGGAGAGCTCTTGGAATGAACTCGTACCGTGGGACAGGGGTATTACTCTGTTTTTGCCTGTCTCTGGATCGACTTGTTTTTCTTTTTGTTTTGATGTGTTTTGTCTTTTCCCTTTTTTTCTGTAGATCACAGACCTGCTTGATGTTGTTCTCGATAGTTTCATAAAGACAAGTGCTACGGGCGGTTTGGGCTCTATTAAAGCAGAGGTGATGGCAGATACTGCAGTAGCCCTTGCATCAGGAAATGTCAAACTCGTTTCAAGCAAGGTATCGAGCAAGATTGGATTCATTTACTCTCTTGACATTTTTACCGTTATGCAGATACCAAAATAACAACCAGAGAGCTGGAGGAATTCAACAGGTCAAGCAGCAATTACAGAAGCAAAACAAATGGTTGACATTCTGAGTCAGGACTCAAAACGTTAACCATTTCTTTTTCTCCATGATTGTTGCTTGATCTACTGAGTTCCTCCAGCAGTTTGTTTGTTGCTCCAGATTCCAACATCTGCAGTATCTCGTGTCCAAATAGACTGTGAGTGAAGGGAAAAAATAAGAAACAAACAAGCGGTCAAGCATTTGACCCCGGTTCTGTTCTGGCGGATCTCAATCTATACCAGAAAGCTGCCTGGATTATAAATCACTAGCTGTAAAGAGAGATTAGACAAAGCTTGAGTGTTTTCTCTGCAGCGTCGGCAGGTGTGAAGTACATAAAGTCATGTGAGATGTAGATAGGGCAGACAGTCAGAACCTTTTTCCCAGGGTTTAAATATCAAAGACTAGAGAGCTTACCTTTAAGGTTGGGGGAGGTGGCAGGGAAGGGTGGGGTGGGAGAGAGTTTAAAGGAGATGTGCAGGCAAGTTTTTATCACAACAAGGGGAGGGTGCCTGGAACACGCCACCAGGAGTGGTGGTGGAGGCCGATACGATAGTGGTATTTTTGAGGCTTTTAGATAGGCGTGTGGATATGCAGGGAATTGAAGAACATGGATCAGATGAGATTAGTTTAACTTCGCTTTATCTTCGGTACAGGCATTGTGGGCTGAAGGGCATGTGCTGTACTGTGCCATCTTTTCAAATTAGTGCAGCAGTTGCAGTGCAGGCCTCATTGGACTCAAAGGGCAAAAGGGACAGACTTTATTTCTGCATTAACCTCCAAGCCTTCACTGGAACATGATCACATCTACATGCAAGGGCTCTCGATTTTCTAATAGTCAGCTGATAGCCACTACCTCAGGGCAAACTTGACAAATGGCTATTTATGTAAAATAATTAATTCCTCGACCGACCAGAGAATTCACACCATGGAATGATAAAATCACTTTAGCCAAATGAGAGGAAGAATTTGCAGGTTTGTGATTAGATTGGCTTCTGATAATTGTCCCCAGTGTGCAGGATAGAACACAGGCTAGTGTTGGCCGAAGGGCCTGTTTCCACACTGTCTCTCTAAATTCTAAGACTCTAAACTCTAATAATAAAAAAAGAGTTTGTTTAAAAGAAAGAGTTTGATGTAAATGTTGAAGCTTTTCCTGCGCTATTTATGGCAACACTGAGGCAGCCTGGTGACGATCACCATCTTGGCTTTAGCACCTTGCGTTTAACTTGTTCCAATCAGTGCAATAATGTGCTCAGCTTGTGCAACTGATGACCCAAGTTGCCTTGTTTTTCTCTTGCAGGTGATTGGAAGGATGTGCAAAATAATTGATAAAACCTGCCTGTCTCCAACTCCAACCCTGGAGCAGCACCTGATGTGGGACGACATTGCCATCCTGGCTCGCTACATGCTGATGTTGTCCTTCAACAATTCCCTGGATGTGGCCGCACATCTCCCTTACCTCTTCCACGTGGTGACTCTGCTGGTAGCCACGGGCCCTCTGTCTCTCAGGGCTTCCACCCACGGTTTAGTCATCAACATTATTCATTCTCTCTGCACTTGTTCCCAGCTTAATTTCCGCGGTAAGCTCTGGAGATCTCACCTTTCGTCTTAATGTGAGAAAATAAGCCTTTTTTTTTTAATGCTGCTTTGCAATTTTTAATGAATATTTCACCAGACTGTTTTCCTCCCAGCTGCATGTGAAATATTGTTATTGCAAAGCAAAAATGTTCGGAAATCAGTTTATGATACTAGAGGTAGTTTCAATAGAGTTTTTTTTTGTTGCAGAATCTTCCTTTCCAAGCAATTGCACTTCCTGCTTTTTCACTTCCTCTCCAGTCAAATGCTTGTATTCCACAACACATCTGATGCTAGTTCAAATCTTAAGGCACCCAGTGAGACCCTGCATGAAATGGTCAGACTGCAGTAAATGCAACAGCATTGAAACATCCCAATCGCAATTAAAAACTGACCATTGTGCATTGTCCACCCTTATCCTCTCTACCAGAAAAGCTTTCTTATGATTATTTTCCATTGTTTTTTTCTTCAGCAACTCTTGTCCTCCATTTACTGCCTTTCTCTTATTTTATGCTACTTTGACCCATCAGTTCAGTGGTGCTGGCTACTATTATCTCCCAATTCCAATGGGTTTGGATCCACTTCCATTGATTATTAATATCCTTTCATCGAAATAGAACTGTGTAGCACTTAAATGGGCTCTTTGGCCCAGCATGTTTATACTGACCTTTCTGCAATGCATCTGCATTGGGTCTGTACCCTTAGAGGGATTTTCTATTTAAGTGCCTGTCTAAATGTCTCAGCTGCTTTAGGGGAGGTGCCACAGCTGGGAGAGCTGCTACCTCTCAGCGCCAGGCACCCGGGTTAGATCCTGACCTCAGGTGCTGTCCGTACGGAGTTTGCACGCTCTCCCTGTGACCGTGTGTGTTTCCTCTGGCTGCTCCGGTTTCCTCCCACATCCCAAAGACGAGTGGATTTGAAGGTTAATTGGTCTCTGTAAATTGCCCTTAACGTGTAGGGAATAGGTCAACATAGAATTACTTTAGTTTATTGTCACGTGTACCAAGGTAGATTGAAAAGCTTTTGTTGTGTGCTTACCAGTCAGCAGAAAGACTATACATGATTACATTTAAGCCATCCACAGTGTACAGCCACATGATGAAGGGAATAACGTTTAGTGCAAGATCAAGTCCAGTTAAAGATAGTCCAAGGGTCTCCAGTGAGGTACATAGTAGCTCAGGACCACTCTCTAGTTGGTGATAGGATGGTTCAGTTGTCTGACAACAGCTGAGAAGAAACTGAAATAGGAGTTTTGACTGATGGGAGAGAGAGAAGAGGGTGTGACCGGGGTGAGACTGGTCCTTGATTATGCTGGTGGCCTTGTTGAGGCAGCGTGAAGTGGTTGGCGCGGACTCGATGGACCAATGGGTCTATATCCATGCCGTATCTTCCAATTCAATCAATTCAAAAGTATTGTGCTTGTATCCGACTCCACCACCACCTCGGGCAGTGAGTTCTAAATATCACCCATGTTTTATGGGAGGGGGGATATTCTCTATAAATCCTCTTTGTAATGCTCTTTGAACTTATGCTGCCTGATTTTTATTTATTTTTTTATACCCCTACCATTAAAAATATTTTGACTATCTACCATATTCGTGCCTCTTTTAACTTTATATACTTCTATTAAGTCTTCCCTCAGCCTCCTTTGCTCCAGGCAATGAGAATCCAGTTTATCCAATTTCTCCCTATAAGGAATGTCCTTCAATCCAGGCAACATCTCTGCACTCTTTCCAGCACAAACACATCGCTCCTGCACTGCCGTGATCAGAACTACGCCCAATACTCCAAGTGCAGTCTAATTAATATTTTGTATTTCCAACAGAACGTCCAACTTTCACATTCTACACTCTTTTATGCCTTTCCCCCCCATCAAACATTAGGTTCCACGTCTCCCCCACATCTATTGATCTGATATCTTTGCTGACCCTATATTGTCACACTGGTTCTCAGACAGCCAGACTTGAATGAACCACATTTTCCTCCTGTCAGATGTTGGTAAGGCCAAACAAAGCATCTTGCTACCGCCTTAAACTGAACTACATACTCCAGCCGCCTTTCTGCTCAAGCCAGAGATGAGATTCAGGCCTATTACCTCCAGCACAAAAATGTCCTTCCACATAATTAAAACTGCCTTTCTCTCTCGTTCTCTATAATTAAATCTTATTTGTCATTTCCAGATTTAATTCTGCTTGCGTTATTCTGACCTTCACCCTCCAAACCCGCCAGTTCATCTAAAATAGACTCAGGGCTGCCAACATTGGGTGAGAGTTGGGAGTGAGAAGTTGCGAGAGACCAAGGCCGAGGGATGCACCGAGCCGCAGCCTGAAGGGCCTGTTCCACTTAGGCGATCTTTTGGGCGACTACAAGCGACAGTGGCAACAATCTTTGTGTCGGAAGTTGTCGTAGGTGTCACGAGGTGTCGTAGTTGAATGCTAGTAAAACTAGTCCCTGACAGTAGCCTAAAAAGTCGCCTAAAGAGTCGCCTCAGTGGGACAGGCCCATAAGTGCGTGGGAATAGCGTAGATCAGGTGAGCCGCGACCAACTGCGTCACTCGTTGACCAGCCCACTCTCCAAGTCACTGATAGACACAAAAAGCCGGAGTAACATCCAATTTCCTCTCTGTGTCTGTGAACCGACTCCAAGCACCAGGGGCCCATTGATCTGTGCTGCTGCTCTATACGTGATTGACTTTGTGGAGATCAGAACCAGATGTAACCGTGTCCCGGCACTCAGCCCTACACAGCTCTGCTAGCCGGACAGGGTTCAGTTTAGAGATACAGCGTGGAAACAGGCCCTTCGACCCACCGGGTCCGCATCGACCAGCGATCCCCGCACATTAACACTATCCTACACACACTAGGGATAATTTACACTTATACCAAGCCAATTAACCAGACCTTCAGTCTGAAGAAAGGTCTCGACCCGAAACGTCACCCAATGCTTCCCTCCAAAGATCCTGCTTGATCCGCTGAGTTACTCCAGCACTTTGTGTCTATCGGTTTAAACCAGCTTCTGCAGTTCCTTCCTACACGTGTACCTGTCCAAATGCCGTTTAAATGTCATTGTGGTAATTTCAAGTGCAGAATGAAGGCAAGTGTGTTTAGTTGTTGCGTGCAGTGACATCAGAACAATGACATTCTCAGTTGCTGCACCTTAACAGGCCGGTTAAAGCAACAACACGCAGTTACATGTAAATAGATTGATTTAATTTACTATTGCCACTATTGCGAGGTACAGGGAAAAGCTTTTGTTGCGTGCTATCCGGTAAATGCAAGCAAGCTGCTCACAATGTACAGATAAAGGAGAACGAGCACAACATATATAATCAATAATACAATGAATTAATAATCAGTAATATTGGGTAATCAACCCAGCATATCAGCGGAGGCCCAAGTATTAGCATTACATTTAATGCCCCACAGCGCCGGAGACCCGGGTTCGATCCTGGTCTCGGGTGCTGTCTGTGTGGAGTTTTCACGTTCTCCTTGTGACCACGTGGGTTTCCTCTGGGTGCTCCGGTTTTCTCCCACATCCCAAAGACGTGCGGGTTTGTAGGTTAATTGGCCCTCTGTAAATTGCCCCCTAGTGTGTAGGGAGTGGACGAGAAAGTGGGATAACATAGAACCAGTGTGAACGGGTGATCGATGGATGGCACGGACTCGAGGGGCCGAAGGGCCTGTTTCCACGCTGTATCTTTGAACTAATTATAATATTGAACAAATCAAGACTTACCTATCGGATTTGAACATGAACAATATTATCCCATGGTTGCACAGCATTTGAGTGACATTTACTGCATAATTCCTGAGGTTATTCTTTGTAAAGTGAAGGGCAAAGTTCATTTCTCCAAGTTTCATTTTCTGAAATTAATTTGTAGTTTATATTTACCATCTTGCCTTTGCTTATTTGTTCCCGCGATACATGAATCCAAGACTTACATTTAAAGATGAACAAAATATCAATTTAAAGACATATTAACTAATTTCCCTGATTGAGTATGAATATCGATTTCTTTAACATCCTCTCTCTCTCCGTCCCTCCGCCACCCGAGTGGTACTAGCTTCAAAGTCGTCTTGTTGGGTCTCATTGTGTGAGAAGGAACTGCAGATGCTGGTTTAAACCGAAGAGACACACAAAATGCTGGAGGCAACTCAGTGGGACAGGCAACATCTCTGGAGAGAAGGAATGGGTGATGTTTCGGGTCGAGACTCTTCCAAAAGTTGGGTCGAGACCAGAAACGTCAAGTGAGAGCATGAGGATTAAATGGCTCTAACCTGGCATGTTCTCCTCCATCTGAAAACCAACAGCGAGGTGTATACTTTAGGTCTTATGTGCACAGTGTTGATTGATCTCTCAATGGAGAGGAAATAAGTTCATAACTCTAGGAGAAGAATTAGGCCATTCAGCCCATCAAGTGTACTCCGCCATTCAATCATGGCTGATCTTTCCCTCTCAACCCCATTCTCCTGACTTCTCCCCATAGCATCTGATACCCACACTAATCAGCTTGTTAGTGATAAATTGAAATGCGTGAGTCTCACGCTCAAAGCGTGGGAGTTGGCAGCCCTGATAGACTGCAATTTCACATGATCTTGTTTACTGTCACAGGGACTACACCCTATTTTTCTGGGCTGCTCGCAAAATGACTATCTCTCCACTTCCTATTTTGAGACCTCCTTTAAAACCTCATCTCTTGAAGGCTTTGATTATACACTATCTCACTGCATCCTTTTTTTCCACTTAAGCTTCTGAGAAGATTGTTTTTTTTAATTGAAGATAATTAATAAATGCAAGCTTTTTAATCTGATGGCCAAGGTTGACTGTTTAGAAACTGAGAATATTTACCTCACAATATTACAAGACGCAATATTGAAGCAAACGGCTGTTGGTGCATTGCAACTGAAACGAGCAAAGCTCTGCTACTCGCGTCGGTTGTTCCAAGGTTGACTGTTTAGAAACTGAGAATATTTAAGGCAATATCGAATTGGAACATTTGTTTTGAGGACATTGTTGGTTGTACTTACAGAGTTTCACCTAATTTCAGCAACAGTAACTGGTTGTGAAACCAACGAGAAATGATTACAACATTTTCTTCCAGCTCGTTAATAGAGCTTTCTAGATTATTGCAACTTATGCAGACTAAACTGTCGAATGAAATATTTTATACATCTGGTCACGGTTTGACCATTTGGCTTTGTGTGAATTAAACTGTTCAATCTGATTCTGCCCTGGCAGTTTAAATGGCTCTAACCTGGCATGTTCTCCTCCATCTGAAAACCAACAGCGAGGTGTTTACTTTAGGTCTTATGTGCACAATGTTGATTGATCTCTCAATGGAGAGGAAATAAGTTCATAACTCTAGGAGAAGAATTAGGCCATTCAGCCCATCAAGTGTACTCCGCCATTCAATCATGGCTGATCTTTCCCTCTCAACCCCATTCTCCTGACTTCTCCCCATAGCATCTGACACCCACACTAATCAGCTTGATAGTGATAAATCGTAAATGAAATGAGGTCCCATGTAAGAAGGATAAAGAAAATGGCTTGTGTTCTGTCGAGTTTCAATGATGGGAAGGTAATCGAATATAGATATTTAAAATTGGAAGAATTATTCAAAAGGATTAATGTAGGGAAGCATGGGGGCACAGTGGGTAGACCTGCTGCCTCGTCTTGAATCCATGAGGCCAAATCGTTGATGTTGATGATGAACAGCTGGCAATCCAAACACTGATCCCACCAATTAAATTGGGCCCTCTACATGATCCTTTTCAATTTTATCAATAGATTGAGAGTTCATCTTTACCAAGAGCTTTAAAAATACTAAATGGGTTGGAGGGCTTGAATGACCTACTCACTGTTTACAGTGTTACTCAACTGAAAAGATAGGTGGGACTTTGATTTAGCATCTCTTTGGGATGTTGGGGAATACCGAAACACCCGGAGAAAACACACGCGATCAAGATCAAGAGAGTTTATTGTCATGTGTCCCAGGTAGGACAATGAAATTCTTGCTTTGCTTCAGCACAACAGAATAGTGTAGGCATAAATAAATACAGAACAGATCAGTGTGTCCATATACCATTGGGAAAAAATATATATATATACACTCATAAATAAGCATATAAAGTGCAATATGCTATTAAAGTTCAGATTTTTGTTTGAGTTGAGTTTAATAACCCGATGGCTGTGGGGAAGAAGCTGCTCCTGAACCTGGATGTTGCAGATGTCAGGCTCCTGTACCTTCTACCTGAAGGCAGTGGGGAGATGAGTGTGTGGCCAGGATGGTGTGGGTCCTTGATGATGCTGCCAGCCTTTTTGAGGCAGCGACTGCAATAGATCCCCTCGATGGTAGGGAGGTCAGAGCCGATGATGGACTGGGCAGTGTTTACTACTTTTTGCCGTCTTTTCCGCTCCTGGGCACACAAGTTGCCGAACGAAGGCACGATGCAACCGGTCAGCATGCTCTCTACTGTGCACCTGTAGAAGTTCGAGAGAGTTCTCCTCGACATACCGACTCTCCGTAAACACTCGGAAGGTTTTTGTTGGGTTGCAGTCCTCCACACATTTCTTTATGAAGTCTGTAACGACTGGCGTATTCGTTCAGGTCCGTTGCCGAGTCCCTGAACATTGCCCAGTCTACAGACTCGTAACACTCCTGGACTTGTTCCTCAGCACCCCTCCCCCCCCCCACCAGCTCTGAACAGCCCTCACCTCAGGGGGTGCGCTGCATCGCGGTATGGTCGGATTTACCAAAGTGAGGGCGAGGGATAGAACAATAGACATCCTTAATGGTGGTGTAGCAGTGGTCAAGGGTGTTTGGTCCTCTGGTGCTGCAGGAGATCACAGGGAGAATGTGCAAACTCCACACAGACAGCACCCGAGGCTGGGATCGAACCCGGGTCTCTGGCACTGTGAGGCAGCAGCTCGACCAGACGTGCCACTGTGCCATCCCAATGGCTTGAAGAATAACTTCCTGTTGGTGGTGCACCCATGCATTTGCTGCCCTTGTCCTTCCAGCTGATGTGGAGCATGGGTTGCATTGATACTGTTTAAAACATCTTGCTGAGTTGCTGCAGCCTTCCTGTAGATGGGACAAGCTGTGCATCGGTGGTGGAGTGAGTGGAACGGTTGCGTATTGAGGAGGCTGCTCTGTCCAATTAGTTATAGCCAGACAATTGTCTGCAATGGCTTTTCCTCCCAATATTTTGCAGTTACGTCTGGATTTCCCCAATCATCCAAGTTGTGCTGAATACTAACTCAGAAACATTCTGAAAAAAGATTCCTGTCCAGTGCTCAATTAATCAAATAAGCTCTTTAAATTAAACAGGTGCATTTGAGTGGTGGTTTCGAATGGAGCATTAACCTCGTATGTGCTAATCGCACAGACAATAACAACTGCTGTTGCATGTTTAAATATATTTGTGGATGCAAGCTGGAATATCCATTAACTTTTTAAAAGCAAACCTTTTCTCCTTTCCCACAGAAGAGACGAAACAAGTGTTGCGGCTCAGCCTGACGGAGTTTTCATTGCCCAAGTTCTACCTGCTCTTTGGAATCAGTAAAGTCAAATCAGCAGCCGTGATTGCATTCCGATCCAGCTATCGGGATCGTTCCTTTTCACCTGGATCCTATGAGCGGGAGACGTTTGCTCTGACTTCCCTCGAAACTGTGACTGAAGCCTTGTTGGAGATCATGGAGGTAAGAGTCGCTCATTGGATTTGCGAAAACATAAAAGCAACAACAGTACATCGTGTGTAATACAAACAAATTAGTTCTCTCAGCAAAGAATCCGATCCAGAAGAAAGACAAATAGCAATTGTATTACTTAGGCACGAGACTGCGGATTGGTATTGATATTGGTTCATTATCATGTCACATGTACCAAGATACAGTGAAAAACATTGTTTGCAGTTAAATCATACCATACATGAGTACAATCACACCATACACAAGAACCACAGGTAGTGCAAAGAGAAAAACATCAGAGTGCAAAAAATAGTGTTGCAGTGTTAGAGCTACGGAGAAGGTGCAGTTTTTTTTTAAAGTGCAGGGGCTGCCATGAAGTCGGTTGTGAGATCGGGACTACACCCCCATAGCTTATGTAAGGAGCTTTCAGTAGTCTGATCACAGTGGGTAGACGCTGTTCCCGAATGTGAAATTTTATGAAATACATTTTGAAATAATTGTGCCCTTTATTCAGCAATTTTCAAATTGGGAAGTTTTTCATTATTGTTGGAAATTGTGTAAGTGGATGTCAGCGAAAGAGCAAAACAACTTGAAACGCCAACTTCAGTGTTCGTTGTGCTTCCAGTTGCATTGTGCATCAGATATAATTAAATATGTTTATTGTGTGAATAGAGAAAATAAATCAAGGTGAATAATTGGTGCCATTTTATTCACTGATTTATTTATGTGTGGCCCATCCTTCAAGGTATTTGGTGATAAACATTGCCAGCTGCCAGTTTATGCCCTAAAGTTCAGTGGGAGTGTAGGTGTTATCTGTGACCTCTTGCAGTCTGAGGAAGGGAGGTGTATATATGAGAATTGGGTGCTGGTGATGGATGCCCTCTGGTCAGTGGTTAACCGAATGTTTCCAGCTTAGTGCAGCTCAACAGCTTAATTTGTCATCTGATGACATAGTTTGCAGATATGTTGGTGAATTTGATTGTTCTCAAAGTGGTAATTATCCCTGAAATAAAATCAGAAAGCAGTAGATATTTAGCCGGTCTTGCAGCATCTTTGGAGAGAGGACAGTTTGAAACATCAAGTCATCAAGATACAAGATATATTTATTTGTCACATGTGCCAGTTCGCACAGTGAAATGTGATCACCATACAGCCATACAATAAATTAAAGAACACAACACACGATAAAATTCAACATAAAAACATCCCCACACAGCAGAATCAAATGTTTCCCACTGTGAGGGAAGGCACCAAAGTCAGTCATCTTCCTCGATGTTCACCCGTGGTCGGGGCCTCTGGAGCCCTCCGCAGTCGCCGCTACGGGCAGCCCGCCGCTCAGGCCCGCTCACCGGGAAGTTGGAACTCCGACGTCGGGACTGGAGGCCAACTTTCAGCGGCTTAGACCTCCGAATCGGCCGCTTCCTACCAGAGTCAGTCTGAAATGTTAACTTTTTCTTTACACAGACTCTACCTGACCTGCTGAATAGTTTCAACATTTGTAAAACACAGAGTGCTGGAGTAACTCGGCGTCTGTGGAGGGACTGGATAGGCGTTGTTTTGGGTCAGGACCCTTCAGACCGAAGAAATCTAAAGAAGGGTCCTGACCTGAAAGGTCATTATTCCATTCCCTCCACAGGTGCTGCTTGATCCTCTGCAGTTCCTCGTGTCTTCATTGTACTTCTAACATTTTCTATTTTGCTCCATGTTCCCATATGCATATATCTGAATGTTCATTTTGCTTTTCAATGATCTGAACAACCGTTTTTCTTCAGGCCTGTATGAGGGATATACCTACCTGCAAGTGGCTGGACCAGTGGACAGAATTAGCACAAAAGTAGGTTTTGTTACTCTGCACCTCATGTTACAAGAGTTGCTTATATTTTCTGTTTTCAGCTTTTCAATTTCTTTATGTTTTTACCTCCACACTGTTGGGTTTGAGGGGACTACCGGTTAATTGTGTAAGCCTCAGCAGTATTCCAGTAAGGTCTCAGAAAAACTTTGGCGCCACATTGGGTGGTGGAGGGTATGGAACGAGCTGCCAGAGGAAATAGTTGAGGCAGGTATCACAGCAATGTTGAAGACATTTGGACAGGTACATGGATAGGAAAGGTTTAGAGGAACATGGGCAGGTGGGACAAGTGTGGATGGGGCATCTTGGTCGGCATGGTAAAGTTGGGACGAAGGGCATGTTTCCAAGCTCTTTGATTCTCCTGACTATGACGTGACTCCATCACACAAGCTCTCCACCTGCAACAGTCGTTGCATTCCAGCCCCATCCTGCAGCCCACAGATTCCATTTGCAGCAGCAGTCACTGATACAATGGGAAATGGGGAAGGATAGGGGATTTTATTCTTTTCCCAGCCCATCAGTTGTGTCTTTTTACTAACACCTTTGGAAAATTGAATAATTCGGACTATTGAATAATTGAATAATTCAACTATTGAACCAGACATTGTGAGTTTAAATACCCACCTGTAGACATTTGCTACATCTGTTCCATGTAGTCTGGTACTTTGCCTGTTATCATTGCAACTTTATCTCATTGAATTGTAATTGTATTTGTTCCACATAGATTTGCATTCCAGTATAATCCATCTCTTCAGCCGAGAGCTCTTGTTGTGTTTGGTTGTATCAGTAAGCGAGTAACCCATGGGCAGATTAAGCAGATCATTCGTATCCTGAGCAAGGTGAGTGCACATATTCTTCAGTACAGCATTCTTAACATTGCCATTTAACCCTCAGATCATAAAGCTATATTCTGACATATAAGAAATATGCTTATTTTTATATATAAGAGCCATGTCCACCACTGATTTTCCACACCCTTGGTTCCAGAGCCTTTCTGGATTATCCGTTTTGCCAGACCAACAAAGGTCACGGCTTCCGGGGGGAGTATGACGATACAAGAATAGGCGGCCGAGTACTTATTTATAGCATACTCCCCACGTACATTCTTTCAGGTGAAGGCCTCTTGGAAGTGTTCTGCATTTCTGCACCTTGCACATGCAGTAATGACAGTTTGTTTCTGTTATATCTGCTGAGCAGGGGGTGGTTTTAGGAGTATTTGGCCCTGTGACCAATGGCTTACATTAATCTTCAATGCCCGACAGTTGTGTAACTGTAATTAGGCCTGGGTTGTGTGGTGTTGCGGTCACAGGTGTAGGGTGAGTGAGGAAAGGTTTATTTGGAACCTATGGGGCAACCTTTTCACCCAGAGGATGGCAGGTACATGGAACGAGCTGCCAAAGGAGGTAGTTGAGGCAGATATAATAACAGTTAAAAGACATTTGGGCAGGTACATGGATAGGAAAGGTTCAGAGGGGTATGGGACAAGTGCAGGCCAGGGTGACTAGCATGGTTCTCTGGATGCTTTCAAGAGAGCTAGATAGGGCTCTTGAAAATAGCAGAGTCAGGGGTTATGGGGAGAAGGCAGGAACAGGGTACTGATTGGGGATGATCACATTGATTGGCAGTGCTGGCTTGAAGGGCCGAATGGCCTACTCCTGCACCTATTGTCTATTGGATGGGGCATCTTGGTCGGCAAGCTGGGCCGAGAGGCTCATTTCCGTGCTGTGTGAGTTTCCTCCGAGTGCTCTGGTTTCCTCCCACATCCTAAAGACGTGCGGGCTTGCAGTTCAATTTGCCCCTGTAAATTGTCCCGAGTGTGTTGGGAGTGGAAGCGAAAGTAGGGACAACACTGAACTAGTGTGAGCGGGTGTTTGATAGTCTGCATGATCTCAGTGGGCCGAAGGGCCTGATGTTCCATGCTGTATCTTTCAATTTTTCTATTTGGTTGACCCACAACTGGACTACTGTATTCTCGTCAGAAGGAGGATGCAAAATGAAGCAGCAAAAATTGTGAGGAGATTTTACAGGGGTGCACAAGATTACAATGGATTTAGATCGATAGGGAAATGGAAAAAAAAAATTCCGTTAACAGATATTAGAGATTGGTGGGTGGGGACAGATTTAAAGTGATAGGCAAAAGATACAAGATAGACACAACAAACAACCTTCTTAATCAGACACCAGTTATGATCTGCAAATTCCTGTCTGTGAGGATGCTAAAACTTGAGCGATTCAAGAGTTTATTGTCATGTGGCCCAGATAGGACAATGAAATTTTTGCTTTGCTTCAGCACAACAGAATAGTGTAGGCATAAATAAATACAGAACAGATCAGTGTGACCATATACCAATGAATATATACACACACACATAAATAAATAGATAAAGTGCAATAGGCTATTAATGATCAGAGTTTGTTTGAGTTGAGTTTAATAGCCTGATGGCTGTGGGGAAGTAGCTATTCCTAAATCTGGATATTGTAGATTTCAGGCTCCTGTACCTTTTACCTGAAGGCAGCGGGAAGATGAGTGAGTGGCCAGGATGGTGTGGGTCCTTGATGATGCTGCCAGCCTTTTTGAGGCAGCGACTGCGATAGATCCCGTCGATGGTGGGCAGGTCAGAGCCGATGATGGACTGGGCAGTGTTTACAACTTTTTGACGTCTTTTCCGCTCCTGGGCGCACAAGTTGCCGAATCAAGCCACGATGCAACCGGTCAGCATGCTCTCTACTGTGCACCTGTAGAAGTTCGAGAGAGTCCTCCTTGTCATACCGACTCTCCGTAATCTTCTCAGGAAGTAATGGCGCTGATGTGCTTTCTTTATAATTGAATCTGTGTTCTTGGACTAGGAGACATCTTCAGAGATATGCACGCCCAGGAATTGGAAGCTCTTGACCCTCTCCACCATCGACCCGTTTATATAAATGGGACTATGGGTCCCCATCATACCCCTTCCAAAGTCCACAATCAGTTTCTTGGTTTTTCTGGTGTTGAGGGCCAGGTTGGAGTTCGCACTATGACCGGCTACGCAGTCATGAGTATAGAGTGAGTACAGGGGGCTGAGCACGCAGCCCTGAGGTGCTCCCGTGCTGATCGTTATCGAGGCTTACACATTTCCACCAATACGGACAGACTGTGGTCTGTGAATGAGGGTCGAGGATCCAATTGCAGAGGGATGTGCAGAGACCCAGTTCTGAGAGTTTGGTAACCAGCTTCGAGGGCATGATTGTGTTAAAAGCCGAGCTGTAGTCAATGAATAACAGCCTGACATATGAGTTTTTGTCGTCCACCTGGTCCAGAGCGGAGTGGAGAGCCAGCGAGATCGCATTCACCGTTGATCTGTTGTGGCGGTAAGCGAACTTCAGTGGTTCCAGGTTTTTGTCGAGGTAGGAGTTGATTTGCGCCATGATCAACCTCTCAAAGCACTTCATTATCAAAGACGTTAGTGCCACTGGTCGATAGTCTTTGAGGCACGTCACCTTGCTCTTCTTAGGCACCTGTATAATTGATGCCCTTTTAAAGCAGGTGGGAACCTCAGACCTCAGAAGTGAGAGGTTGAAATGTCCGTAAAAACTCCAACCAGTTGGTCCACACAGGTTTTTAGAACACGACCGGGTATACAATCGGGTCCAGGCGCTTTCCGAGGGTTCACCCCTCTGAAGGATTTCCTGACATCGACCTCAGTGACCGTGACCGAAATACCATCAAGCAAAATGGGGGCTCGGGAAGGCACATCAGTGTTCTCCCTATCAAAGCATGCGTAAAACGCATTGAGCTCGTCAGGGAGTGATGCTATACCGACATTCGAACTGCCTCCTGATTTTGCCTTGGAGGAGGTGATTGCATTCAAGCCCCGCCACAGCTGCCGAACACCTGTCTCATCCTCCAGCTTGGAGCAGAAATCCCTTTTGGCCTTTTTAATGGCGTAACTAAGGTCGTAACTTGTCTTCTTGTAGACCACTGTATCATCGGTCGGTGTCTGGTCTTCAGAAGAGTGCGGATTTCAAAGTTTATCCAAGGCTTCTGATTGGGAAACACTCGGAAGGTTTTTGTTGGTATGCAGTCCTCCACACATTTCTTTATGAAGTCTGTAATGACTGTGGCGTATTCGTTCTGGTCCGTTGCTGAGTCCCTGAACATTGCCCAGTCTACAGACTCCAAACAGTCCTGGAGTTGTTCCTCTGCCCCCCCCCCCCCCCCCCCCCCGACCAGCTCTGAACAGTCCTCAGCTCTGGGAGTGCGCTCTTTAATTGCTGCCTGTAGGCAGGAATAAGCAGCACCGCGGAATTACCGAAGTGAGGGCGAGAGATAGAGTGATAGGCATCCTTAATGGTGGTGTAGCAGTGGTCGAGGGTGTTTGGTCCTCTGGTGCAGCAGGAGACATGTTGGTGTAAGTTAGGGAGCGATTTCTTGGCACGTGCGTAAGATATCAAAGCGTGTGTAAGATATTTGTAACTTAGGAACTTGTAATTAATTTTCTTTCATAGTTGCTGATGCTGTGTGACCTTGGGATTAGTACCGTGTTTAATTAATGGCCCTTAAATCATGCAAGTATTGTCACGCATACCTTTTAAACATTATTGACCCTGGAGCAGTCACGATTCCATATGGCCATGCTCCAAAACTAATAGGAGCAGCTTCAAAGAATCGCTTACCAAGTGAAGTCAAAGTTAAGTTGATTATTACCAAACATTGCAGGAAATCTAGGTTTCTATTATCAAAGGAACGCATTGCCGTCAATTCTTCATTTGCAAGTAAGGATCACCTGTAGTTTTGCAGCTATTTTGCTCATTGAATCATGATATTCTGTGGTGGATTTTGTGTCATTGGCTTTTCATTTCTTTGGATCCTGCCACTGATTGTTTTACAAAAATATTTATGCATTGGTTTTTCTATAACCCCATAAATAATCTTTCTTCCTGTAGCAAATTAATTTTTCAGTTAGTAAATACAGCCTACTTGCCAGGAACAACAAAGTCTCGTACTTCAAACATTTGCAGTCTTTGATAAACTGCTTGGTGTGTTATAAAGGAATTTAAAATGCCGTTCAAGAAATTAAGCATTTTCTATATTTTTGTCAATCCTTTTTTTTCGGAACCTCAAATTCTGTATTGTTAGTAAAACGTGACAAGTGCAGGCAGCACAGTGGCGCAGCTGATGGCCCTGCTGCCTCACAGCGCCAAGGACCTGGGATACAACCTGACCTCGGATGTTGTTTGTCTGTTCCCTCAATGATTCCCAGAGTTTCCAATGACATGCGGGTCGGTAGGTTTATTGTCCTTGGTGTGTGTGTAGTCAGTGGCAGAATCTGAGGGGAGTTGATGGGAATGTGGGCAAAATAAATAATGGCATTAGGGTGGGGTGGTGTAAATGGGATGACTGATGGTTAGCATGGACTCAGTGGGCCAACAGGCTAGTTTCATTGCTGCATCTTTCTTTCTCTCCCCCTTTTTGAATACTTTTGCTACTTGACTGTGGAGAATTGTGATGTTGCTTAATGTGGAGTTTGAAGGACTAAATTAGTGGCAAAGAGAATGGCATTGCAGATGCCATTTTGACATCTTTGCACCATCTGATTCCATAGTTCTCAAACATAATATAATCTGTTCTTGGTTTAAATTCAGTCTGTAAGTTGTCGCTGGTGTTTTTTAGCATTCTGATTTTAAACCTGCCAATAGTCACTAGTTGTGATTTTTTAATCCGCTCTTTAATTGATTGTTTAAACATTTTAACTCCCCCTCGCATTCCCATACTGACCTTTCTGTCTTGGGCCTCCTCCACTGTCAGAGGAAGGCCACATGCAAATTGGAGGAACAGTGCCTCATATTTTGCTTGGGAAGCTTACACCCCAACGGTGTGAACATTAATTTATCTTATTTCAAGTAACCCCTGCATTACATCCCTCCCCTAAAGTGACAAGTGGAAAGGATTGGGGATGTGCAAAGATTTGGGGGGGAGAGGGAGGGGTGGAGGAGCCTGTCTACCCCATGACAGATGGAGGAAATGTAAACTGAATGTGAATGGAATGACGTGCCGACAGTGACTCCAACTCTCCCGCTTTCGGCGGGAGATCTCCCGCCGAAAGGCCATTTTCGCAAAATCTCCCGCTCTCCCGCTTGAGATTTAATTTCTCCCGCCCTGGCTTTGTGTCTCCCACTTAAGATGTATTTTCTCCTGCTTGAAATGTTCTTTCTCCCGCCCAATCTCCTTTTTGAAAAGTGGAATTTAATTTTCATGCATTTCCACGGTGTATAAATCACCAAATGCGCACACGCGATACTACATACGTTTTAATGCATGTAGTGCATACATGTATAATGTGCATGCTAGGCGCTCTACCCCCCCCCCCGGCCCGCGTACGATACACACGGCACCGTGACATAATGTAGCTCTATGTGCTTTAGCATCACACTCCGATCCGACGCGACTCCGTGACCGTGGCCGTGGGCCTTGATGCAGTACGCGCCAGATTATCTAAGGTAGGTAGATGTAGATCGTGTGGTGTATTATTAGCTACATACACGTATGCACTTGACAGCCTAGACTAGACTTCAAGTTCTAGAGATCGAGTAAAGTCATGTCTGCCAAACGGAAGAATGCCGGAGGCGACGGCGAAAGTACTAGAAGTACCTAGTAGTAGTATTAAAAAACTAAAAGAAGTATTGTGCTCATGGAAACCAGAGTGGTTCCGAGAAGACGATTTCGCCTCCTCACAGAAGGACACCATCAACTGTTTTTGCACGTATTGTGTTACGTACATTTTCCGTGAAGCATGGGGGCATCAGTGATATGGTTTAAGCATGTGAAGCCCAAGCCACCCCCCTGTCAGGCAGGCAGGCCCCCCCTGTCAAGACAGAGTGACAAAGGCAGAAATCTTGTTCCCCCCGAGTCTCTTCCAAAGCAATGTATTTGAATAATTTTGATTTGCAACAAGCAGCAAGGTCAATTGCATTCATTTCTGATAAGTAGCAGCAGCTTCTGTCTAAATCATTTTTGTTTTTTTCAGTTTTCAAATCTTTGAGGGTAAGTATGTCCAGAATAATTGGGAAAAGCTATCCAGAGATGCTTTCTCTAGTGTTTGAAATTGGATTGTTACTGCCTAAGATAGCACCAGAGAGCATAGAACTAACCGCGCTTCGCGCTCGTGAGTTCCGGCTTCTGATCCTTTCTACTTCTGGGTTCACAGCTTCCACTGTCTCCTTGTCTTTACAGGACCCCAAGTTGCCTGAAATGGTCCTGATAATCACCCAACAGCAGCAGCAAATCATTTTTGTGTTGATAGAAGCTACTGTCATTGCGTTGACCAAACTTCAGCCACTGCTCAATAAGGTAAAGCCACAACATGAGCAGATAACTTTCCAAATGTAAAGCTTTTCAGTAAGAACAGCTACCACCTTCTAAAGCAAAGAGAAATTTGACTGACTATATTATAATCCAATCAATGCAATGCTCTCTAATTTTAAGAGACCTAAATCAATTCCAATGAATTGCAAATCAGAGTAACACTCTTGATTTAAAAGTGATAGATTGTGGGTTCACATTCTATTCCAGGTCTAAACTCTAAGTGGGAGCAGTGCAGTACTGAGGGGGTGCTACATTATGTGTAGGAAGGAACTGCAGATAAATGCTGGAGTAACTCAGCGGGGCAGGTAGCATCTCTGGATAGAAGGAATGGGTGATGTTTCGTGTCAAGACCCCTTCTTCAGACTGAGAGTCAGGGGAGAGGGAGACACAGCGATAAGGAAAGGGAAGGTGTTAAAACGAGGCAGCAAAAGAGATGAGGATCAAGGAAAATGTAGAATAGATCATGGTTAACGAGGAGAAGGTGACAACAAAGCAAACAGAGATAAAATGTAATCAAGGAGATAGTCAGACTGGTCAGAGAACTGGGAAGGGGAAGGGATGGAGACAGAGGGAAAGCAAGTTAGAGTTTAAAGTTAGAGATGCTGGGGCGTAAGCTGCCCAAGCTACTTATGAGGTGCTGTTCCTCCAATTTGCACTGGGCGTCTCGCTGACAATGGCGGAGGCCCAGGATGGAAAGGTCAGTGTGGGCATGGAAGGGGAGTTAAAGTGTTTTATTGCAGATTCAATCTTTCAGATAACATTTAAAACCAAACTCTGGGAGGGGGTAAAAGGACATCAGTCTGAGCAGGGCAGCAAGAGTTATTATGTACAAATCACTGCTCATTGTCCGAGACTGGATTATGATGGATAAATACAGGAAGTCCCCGGGTAATGTAACATTCCTGTCTCTAGAAACTGTCTGTAAGCCGATTTCTCCCTAAATTAGAAACATCCATTTCCTATTGTATCCCATTGTATCCCATATTATATTATTCTACATATACTTGTTTTATACTTTCATTTAATTCAACAAACACCCTAACAATTAACAAAAATAAACTGAAGGAATATACATGACATTCAGTCATTAACGAATACCATAAAACATTTTTTATAGTTATTTATTATTATTGCTATTATTGTTACTGCTAGCTTGAAAAATGCTTTAAAAATGTGAGGGAGAATTTGTGTAGAGTCGAATTTCTCTATGGCAGAGCAGTCTTCTTCAACCTATGCCCTCTGGTTCTCGATTTCCCAACTCTGGGCAAGAGACTCTGTGCATCCACCTGATGGATAGGAAAGGTTCAAGAGGGATATGGGCCAAACATGGAGAAAATTGAGCTAGCTGAGATGGGTCATTTTGTTGGCATGGACAAGTTGGGCTAAATATTCTCTGCTCTGTCACTCTATATAACTGGAGAACTAACTTTGTAATACCTTTGTTTTCCTGATGATGTCCCCTCCCCTTTAAAGGATTCAAATATGCACAAGGCCCTATTTTGGGTGGCAGTCGCGGTGCTGCAGCTGGATGAAGTCAACCTGTACTCAGCTGGCACAGCATTGCTGGAACAAAATCTGCACACGTTGGATAATCTTAAAGTCTTCAATGACAAGGTAAGGGGGCTGCAAATGTCTGGAAGTGGGACATGACCTAACAGATAAGAACATTTGAAAAATTCAAAGTGTTCTGAGAAAAGTGCATTTTATTTCAATTCAATGAAACTCTACTTCAAGGGTCTTGACCCGAAACGTCGCCTATTCTTTTTCTCCAAAGGTGCTGCCTTGCCCACTGAGTTACGCCAACGTTTTGTGTCTTATCTTCGGTGCAAAACAGCATCTGTTGTTCCTTCCTACATACGTTTTTGTCACACGTACCTAGGTATAGTGAAATGCTTTGTTTTGCTTACAACACGGTAAAATCATACAGACCTCACTGAGGCAGCACACAAATGTCACCACGTTTCTGGTGCAGACAAAGTTACAAAAGTTCACCGAACAGGTTCAGGTCACACCTACAGGGCTGCCAACCCTCACGCATTGAGCGTGAGACTAACGCATTTGACGAAATTCTCACGCTCTCACGCTGATGACAGAAGTTATCATGCTTAAATGTTTTAAAATATATGTATATAAATAAAGTCACACTCCTCCACACTCACCAATGAGAATAGTTTTCTGTCGGCGGGTTCCCAGTAAAGAACGAGCAATTTAATTGGCTTAAGCCCATCGCACGCTATTTAAAATGGCAATGTAGGCAAAAATGCTGGAAAAACCAGTGGGTGAGGCAGCATCTATGTCTGAGTTTGACCCTTCTTCAGACTCCAGCATTTCTCCAGCAATTTTGTCTACCGCTCTATAGATGCTGCCTCACCCACATTCACATTCCCGTGCAGATGGTGTGATAGGTGAGACACGGACATGGAGTTCAACCCTGGCCCGGAGCCAGGAGAGGACCGGGTGAGTGGGGGCATCGGTGCCGCCTCTGGAGCCTCTGGATGAATCTCGGGCTATAGCTCCGCTCCGATGCCCGAACCCCGGGTCACTGTCCCTCACCCTCCCCAGACCCCCGGGTCACTGACCCTCACCTCCCCCAGACCCCCGGGTCAGTGTCCCTCACCTCCCCGGATCCCAGCTGGACACAGAGCACCTGGGCCGGCCCGCATTCCCGCGGAGGGGGGAGGAGAGAGGGAAATGCTCCCCGGACATCGCCAAGTCTCTGCTCATTCCGGGTGTTGTCGCCGCTTCACTGACACACACTCTCACACACAACCTAACACACACCCTTACACACCCACAACCTAACACACGCCCTTACCCACCCACACTGGCACACACAAGGTTTAAAGGGATATGGGCCAAATGCGGACAAATGGGATTAGTTTAAATGGGGCATCTTGATCTGCATGGACAAGTTGGGATGAAGGGCCTGTTTCCATGCTGTAAGACTATGACACATTGTAGAAAGGGTGCAATTGCTCTGGAGAGGATCCAGGGGCGATTTATGAACATATTGGCAGGGCTGGAATTTTTTTTTCACTTTGAAGAAAGATTTGATAACTGGGATTGTATTCTGTGCAGCAACAGAGGTGAAGAAACTACTTAGTTGAGGTGAATAATATTATGAGAATAGGACCTGTTTCGCTTAACAAAGAATGTAAGAAGGAACTGCAGTTGGTGGTTTAAACTGAAGATGGACACTAAAAGTTGGAATAACTCAGCAGGCAGGCAGCATCTCTGGAGAGAAAGTATAGGTGATGTTTTGGGTTGAGACCTTCAGACTGAAGAGGTTGAAAACCAGCCATAAAACACAATGACTGGAGATTTGTGTTATCCAACTAAGGGCAGAAATCAGAATCATGTGGTCATCTTTATTGACATGATACCATAATAAATATATAACAGAAAAAAATAATTTAATGGTGTGGCACGGTGGCGCAGCGGGAGAGTTGCTGCCTTGCAGCACCACAGGCCCAGATTGGATCCCGACTACGGGTGCTGGCTGTACAGTATTTGTACATTCTCCTTATGACCACATGGCTTTCTCTGGATATTCAGGTTTCTCCCACATCCGAAAGAAGTGCAGGTTTGTAGGTTAATTGGCTTCTGTAAATTGTCCCTGGCGTGTAGGATACAACTGGTGTAAGGTAGATTGCTGGTCGGTGTGGACTCGGTGGGCCGAGGGGCCTGTTTCCAGTTATATGTTTTACATATATCTTAATTTCATTGAACCATATACGGTTGAATATGTGGCAATATATACTAAAATAATACTTTCAGAAATGAAAATGGGATGGGCAGCATTTGGTTGTTTACCTTCAAGTTCATCACAGCTATTAGGTTCTTGAACCTGCCCACACAACCCCCATCCTTCCACAATAACAGTGCACCTCTTGTCTACCAAATACTTGTTTTTTTTTAAATTTCTAATTGTGCTTTGCACTAATATATTTTTAATCTTTTTACTGCCTTGCAGAATTGTATGTGTAATGAATATATAATTGTGTGCTCCAGTGTGTTTGAGTCTGTGCTGCTGCAAGCAAGGTTGCCATTGTGCCTCCACCTCATTTATTTGTGCACATGACAATAAACACGGCCTGATTTTATTCATTTTCAAACTGCTTTTGTAAAGCGAGTAGACATATGGCAATCTCTGGCTTTTGATTTTTGTGTTGAAATTTGACTGAAAATGACAAGAGTAAGGAGAAGCCGTACACGTAATTTCCAAACCACCGTCAATTGACCCTGTTGGTACGGTACAGTGAATGCCACCAATTTATGGAGAAAACAACCATGATCTGGGATGTTGTTCGTTGAAGCCTTTTGCTTTCCTCTTCAGAGTCCGGAGGAGGTATTTATGGAGATCAGAAGGCCTTTGGAATGGCACTGCAAGCAGATGGATCATTTTGTTGGGCTGAATTTCAACTCGAACTTCAACTTTGCATTGGTGGGACACCTGATGAAAGGTGAGGATAATTAATTCATCACCAGCCTCTGCAGGTTCCACGTTAAACTCTAATATTGAATTGTTTACAGAATTGGAGGGAAAGATTTGTTATCAATTTGATAACATTTTGCAAACTGTTCATTTCCTTCCTATGTCTGCCACTGCCACATGCTGTTATAGTAGACACAACCTAACTGTTTACTTCTAGTTGTTGTCTTGAAATTTATATGCATAAGCAACATTGCATTAATTAGATGAACAAAGGAGAAGAGCAGATCAGCATCAGTGCTAATGCATCATAGATTTTTTTTTAATCCTATGAAGTAGTTGCACCACAGACCGCAGTGTCTGTGCTGACCCTGATACCAATCCAAACTAACCCCACTTGCCAGCATTCTCTCTATTTAGAATGAAGATTGAGTTTTAAGCAATTACCCCCACCCTTGCTCTTTCCACTGCCCCACCAGAATTGTACACCATGCTCCAGTTGTGGCCTTACTAATTTATATACTTTTAAAACTCTGTGTGTGTGTGTGTGTGTGTGGATGTGTGTGTGTTGTTTTGCATGTGAAACTTATCTCCTCGAAAACCAGACGCGGGGATTTGTTACAATTTCGGTAGGGATTTACCTTACAGGCGAGATCTTGGGGAGGTGAAGAGGAGGAGTGGGGGGAATGAGGGAGGTGAGGAGGGAGAGTGTGGGAATAGAGGGAGAGGAGTGGGGGTGATAGGGAGTGGGGAATAGATGGACTGCCCCCACCCCTCTCCCTCTCCCTCCCTCCCCACTCTTCCCCCTCTCCCCTACCCCACCTCTCCAGGACAAGGGGTCACAGTTTAAGGATAAGGGGGAAGTCTTTTAGGACCGAGATGAGAAAATCGTTTTTCACACAGAGAGTGGTGAATCTGTGGAATTCTCTGCCACAGAAGGTAGTTGAGGCCAGTTCGTTGGCCATATTTGAGAGGGAGTTGGATGTGGCCCTTGTGGCTGAAGGGATCAGGGGGTATGGAGAGAAGGCAGGTGCAGGATACTGAGTTGGATGATCAGCCATGATCATATTGAATGACGGTGCAGGCTCGAAGGGCCGAATGGCCTGCTCCTGCACCTAATTTCTATGTTTCTATCTCCCTCCTGCCCTCCCTCTTCCCCTTCACCCCTCCCCCTACCCCCTTCCCTCCACCCCATTCCTCCCCCTCCCCCTCCCTTCCCCCGCACCTTCCCCTTCCCTTCCCCCCATCCCTCCCCTTCCCTTCCCCCCTCAGCCCTCCTCTCTCCCTGTCTCTCCCCTTCTCTCTCCTCCCCACTTTCTCTCCTCCCATCTCTCACCCCTCCTCCCCCTCTCCTCCTCCCCTCCACCCCCTCTCCCTCTGTCTCTTGCCCTTCTGTCTCTGCCCCTTTCTCTCTGTCTCTCCCCATTCTCTATCTGCTCTCACTCTCTATCCCCCCTGCCCCCCTCTCTAGACGTGCCTGCAAGTTGGGGGCTATGCGTCAGTGGATAGGGCAGTTATGGGGTAAAAGGAGCAAATTAATAATATTAATATAATATCAAGGGGGGTGGTTAGCGCGTGTGCAGGGTGTAGTTAGTGTGTGTGATGCCGCATGCCGCCCTCCGTCCCCCGCAACCACATGTTGGGGAAACAGACCCAACGGGTCTGCACTTGGTCTAGTGTCTTATAAAGATGTACCATGAATTCACGACTCTTACATTCCATGCTTTGGCTAATGAGGGAAAGTATTCTTAACCACTTCATTGACCAGTTCTGCCACCTTCAGGGTCCCTTGGACATGTACATTGAAGTCCCTCTGATCCCCAGTTGATCCCTTTGCATTAATTGTGTATATCCCTGCTTTGGTGGTCCTCCCAAAGTGTATCACATACATCTCACCAGGATTAAATTCCATCTACAATGGCTCTACTCATTTTATTTATTCATCACTGTTGTTCCATAGCTACAATTAACAGGACTATCCTCATTAGCAGCAATTAATGAACATTGAAAACATATATAACAACCATTATTGTCACGTGTACCAAGGTACAGTGAAAAGACTATTGTTTGCGTGCTATCCAATTAAATCAAATAATACTACACATGAATACAATCAAGCCACAAGTACAACATATTGGGAATAGAGATTTAAAAGAGTGGAGTGATTGTTTCGAGTGATAATAGATTTTTCTTCTGGGACCAGCACGTAAAGAGTTACCGCGTTCAAACCCCATCTTGAGTGTGTGGAGAATGCTCTGCAGTGTCCCCTGAGTAATAGGATCGGAGGCTTCTACAGGGTTGAAACATATGATGTGCAAAGGTGGATCCTGCTCCTTTCACATCTCATGATGTTTTTGTGTGATGAAGATCACGTCTGCTGTGCCTGCAGCTGGGCGGAATCTATTCTGTGATTCTGAGTGCAGCCCCTCAACTCACTGGGAAGTTGCAGCAATGACTTTCCCTGCGGCAGAGAGCAGGGAGGCCCACCTGGAGCTACCGTGGGCAGAACTGCCACCTTTGTGGTTATGGCCATGATCTCTGGTGCATCCTGCTCCTTCCGATGAAGAAATTGCGAATCTGTGCTTTTCACAGCCTGGTTTTAGCACCTCAGCAAGAATGATATCTGATTCCAAGGCCTTGATATTTTGTAAGATGCAGCGCACAAATGTGAATGAGTCGGCTGCTAGAGAATGGAACCATGACTCAAGGGACAGCGCCATATCACACCTGCAGTCTCCATCTGCATTTGAGGGCTGTTGTAGGGAGGGTGGGGGCAAGGAGGAGGAAATGGTAATGTAAATCTTGCAGCTGCGTCTTTCCCCTTTTTTGCCACCTTCCTTTATGACATTTAGATTCGGAAATATTTAAATAAGACACGATTTTATGTTTTATCTTTGTGCCTCAAGATCATAGTTTGTTTTATTTTCTAAAGGGAAACCCTCAAGTCAGCTTTAGTTTGTAATTTAGAAAGTAACGTTCAGACTGAATGTTAAGCTGATGTTCCTCTTGCCCCCACCTTCCATCCTTGTTCCTCAGGCTACAGGCATCCGTCACCCACCACTGTGGCCAGAACGGTGAGGATACTGCATACCCTGCTCGCATTGGTCGGCAAGCACAGGAACTACGACAAATTTGAAGTCAACACTCAAAGTGTGGCTTATCTTGCTGGTGAGAAAACATTTAATCTGCTTTCAATTTATCAAAAGTAAACTCAACGGCTGAGATTCCTCCCATCCTATGATTGTTAACGAGGTGGTTTGGTTGCGTTTACTGCCAGAAAAAATAACAGTGTGAAGGGGGTGATTTATACCCACTACCCGCGTGGTATGTCGATCAAAAGTTGATGAATATTAGTCAACCAACATAAACCAGACTGGGGTGCAGACAGATTTAACCTGGTGTTCACCTTGGTGACTTTAGTTTAAATGAAGACCAAATGTGCAGGAGTAACTTAGCGGACCAGGCAGCATATCTGGAGGACAGACAGCTGCGGAGGACAAGTCATGGGGTATTTTTAAGGCGGAGATTGACAAATTCTTAATGAACCAGGGTGTCAAGGGTAATGGGAAGAAGGCGGGAGAATGGGGTTGAGAGGGAAAGATAGATCAGTCATGATTAAATGGCAAAGTAAACTTGAAGGGCCGAATGGCCAAATTCCACTCCAATGGCTGATGCACGTGGATAGGTGAAGTTTCGGGACGGGACCGGAGTTGTTGCCTGACCCACTCCAGCACTTTGTGTCTTTTTGTAAAGCAGCATCTGCAGTTCCTTATTTCTTGAGTTTAACCCAATTCGTATCAGCCCCTATTGTGGTCAGGGTTCAATCAATTTTGGGGGCACTTGGTTGGAAAATTCACAAATAAATAGCAATGCAGTTGCCATGTGAGCTACCCCAGTCACAGATGACGATCCATTCCTGTGAACTTGTTGGATTCTTAAGATATCCATGGGGAGCATGTAATTTGCCTAATATGAATTAGTAAGGCTTTCTTTCAAAAATATTTGAGACATGGAGATGCAAGATCCCCTCCCAACTTTGTGTTACGTGAGTTGCTTGGGCAGGCAGTTTGTGGTTATTGAAGTTGATTCAGGTCGATAGGAAGTGCAAGGCGAGGGGAGGAGGAGGAGATACCTTCATGCTATCTCGCATATGACAGTGGAATTTGCAGTGCAGGGGGTTTTCAAGTTATGCATGGGAACTGTCTGTAAACTGAACTTGCCATTAGTCAGAGGCGAGCAGTTTCCCCCAAAATTGTACAGTGCGATCCATGTCCTCGACAACCCTTGGGGACTGATTTGCAGAAGAGGAGACTGGAGAAGGTCAACATAGGTAAATGGGAGTTGTAACCAGCAGGTGAACTGTGGCAGATGTTTGTCAGTGGGGAAGTGATGGGGATAGCGGAGTTGTTAATCAGCGAGAAAACTGTTGGTGATTTAATAAAGTGTGCGCTAACAAGATGTAGCTCAGGGTGTGTCATGTTCGACCAAACCTGAAGGAAAGTTTGGAGAAGGGATTGGCTTTTTCTGTGGCCGATCTTTGCATTGTTTCCCAGTGCAGAGTGCTCCCCCTGAGAGCAAAGTCTGGGAGAATTTGCGTAAAGTCCAATTTCCATAAGACCACCTCCTTAACCGAAGGAACACCTACCTATACATTGACATTGCGTGAACAGGTGATTACTCCAGCAGTTAATATACCTTGCCAGTGTTCATTGCCGAGCAGAATACTGAGGGTTTATTCACTTGGTGACAGCAATAGAGGACATCTCCGGAGTCAGAAAGAACTACAGATGTTGGAGAAGGGTTCCAACCCAAAATATCTATCCATCACCTCCTGAGATGCTGCCTGACCTGCTGAGTTATTCCATGAGGAGCATGCAATTTGCCTAGTCTGCGATCGCGTTGTCTGCGCTTATATATAGAAGTCCACGGCTAGAACAGTGGATACAGTAGATGAGGTTGGAGGAGGTGCAAATGAACCTCAGCCTCACCCGAAATAAATGTCAGTGTCCTTGGACAGAGTCGAGGGAGGAGATATAGGGTTTACGTGTTGGATTCCACTCATCTCCATCACCAGTGCTAAATAGAGAAGTTTAGATTCTTTTGTCACCACACAACAGGGTTGTGGTTGAGAGACTGCGGAAGGGACTCACAGGGCATCGCCTAGCTTGGAGCCTTACAGTTATAGGGAGAGATTGGACAGGGTGGGGTTGTTTTCCCTGAAACACAGGAGGCTGAGGGGTGATCTTTAAGAGGGGATTGTAAGGATCATATAACCATATAATAATTACAGCACGGAAACAGGCCCTCTCGGCCCTTCCAGTCCGTGCCGAACATTTATTTTCCCCTAGTCCCATCTACCTGCACTCAGACCATACCCCTCCATTCCCTTCCCGTCCATATACCTATCCACTTTACTTTTAAATGTTAAAATCAATCCTGCCTCCACCACTTCTGCTGGAAGCTCATTCCACACAGCCACCACTCTCTGAGTAAAGAAGTTCCCCCTCATGTTACCCCTAAACTTCTGTCCCTTAATTCTCATGTCATGCCCTCTTGTTTGAATCTTCCCTACCCTCAATGGGAAAAGCTTATCCACGTCAACTCTGTCTATCCCTTTCATCATTTTAAAGATCTCAATCAAGTCCCCCCTTAACCTTCTGCGCTCCAAAGAATAAAGACCTAACTTGTTTAACCTTTCTCGGTAACTTAGTTGCTGGAACCCAGGCAACATTCTAGTAAATCTCCTCTGTACTCTCTCTATTTTGTTGACATCCTATAATTAGGCGACCAAAATTGTACACCATACTCCAGAATTGGTCTCACCAATGCCTTGTACAATTTTAACATTACTTCCCTACTCCTATATTCAATGCTCTGATTTATAAAGGCCAGCACACCAAAAGCTTTCTTTACCACCCTATCTACATGCGATTCCACCTTCAGGGAACAATGCACAGTTATTCCTAGATCCCTCTGTTCCACAGCATTCCTCAATTCCCTACCATTTACCATGTACGTCCTATTTTGATTTGTCCTGCCAAGATGTAGCACTTCACACTTATCAGCATTAAACTCCCTCTGCCATCTTTCAGCCCACTTTTCCAAATGGCCCAAATCTCTCTGTAGACTTTGAAAATCTACTTCATTATCCACAACACCACCTATCTTAGTATCATCAGCATACTTACTTATCCAATTTTCCACCCCATCATCCAGATCATTGATGTACATGACAAACAACAGTGGACCCAACACAGATTCCTGAGGCACCCCACTGGTCACCGGCTTCCAACCTGACAAACAGCCATCCACCATGACTCTCTGGCATCTCCCATTCAGCCACTGTTGAATCCATCTTGCTACTCCGCCATTAAAACCCAAAGATTGAACCTTCTTAACCAACCTTCCATGGGGTACCTTGTCAAAGGCCTTACTGAAATCCATATAGACAACATCCACTGCTTTACCCTCATCAATTTCCCTAGTTCTTCAAAAAATTCAAGAAGGTTTGTCAAACATCCAGGCACAAATCCATGTTGACTGTTCCTGATCAGACCCTGTTTATCCAGATGCTTATATATATTATCTCTAAGTATCCTTTCCATTAATTTGCCCACCACTGACGTCAAACTAACAGGTCTATAATTGCTAGGTTTATTCTTTGAACCCTTTTTAAACAATGGAACAACATGCGCAGTACGCCAATCCTCCGGCAGTATTCCCGTTTCTAATGACATTTGAAATATTTCTGTCATAGCCCCTGCTATTTCTACACTAACTTCCCTCAATGTCCTAGGGAATATCCTGTCAGGACCTGGAGACTTATCCACTTTTATATTTTTCAAAATTGTCAGTACTTCCTCCTCTTTGAATCTCATAGTTTCCATTGCTACTCTACTTTTTCTCCTTACCTCACAGAGTTCAATAACCTTCTCCTTGGTGAATACCGAAGAAAAGAAATTGTTCAATATCTCCTCCATCTCTTTTGGCTCTGCAGATAGCTGTCCATTCTGGTTCTCTAATGGTCCAATTTTATCCCTCGTTATCCTTTTTATAGCTGTAGAAACCCTTTGGATTTACTTTCACCTTTTTTGTCAAAGCAACCTCATATCTTCTTTCAGCTATTCGAATTTCTTTCTTAAGATTATTTTTACACTCTTTATACTCATCTAGTACCTCATTTACTCCATGCCTCCTATGATTATTGTAGATAGCTCTCTTTTTTCGAACCAATTTCCCTTGAAAACCATGGCTCTTTCCAATTTTTACTATTTCCTTTCAACCGAACAGGGACATAAAGATTCTGTACACTTACAATTTCCCCTTTAAATGTCCTCCATTTCTCTTCTACATCCTTCCCATAAAACAAAATGTCCCAATTCACTCCTTTTAAATCCTTACGCATTCCCTCAAAGTTAGCCTTTCTCCAATCAAAAATCTCCACCCTAGGTCCAGTTCTGACTCTCTCCATAATTATATTGAAACTAATGGTATTGTGATCACTGGTCCCAAAGTGCTCACCAACGCATACCTCCGTCACCTGACCTGCCTCATTTCCTAACAGGCCCTTCTCTGGTCGATACCTCTATGTGCTGCTGCAAAAAAACTATCCTGCACACATTTTACAAACTCCAAACCATCCAGCCCATTTACAGAATGTGTTTCCCAGTCGATTTTTGGAAAATTGAAATCTCCCACAATCACTACCTTGTGCTTACTACCTTACATATTTGCTCTTCCAATTCTCGCTCCCCATTTGGCGGTCTATAATACACCCCTAAAAGTGTTGCTACACCGTTCCCACTTCTCAGTTCCACCCAAATAGCCTCCCTAGACGAGCCCTCTAATTTATCCTGCCATTGTTTTGGCTGTGTTGATCTTTTGCTGATCTGGGAGGAGCTGGATCATTATCACATAGTGGGGGATGTCTACGACAAGAGGATATGGGTTTAAGATGAGAAGCAGGAGGTACAGAGGGAATCTCAGGGGGTTGGAATCGTGAACAGAGAAATTGACAGAGAAGGTGGTGGGGACAGATATTCTCACAACTTATAAGAGGCTTTTAGTCAAGCACATCAGCTCCATGACACAGAAAGCATTACACCCTTAGTGGTAAATGGGATTAGTACAGATAGTGCATTGGACAGGTGGACCTAATGACTGAAGGGCATGTTTCTGTGGTGTACAACGGATTATAGATGGAGCTCCTGACAAAATGATATCTAGAATTCTTAAACACGTGAATGCTCACGAGTTTCCCATCCATGTAATTTACCTTAGTCTTGGAATCAAGAATCGGGGGGGGGTCTGTGGTAATATTAACGGACTCGGAAGAGCGGTGCAGCAGTCCTTCTCATTAAAAAACATACTTTTTCTGCAGCTTTACTGACTGTTTCGGAGGAGGTGCGGAGTCGGTGCAGCCTGAAACATAGGAAGTCTCTCTTAATGTCTGACGTTTCCATGGAGAATGTGCCAATGGATACATATGCCATGCACCATGGTGACCCAGGTTCCAGGTCTATATACACCTTTTTTTCCATTGTTTCCATTTTGTTTTTGTTTTGGCTGTGTTGATCTTTTGCTGATATCTGGGAGGAGCTGGAAAATATGACCACATCTCTCGCCGCACTTTCAAAAATAGCCTCTCTTGCCAGATTCATTTATCGCGCTCGAGCTTTATGTGAATTGAGAATTGCTGCCGTGTTAACTGATTGTAGAAGGGAAATTGAAATAACAAGCCAGGGTGGGGAAGCTCGAAAGCACAGAAGTTGGCTTGTGTTCCATTGGGGACGTTGTGTTTATAAGAAAACTGACTTCATGCCTACATTGTGGAAGTCACAATGCTGCAAGTCAGTGTGGGTGAAACAAGCATTTAACCTCGCTGACTCTACCACAAGAGCGGCACGGTGGCGCAGCGGTAGAGTTGCTGCCTCAAGGCGCCAGAGACCCGTGTTCGATCCTGACTGTGGGTGCTGTCTGTATGGAGTTTGTACGTTCTCCCCGTGACTTGCATGGGTTTTCCCCGTGCTCTCCGGTTTCCTCCCACACTCCAAAGATGTACAGGTTTGTAGGTTAATTGGCTTGGTAAAATCTAAATTTTCCCTAGTGTGTGTAGGATAGTGTGCGGGGTTAGTTGGTCGGCGTGGACTTGATGGGCCGAAGGGCCTGTTTCCACACTGCATCTCTAAACTAAACTAAACGGACACAGGAAAGTGGGAAAAACCTTTAGGCCCTTCAAACCTGCCCCACCATTTAATTGTGGCTGATCGATGCTGCCCATTTCTCCATACATATTTTTGTCAATCTTTCAAATGTTTGTCCACCTCAACTTTAAATACTGATGATGACCCAGGTTCCGGCATATTCCGAGGCAGAGATGTCCAGAGATTCACCAGCATCTGCAAGAAGAAAGTTCTACACACCTCAATTTTAAATGACCAGCCCCTTTTCGTTATGTTGCCTTGTTCGCGACTCTTCCAATGGTGAAAAGCCCCTTTGTGGTCTTGTCTGTTTGAATAATGTCACCCCTCATTCTTCTAAACTCCAGGGAATAAACCCCCAAACTATTTGGTCTCTCCTGAAACGTGCCCTTGATATTTCCCCATCTATGCTCTGGCCTAAGGAGATGCCATGTTTTGGGGGTCTAATGATGAATCCCTCCCGTCTCCCTTCCCTGCAATTTATAATTTTAACCCTGACAGATTCCCAATTACTGTCCATTGCCTTTTACATCATGACCCAGCACAGCTCTGGTACCTTCCTAGATTTAAGGGCCTGTCCCACTTTCACGACCTAATACACAACCTCTGCCGAGTTTGCCCTTGACTTATACTCGCAGCAAGGTCGTCACGAGGTCGTAGGTAGGTCGTAGAAGGCTGTGATTCTAGTCGTCGGTACTCGTGGCATCAAGTAGGTCGGGGCGTTTTTTCTAGCATGATGAAGAATGTCCACGAGTAAAAAAGGTTGTGAATTAGGTCGTGAAAGTGGGACAGGCCCTTAACAATGCCACCCATCTCCTTTCCTCTTGGCCTGTTATTTTGAAACCGTGTATAACCTGGAACATTAAGCATCCTTGTCACCCTGCAACCATGTTCCTGTAACAGCTAAACCATCATACTCATATGTCGCTATCTGTGCTATCAACTCGTCTTTCTTGATGCAAATGCTGTGTTCAGTCAAGCAAAGAGCATTACATTTGTCTCAGAGTGCCAGAGATCCAGGTTCAATCCTGACCTGTGTGGAGTTTGTTCGTTCTGCTGCCAGTGTCCCATGAGTCAGAACACATCTCTCCCACGCCATACATTTATCTATCAAACCCTATTTATCCTTTGACAATTTGCACGTGGTTCAGAAATGTTCACCCCTTGCTAATCAAGTTTGTGGTTCTCTTCATGGAAGCTGATGCCTCCCAGCCCCAGAGATCCTGGTTCAATTGTGTGCTCGAGAATATGTCGTCGGATTAAGACGAGGGGGGGAAAGATTTAATGGGAATCTGAGGGGCAACTTTTTTTACACAAAGGGTGGTGGATATATGGAATGTGCTGCCGGAGGAAGTAGTTGAGGCAGATACTTTCACAACATTTAAAAAACATTTCGACAGGTACATGGATAGGATATGTTAGAAGGATATGTGCCAAACGCATGGGACATGTTGGTCAACTTTGGGAAGTTGGGCCGAAGGGCCTGTTTCCATGCTATATGACTATGACTAAATAAAACTGAACTAAAAAATGTCTGAATTTATTTCTCTGAATCTCCTGGAGAGTATTGCTCCAAAGGAATTGTTTTCACTTTTGTGCTAAATGTCATATTTCGCTCTTCCCCATTAACCGGCCCTGCTGAGTGCCCCCCACCCCCATGAACTGTCTCCCTCGGATGGTCACGTCGCACATCGACCCGGCACAGACATATTTGCACTTTAGACTGTTTTACTGTTCTTTTTAATAAATTATGTTTCTCGGGGTATCTAAATTTGATCTAAATTTTATTAGTTGGTTAAGTTATGACATCGGATGGAAGCTGCATACCAAATCTCGTTGCACCTATGTGCAATGACAATAAAATATATTATTATTATTAATATCTGAGATTGTTCTATATTTGTGAATTTTGACCACTGAAAGAGCACATTACATATTTCAAACAACATCGCAGTGGAGTTTCACCTATTTTTCCCTGCGTTTCCCTTTAGAGCTTTAAGAGAAAGTCAGCCATGGGTTTCACCCAAGATCTCAGACAGATATTTGGCCGCTAACTACCCGACGATGGGACAGATCAGTCCCAGGACACGCAAGTCTATGAGTCTGGACATGGGGCAGCCGTCACAGGCCAACACCAAGAAGCTACTGGGTAAGGAAATAAACCGTGAATGCACCGCAGAGTGCAGAGATCAATTGTGCCGCGAAAACTAGTACAAGCACATTTATTATCGGCACGATATTGATTTACTGCGAGAAGAATGTGATGACGAATGAGGCAATTTCAGTGTGGAGAGGCAGCATTGTGAGGTGGAGCACTTCTACTATTAGGAGGGATCTACTTGCTGGAGTTTAGGAGGATGAGGAGGGACCTCATTGAAACTTACCTAATAGTGAAATGCCTGGATAGAGTGGATGTGGAGAGGATGTTTCCACTAGTGGGAGAGTCTAGGACCAGAGGTCCAGAGGTACTAGACTCAGAATTAAAGGACGACCCTTTAAGAAGGAGATAACAGGAAATTTCTTTATTGTCAGAGGGTGGTGAAACTAGTGGAATTCATTGCCATAGAAGGCTGTGGAGGCTGTCAATGGATATGTTTAAGGCAAAGATAGATTATTGATTAGTATGGGTGTTGGGTATGGGGTGAAAGCAGGAGAATGGGATTAGGAGGGAGAGGTAGATCACCTATGATTAAATGGCAGAGTAGACTTGATGGGCCAAATGCTACTCCTATCACTTATTGACTTGCAGCAGACTGAATTACCAGCAGAACTATCAGCCATCTCACACCGCTTCCAGTTCCCACAACATGTCTTCCCTCTCCTGCGTCCTCACCTTTCAGCACTGTTTCTTCGTCAGATTAAATAAACTAATTTAAAAGAAGTCCCAGTGATGACCATGGAGTTTTTGCTTTGATTTTCCCATATCTCATTGCAAGAGTCGAGATTGTTTTATTGTCATGTGTCCTGAAAACGAAACAATGGTGTTCCTACTTGCAGCAGCACAACAGATATGTAAACATAGTCCTCACTTTCCCATTCTAAACAACAAAAAAGTTCAGTAGGTTAAAAAAAATAGACAAATAAATTGACAATTATTGAGCAAAATCAAACATAATGCCCCCAAATCTATAAATGTCAAAGCCTATTTGAAGGTTCAGTTTTTAATAGCCTGATTGGTTTAAGGAAGAAGCTGCTCCTGAACATGGACATTATGTTTTTTGGCTCCTATCCCTACAGGGGTGAAATGAGAGCATGACCAGGGTGGGTGTGGGTCTCTGATGATGCTGGCTGCCTTTTTGAGGCAGTGACTCGGTTGATTGTTTGTTTGATACTTTATTATCACATGTGACATGTCACAGTGAAATTCTTTGTTTTGCACACAGTACACAAAGTATGCAAAGAGTCGCCACGTTTAGGGCGCTGACGCAGTTAAACTTGTAGATCCCTTGGGTGGTGGGGAGGTCAGTACCTGTGTTGGACTGGGCAGTGGTTCGCCTCACGTAGGATGCCATTGTGTCAGCCTTTAATTCCTGCACCATCTTTCATAGAAACATAGAAAATCGGTGCAGGAGGAGGCCATTCGGCCCTTCGAGCCAGCACCGCCATTCATTGTGATCATGGCTGATCGTCCGCTATCAATAACCCGTGCCTGCCTTCTCTCCATATCCCTTGACTCCACTAGCCCCTAGAGCTCTATCCAACGCTCTCTTAAATCCATAGCCTCACATTGTCCCGAAGCACTCTGCTGTTGTCACTGTTGCAATGAAGAAAAAGTGCGCTGAAACTGCACTCAGCAATCCGCCTCAAGCAACCACGTGATAAGTGAAAAGATAGTCGTATATTCTGACGATTTAGGGATAAATATTGACTGGGGCAGCAGAGAAGCACTTCCTGAAAAGTCGTTTGGTTTTATCTTCATACATTGATGAATAAATTCTGCCACCTTGTGGCATATTCGCAGGTTTGAAACTGAACAGGTGATGTACATTATCTTTCAGGTACAAGGAAAAGCTTTGACCACTTAATTTCAGATAGTAAAGCACCAAAGAGACAGGAGATTGAGACGGGGATTACTACTCCGCCCAAGATGAGGCGTGTGGCAGAGCACGGCTTTGAAATGGGTAACTAGACAAGTATTTTCAATTTGTTATAATTCACGGTTTAAGTTGGTTTCTATTTCCTTTCATCTAGTTGCAATAAACAGTGATTTGTTTAATCGCCATTCTTCGCAATGTACCTTTTGGCCCAGTAATCTTACACAAAAGTGTAAGTGCAACACTAAGTCAGAACTGAGCACTTTTAGTTGGAGCAATCAGCGGATTATGAAAATGACTCAATTCTGTTTTAGTCTAATATTTTACAATGCTGTGAGGGAACTGCAGAAGATGGTTTTTGAACCAAAGATAGCCACAAAAATCTAACATAACTCAGCGGGTCAGGCAGCATTGCTGAAGAAAAAGAATTGGTGACATTTCTGATTGAGACCCTTCTTCAGACTGGGTGACTTGAGTCTGAAGAAGGGTCTCAACCAAAAATGTCACCAATTCCTTTTTCCCAAGATCTCTGCCTGACCCGCTGAGTTACTCCAGCTTGTGCCTATTTTACAATGCTGTTTTTTATTTTCCATCATTTTACGTTTTCTTTCTTCTATTCTCATTTTCATCTCTCTCCTGAAACAACAGAGGCCTCCCATGAGTTCACAATAGTGTCACCCAGCTGCCCACCATTGCTCCATTAATTTGGATGGTGAATCTCAATGGGTTCTTTGGTTTCTGAGTGTCACAGGTAGACATGATCCTTGCCAAGATCTAAACCCACTCCATGTGTGATTCAAGATTTTAGTACTAGATTCAGAAGAGAAAGCTCTGATAAATTTATGGAAAAGAACTGCAGATCCTGATTTACAAAAAAGGACACAAAATGCTGGAGTAATTCAGCTGGTCAGGCAGCATCTCTGGAGAACATACATAGGAGACGTTTCCGGTCGGGATCCTTCCGAAGAGGGATCAAAGTCTGAAAAAGGGTCTGATTCAATATGTTACTTATCATGTTCTCCAGAGATGCTCCCTGACACATACTGAGTTACTCCAGTACTTTGACCTGTGTTCATCTCTGAATATCTAATTTGTTTGGTCCCACCTCCTTTCAACTAACTTGGCATAGACTGGGAAACAAACTTAGTCTCAACTGTAAAGGATAAATACACCAAAGGAATCATAAACCCACAGAGTTCTCTTGGTTGTCCATTATATTGGTTTTCGTCATGAAGGAAAGTTTATCGCCATTGTAATTTAATTTTATGTGGCCGCCTAAATATGATTCCTGTCAAGCTCTAATTTGCAACGTACTCTTACAACTGCTTGTACTTTCCCTAACTTAGAAACGCAGCGGTTATCCTCACAGCAGCACTCACACTTGCGGAAGGTCTCGGTGTCCGAATCAAATGTGCTTTTGGATGAAGAAGTCCTCACCGACCCAAAGATCCAGGCGCTACTACTCACTGTCCTAGTAGGTGTAACATCTGGTGCCATTTTGTATTGTGTCCAGTGCTTGTTTAAACTTGCTACACAGGATTATTTTCTTATTAAGTTGCATGGTTATCCTCAAGCACATTGAGGATGGGAGGGATGTAATTTGGAGCTTTTTCAGTTCTTTGGATCTATTATACATTGGACGCCATTATATGTTGTTGTTGATCTCTGTTCATCTCCAAGTGATGGAGTAACTCAGTGGGTCAGGCAGCTTCTCTGGAGAACGCGAATAGGTGATATTTCAAGTCTGGTCCCTTCTTCAGATTGATTCCACCTGGAAGAGAGGTGAGGGCGGATTAAAGCCTGGCCCATTGAGTTCCTCCAGCGCTCTGTGTTTTGTGCAATAAGTAAACCTGTCCATTTGATGTGCAGAATGTTGTGAGCTCTCAGTGAAACCACCTTGTTTTTATGAATGGTATGAACATTGAATTCTCCGAAGTAACCCATTCTTCTGTCCACACATCCCCCTCTTCTCCCACCCCTGTGCGCACACCCATTTCTCCCTTCTTCCCACCCTGTCCCCTTCCACCGATATCCCTCCCTCTGGCTTCATATTTCTCCTCTCTTTATCTGACACCCTTTTGCCTCCTTTTCTTCCTCAGTCTTTGTCCACCCATCTGCCAATCAAACGCCCTCACCTCTATCCACCTAGATCACATACCTGTCTTTGTCCTGCCACTAACCACTAACTATTTTCCAGCTTCCTTCCCCCCTTTACTACAATATATCTGAATAGGTGTCCCCACCCCGAAACATCGCTTGTCCAACTGCCTCCGCAGATGCTGCCTGACCCCCTGTTACTCCAGCAATTTGTGTTTTACTCACAATTCCAGCATCTGCAGTTCCTTGTGTCATTTCTTATCTTTCATCGCTCAAAATACGACTGTCAACTTTCAAAATGGCTTTCTGAATACTGTTTGATCACTGTCTTCTCGTCATTTGTTAATGTGAATCTTACATGGAGAATAGTCCCAAAAAAAAAATCCCACCTTGTCTTGTTCAAGTATGTGAGATATTTTGAATCTGGTCATCACCAGTCAAGTAATCTTCATGGCGCAGGGGTGGGCAACAGGTACACTTGGATTGGGATTTTAACTTGACATAGAGTAATTCGTGTGGGCCCTTCGACCCAACTTGTCCACACCGACCAACATGTCCCATCTACACTCGTCCCTCCTGCCCGCGTTTGGCCCATATCCCTCTAAACCCTTCCTATCCATGTACCTGTCTAGATGTTTCTGAAACGTAGCAATAGTCCCTTTAAACATTGCAATGGTACTTGTGAGTTGATTCAGTATGTAATCTGGCCACCAAAACACCTACTCTTTCCCTCCCTCTTGTACTTTGCGTCCTCATCCAATATTAGCGTTAAATTCATCGCTTGGCAGGAAGTAACATTTTCCAAAGAAAGGGTAATTCTCAGGTCTTTGGATATACAAACGTCTTTCCTGAAATGGGCCAATCTAAATTGGGAGGTCTTTTAAATTTGTTGTATACTAAAAGTTTGCATCTATATGTACAGTGCATGTGGCTGTGTCTTGAATTTCCTAAATAATTGACATTGAAGTGCCAAGAAATTCTGTTATCTGGACTGTTACCTTTTTCTATAAACTTGGAGATGTGAAAGTAGCACATGATAACTTTTATTTTCAAACCTTAGAGGAGAATAAGATTTCTTGAAGCAATTATTTTGTATTTCTGAACCAGCGGTACAGATCAATATCAATATCAGTTTTATTCGTCACTTGCACATAAAGTGCAAGCGAAAACAATGAACACAGATACTGTGTATTGTGTGTGACTTTTTTTTAATCAGGATAGAAATATCAAAGACTACAGGGCATAGCTTGAAGTTGAGAAGGGCAAAGTTTAAGGGAGATGTACAGGGCTTTTATTTACACAGACAGTGTGGAGTGCCTAGAACGTGCTGCTGGGGGTGGTGGTGGAGGTAGATACAGTGCCCTCCATAATGTTTGGGACAAAGAACCATTATTTGCCGCTGTACTCCACAGTTTGAGATTTGTGATAGAAAAAAATCACATGTGGTTAAAGTGCACATTGTCAGATTTTATTAAAGGCCATTTTTATACATTTTGGTTTCACCTTGTAGAAATTACAGCTATGTTTATACATAGTCTCCCCATTTCAGGGCACCATAATGTTTGGGACACATGGCTTCACCGGCGTTTGTAATTGCTCAGGTGTGTTTAAATGGCTCCTTAATGCAGGTATAAGAGAGCTCTCAGCTCCTAGTCTTTCTTCCAGTCTTTCCATCACATTTGGAAACTTATATTGCTGTTTATCAACATGAGGACCAAAGTTGTGCCAATGAAAGTCAAAGAAGCCATTATGAGACTGAGAAACAAGAATAAAACTGTTAGAGACATCAGCCAAACCATAGGCTTACCAAAATCAATTGTTTGGAACATCATTAAGAAGAAAGAGAGCACTGAACTTACTAATTGCAAAGGGACTGGCAGGCCAAGGAAGACCTCCACCTGATGACAGAAGAATTCTCTCTGTAATAAAGATAAATCCCCAAACACCTGTCCGACAGATTAGAAACACTCTTCAGGAGTCAGGTGTGGATTTGTCAATGACCACTGTCCGCAGAAGACTTCATGAACAGAAATACAGAGGCTACACTGCAAGATACAAACCACTGGTTAGCTGCAAAAATAGGATGGCCAGGTTACAGTTTGCCAAGAAGTACTTAAAAGAGAAACCACAGTTCTGGAAAAAGGTCTTGTGGACAGATGAGACAAAGATTAATTTGTTTCAGAGTGATGGCAAGAGCAAAGTATGGAGGAGAGAAGGAACTGCCCAAGATCCAAAGCATACCACCTCATCTGTGAAACACAGTGGTGGGGGTGTTATGGCCTGGGCATGTATGGCTGCTGAAGGTACTGGCTCACTTATCTTCATTGATGATACAACTGATGGTAGTAGCATAATGAATTCTGAAGTGTATAGACACATCCTATCTGCTCAAATTCAAACAAATGCCTCAAAACTCATTGGCCAGCGGTTCATTCTACAGCAAGACAATGCTCCCAAACATACTGCTAAAGCAACAAAGGAGTTTTCCAAGGCTAAAAAATGGTCAATTCTTGAATGGCCAAGTCAAGCACCCGATCTGAACCCAATTGAGCATGCCTTTTATATGTTGAAGATAAAACTGAAGGGGACTACCCCCCAAAATAAGCATAAGCTAAAGATGGCTGCAATACAGGTCTGGTAGAGCATCACCAGAGCAGACACCCAGCAACTGGTGATGTCCATAAATCGCAGACTTCAAACGGTCATTGCATGCAAAGGATATGCAACAAAATACTAAACATGACTACTTTCATTTACATGAGATTGCTGTGTCCCAAACATTATGATGCCCTGAAATGGGGGGGGGGGGGGGTCTATGTATAAACGCTGCTCTAATTTCTACATGGTGAAACAAAAATGTATAAAAATGCCCTTTATTAAAATCTGACAATGTGCACTTTAACCACATGTGATTTTTTTCTATTATAAATCTCAAATTGTGGAGTAGAGAGTAAATAAATGATAGGTCTTTGTCCCAAACATTATGGAGGGCACTGTAAGGTAGTGGCATTTTAGGGACATTTGGATAGGCACATGGATTTGACGAAATCCCTTAATATGGATTCTGTGCTGGTAAGAGTTGGTTTTAGCATTTTGTTCACCACATAGATTGTCGGCCAAGGGGCCTGTTTCTGTGCTGTACTGTTCTATCACCAGCGTAATCTGTAAAGTCACTTCACAGAATGTGAATCAGGAAAATGTTGAAATCAATTCGAATATACTAATGACTTTGTGTTCTTCTCAAAAGGCCACATTGGTGAAACACACTACAGATGAGTTTGATCAACGCATCTTGTACGAGTACTTAGCTGAAGCCAGTGTCGTCTTCCCCAAAGTGTTTCCCATTGTGTAAGTTCCTCTGCTGTTGCATAACGTCAGTTCGATCTTCAACCGGAATAGAAATTGTGGGCGTTGAAATTAGCATTTATGGTCTCTTTGTGAGCACGTCACACTGCTTATCCACAAGTATGCAATTAAAAAATCGCTGCAGAGAATCTGACCATTGACTTTTTAAAAAAAGGTAATATCTCTGTGAAATTATATCTTTACGCACATTCCATGAATAGCCCTGTCCCATGGTACGAGTTCACTCCAAGAGCTCTCCCGAGTTTAAAAAACCTAGCGGGTGCGTCGGAGCTCGGGAACGTCTCTTAGCGGCTCGTAACGCTAACGGCAGGTCCTCGGGAAGACTCGTTAACGGTAGGTAAGCACAGGAAGACTCGCGAAGATTTTGCAACATGTTGAAAAATGTCCACGAGAGCCCCGAGTACCGACGAGTGGCCATTACCGTAAATCTCCGAGTTCGAATCAGGGCAAACTCGGGAGAGTTCTTGGAATGAACTTGCACCATGGTTCAGGGCTTTAAGTCGTGCTCTTTTCTGTAAAAGTTAAAATAAAACAGCAAGCATTGTGTTTTAAAGTCAATTTTAAGGGTTGCGTCTAAATGATTTACCTTTAATGGGAATAGAGAGCCAGTCGATTATAGCATGGTCTGAATATCTGCCATCTATGAAGAACATTTTTGACTTTATTATAAGTTTCAGTTTTGTGGTTTTTTTGTGATACTTAGACATAATTTACTGGACTCGAAGATTAATACCTTGCTGTCACTATGCCAAGACCCCAATCTGTTAAATCCCATCCACGGGATTGTGCAGAGTGTCGTGTACCATGAAGAATCGCCGCCTCAGTACCAGCCAGCATATTTACAAAGTAAGTGTACTTTACTGCTGATATCTTGTCAACGGTGGGAGAAACACAGAGGGTTACACAGTCTTCTTCATCTTTCTTTAAAAAATATGAAAGATTGAATTTCAAGGAATTCACCATTCGTGATACCTAAATAATTCAGAAACTTCAGGCAAGGAAGTCGGGTTAAAGAGCTGCGCTATTGTTTGCTCTCTTCATGCAGGCTATTGATTTGTTCCACTGATGCAATTCATAAGGCCCATCGTGTTATCATGAAGCACCAGTATCAATTCAAGCCATCAGCTACTGAGCTGACATTTATACATCCACGTGTAACAAAATGCAGATGCTGTCAGTAGCTTTGGTCAACAAAATCAGGTCCAATGTCACTGTGAGAATGAGTTTCTTCAGCCAGAGAGAGGGTGGTGAATCTGTGGAATTCATATGTAAAATAAACAAACTCTTAATGTGGCTGCAGTCCATAGTTTTCAGCTTCAAGACTCCTCTCAGAAATGTAGGAAGGCAACTCAAGAAGCTATGATCAAGTATTGTATGAAGAATTGTGTAAGAAGGAACTGCAGATGCGGGTTTAAACCGAAGATTGACACAAAATGCTGGAGTAACTCAGCGGGACAGGCAGCACCTCTGGAGAGAAGAAATGGGTGACGTTTCAGGTCGAGACCCTTCTTCAGACTAGTTAGGGATAAGGGAAACGAGAGATATAGACGATCTATGAACAGTTATAGGTTATCTAGATTAATAATAAAACCAATATATTTTAAATTTTAAAATAACTTGATTGAAGGAATTTGAGATGCATGTGAAGTGTAGTCAAGAGTTTCATTGTCTTATGTCCCGAAACAGAACAATCAAATTCTTACTTGCAGCAGCACAACAGATGTGGAAATGTAGTACACTACCCCAAGTCTATGCTGTTTTGAGCTTATTTGAAGGTTGTAATGTTCAATAGCCCGATGGTTGTTGGGAAGAAGCTGCTCTTGAACCTGCACGTAACAGCTATCAGGCTTGTATACCATCTTCCCGATGGCAGGGGTGAAATTAGAGTGTGGTATGGGTCTCTGATGATGCTGACTGCCTTTTTGAGGGTTCCTTGTGCGTCGCTTGAATCAGAAGGAATATTGTTTTAACTCTTCTTGGGAAGTGCTCCAATCTCGATTGCTTTGGTTCACTATTTTTTAAATGTTCTGATTTTCTTTGTCATTCTCTTGCTTTTTCTCATCCCATCAGGTTTTGGTTTCAATGGGCTTTGGAGATTTGCAGGATCTTTCTCTAAGGTGAGAATGAAACTATTTTGAAACATCTTTTAGATTTTCTTGGACTTTGTACTGAATTATCAACATGTATAAGTAGAAATTGTTGGATTGGACAAAATATTCCTTACGGATATTCATGATCAACATTTTCAATAGTAGCTGAGATAGTTTTGGGTAATTAAGTATTAAATTAAAAGTAATACAAAGAAAGGTGACTCCTTTCATGATCTCCAGATGTACTAGCATGCCTCACATTTAAGTACATCTGATGAATAGTCACTGTTACCACATAGATAAAATAAGAGCCAATTTGTACATCGCATGTTGAGTGCTGCACAAACCCTAGAGCAAGGACAGTTTAGATTGAATCTTACCCAAACTTCAATGGTTAATTTATGGGGGGAGATATAATTTAGTTGATAGATACAGCATGAAAACAAGCCCTTTGGCCAACCAGGCTCACAACAACCATTGATCACCCGTCCATACTAGCTGCATGTTATTCCTCTTTCGCATCCACTCCCTGTACATAAGGGGCGATTTACATAGGCCAATTAACCGACAGATCTGCATGTCTTGTGGATATGGGAGGAAACCAGAGCACCTGGAGGAAACCCACGTGGTCACAGAGAACGTGCAAATACACAGATAGCACCCGAAATCAGGATCTAACCCAGCTCTCTGGTGCTGTGACACAGCAGCTCTACAAGCTGTGCCAGTTTGCTGCCCTGCCCAAACTTGGATTGTATTCCCTGGATTGGGAAGGTAATGGGGTCATTAGTTCAGGTCTTCCAGGTATTACAAGGAGCTGATCATATGAATAGAGTGCAGCTATTTCCACCTAATGTCGAACCTGGGACGAGAGGCGTGATTGAGATATGTAAAGTTCAGGTTTTCTTGGAAGAAGGGAAATATTTCTACACTTGGAAATTTGGCACTCTAAAACAGCGAATGATGTTGAATCAATTAATTTTAAACTAAGATGGAGATATTGTTTTTTAAAAAAAGAACAGATGTGGGCAGTTGCATGAAATGAGTTCACGGATCAACCATTTACTCAGTGAATGACAGAACAGGCTTCAGGAGATGTGGAGTTTGCTTCTGTCCTTTTTGTTATAATTAGAAATGCACTTGTGACCAGATGCTCTATTTTAATATTGTTTGGAATGAAGTTATGAACGTTACTGCACAGCAACCACAGTTAATATGCAGCTACGGAGACTGATGGTATAGCCATTCCTGGTTCCATCTTACGAACTATCCTGTTTTTCCTTGGCTCCCCTGTTTGCATTTGCTATCTGCGCTGTCTGTACGGAGTTTGCACGTTCTCCCTGTGACCATGTGGGTTTCCTCCATTTGCCCCGGTTTCCTCCAGCATCCCAAAGATGTGTGGGTTTGTAGGTTAATTGACTCTAGTGTGCAGGGAGTAGCTATAAAAATGGGATAACATAGAACAAGCAGGAACGGGTGATCGGTCTGGTCTCTTTGGGCTGATGTGAATCTCTAAACTAAACCATCTATTTTCTCTTGTTTCTTCTGATACATAATGGATTTGTTACTTTGAGAAAACAATACTTCCCTTGTAGACTTGTCCGTTTTCATTTGTCTGAATTGCACATTTTAACTTTGAATTGGACCCTGCTTGAAGCATTTAACTTCAGTTGTTACCTTTGTGTTTATCCTGTTGAGCAGCAAACACAGATCCCAGACTACGCTGAACTGATTGTGAAGTTTCTGGATGCATTAATTGACACGTACTTGCCAGGAATAGATGAGGAATCCACCGAGGAGTCTCTGCGTACGCCGACCTCTCCCTACCCACCCCCTGTCCAGAGCCAGCTTAGCATTACTGCCAACTTAAACCTCTCGAATTCCATGACCTCACTGGCAACCACGCAACATTCTCCTGGTGAGTAAAGCTTTCTTTTCATCACGTGGGAATTACCTGAATTGAAACCTCGCTCAAGTACATTAACTTATGAACTTCAAGTTCATAACTCTGAGTCCTTATGAACTCTCCAAATGCACATTAGATATCTACATGTGCAGTATATAGCAATTCTGTTTATTCTTGCACTTTATTTTTACATTTTTTAATTATATCTTTTTTTATTGTCTGCAGTATATTGTGTTTTCACCATGTGCGAGGAGCACCAAGTCAAATTCCTTGTTTGTGTACATATTTGGCCAATAAATTGATTCTGATTAATTATCAGCTTCAAGGATTCTCTATCCCAGATTTTTTTGTTGCCACCTTTTTTACGTTTGTTCCCCTCCTGGAGACTCGCAATGTAGCTGTCTGGGCAGCACGGTGGCGCAGCGGTAGAGTCGCTGCCTTACTTCGCCAGAGACCCAGGTTCGATCCTGACTTCAGGCGCTATCCGTACGGAGTTTGTACATTCTCCCTGTGACCTCGTGGGATTTTTCCGGCTGCTCCCACATTCAAAGATTTAGTGAGCTGACTACAATGTAACCTGTTGCATTGGCTTTCAAGCAATTATTTACATTTTTCTTAATCTGTGTGTTAATTCAAGTTACAAGACAATTGTTAAGTGCTATTTCTTGGTTCTGGCTAGTTGGAGGCTTAACAACACAACCTTGGTAAAGTTCAATTGTCAGTGTACCCAGTTCTTTCCCTCCTATTATCTGATAAACAGTTGTTCAAACAGTAGAACTGTTGTGAGGAAGTGCTGCTTTTAAAATCCATTAATTTTAAAATGGTTGTTGTGTTTACAAGATTTGCATACACAGTTGCTGAAACTTATAATAGTTAGAATGCAAATTCATTTTTAAGTTGGACCTGGCTGAGGTCTGTAACCTCATATCCTGGTTATTCTAAAGGGCCTGTCCCACTTGGGCGACCTAATCCACGAGTCGAGAAGAGTGTCTTGGACCTTCAAGCTCGAGGGCACTCGCCTGGAAAGCCTCGAGCTGGATGGACCGTCCGCATTGAACCACACACACACACACACACACACACACACACACACACACACACACACACACACACACACACACACACACACACACACACACACACACACACGCACACACGCCAGGGAAAGCGGGGGAGCGCTGTCTGAAATTCACACCCGCGATGAAGAAGAAGGTAAAACGGCTGCATAGTCACGGTAAGTCCTTTAGAGGATCGGAAAGGGGGGGAAGGAGTGGAGACATTTTTAAGAAGTATAATAAAGTTTAGCGGGCATTTTATCTACAGTAGGTCTTCCTTGGTCCTGAAACTCCAATGAGCAAATCAAAATGCCCGGTCAGCGAAGGAGATTGCCTAGGGCTGCCCTCGAATGCCTGCAAATAAATAGCGACCCCTGTCCACAGCACTACTAGTTAAAAAGACCCAGGCCGACCAAAGTTTACTCGCGGAAAATGTTTCAACATGCTGAAAAGGTTTCCGCAACCTAGCTGAGGCCACTGGAACTTCCCTCGAGCATGAAGGAGAGTTCCAGCGACCTTATAGGACCTCCTAGGACCACGTGTCAACCATGCTGCGAGTTTGAAGGTCGAAGACACTTTTCTAAACTGGCAGATGAGGTCGCCCAAGTGGGACAGCCCCTTCAAGGTGGAGAAAGTGGGTGAAAAAGGGAGTTCAATCCTTCCCTGTTTAGCTTCTGCTATTACTTCTGAATCTGCCCTTTCAGCCTGGTTTCGATCTGCAACATATTTGAGTTTTGTTATCTTAACTGGGCAGCATGGTGGCACAGCAGTAGAGTTGCTGCCTTGCAGCGCCAGAGAACCAAGTTCGATTCTGACTACGGGCGCTGTCGGTACGGAGTTTGTACGTTCTCCCTGTGATCGCGTGGGTTTTCTCCGAGATCTTTGGTTCTCTCCCACACTATAAAGACGTACAGGTTTGTAGGTTAATTGGCTTGTTATACGTGTAACTTGTCCCTAGTGTGTGTTGGATAGTGTTAATGTGCGGGGATTGCTGGTCGGTGCGGAGTCGGTGGACCGAAGGGCCTGTTCCCGCGCAGTATCTCTAAACTAAACTATTGTGTTTATCTGTCATCGTGTTATTTGTGCACCGGGACTTACTCTTGTTCCATTTTTCCTCCCTCATCTCTCTGGCCGTATGCTGCTGTCATTTTGACCAGTGTGTAAACGATCCCCAACATTGCCCCAGATGAGGTCTTCAGATGGTGAAATTAACTGGTACAGATGAAAACTATAGCATGAGCCATCCAGTGCCATGTATTTGCTATAGTTTTTACACTGAGAGAGTGGTTGACTTAGTTAGAATGTGGCTGCAACGTAGTTTGTATTTGTAGTAGTGTTGACTCCCATGTAGATGGGAGTTGAGTGTTAGCTTATCCTGCAAGCAAATAGAGCCTCATTATAACTATTATTTCTGCTCATTAGAACACGCTTATTCCACAATCTCTTTCGGTATTGCAGTATCATTGTTTTTTTTTAATCTTTTTAAGGTGTGCCTTCTTGGGAAAGTAATCTTAATTGCATCCAATTATTGAATAATTTATCTGGTTTTGTGACAGTGGGCAGACACCAAGGCGACTGTTGACTTTCACTTTAGAGCTCAACTACTCTTGAGGGCAAGCACCTCTTGTTTTACATGGGGGTTACTTTCCAGAAAAGCTGTGCATGTCTCACAAACATGCAAATTATACATATGCCCACACTGCCGGGCGTAAATTTGACGGGGTTAATTCAAAAATATAAGCGCGTAAATTAGGCTTTGGTATTAATTAAACTACCACGTTATTCCAAAATTGCATAAATCAAAAGAGTAAAATGCATGGTGTCTGTCTATAGGGTGCTGGAAGCAGATTCAGTCTTGAATGGGTGCTGGAAGCAGATTTAGTAGTAAGTCCTGATAAGAGATTGCACTCTGCTTGAAAGGAGGACAATTGCAAGGCTATGAACTAAGAGCAGGGGAACGGGACAAACTGAACAGCCTGTCAGATGTCACAAGCTGACTGGCGACAGCCCCGTGCTCCATGACTCCATGGAGTGTCTTGAATGTGAAGTTATGTATAAAAGAAAATCCAAGTCACTTTTCTGCCATCTAGTGGATTGTGCTAAAATGCCAAAATAAAGTCTGATGCAGTTTGATAACATGTGGGCAAATGGGACTAGCTTTGATGGGGCATCTTGGTCAGCATGGACAAGTTGGCTGAAGGGCCTGTTTCCATGCTGTATGACTTGCTGACTCTCTCTGACTCAATGTCAGTGTTTAACCGCACTACGTGAGGTGATAAAGAGCATGTATTTAAAAAAAACGAAATATGTTTTGTCTTGTTTTCATGCATCACAAAAAATTCAAACATTCTTCCCGTGACCGCGTGGCTTTCTTCTGAGTGCTCTGGTTTCCTCCCACATCCCAAAGACGTGCGGGTTTGTAGGTTGTCCCCTCGTGTGGTGGGAGTGGATGAGAAAGTGAGATAACAGAGAATTATTGTTTAAACGTCGGTGCGGACAGGTGGGCCGAATGACCTGTTTCCACACCGTATCTTCAATCAAAGAGGATTTGAGAATTGGGGATGGTTTACTACGATTGTGCAGGGCCATTGGAGAGACCACACGGATTATTCTGTGCATTCTTTTACCTCCTTCCCCAAAAAAAGATTTACTTACCAACAAAGGTTGGCCAGACGACTTGCTGGGGTAGCAGGACTGCTGTGGGAAAAGAGAAGTTCGACGAGGTTTGATCTCACCTGAATGAGGTCAGACCTTGCCTGACTGAGAGGAGAGGCCACACTTGGAGTACTATGTTCCATTTTGGTCACCTTGCTATCGGAAAGATGTAATTGAGCTGGACAGAGTGCAGAGAAGATTTACGAGGATGTTACCAGGACTCAAGAGTCTGAGCTGTAAGGAAAAGTTGGTCAGGCTACGACTTTATTCCTTCGAGGGAAGAAGGCTAAAGGATGATCTTGTAGAGGTGTATAAAATCATGAGGGGAATGAATAGGATGAATGCGCTGTCTTTTATCCAGGATAAAAGAATCAAAAATTGGAGGATAGAGGCTTAAGGTGAGAGGGGCAAGATTTAATAGAAACCCAATGAAAACGTTTCAAAGACATGTGAACAGGTACAAGGAAAGGAAAGGTTTTGAGGGATATGGACTAAACGCGGGCAAATGGGACTTCAAATGGAGCATCATGGTCAGCATGGACAAGTTGGGCTAAAGGGCCTGGTTCCTTGCTGTATGACTATCTAGTTGAAGCTTGAAAAATCCCACCTGAGCAAGACAGATTGGACATGGGAAGGATGTTTTTCCTGACTGGCATATCTAGAACTAGGAATCACTGACACGGGTTACCGAGCAGAAGAATTGGGACACGGATGGAGAGAAAGTCTTCACTCAGAGGCCAATGAACCTGTGGAAATCTCGACCACAGAGGGCAGTAGAGACCAAGTCACTGAATATATTTAAGATGAAGGCGGGTTAAATACTCAGTGCAAATCATGAAGGTGTCCAGAGAGAGAGCAGGAATATGGCATTGAGATAGAGGTTCAGCCGTAATTGTATTAAATAGGGGATGAGGCCAAATTGATGAATATTATGTTTTCAACTGTTTAGAGAGACTTATTTTTCAATATATAATTTTACCATTTAACAAAGTTTACAATTAAACACATTTTAGTATAGTTTACCGAGGTACAGTGAAAAGCTTTTGTTTGCGTGTTATTCATAAACAAGGTTTTCCAAAATATTAAAACTCAAGTACAAATTTTGAAAACATTTAAAAAAAAATTAAACTTAAACATTTAAATTTATGTGTAAATACCGAGATTAGCTTGAGACCTTTGCAGTTGTTTTCCTGCATTAAAATCAGGAACATTTCTGGTGTTGGAAGAGCCCCAATATTGTGCTTCCTTACAAGGCTGCAGGACCTGGAGAAATACCGCAACCATCCACCAAGCAACTCTCATGCTTCACAAATGTGCAGGGGCACAGGTAAATGCTGACATTTCCCTTCATAAAGCAGATGGCAGACCTGTGTGTTGTTGGGAAATGGCAATAGCTGCGGATTTGAATATCAGTGGTAGAGTTGCTGCCTTACGGCACTTACTGCGCCAGGGTGCTGTCTGTATGGAGTTTGTATGTTCTCCCCATGGCCTGCGTGGGTTTTCTCCGAGATCTCCGGTTTCCTCCCACACTCCAAAGACATACAGGTTTGCAGGTTAATTGGCTTGGTAGAAATGTAAAATTGTCCCCAGTGTGTGTTAATGTGCGTGGATCGCTGGTCGGTGTGGACTCGGTGGGCCGAAGGGCCTGTTTCCACGCTGTATCTCTAAATTAAACTATAATTTAAAATATAGAATTTTCAATTATACATTACAGTGCCTTCCATAATGTTTGGGACAAAGACACATCATTTATTTATTTGCCTCTGTACTCCACAATTTGAAATTTGTGATAGAAAATAATCACATGTATTAAAGTGCACATTGTCAGATTTTATTAAAGGGTATTTTGACATATTTTGGTTTCACCATGTAGAAATTACAGCTGTGTTTATACATAGTCTCCCCCATTTCAGGGCACCATAATGTTTGGGACACATGGCTTCACAGGTGTTTGTAATTGCTCAGGTGTGTCTAATTGCCTCCTTAATGCAGGTATAAGAGAGCTCTCAGCACCTAGTCTTTCCTCCTGTCTTTTCATCACCTTTGGAAACTTTTGTTGCTGGTAATCAACATGAGGACCAAAGTTGTGGCAATGAAAGTCAAATAACCCATTATGAGACTGAGAAACAAAAATAAATCTGTTAGAGACATCAGCCAAACCTTAGGCTTACCAAAATCAATGGTTTGGAACATCATTAAGAAGAAAAAGAGCACTGGTGAGCTTACTAATCACAAAGGGACTGGCAGGCCAAGGAAGATCTCCACAGCTGATGACAGAAGAATTCTCTCTATAATAAAGAAAATCAATGACCACTGTCTGCAGAAGACTTCATGAGTAGAAATACAGAGGACACTGCAACATGTTAGCTGCAAAAATATGATGGCCAGGTTACAGTTTGCCAAGAAGTACTTAAAAGCGCAATCACAGTTCTGGAAAAAGGTCTTGTGGACAGATGAGATGAAGATTAACTTATATCAGAGTGATGGCAAGAGCAAAGTATGGAGGAGAGAAGGATCTGCCCAAGATCCAATGCATACCACCGCATCTGTGAAACACGGTGGTGGGGTGTTATGGCCTGGGCATGTATGGCTGCTGAAGGTACTGGCTCACTTATCTTCATTGGTGATACAACAGCTGATGGTAGTAGCATAATGGATTCTGGTGTATAGACTCATCCTATCTGCTCAAATTCAAACAAATGCCTCAAAATTCAATGGCAGATGGTTCATTCTACAGCAAGACAATGATCCCAAACATACTGCTAAAGCAACAAAGGAGTTTTTCAAAGCTAAAAAATGGCCAATTCTTGAGTGGCCAAGTCAATCACCCAATCTGAATCCAATTGAGCATGCCTTTTATATGCTGAAGAGAAAACTGAAGGGGACTAGCCCCCAAAACACGCATAAGTTAAAGATGGCTGCAATAGAGGCCTGGCAGAGCATCACCAGGGAAGACACCCAGCAACTGATGATGTCCATGAATCGCAGACTTCAAGCGGTCATTGCATGCAAAGAACATGTAACAAAATACTAAACATGACTACTTTCATTTACATGACATTGCTGTGTCCCAAACATTATGGTGCCCTGAAATGGGGGGAGATTATGTATAAACACTGCTGTAATTTATACACTCCATGTATAAAAATGGTCTTTATTAAAATCTGACAATGTGCACTTTAACCACATGTGATTTTCTTTCTATTACGAATCTCAAATTGTGGAGTACAGAGTAAATAAATAAATGATGGGTCTTTGTCCCAAACATTATGGAGAGCACTGTATATACTCTCAAATAGTTTAATGCAACAAGGGAATGTCTGGTCGGGTGTGGAGGCACCATGAGTTTAAAATCTGCCATAACAATAATGATCGTGTCACACACCCCTTTACAACCACTTGCGTATTATCTCATCACATACAGGTACAAATTAAGGGAATTTCGGTTTGACATGTAGCTCTCATGTTTCCTCCCAGCATTTCTGTCAGGAAAATATGTGCAAGATTAATGACCTGTTATAATCACGTGTGGTTTTAGGTGTGAACTGCTGAGCGTTAGAAATGCCATCAACTATTAATCCTAAGTAAGCATGGACTGTTGGAAAAGTACAAGTTATGAATAAAGCGGGTAGCATATTTCAAAGATGCAGGGCGGCACAAAGGCGTAACAGTAGTGTTGGTGCTTTACAGCGCCAGAGACCCAAGTTCGACCTGACTACAGGTGCTATCCGTACAGAGTTTGTATATCCTCCCTGTGACCACGTGGTTTTTTTCCGGCGGTTTCCTCCCACAATCCAAAGACGTTCGAGTCTGCAGGTTAATCGGCTTCGGTAAAATTCGAAATTGTCCCTAGTGTGTAGGATAGTGCTGGTGTGATCTCTGGTTGGTGTGGTCTCGGTCGGCCGAAGGGCCTGTTTCCATGCTACATCTCTAAAGGCAATGCCAAAACAAAACTTTCAAAGTTCCATAAGGCCCTCAGTGCCCTTAACATTTAGGATCGGAGATAAAAAATAATTTGCAGCCCAGCATCAAGAGACTTGCATGAATGTGAGATTGGGTAAATAAATGCAAATGGAAGTCAACATGGCTAAGTTTAAATTGTGGGTAGAATAAGATGCCACTTCTTTTTTTGTAGATTAAGAAGCTTAACGATGTGGTGGAGTGGAAATCGGTTTAAAGGAAACACAACTTGGGATAATTGCTGATAAAAATTGATTAGGCAGTAAAAAGGTGCATCTGGCCAAACGGAGGTAATACCAGAAACAATTCCTTCATAATGAACAGTGGCAATCTGGAACATTGACTCTTAAATAACAGCTGCTGAGACAGGAAGTAGAAAATTCTGGTATCAAGTGATTTTTGGTTGGTAATTTATGGAAAGGGAACAGAGCTGGTTAGTTGCCTTAAATATGTGATTCCATTGCATAGTGGACAGAGTTGAATGGCCTGTTCTTGCTCCAATGTCCATGTGCAAATGTGAACTTGAAGGAGGGCTACAAAATGAGCAACTAGGCTTTGAGAGTGGATGTACAGAAAGTACTTCCGACTATAAGATAGACACAAAATGCAGGAGCAACAATGGGACAGGCAGCATCTCTGGAGAAAAGGAATAGGTGACTTTTCAGGTCGAAACCCTTCGTCAGACTGAAGCGTTTCGACTCAAAATGTCACCTATTCCTTTTGCCTGTCTTGCTGATTTATTCCAGCATCTTCGATGTAAACCAGCATCTGCAGTTCCTTCCTACACAGTACTGCCAACTTGCAAGTGAGTCCATACCATGGTAATATAATTATTTGATTGATCAAATGATAGAGCATGGATATGGACTCTTCCGCCCATCGGGTCCATGCCGACCATCGATTCACCCATTCACATAATTACAAGGTCACTATGAACAAGTAAAAGATTTAGGAGAAATGTCTTTGCATGTGGATCAGCTGCAGTCAAGCCCTGTATTATAGATATGAGCAAAAAGACAACATGCTGGAGTAACTGAGCAGGTCAGGCAGCATCTTTTGAGGGACCCTTCTTTGGACGTGAAGAAAACAAAACCGAAAGAATACAGGAGGGACTTGAAGGGGTAATTAAAATGGACAAAATATAGCAAATTATATTAACAAAAATCTTAGCAAGCTAAAAATCCAAAATCAGAAATTGCTGGAAGTTCTTGCCCTACTGGGTCATAGTTGTGGAGGAGCAGGGTTGGTGAATCAGCTCGATGATGTGAAACATTTACTGTGTTCTTCCTCTTTTCCTTGGCTGGTTATTTCGGGCATTGACTATGATTTTCTGCAAAGAAACCTAAGAAATAGGAGTAAGAGAGGCCCATGTGGATTGGAACTGCTGTGTTTGAGTAAGATCCCTGCTCATCGTGCTCTCAGTTCTATTTTCATGGCAGTCACCATGAACACTGCAAACCAACAAAGCCTCGATGACCCTGCTACAACTCTCTGGAGAGGAGTATTCCAAAGATTCACAATGCTGCCCAAAAATAAATTACTCCTCATCTTTATCTTTAATAACTAACTGTCGAGTGGGGGCGCCGTCAAGTATGGCTGCCCTGCCTGCAGCTGTTTGTCCTTTCAACCTTTTTTAAATTTTTAGTGTGTTAGTGTGTTTTGTCTTGGAGGTCTAGTCTTGTTATATGGGGGGGGGGGGGAGGGGGAAACTTTTTCTCAGTCCCTACCTGGTCGGAGATGCGTCTTTTCTCCGAGCCGCATCTTCGCCACCTCCTCGCGGCCTACCAACGGGACTGGGATCTGTCGGGATCGGCCAGAACTTCAGCAACAGCGCAGCGCTGAAGTACCAGCGTGGAGCGGGCGATGCCTTACCGAGGGCCGCCGTGTGGTAAGCTCCGGAGTGCTGTGAGCGCCCAAGGCAACATCGCAGAGCTGTCATTGAGGAGCGTCCAGCCGCGGCGGCGCTGACTTTTAACAGCGCGGAGCCTGGTATCTCTCGCCAAGATCGCCAGTGTCGGAGCTCCGACCAACGCGGCCCATGGACTACGGGAGCTGCGGTCTCGGGTAGGAAGTGGCTCCATCATTCTGGCAAAAGGGCCTGAAACATCGGGCCGCCGTCGCGGCGACTGCAAAGGCCTCAATAGGCCCTGACCACGGGTGAACAAGTGGAAGAGGACTGAACTTTGCTGCCTTCCCTCACAGTGGGAACCATTGTGGGGGGATGTTTTTATGTTTAATGTTAAATTCTTTAATGTTGTGTTTTTATTTTTTATTTTTTATTTTTATTGGTGTGCTGCAATGGCAACTCAAATGTCACTACACCAATTGGTGTATGTGACAATAAATGTCCTTTGTCCTTAAATCTCTATTCTGAAACCAGACACCCACATTCTCACTTCATCCACCAAGGGAAATCTAATTTCAAAATCCCCCATGTCCTGTGGTTTTGTGTCAAAACATTGGAAAAATGCAATTGGGCCAAGTAACAGTGGTGCAGATGGTCGAGCTGCTTCCTCACTGCGCCAGACCTCGGGCGCTGTCTCTGTGGAGTTTGCATATTCTCCTTGTGACCACATGGGTTTCCTCCTGGTGCTCCAGTTTCCTCCCATATCCCAAAGATATGCAGGGTTTTTTTAAGGTTAATTGGCCTCTGTAAAATTTCCCTAGTGTGTAGGCCCTACTATAGGGAGTGGATAAGTAAGTAGGATAACATAGGACTAGTGTGAACAGGTGATCAATGGTCATTTCTAAACCGGAGGGCCAAAGGGCCTGTTTCCATGCTGTATCCCAGAAAAAAACATTTTCTTTTTCACTGATGCTGCAACTGTGCAGTTAAAATTAATGGGAACATTGAAAGGGAAAATACTTGCATCGCTACCTCCCTGCTGCAATCGGTGTATGGACAATCTTTGCCATCCTACTGATGGAAAGGCACTGCCCTCCCTTAAAGCCTGCCTTCACCACATCCCCTTACTGCCCTTACCACTTACTACATTATTGTCAAACTCCATCATGCTCTTATCCTGCAAGATTTATCTTGCACTAAACATTATTCATGTTATTCCCTCTATCATGTATCTGTACACTGTGGACGGCTCAATTATAATCACGTCTTGTCCTTCCGCTGACTGGTTAGCACGCAACAAAAGCTTTTCACTGTGACAATAAACTAAACTAAAAAAAAACAAAAAAACTCAAAACTTCCCAAATCTCACCCTCTTGGCATACTTTTGTCAATTTAAATGGATTTGTGCTGAACCTGAAAGCAGGCCTAATTAAAAGCATGGGTGAACCAGAGCAGATAGAATTCAATGCTCGAGTTTGGGCTACCCACCAATTCTAGCTGAACCCATCAGGATTATTACCAATCTCTGTGTCATTTTAGTATTTTGCTCCGTCAGTGAAAAATGGCTCCCATCTGTTCTTGCTGCAAAATGTGACATTATCACACTATCGGCTAGTTGCTTTGGGAAGGTTTGTGAAACCAGTGTTTTATTGTAATAAGTAATGTAGAAGGTCTACTTCTATACCGACTACCCTAAACTCATGCACATATTCATTTTTTTGTGTGTTAAATAATTGTTTGATGTGCAAGAATATCTGCAAGTTTTAATTTTGATGGCTGGTTTTGCAATTGCATTCCGATCATTGACTTGCTGAAAGTCAGCATTTCTCAATACGATCTGCAGTTGGAGAGCTCCGATTGTCCTCTTGGCTGGATAAGGCAAAGATCATCCATGTTTCTTCTCTCCTTTACTGCTGAAAGGTTGTACGTGTTGGCGTCATTGGGATCAGCATCTGGCTTTGTTTTCCCCCGACTGCAGTTTGTTTGCTACTTTTTCATATCTACCTTTGTGCAGTGATAAGGCAAGCATGCCAATCCCACGTTTACACTGTGAATCAGGAAAAGGTTGGCTTGACTTTGTGATTCACCCCACCCTTCCCTCCACCTCCATCCCAGCTTCGGTAGATACTTTTTGATAAACTGATACCAAAGGCCTCTTCGGTTTTCTTTTCAAAATTCAAAGCTCAAAAAAAAATTTGAGTTGCCTCAGTAGCAAGATGGCCAGTGGACAGAGCAAGGCAAGTCATCACCAGGAAACAGAAACTGACAAAAAAAAAGCAACTTCACTGTAGCTTTGGGCTCTGAACAGGACAGCCACGGTTATAACACCAGCCCCATTCAATTACTGTTGTTACTGGGATCCAGTTGTATTCTGTAGATCCAATGGGTTTGGATACATTGGACGCATACAAACAGACACATCCTTCAGGATAGGTAATGGAGGTGGTTAATTGGCACTGAAATATTGTGCAAAACACACAGTTGGTGGAATCCAATGGGTCAGGCAGCATCTGTGGAGGGAATGGATAGGTGCCAATCCATCCCCACCAACCTCCCTCATTCCAATGCTGAGCGGTCTGTTCCCAACTTAGGTTTCACCTTTGTACTCCTGCACCCTCACCTCAACCAGTTCCGAGCCCTCCCGTGATGTTGAGCTCTTCTTCAGTCGCCCAGCCTCCAGGCCTAATTCTGTGGCAACGGGTCCTCGCCTCCTAGTGAAGACTCCTTCTCCAACACTTTTCCTCCTGGACTCTCCCCGCTGGACTTCTCTCTGGACTATTTTATTTCCAGCTGCTGGTGCAACATCAACCGTCTTGACTTTTTCACTCTCTTTGCCCACTTCAATCTCATCCCTTCTGAATGCACAGCCCTCTGCTCACTCAGTGACAATCCCAGTTCTCCCCCCTCCCTCCAATACAATAATGTGATCTAGTTGAATGGTAGAGAGAATTGAATGTTCTGCTTTTCCTCCAATACAAGATACATTTATTTGTCACGTGTGCCAATTGGCACAGTGAAATCAAATCACCATGCAGCCATACAGTAAAAATAAAGAACACAACATAGAGTTGATAGAATTCAACATAAAACATCCCCACACAGCAGGATCAAAATTTCCCACTGTGAGGGAAGGCACCAAAGTCAGTCTCTTCCCCTGATGTTCCCCACTGTTCACCCGTGGTCGGAGCCTCCACAGTCGTCGCTACGGGCAGCCCGATATTCAGGCCCCCTCGCCGGGTTGATGTAAGTCCGACGTCGGGGCTGGGGGATGTCCTCAGCGGCCTGGACCCCGAGTCGGCCCCCTCCTACTGGTGTCTGCGGCTCCCAAAGTCCGCAGGCCGCGCCGGGTGGAGATGCAACGCTGGAGGCCCTCGGCAAAGGGCCCCAGGACTCCACAAAGTTGTTCAGCGCCGCCCGTGTTGGAAGCTCTCCAAACCAGAGCTCCACGATGTTGGAGAAGCGGCCCAACGCTGCGGAGCTCCAAATGGCAACCCAGGTAGGCATCGCCCGCTCTGTGGTGACTCCAGCGCCGCCGCTGTTGCAGTTCTGGTCCGGTTCCCGGCAGGAAAGGTCGCTCGGATCCAGGAGGTAGGCCGCGAGGTGGGGGGCGAGGACGCGACTCGGAGAAGTAGTCGTGTCCCCCCAGGAAGCGACTGGGAGTTAGTTTCCTCCTTACCCTGCCCCCCTCCCCCACATATAAAAGTTAAAGATTCCCCCAAAAACAAACTTTAAACTGACTAAAAATATAAAAAAAGATGTAAAAACAAACGGGCTGCAGGCAGAGGCTGCTGTCTGTGCAGCGCCCTCTGGGTACTTGGAAACTAGAGGCCTGTGAAATATATAGCAGCTAGAATATTTCTTCTTTTGTGTGGCGTGCACAGCCTAAAGTTGTAGACAACTTGTTCTATTTGATCTTCTGTTTGTGCACGACGAGTTGATTGCATTAGTCGAAACAGGGCGGACCACGTGAAGGTTGCAATCTCCCACCCCAGCTAGAATAGTTGTGTGTGTGTAACTATGTGTGCATGTATGTATATGCGTGTGTGCGTTTGCATATACATATATACAGGTGTGTGTGCGTATATGTATATGCATATGTATGTATGTGTGAACGTGAAACTTAATCTGAACAAATGTGAGATGAAGTCATTGGGAAAGTCAAACACAGTAGGACATATACTTTAAATGGTGGTGCATGTCGATGAACAGAGGCCTTTGGTTCCAGATCCACAGTTCCCTGAAAGTGGCAACCCTGGTTGATGGGTGGTGAGGAGGCATATGATATGCTTGCCTTCATGGGTCGGGGCTTGGAATATAAAGAGTCAGGAAGTCATGATGCAGCTTTACAGGACTTCAGTTAGGTCGCATTTGGACCACGGTATGCAGTTCTACATGCCACATTATAGGAAGGATGAGATAGTGCAGAGAGAGGGTCGAGGTATTTCACCAGCATGGTGTGTCGATTGCTGGACTTTAGTTATTGGGAGTGATTGGATAGGCTGGACTTTTTCATGAACGAAGGGTGCTGAGGGGTGACCCGATGTGAATATACAAGCAGGCATTGAGTTTTCCATTGCAGAAAACTGTCCTTCTGCTGAGTTCTCAGTCAGATGCTACCCATATCATATCGCTCTAATATGCTTGTTGTAATCTGATTTAATTGAATATTCACCTTGGCACTCTCCATAATTAAAGTAATTGTATCCATCATGAATGAATAACATGAAACATTATTATTGCCAACGAGAAACACTACGGAGAAGGAGAATTAGCGTAAAGTCGTGTTTCCGTAAATCAGATCATTTGTAACTCAGGGAGCCCCCGCATAAGATTATGAGAGGCGTCATTTGCCTATATTGTCAGAAGCATTTTCCCATGTTCAGGGTTTCATAAAAGGAGTGCATAAGTTTAAGTTGAAAAGGAGGGATTTTAAAGGGGACCAGAGGGATGGGGTTTTTTTAACACAATGATTAATATCTGGAATGTTCTGCTGGAGGTGAAATTAGATACAGTGCATTTAGACAAGCACGTAAATAGGCATGGCACAGAATGATACAGCATTAGTGTAGATGGACAAAAATGGTCTTATGACTCTGTGACTGATTCTGTGACTCTAATGCATTGTCAACATAGATAATATGTTTTGATAGGTTGTCATAGCTGCTGCTTTTGTGCTGCGTTTTGGTCAGTGCCATTTTTAAAAGAAAATATTGTGTATTTTAAGGTGATTAACTTTCACTGAGAATGAACACTTGTGCGTTTCCATAGGAATTGATAAAGAGAACGTGGAGCTGTCTCCGACGTCGGGACACGCCAACAGCGGGCGAATCCGCCACGGGTCTGCGAGTCAAGTGCAGAAGCAACGCAGTGCCAGCAGCTTCAAGCGCCCCAGCATCAAAAAGATTGTGTGAAGTGTTTTGTGACTGACCCATCAGGCCCGGTTAGACTTCTGCCAAATGGCCCCTTCCCCTCTTCCCGAATAAAGACATTCTCTTCCCGTCACATCAGACGTGCACAGTCCAATTAACAAACAATTGCTCTGCGACCACATACTCATTTTCTCTTTCACACCGTCAGTATTTTCTGCAGTTTCTAAACAAATGTTCTTGTTCACAGAGCGCAGTGTTGCAAAGAGAGAATTCTTTTTTTTAGCTCTGTCACCTTCATTTTAGTTGGGGAAGTTGGGGGGGGGGGTTGGGGCGGGGGGAAGGCACTGAAATTTGTATCAACACTGTAATAGATGTCGAACATGGAAGCCATTAATTGCAGACGGGATGGTCCTAACTTATTTGCCTTCTACACGATAGTGAAAACGTATGTTTACTGTTCACTTTTCAGCAATCGATAGAAGTGGCTTAATGGGTAGCAATTAATCATGTCTGTTGGTGATTTTTTGCTTTGATGAGGATGCCCTGTGTTTAGAGGAAGGAACCTTTTAAGCTGTAGGTACAGTAATCAAACACCATGTTTAAAGCACATTTAACACAGAAAGTAGGTCCATTGCAGCAATCATAGAAAATGTACATATCCAATACCTTTTATTTTACTGATTCCGCAAATCGCAAAGACTTTGTCTTTCTTTTTATATTTGTTTACAGTCCTGGAAAAACTATGAATTAAAATATGATATGCAAGAACTTTGCCAAAATAGGTAATTATTACAATAAAAAAACCTTAGTATTAAATTTGTGGTATTCAGCAAATGTGACTCCTTTAGGGACAATTGTGTAGACGACATTATGTCAAACACAGAAAAGAAATGGCGCCAATATCTTGTGCATTTAACAAAACGTGTTGGTGTGATTTCATACCGTTCACAGTCGAATGCTGATCAACTGGTGACCCAAGACTAATCTGAGTGCCTTGGATTTAGTTCATGGGTCGTACACCCACACCCCACAAACTATCACACACACTTTAAAACTCAAAGGTGTTTCTCTCAGTCAATGTTATGCAACAGACCTTACTGCAAGAAGTCACTGCTAGTGTTGGCCACAGATTTTTTTTAAACTGCAGTATGTTCATCTGTAAATAGTTTTTGTGTAAAATTGAGAAAGGTATATTTACTACACTGTAAATACATGTGATGATATATTGTATTATTTTGCTTTTTGTAAAGCAGTTAGTTGCTGTACATGTATAACATATGAAATTTGATTATTCTGGTGTCAGTAATGTTAACTTCTCTCTTCCCTTCCGTTGCATTTTATGTCATTAAAAGATTCAAAAAGAAAACCCTGTCCAATGTTACTCAAACCTTGTTGGGGGGAAAATATTCCATTGCGAGCTATTTTTAAAGATTTTGATTCAGATATGATGCAATTGAAATAACTTTATTTCTGGATTTAGGAGTACCTGTTTCCCCAGTCATCCAAAGATAGACGCAAGAAGTTGGAGTAACTCTCGGGTCAGGCAGCATCTGTGGAGAAAAGAATAGGTGATGTTTCGGGTCGATACTCCTCTTCAGACCCCAGTCATCCATTTCTTTCCTTATGGCTATAGACACAAGGGTCTGCAGATGATCATTTTCAAAAAAAAGACACAAAGTGCTGGAGTAACTCAGCGGTTCAGGCAGCATCTCTGGAGATCATGGATAAGCAACGTTTTGGATTGGTGCCCTCCTTCAGACTCATCTGGATCGGCAATGTTTCCCGTTGGGACCCTTCATGCCTCAGTTTCATTCTGAAAAGGATCCCAACCCAAAACGTCACCTATCAACATTAGTCTGAAGGAGGGTCCGGACCTGAAACGTTACCCTTCCGTGGTCTTCAAAATAGCTGCCTGACCCGCTGAGTTACTCCAGCACTTTGTGTCTATTCTTCTGTATTCCGTTAATGTTTGTTTTGTAAGTCCCATGTCAGTGATCATTCTAAAAACAAATTAGAAACTCATTAGATTTTCTTTCTGAATCTCCTCTTGGAACTGGTGGATGACAAAAGAGCACAAAGCACTAGGCTCCCCTTCTGCCATCCTGGTAGTGACAATAAGAATCACTCACTTGAACTGCACTAAACACTGACCTGAGGGGAAAGTCGTGGTTGTGAATTTTTGGGGTGCAGGTCCGGAAAAATAAGTACAACATATTTTGTGAAAGAAACCTTTTGGAAGCTAAAATTGCTGGAGTGACTCAGCAATTTGTAAGTTACAGTATTCTTTTGCAATGTTACAGCATTATTTTCCTTCAACTTCACCTTTGGTCTGCATTTGAATATGTAAATATTATTAGTATATTTTATATTTATGTAAATACTCTTTATTCTACATTAACTCATTTGATCTGTTAGAGTTAATCTTCTACACGTGTTGTGTCCACAGATCACTGTATTTCAAATTTATGAAAGGGGAGAGCTAAACACTGACTAGTCCAAGTGAGCGATTTCTATTGTCACTACCAGGATGGCAGAAGGGGTACTCAGTGTGGGATATTTTTAGCATCCATCATTTCCAGGAAGAGATTCAGAAAGAATATCTAATGACAGTTTCTCAATGTTTTTTCAGAATGAACACTGACATATGTTCAAAACAAAAACTAGCTAAACACGGAAGAATTGGCACAGAGTGCTGGAATAACTGAGCGGGTCAAGCAGCATCTCTGGAGAACGTGAAGGGACGATGTTTCGGGTCAGGACCCTCCTGATCTCTGACCATTTTATTCCCTTCAACTTGTGCGGCAAGTTTTTGAATCTGATTCATTACTGCAAAATCAAGTGATCCATTGGCTACTTTAGTTATTGGATTGAAAGGATGAATGTGTGCACACAGGTCTCCTGTTGGAGATATGCTTGCCAACGGAATATCAGGACTAGAACAAAATGACTAAACTTCCACAGGTACATAAGAGTGATCTGAATAGGCACTAGAAGCAGTTTTGTATGGAGAAATGAAATTAAATTCATGCATTTCAGATGAGAACGCTTCAGGAGGAGTGAAAACCATTTAAGTTTGCAACTAGAAACATAGAAAATAGGTGCAGGAGGAGACCATTCGGCCCTTCGAGCCAGCATTCAATATGATCATGGCTGATCGTCCGCTATCAATAACCCGTGCCTGCCTTCTCCTCCTATCCCTTGATTCCACTTGCCCCTCGAGTTCTATCCAACTCTCTCTTAAATCCATCCAATGATTTGGCCTCCACTGCCCTCTGTGGCAGGGAATTCCATAAATTCACAACTCTCTGGGTGAAAAAGTGTTTTCTCACTTCACTCTTAAATGACCTCCCATTTATTCTAAGACTGTGGCCCCTGGTTCTGGACTCACCCAACGTTGGGAACATTTTTCCTGCATCGAGCTTGTTCAGTCCTTTTATAATTTTATATGTTTCTATAAGATCCCCCCTCATCCTTCTAAACTCCAGTGAATACAAGCCTAGTCTTTTCAATCTTTCCTCATATGACAGTTCCACCATCCCAGGGATCAATCTCGTGAACCTACGCTGCACTGCCTCAATCACAAGGATGTCCTTCCTCAAATTAGGAGACCAAAACTCTATACAATACTCCAGATGTGGTCTCACCAGAACCCTATACAACTGCAGAAGAACCTCTTTACTCCTGTACTGAAATCCTCTTGTTATGAAGGCCAACATTCCATTAGCTTTCTTCACTGCCTGCTGTACCTGCACGCCAACTTTCAGTGACCGGTGTACAAGGACACCCGGGTCTCGCTGTACCTCCCCCTTACCTAACCTAACCCCATTGAGATAATAATCTGCCCCCTTGTTTTTGCCGCCAAAGTGGATAACCTCACATTTATCTATATTATACTGCATCTGCCATGCATCTGCCCACTCACTCAACCTGTCCAGGTCCCCCTGCAACCTCCTAACATCCTCTTCCCAATTCACACTGCCACCCAGCTGAGGGTCATCCGCAAACTTGCTAGTGTTGCTCCTAATTTCTTCTTCCAAATCATTATATATAGTAAACAATTGCGGCCCCAACACCGAGCCTTGCGGCACTCCACTCGCCACTGCATGCCATTCTGAAAAGGACCCGTTCACTCCTACTCTTTGCTTCTGGTCTGCCAACCAATTTTCTATCCATGTCAACACCCTACCCCCAATACCATGTGCTCTAATTTTAGTCACCAGTCTCCCGTGCGGGACCTTATCAAAGACTTTCTGAAAGTCTAGATACACTACATCCACTGGCACTCCTTCATCCATTTTACTTGCTTACTGTGAGATATGCAATGTGCTCACAATCACAACTCAAAGACTAAATCGTGGAAGCAAGAGATTCTTTATTATATTTACGAGTCTGCAGAGTCGGGTACCTCTCCAGGTTGAGACACACCGAAGTCAGAAGAGTCATCCCCCTTTATACACACAATTCTACATCCAACCTCCCCTCCTTGGACCCGCTCCAATCAGACACTGAGGTGGACAACCTGTAGGTACTTCCCCCAGTACCTCCCACATCATACATCGCATGTCCATGGTAATGAGCAGTTTCTTGACCAGGGGTGTGTTGTAATATTCATTTATTTTATTAAGCATGCTCAGTTGTTCATGACCTATCCTAGTTTTACTCATCTCCAAGTGAACTCTCTCAGTCCTCCTATATCAGCACTAAAGCTAAGCTATAGTGACAAGGGTCCCATCTATCACCCCATTCTACTGATAGGGATCTATGTACATCACTCCCTTCTACCGCTATACAATGCTATCACTTCTTACTCAAGGATGGGTCTTGTAACTTTTATACACAGCTGTGTCAGAACCCTCTCCCTGGCCTCTATCGGTTTGAATCCTCTTTAAACCATCTTACAATAATCACTTTAATCACTTTATCCCTCACACTTACTAAAAGCAAACTTTCATCAAAACTTGTAAGAAGGAACTGCAGATGCAAGTAACCCCGGCATTCCCCCTCTCTCTATGCCTCCCCACCCAAGTCGCACCAGCTTCTCCTTTTCACCCAACAAACAGCTCGCAATGACCTGTGTTTAAGAAGGAACTGCAGATGCTGGAAAAACTGAAGGTAGACAAAAATGCAGGAGAAACTCAGCGGGTGAGACAGCATCTATGCAGCGAAGGAAATAGGCAACGTTTCAGTTCGACACGAAACGTTGCCTATTTCCTTCGCTCCATAGATGCTGCCTCACCCGCTGAGTTTCTCCTGCATTTTTGTCTACCTGTTCACAATGACCTGTTTCCTTTTTCATCGATAATTTTCTGCATATCTTTCACGCATTGTTCTTTATTTCTCTACATGATCGTCTATATCGCTCGTTTCCCTTATCCCGAATGAGTCTGAAGAAGGGACTCGATATGAAACGTCACCCATTCCTTCTCTCAAGAGATGCTGCCTGTCCCGCTGAGTTACTCAAGCTTTTTGTATCTTTCATCAAAACTGAGCAGAAACTAAATAATAATTTTGAACATTAAAAACCAGAATGTACATTGCCGCCAGGTTGACAATTTGGATACAAGGGAAGAATATGGGTGGAATTGCCAGTCAAACCTGATAAGAGTTGATCTGCCCCAGGCTTTGACTCTCTGCCAATCCTACACCAGTGATGCAGCTTTTGGAGCTGCTGCCTCACAACACTGGAGACCCGGGTTCGATCCTGACCTTAGCTGCTGTCTGTGTGGAGTTTGGACGTTCTCCCCGAGACCGTGTGGGTTTTCTCCAGTTACTCCAGCTTCCTCCCACATCCCAAAGACGTGTGGGTTTGTGGGTTAATTGGCATATGTAAAATTGCCCCTCATATGATGGAAGTGGATGAGCAAGTGGGGTAACATCAAACTGGTGTGAACGGGTGATCATTGATCAGCGTGGGCCGAAGGGCCTGGTGCCATGATGTATCTCTAAACTAAACCCTCAATTTCCTGATTTTTATTTTCAACAATTTCTCCCTTGTCCAACTCTTTAATATAGATAATATGGCCTCCAGCAAACATTCCAGAGTAGAGTATTCCAGATATTCACCACCCTCTGACAAAGTAATTCCTATGCACCTCAGTTTTAAATGACTAACCCAAAATCTTGTTAGTATGTTTCCTCATCAAGACGTTCCATCTTGTGGAAACATCTTGGCCTCTAGCCTACTTCAAATCTTAGATGTTCCAATAATACCACCCTACTGATATCAACTTCTGAACTCCAAAGAATAGATACATAAAATGCAGAGATGCCAAGTGTCCCGGATTCGCCGTATTTTATCCCGGCGAAATAAACTTTTTACGGTGTTCCGGCAGCCAAACATGCTGTTACGGAACACCGCCGCGCCGGTGTTCCTCCCGTGGTGAACGCCGGCGCCATGTGTCCCCGGTTTGCCGGCCCGCGCGATCAGCGGCACTTTGCCGGGCCCTAGTGTCCGCGCGTGCGCAGTGGGGGAGGGTTGCCGGGCCCCAGTGGCCGCGCGTGCGCAGTGGGGGAGGGTTGCCGGGCCCCAGTGGCCGCGCGTGCGCAGTGGGGGAGGGTTGCCGGGCCTGGAGCCATTTCGAGCCTGCACCGCCCGATCATGGCTGATCATCAACTCAGAGCCCGGGCGGCGCCAATGGCCTCGCGCGAGAGAGTTCCAGAGACGGCAAAAAAGGTCTTTCTTGCCCCCTTATCCTTAAGCCAGCCGGCCGCTCGCGGCAGCCCCATCACCCTTAAGGGTAAGTTTCCTCCCCCCCCTACCCCGAGTTATCTATCCAGTCCCATAAGTGCCTGCAGGGAATCAGACCCGCACTCCCTCTATGGCAATAATGTCCTTCCTCAGATTTGCCAAGTCGCACAACTGAAGTAGAACCGCAGCCCATACCCATTCGCGCCGCACCTGCCCCTGATCTGCACCAGTGCGCACCAAAGGCGCATAAACATTTGCCGCCGGCAACAACCCCAGGTGAGTATGTTACGGAGAGAAATGCATTTAACCCCATTTGTTACGGACAAATGGGTTAAATGTTACTGTGAACTAAATTTAGGGTTGGCATCTCTGAAAATGTCTTGCTGAAAGTGCAAATATTAGTTTATCTTAAATAGAGAAACAAAACGACACACAGTAATTGGATGTGTACAATGGTAATAATACTTTGTCTCTAAATTAGGTTCAGTTTTTAGGTTCATTATTGTCATGTGCGACAAGGTATGATAAAAAGCGTTGTTTTCCAAACAGATCAGACAGTACTATACATAATACAAGTCAAACTCAAGTATAATTGATAGAGAGCAAAGGGGAAAACATAGAGTGTGTAAGAAAGAATTGTAGATGCTGGTTTAAATCAAAGGTAGACACAAAATGTTGGAGTAACTCAGCGGGACAGGCAGCATCTCTGGAGAGAAGAAATTGGTATGTTTCAGGTTGAGACCCTTCTTCAGACCCATTCCATCTCTCCAGATATGCTGCCTGTCCCGCAGAGTTACTCCAGCATTTTGTGTCTACCTTCGGGAAGATAGAGTGCATTGCAGTGCACCATTCCATGGACCAATTCCAATTCCCTTGCTATTGAATATTTGCTGCATCTGTAGACTAACGTGTTTCATGCACAAGAACATGTAGGTCCTTCAATACTTCCTTGCACTCTTTCCATTTAGATAATCATCTGCCTTGGATTCTTTGCACCAGTGTTGAACCACAGTACCCCACTCCCCTTTTTGCCCTATTCTGAACAATCTGAAATTCTGAGTTCCCTGAACTGTTAATCCTGCAACCACATCTCTGTAATAGTTATTGGATCAAACTCTATTTGTGCCATCAACATGTTTCAAATACTGCTTGCAGACAAAGAGCCTTAAGCTTTTGACTTCTAATTGTAACCTTCTGCCACACCCATGACTGATATTTTCTTCCCTTTCCTGTCACACCCTGACACTCTCCCCAACATCACTTTGAGTCACTGCACTCTCATTTCATTTTGATTTATTAAACTCCCTGTCTAAACAATAAATGCACACAAAGTCATATGTTATCTCTGCATCTTGAGGAACTAATGATGTGGAACAACATACATACATTCTTGTATTGCCTCTGGTACAGGTGAGAATCATGAGTTGCTCAGTGAGCTTAATCACTGAAGTGTTGATGCACTGTATGGATGTATGGCATTGCAGTCTCTGGGTGAAGTTTTACAAGGCAGTTTTTCAACTCAGGAAGACATTGCCCCCCCCCCCCCCCCCCCCCCCAACTCCATGCCAACCGTCGATCACCCGCTCACACGGGTTCTTTGTTATCTCGCTTTCTCATCCACTCCTGATACACTAGAGGCCAATTATCCTCTAAACCAGCATGTCTTTGGGTTATGGGAATAAACCCACGCAGTCACAGGGAAAACGTGCAAACTCCACGCAGACGGCGCCCGAGGTCAGGATCGAACCTGGCTCTCTACCCATTTCTAATCACTTTCTCTGCGTCCTTAAATTTAATGTCCTGAATATAACTAGAATACGTACAATGTTCATGCAAACATATGGTTTACTTATGCAAACTCCATGCTAAATTCATTGGTTGGGCTCAGCTTTGTCCTTTGTCGGTGGACTAAATGTTGTTTTTTTTATGCCAAGGCCAATCTTGGTCTAACTGCAAGGCTCAGAGGCTTGTTATTTTGAGATATCACATTATTTTTAAATGGCACACAACTTCAATATTTGCCATTCATATTGAGTTTAGTTTAGGGATACAGTGCGGAAACAGGCCCGCACCGAGTCTGCGCCGACCAGCGATTCCCCGCACGCTAACACTACCCAACACACACTAGGGATAATTTACAATTTTTCAGATTAACCTACGAACCTGTACATCTTTCGAGTGTGCAAGGAAACCGGAGCACTTGGAGAAAACCCACGCAGGCCACGGGGAGAACGTACCAACCCGTACAGACCACCAGTAGTCAGGATCAAACCTGGGTCTCTGGCGCTGTAAGACATCAACTCTACCGCTGTGCCACGTGTCGGGCTGTATTTGTAAACCGAATGCATCAGTGCAATGGAGTTTGCAGTTGCCACACACTAGCCATGACATGAGAGGGTGCCGATACGATATAACTTTATTTATCCCAGGAAAACAGTCATAAAACACAAGATACATGAAACATGAAATTAAAGTGACAAGTGGAAAGGATTGGGGATGTGGGGGGTTGGGGGGTGAGGGGGGTGAGAGGGGAGAGGGAGGGAGAGTCAGTCTACCCCAGGACAGAAGGGGGAGGAGTTGTATAGTTTGATGGCCACAGGGAAAATGGATCTCCTGTGGTGTTCTGTACTGCATCATGGTAAATAGAACCAGTCTGTTGCTGAACGTGCTCCTCAGGTTGGCCATGGATGGGGTGGAGGGGGTGCGTTGTATTGTCCAAGATGCTCCACAGTTTGAGGAACTTCCTCTCATCCAAAACCACCTCCCATGAATCCAACTCCGCATCCAGGACAGAGCCTGCCTTCCTGATGAGTTTGTTAATCCTGTTGGCGTCCGTGGCCTTCGCCCTGCTGCCCCAGCACACAACAGCGAAGAAGACGGCACTGGCCACCACCGAATGGTAGAACATCTGCAGTATCTTACTGCAGAGATTGAAGGAGCAGAGCCTTCTCAAAAAGTACAGCCGGCTCTGCCCCTTCTTGTATGGGGCCTCAGCATTCCTGGACCAGTCTAATTTACTGTCCAGGTACACTCCAACGTATTTGTAATCCTTGGTAAAATGCACATCCACGCCCTTGATGGAGACAGGGAACAGGTGTGTTCCTCACCTCCTAAAGTCCACCATTAACTCCCTAGTCTTGTTGGTGTTGAGCTGCAGGTGATTCAGCCCACAACACTCAACAAAATTGTTGACTACACCTCTGTATTCAGCTTCCCTCCCCTCACTGATGCAGCCCACAATTGCAGTGTCATCCAAAAACTTCTCCAGGTGGCAGGAGTCCGAGTCATATCTGGTCCGAGGTGTAGATGGTGGACAGAAAGGGAGAGAGGACTGTCCCCTGTGGGGCCCCTGTGTGTCTTGCTACCATGTCCGAGACACAGTTCTGTAGCCTGACATACTGTGGTCGTCTAGTCAGATAGTTGGTGATCCAGGACACCAATGGAGCATCCACCCGCATCTTCGTCAGTTTGCTCCCTAACAGTGCAGGCCGGTTAGTGTTAAAAGCACTGGAGAAGTAAAAAAAACATGACTCTCAGAGCCAGGTGAGCATAGGAACGATGGAGCGGGTGGATGATGGCGTCCTCAACCGCCACCTTTGTTTGGTAAGTGAACTGCCGGAGATCCAGGTTGGGTTTAACCAGAGGTCGTGGGTGAGTGAGCACCAGCCTCTCCAGGGACTTCATGATGTGTGAAGTCAGCGCCACCGCTCTGTAGTCATTGGAGGTGCTGGGGCGCGTCCTCTTTGGTACAGGATCCAGGCAGGATGTCTTCTGCATCCCAGGAACCCTCTCCAGGCTCAGGTTGAAGATGTGCTGGAGTATGCAGCCTATCCAGTACAATGTAAAGATTGGTAAATACAGTACCAATCAACATGGATGTCACCTGCAGGATAATGAGTTGCTTGAATATCTAGATACTGCGTGGCTCCTAGTTAACCCATAATACAGAAAGATGGGGAGTATTCCATCGCAACATTTAAAATCTATTCACATTTTGATCCATTTTTTCCACTTCGGACTTGAAATAATAAAAAAAATGGTGCCGGAAACATAGCGACTCTTGTGTTCTCGTTGAAATCTACCGCTCCTCCTTCTTATATAATTGTGCCTATTTATTGTAAGATTATCTCTGAACTGAACGCACAAAATAGGAATGTCAGTGTACATGCAACAATAGGGTACCATTGAGCCATTCCTAACTTGCAGATGGTGGAAAGGTTTTGCAGTCTCACTTGTTACAGGATGCCCAGCTCTGACCTACTCTTGTAGCCAATAGACGATTGGTGCAGGAGAAAGCCATAGGGCCTTTCAAGCCATTGAATGTGATCACTGCTGATCATCCACAATCAGTACCCCGATTCTGTCTTCTCCCCATATCTCCTGACTCTGCTATCTTCAAGAGCCCTATCTAGCTCTCTCTTGAAAGTTTCCAGAGAACTGCCCTCTGAGGCAGAGAATTCCACAGACTCACAACTCTCTGTGTGAAAAAGTGTTTCCTCATCTCCATTCTAAATGGCTTACCCCTTATTCTTAAACCGTGGCCTCTGCTTCTGAACTCCCCTAACATCGGGAACATGTTTCCTGCCTCTAGCATGTCCAAACCCTTAATAATCTTATATGTTTCAATAAGATCCCCTCTCATCCTTCAAAATCCCACAGTATACAAGCCCAGCCACTCCATTCTCTCAGCATATGACAGTCCCGCCATCCCGGGAATTAACCTTGTGAACCAACGCTGCACTCCCTCAATAGCAAGAATGTCCACAATAGCCACAGTATTTCTATGGTTCTTTATTGTCACATATGCACAGCACAGTGAAATTCTTTTACACAAATGCACACCAGCCATATTTGGCACCATTTACAAAGAAAAAGTCCAAAGTCTGGTCCACATGCTGGAAGAGGTAGAACACCCCAGATCCAGGTTAGCCGCAGGCTGCTGCAGACCCGCGGTTCGACGTCCCTCATCTCTCGCTCGCCCGACCACCTCCTGAGGCCGGCGCTGGAGGCAATACCCCTGGTCCACTCCTTGTGCCCGTAGTTGCCAGTGGCTCCCTCCTCATCTCTCCTGTCTTCGGCGCTTCCGAGCTTCGCAGCGGGAACCTGACATTGCACGTGGCTGCGGGAAGCCCACCAGGTCTTCATTCTTGGCGACAGCAGAGTTTTTGAGCTCATCGTCCGCCGGTTCCGTCCACGTTCTCGACGGGCCGCCGGTTGTTCTTGTCAGCCGACAGGTGCGTCCTTGCTCTCGGAAGGCCACCCGGCTGCCGGGAGCGTCGCTTTATGTGGCTAGTTCAGTTGAGTTCCTGATCAACGGCCACCTACCCTACCCCTACCCCTACCACTGTCAAGACTAGGCAATAAAAAGACTCTTCAATGCTGGAGATCACCATTGCCTGGCATTAGTCTGGTAGGACTATCATTTACCACTTCTTGGCACATCCCTGAATATTGTCTGGGTTCAGAGATACAGCGCCGAAACAGGCCCTTCGGCCCTCCAAGTCCGGGCAGACCAGCGATCCCCGCACATTAACACTATCCTACACACACAAGGGACAATTTTCAACTATACCAAGTCAATTAACCCACAAACTTGTACGTCTTTGGGGTGTGGGAGGAAACTGGAGATCCCAGAGAAAACCCACGGAGGTCACAGGGAGAATGTACAAACTCCATACAGACTAATCACCTGTAGTCAGGATCGAACCCGACTCCCTGGCACTGTAAGGCAACAACTCTACCGCTGGGCCACCTTGCCGCCCCACCTTGTGGGCATTTATTGCTTCATTTGCTGAGTATGAGCAGCTGAATGTTGGCCTTCATCCCCACATCTGCCTGATGAAAGAAGTTGTTGATAAAAGCAGCTGAAGATGGTTGGGCCAGGGACACTGACCTGGGCAACTCCTTCAGTGAACTACTGTGGACTGAGATGACTGGCCCTCCACAATCACTACTTTCTTCCTTCCGCTGAGATCAGACTTCAACCACAGGAGTGTTTTATATGGGATTGCCAATGATTTGCACATTTCCAGGCCTTCTTGATGCCACTATCAAATGCCAAGGGTAGTCATTCTGGTCTCACTTTTCGAATTTGGCTCTTAGCCATGTTTGAAGTAAGGTGCCTTGAGATCTGGAGCTAAATAATCACGGTGAATCCCAAAAGGAGCAACAGTGATCTGACTGCTACTGAATAAGTACCATTTGAGAGCATGGTCGATAAACCATTGCATTATTTTGCTGCTGTTTGAAATAACCAGTGGTAAATTGGCTAGATAAAGTTAATCTGATGAACACCTGAATTTGTGCCCATGTAAATCACTCATTTAATCTCACTTTTATACTGGTAATCTCACATAAGCAATGCGTATTCAAGCTAAAGCAGTCTCAAATCAGAGATAAACTGCATACAATTGTCAAAATATTTAACAACTTCACTCACTCGTAATAGCAGAGGGTCATTGTGTCATACAGTGTGGAAACAGACCTTTCGACCTAACTTTCCGACAACATGCCCTATCTACAGGTAGACACAAAATGCTGGAGTAACTCAGCTGGACAGGCAGCATCTCTGGAGAGAAGGAATGGGTGACGTTTAGGGTTGAGACCCTTCTTCAGCCTGTCCTGCTGAGTCGTTCCAGCATCTTATATCTATCTTTGATTCAAACCAGCATCTGCAGTTCCTCCTACACATTTTGTATGCCCAATCTACACTTGTTTCATCTGCCTGTGTTTGGGCCATATCACTCCAAACCTATCCTATCCATGTACTTGTCTAAATGTTTCTTAAATGATAGCCCCTGCCTCAACTACCTCCTCCAACAGCTCGTTCCATACACCCACCAGCCTTTGTGCAAAAAGGTTACCTCTCAGGTTCGTATTAAATCTTTCCCTCCCCCCAATAGCATTAGCAATTCAGAATTGCAGTCACATATGCAATTTAATGTGATAATTGATTTTGTGTATCAGCTTTACCCCCATAGTTCAGTTGTCTTTGATTCTTGAATCTGAAGTTAGCAAATCTGAATAGAGATGAGAAACACACATAATGCCGGTGAAACTCAGCGGGCCAGGCAGCATCTCTGTATAGAAGGAATGGGTGACCTTTTGGGTTGCGACCCTTCTTCAAACAGTCAGGGGAGAGGGGGTATAGATATTGAAGGGTATAAGCAAGAGAATAACAAGGACGGAGATCAAGGAAAATGTGGAATAGATCATTGACGGCTGAGGGAAGCTAACAATGAGGCATACAAAGATAAAATTCAATCAGGAGGACATGGTTGGAGAACTAGGATGGGGGGGGGATGGAGAGAGGGAAAGCAAGGGTTACTTGAACTTAGAGAAATCAATATTCATACCGATGGAGTGTAAGCTGCCAAAGCGAAATATGAGGTACTGTTCCTCCAATTTGCCTTTGGCCTCACTCTGACAGTGGAAGTGGCCCAGGACAGAGAGGTCAGTATGGAAAAAGGAGGGGGAGTTAAAGTGTTTAGCAACCAGGAGATCATGTAGGTCTAGGCCGACCTACATGAGATGAGAAATATTTACAGTGTATTCTTAGTCTTGCACTGGGCATTGCATACTGTTAGATTCCAAAGATCTTGGGGCAGGCAATGACAAAAGCCTGAGTTCCTAACTGTTTATGGGACTTCAGGAAAGATGGGGAGAGGTTAGTGTGTTCCATACCAGGACATCGGAAATGTCCTCATTCTTTAGGGGTGTTCCATACCAGGACATTGGAAATGTCCTTTCTTTAGGAAACGAGGGTACCCCTCTTCCATTATAGATGAGGCTCACACTAGGATTGCCTCAATATCCCGCAGCTCCGATCTTGCTCCCCCTTACCCCATTAGTAACAAAGACAGAATCCCCCTTGTCCTCACCTTTCACCTCACCAGCCGTCGCATACGGCATATAATCCTCCAACATTTTCGCCACCTCCAACGGGACATCTTCCCATCTCCACCCACAGAGACTGTTCCCTCCGAAAACTCCCTAGTCAACTCGCCCCTTCCCACCCAAACCACCCCCTCCACAGGTACTTTCCCCTGCAACCGCAGGAGATTCAACACCTTTCCCTTTACCTCCCCCCCCCCCCCAAACTCCATTCAAGGACCCAAACAGTCTTTCCAGGTGAAGCAGTGGTTCACTTGCACCTCCTCCAACCTCATCTACTGTATCCACTGTTCCAGGTGTCCACTTCTCTACATCGGCAAGACCAAGCGCAGGCTTGGCGATCGTCTCGCTGAACACTGCATCAGTCCGTCTTAACCTATCTGATCTCCCGGTGGCTCAGCACTTCAACTCCTCCTCCCATTCCCAATCTGACCTTACTGTCCAGGGCCTCCTCCATTGTTAGCATGAGGCCCAGCACAAATTGGATGAACAGCACCTCATATTTTGCTTGGGCAGTTTACACCCCAGTGGTATGAACATTGACTCCTCTAACTTAAGATAGTCCCTTGCTTTCCCTCTCTATCACCTCCCCCTTCCCAGTTCTCCCACCAGTCTTACTGTCTCTGACTACATTCTATCTTTGTCCCGCCCCTCCCTTGACATCGGTCTGACCTAAAACGTCACCCATTCCTCCTTTCCAGTCATGCTGCCTGACCCGCTGAGTTACTCCAGCATTTTGTGTCTACCAGAGGTTAAGAGCAATCCTGGACAGGCATGTTTCAGCAAGGTGTTGATTAAACATAAAACATACAAAATAGGTGCAGGAGTAGGCCTTTCGGCCCTTCGAGCCTGCAACCGCCATTCAATATGATCATGGCTGATCATCCAACTCAGTGTCTTGTATCTGCCTTCTCTCCATACCCCCTGATCCCTTTAGCCACAAGGGCCACATCTAACTTCCTCTTAAATATAGCCAATGAAGTGGCCTCAACTACCTTCTGTGGCAGAGAATTCCAGAGATTCACTATCTGTGTGAAAAATGTTTTCTCATCTCGGTCCTAAAAGATTTCCCCTATATCCTTAAAAAGGGCCTGTCCCGCTTTCACGACCTAATTCACGACCTCTGCTGAGTTTGCCCTTGACTCATACTCGCAGCAGTATGGTCGTCACGAGGTCGTAGGAGGTCGTGATGCTAGTCGTAGGTACTCCTGGCATCAAGTAGGCGTAGGTACTCCTGGCATCAGGCTTGGCATTCTTTCTAGCCTGATGAAAAATGTCCACAAGTAAAAAAGGTCGTGAATTAGGTCATGAAAGTGGGACAGGCCCTTAATGTACATAAGAACATAAAACGGTACAGAACAAGAACAGACACTTCAGCCCACAACGTCTGTGCCAAACACGATGCCAAGATAAACTAATCAGCATGATCCATATCCCTCCATTTTCTGCATATCCGTATGCCTAGCTAAAAGCCTCTAAAATGCTGCTGTCGTATCTGCCTCCACCACCACCCACTGGCAGTGTGTTCCAGGCACTCACCACTGTGTGAAATAAACCTGCCCTGCATTATCTCCTTTAAACTTTGCCCTTCTCCCCTTAAAGCTGTGCCCTCCTGTCTTTGACATTTCTACCCTTGGATTAGGATTCAAGAGACATTACCCCCGTGGAGATTTGATATCTTTGGAAGAAGGAGAAAAGAATCACAAGTAAAATGAGATTCTCCCAAATACAATGGAGTTGATTACAGCGTGATCAACGACCAATCCTGGGAGTAAAATAAAAAAACCTAAACGTTCCAGAACAGCTGAACAGTTGAACAATATTTCAGTACGTAAAGTAGACAGCACCCGTAGTCGGGAACGAACCCGGGTCTCCGGCGCTGCATTTGCTGTAAGGTAGCAACTCTACCGCTGCGCCACTGTGACCGTTGAACTTAATACTATATGCTTTTATCCAGAACCTGTACAAAGATTACCTTTAAGCCCAGACACACACTGTCCCTGATTATCAATAACGAGAATTTACATGTAATCACAGAGAACCAGAATGTTATACAAGGTAGTAATTCTGTTAATTATTACTTTAACAGCGTTTCTTTGCTATTACAGTTGAAGATAAGAATTACTCTTGCAGATATCTTGTTTAATCATTTATTTAAATTACTCTGCACACTGATCGATGTGAAAAAAAAAGTTATTGGAGGAACTCAGCGGGCTAAACAGTATCGATGGAAACAAATTGACAGTCAATATTTTAAGTTAAGACCTTGCAACTGGACTGATCAATGAACTTTGTTAGTCTGGTGACTAACCAGCCTCTGTCAAGTTGAGTTACACGGTAAATCTTGTACAGTGTGGCAAATGGCAATGGGTTACAATTTGACCAAACTGCCAATAATGCAACAATCGAGTCTGGTCCCTCTCCTATAATAAAATGTACTGTCCACAAACCCAGTCAGACTCTGTGTGATCAGGGCAACTGATTGAGACCAAGTTGGTCGGGTCACAAAATATAAGCGTAATATCTCACAGCCAGAACTCCCAACAGCCGGCTCATGCCAGATGCTCAAACATACTCACTATTCCAAGCTTCAGCGCGGAGGAGAATGGAAGATTTTAGTTTAGTTTAGTTTCGAGATCCAGTGTGGAATCGGGCCCTTCGACCCACCGAGTCCGTGCCGACCAGCAATCACCCATACATTAGTTCTATCCTATGCAATCGGGACAATTTTTACGAAGCCAGTTTACCTACAAACCTGCATGTCTTTGGGATGGGGGAGGAACAGAGAAAGCCCACGTGGTCACAGGGAGAACGTACAAACTCTGCACAGACAGCACCAGTAGTCAGGATTGAACCTGGGTATCTGGCGCTGTAAGGCAGCAACTCTACCATTGTGCCACTGTGCAGCCACCCAATATTCAAGGGGGTGTTCAATAATTCTGAAAAAATGCAACCTTGCTACTGACTTTCAGTTCTCCCAGTCTGACGTTGCTCTGGGAATTTGCTTGTTAATCCACTCAGACCAACAGAGTGAATGAAACCTCAACTACCCATCCTTGCTGTTGACAAATCTTCATGTCAAATGACATTGTTCCAGATATCGATTTCATATGCACTGGAAGTTTACTCGAGTCATTTGGGAATTGATTCAGGAATGAGAAATAAAATGTAATGTATTGAAGTTGAAGTAACATTGTAAACATCAGATCCATGCATCAGGAGCACCCAGAAGTCCGAGATAAATGGCGGAATAAATGGATTGCCTGCCTATTGACCTGTCTAGTCAAGGACCTTTGACACCAACTATAGATTCCAAAATACTGGGATACTCAAGAAGTCCAGCAGCCTCTGTGGAAGTCAAAACAGTTAAGACTTCATGGATCTTCATTTGAGGCACAAGTGTTATTTTAGAGATGCAGCATGGAAACAGGCACCTCTGCCCACCAAGTCCACACCGACCATCCATCACCTGTTCATACTAGTTCTACATTGTGCCACTTTCTCAACCACTCCCTACACACTACAGGCAATTTACAGAGGCCAATTAACCTACAAAAACCCGCATGTCTTTATGATGTGGTCGGAAGCCAGAGCCCCCAGAGGAAACCCATGCAGGGTTTCCCTTGCAAACCCAACTGGGAAAATGTGCAAACTCCACACAGGCAGCACCCGAGGTCAGGATGGTTACCCCTCAGATCTCTGGATATAGACACAAAATGCTACAGTAACTCAGCAGGGCAGGCAGCATCTCTGGAGAAAAGGAATAAGTGATGTTTCGAATCAAGACCCTTCTTCGCCTCAGTCTGAAGCAGGGTCGCAACCTGAAACATCACCTAATCCTTTTCTCCAGAGATGCTGCCTGACCTGCTGAGTTACTCCAGCTTTTGTGTCTATCTTTGGTGTAAACCAGCATCTGCAGTTTTGTCCTACACATGGGTTTCTGGAGCTCATAAGGTCATAACGAATAGGAGCAGAATTAGGCCATTTGGCCCATCAAGTCTACTCCGCCATTCAATCATGGCTGACAATCTCCCTCCTAACCCCATTCTCCGGCCTTCTCCCCACAACCTCAGAAAATCTGTACTAATCAAGAATCTCTGCCTTAAAAATATCCACTGACCTGGCCTCCACAGCCTTCTGTGGCAAAGAATTCCACCCTCTGACTAAATACAGTTCTCATCATCTCCTTACTAAAAGAACGTCCTTTAATTCTGAAGTTATGACAACTAGTCCTAGACTCTCCCACTAGTGGAAACGTCCTCTCCAGATCCACTCTATCCAAGCCTTTCACTGTTCTGTCTGTTTTAATAAAGGTCCCACCTCATTCTTCTAAACTACAGCGAGTACAGGCCCAGTGCCGACAAACGCTCATCATAGGTTAACCTACTCATTCCCAGGATCATTCTTATAAACCTCTTCTGGACTCACTCCAGACCCAGCACATCCTTCCTCAGATATGATGCCCAAAATTGCTCACAATATTCCAAATGCGGCCTACCCAGCACCTTATAAAGCCTCAGCATTACATCCCAGTAAGGAACTGTGAGGCAGCAGGTCCACATCTGCCCACTGTGCCACCATAAGAGACTACCAGCATGTCTTGTCCCACCGGGCCAGAACACCCTCGACCACTGTTAATAGTGTTACTGTGCTGGCCTGTGCCTGTGGAACCATGCAGTCTGTGTCGGACACAAGATGGCAAAAGTGGAGCAGGCATCAGCCATTTTGATCCGCAAACTGCCCCGCTGTGAGATACCCTTTATGCTCACAATTAATACTCAAAGACTAAATCCTGGAAGCAAGAGATTTCTTTATTTTACGAGTCTGCAGACCGGGTGCCTCTCCAACTCGAGACACACTGAAGCCAGAGAGATCATCCCCCTTTATACACAAAATCTTACATTCAATCTCCCCTCCGGACCTTTCTCCAATCAGGGTCGGAGGTGTACAATCTGTAGGTACAACCCACCGTACATCCCCTCGCACCTCCCATATCATACATTGCATGTTCAAACATGTTCATGGTAATGAGCAATTTCTTGACCAGGGGTGTGTTGTAATATTCATTTATTCTATTAAGCATGCTCAATTGCTCATGACCTGGCCCAGTTTTACTCACCTCCTAGTGAACCCTCTCAGTTTTCCTATATCAGTACTAAAGCTAAGCTATAGTGACAGGGGTCCCATCTATCACTCCTTTCCACTGATAGGGATCTCTCTACATCACCCCCTTCTCTAGCTATACAATGAATCTCTTCTTACTCAAGGCCTCAAGGATGGGTCTGGCAACCTTCAGACACTGCTGTCAGAATCCTCTCTCCAGCCCCTCTCTGTTTGAATTCTCTTTAAAACTCCTTTCTTTAATAGGGTTTAATCACTTTATCCCTCACAATCCTCCCTTTTTCTTTTGCTACGCATACACTGATTAAACCCTCATTTTAAGTTCCTTCAATTCGAACTGACGTAACATCGTCCTAACCTTCTCCTCCTGTAAATCATAAACTTCCCCTGGCCGCATTATCATTATTTTCTGTATTTCCCCTTTCTCTCCCATAGGCATGACTACAGCCTGCATCTGACTTATACTTCTGGTAATAAGTTCCCTAAAACAAGGGATACAACAGGGGATAAAGATCAGTCCAGCCACTGCACATAGAAACACAAGTCCCACCGTTCTCCACCATGTTCCTCCGAGGATAGAATCCCACCATTGGGTTCCCATAATCAAATTCCACTTTTGTATTGGAACATGCGCCAACTTCCGGATCCCTTCTGATATGTCCATCACTGCCTGTCCATTATCATCGATGTTCAAACAGCAATTAGAGAGGTTGAATTTCCCGCATACCCCTCCTTCTACTGCCAGGAGATAATCTAGGGCTAACCTGTTCTGGTATATTGCTGCTCTCATCTGCGTCTGCTGCTTTGCCAGCATCTCCAGCGCCCCCGCAGTTTGGTTGGTAATTACCTCCAGTACTGCCTGAAGCCTTATGATCCGGTTTAACATGTATACTGGTGTTCGGTAGCCCCAGGATCCATCCTGTGCCCAGGTGGCTGGTCCGTAGTATGAGATGATTCTTGCTGGTGGCCACTCATCATCTTCCCATTCTCCAATGTCTATTTTCCTCTTTTTCCGATATAGGTCATCAAATACAGGTGTTCCTAACGACCGGCCTTCTTTGGGGTTTAACAGGAAGAATCCAGGTTGTACCAGTCCAATAAAACAAGTCCCACTCCAATTCATCGGTAACACCGAGTATGCCTTGTATCCGCATATCCATAACAGTCCTTCAGGGGCCGGTCCACTAGAGGCAACCTTGTTCCATATATCTCGCAATACTGGGATCCCTGATAAGGGTTATTCCCGGTGCAGTTCCATAGTCCGGCTGATTCCACTCCATCAATTTCCATCCGGATAGCGCAGTTTTTCCCATATTTCTTAGTTAGATATCATTTAGGCTCCTCTGGCCACCACACTCGGGACTGATTTGGCCACTGGGTGACGATGCGCTGGCAGGGGCTGCTGCCTACTAGGACGGCATCCTTTGCCCAGGGCCTAGCGATACACTCAGTCCCGACCGGAGCATCTGTCAGGACCCATACCTGGGGATCTCGGTCTTGTCCAATTGTCAGGTTCCACCCATCAGGTCCCATATTTCAACAATGGATCCTCTCCACGGCCAGCGTGAATTCATCAGTGGTCCTCCGCAGACCCAACAGTTAGTCACATTCAGGGTCCCAGCTATCCGGGTGGCCAAGTCCACAAACAGGTTTTTTCCTCCTTCAGGGATTTCGATCTGCTTCTTGATTTCTTCGTACAGTGTCTGGTGCACTTGAGGCTGAGTATGTGGGGGAGGGGTAGGCTTAGTGACTACTACCTTAGTAACCTCTTTTATTACTTCCTCCTTCGTCTTATCTATTGCCCCTTTTATGATCTGAGAAGGGAAAACTAACTGTACACAAACCCATCTCTCTCCCCTTGGGCAGGTAACGGCCCCAAACTTCCCTATATACCCCCTATTGCCTGCCATCAAATACTCCTTTCCCCCCTCTTTACAAATGATTCTATTCTTTCGGTCATGGCATGCTTTATTCACATGGGAATGATAGGTAAATGATCTGGTTATTACCCCTCTGTATTGAATAGGATGATAACATTTATCACAATTATTAATACCTTTTACAACAATTACATACAAAGCAAACAATAACACAACTGCTCCTTTCATACTGTCAGTTATACATTCAATGCTTTTCTTTTTAAAATTACCGTTAGGGGTTTACTTCCCGGCTTCACCGTCCACTGTTCCTCCTCCTCAGGAACGGGTGGATCGACGGGTCCTTTAACCCAGATCGCGTGGGTCCACCCTTTTTCTTTTGTTCATATTGCTGTCTCGGTTGTCAGCAATACTAGGTACGGTCCAGTCCACCTGGGCTGGAGTTTCTCCTCCTTCCAATTTTTGACCAGTACCCAGTCGCCGGCCTTTACAGCATGTATTGGAAAGTCAAGTGGCGGGCTTTGAGCCAATAATCCTTTCGCTTTTAATTCTGTAAGGGAACGGGACACTGCCAGTAAATAGTTCCTCAAGAATACATCACCTCCCTCAAAGGTTGGTGTGCCTTCCACCTTCCCAAAATAAGGCAATCCAAACAACATTTCATAGGGAGACAATATCCTTTCGTGGTGCCGTCCGTATTCGCAATAGAGCAATTGGTAGACATTTAGTCCAGGGTAACCCCGTCTCCTCCATTAATTTAGTTATCTGTATTTTTAGAGTGGCATTCATCCGCTCCACTCTCCCCGAACTCTGGGGGTGCCATGGAGTATGCAGCTTCCAGTTTATTCCCAAGGCGCGACAAATTAATAGGTGCACCTTGGAAGCAAAATGTGTTCCTCGATCTGAGTCTATGGATTCAATTACTCCATATCGTGGGATGATTTGTTCCAGCAATATCTTAGTAACTGCCTGGGCAGTGGCATTTATCGTGGGAAATGCCTCTACCCACCTGGTGAAGTGATCCACTATAACTTGAAGATATTTCCACTGCTGTACTTTTGGTAATTCTGTGAAGTCTACCTGTATTCTCTGGAAGGGTCTAATGGCCAATTGTTGTCCTCCCCCTGGGACAGCTCTCATTACCTTCTTATTCACCTTCTGACACACTACACAACCAGACACCGCCTGCTTGGCTAAAGTATAAATGCCTCTACAGGCATAAGTCCGTAGTATCGTGTCGCACAGAGCCTGAGCTCCCCAGTGCGATTGCGAATGTAGTTGTCTAATCAAATCCCTCGTCAATCCTTTAGTAATTATTTGTTTTTTTTGTCCGGGGAGTGCCGGGCACCCAACTCATTCATTTTATCTTCCTCCTCCCGCGAGAATACAGGTATCTTCTCTATTCCCTCTCTCAACGGTATCAGAGACAGCATTTTTACCGTTCCTTCTGTCGCTGCTGTCTTAGCGGCACTATCGACTGCCCTGTTCCCTCTAGCTTCCAGCGAATTCCCTCTCTGGTGGCCTGCTACATGGACCACCGCTATTCTTTCTGGCAATTTTAGTGCTTCCAAAGCTTTCTCAATTAACTGTTCATGAGCCAACTCTTTCCCTCTGGCTGTAATCATCCCTCTTTCTTTCCAGATTTCCCAAAGGTGTGTACCACCCCAAAGGCATACTTGGAGTCCGTATACACAGTTCCTTCTTTCCCTTTCAATAGTTCCAATGCCCTCAGTAATGCATACAATTCACACGTTTGCGCGGACCAACTTCCTGGTAACCTGCCTGCTTCCACTTTTTCAAACCCTTCTCCGGTTATTATAGCATACCCACTATACCTTTTTCCGTCTATGCATCGGGAAGAACCATCAATAAACCATCTTTCCCCTGTCTCAAGCGGTCGTTCTTCTAAATCTTCCCTACTCTTTGTCTGAAGTTCTATTATCTCACTACAATCATGTTCTGATAACTCCCCTTCCTGCTCAGCACCTGCCGAGTACAAAAACTGAGAGGGATTTAGGTTTTTATCCGTTACTATGGTCAAATCATTCTTTTCCATAAGTATAACCTCATACTTCAAAATTCTAGAATCCGTCAACCACCGACTGGACTTCTGAGTTAGTATCGTCCGGACCGTGTGGGGAGTGGACACCACCAGAGTTCCTCCAAACGTCAATTTTCTACTTTCTTCCACTAACACCGCTGTCATCACTTTCCCTTCTACCCCTGAGATTCTAACTTGTTTTTTCCCAATCTCATTCCTTCTGGTACCTTAGTTATACTCGATCTTTCTGCTCCCGAATCTACCATAAATATCATATCCTCTCCCTGGGGTCCTAATTACAAATTTACCAGAGGTTCCCGTGTGTATCCCATACACCCCAGGGAGCGGAACCCCTGACTCCCCTATTCTTCCTCCATGAGTGCATACGACTGCACCTCCCGTCGTCGCTTAGGACATTCCCTCTTGAAATGACCCTTCTCTTTACAATAATAACACCAGGGTGGCCCCGTGTACCACCCTCCTGATCCTTGTTCCTTGTTTTCCCGGGGACCCCAACTTCGGTCCCTCCATTCACCTCCTCCTCGTCCTCCAATACTACTTGCTGTACTGCTTGCAACATCATTTTTGCCTTTCCCTTCTGTTTCTCCTCATCCCGTCTTACATATACCTTTTGAGCCTCTGTTAACAACTGATTCAATGGTTTTTCATTCCAACCTTCCAATTTTTCCAATTTCTTTCTAATATCTGGCCATGATTTTGTTACAAAATTAACCTTCAACAACTGCTGACCTGCGGTCGTATCAGGGTCTATCCCCAAATACTGCTGGACATGTTTCCTTAACCTTTGTAAAAACACTGTTGGAGGTTCGTCCTTGTTCTGCTGATTTTCAAAAGCCCGTTCGAAATTCTGTCCCTTGGGAACGGCTTCTCTGATTCCCTTGATTGTTATCTCCCTTGAGATCTCTCACACTTCTTCTGTTTGGTTACTCCAATTCGTGCCGTAATGGGATATTTTACTGCTCTCGCTTTAATCCTGTAACCCCTTCTCCTGCCTGTCTGACCATCTGTCTTTCTTCTGAAGTAAACAAACTTCCCCTTATTGACATCATTGTCTGCCAACTCCTTTTTTTTCTGGGCCCCATTAATTTATTACCCTTCTCCAACCAGAATGTTTATCTAAACAAACCATAAAAGCTGCTTGTTGTTCAGCAATTAACTTATTTCTAATTTTGTTCAAACCATTCCCCCTACAATTCCCAAATTCCAATTCCTAGTTTAAATACATACGACTAACAATTTTCCAAATTAACTTTACTGAAAAGAAATCTATAGAAGCCAAGCAACCTACATTTTCCAACTTCCCCTTTTTAAGTTGCGATGCTACAAAGCGTTGTCCGTTACCTTACAATAACTTCCCCCATTGCTTACAATTCCTTAAAGGAACACACACACAACCCTTACAACATGTGGCCCACAGCAAACAAACCTATCACATATACAAACTTCCTCATTCATACAAAACCGTTTTTTACACACACATTACATTAGTTCCATTCTTACTTCAATGAGATTGTTTGAAACAACTCAATATTTTTCATAAAAACATTTTTGGCCCTAGGAACTGATCTATTTGTTCAGCCAGTCCCAAGGGGTCTTCCAATAAACTTTTCATCTCCTTTTTAAAGTTCCTCACCCCCATACTGGTGAGAGGCACATAGTTTCCTTACTCTTACCCCAGGTGTTCCCTTCACCCCATCCAACATTCGCCCCAACGGACTATCGGGCGGAATGTTAGGCTCCATATCAGTATGACCCTCATCCCGGTTCCACGGACCCTTACTCCTCCCGTTCCGGTTTCCCATTACCTTGTCGGACTATTCCCGTCCAACAAACCCCGGTCGCCCAGGCAATACTTAATAGTCGTTTTTCTTACCTGGGTCCTGTGCACAAGAATCACTCGACCGTCCCGTACGTATTTACCTTACACCCCCTCTTGCTTCCTGAGTCTTTTCAACCGAATATCACTCGCTCAAACTGCTGATGGCAAGCAAGGAGATCAGAGACTGCTGAAATCAGCAGGGTGCACCTTCCCCTCCTTCTTTGCCTCCACCAAGCAGCCGGAGTGGCGATCCCGGACGAGCCCCCAATTTGTGAGATACCCTTTATGCTCACAATTAATACTCAAAGACTAAATCCTGGAAGAAAGAGATTTCTTTATTTTACAGTCTGCAGACCGGGTGCCTCTCCAACTCGAGACACACTGAAGCCAGAGAGATCATCCCCCTTTATACACAAAATCTTACATTCAATCTCCCCTCCGGACCTTTCTCCAATCAGGGTCGGAGGTGCGCAATCTGTAGGTACAACCCACCGTACATCCCCTCGCACCTCCCATATCATACATTGCATGTTCAAACATGTTCATGGTAATGAGCAATTTCTTGACCAGGGGTGTGTTGTAATATTCATTTATTCTATTAAGCATGCTCAATTGCTCATGACCTGGCCCAGTTTTACTCACCTCCTAGTGAACCCTCTCAGTTTTCCTATATCAGTACTAAAGCTAAGCTATAGTGACAGGGGTCCCATCTATCACTCCTTTCCACTGATAGGGATCTCTCTACATCACCCCCTTCTCTAGCTATACAATGAATCTCTTCTTACTCAAGGCCTCAAGGATGGGTCTGGCAACCTTCAGACACTGCTGTCAGAATCCTCTCTCCAGCCCCTCTCTGTTTGAATTCTCTTTAAAACTCCTTTCTTTAATAGGGTTTAATCACTTTATCCCTCACACCCGCCATTCAATTTGATTATAGCTGATGAGCACCATAACTCAACTTTGCTTTCTGCCAGTTATTTATTCCAAAAAGATGCCCTCCTCCTCCAACCCTGTTGATGTCTAATTTTCACACCTCACACTTCCTTATCTCTGTGTCTCCCTCTCCCCTGACTCTCAGTCTGAAGATGGGTCCTGACTCAAAACGTCAGCCATTCCTTCTATCTAGAGATGCTGCCTGTCCCGCTGAGTTACCCTAACATTTTGTGTCTATCCTCCTCCTCCAAGTTACAAATAAAGGTGCTAAATAATCGAGAAGCAGACACAAGGAACTGCAGATGCCGGTTCACACAAAAAGCCATAAAGTGCTGGAGTAATTCACCGGGTTGGGCAGCATCTCTGGAGAACATGGATAGGTGATGTTTTGGGTCAGAAGGGCTATGGCTCTCTGTTCTCCAGAGATGCTGCCTGACCCGTTGAGTTACTTCAGCATATACTCTCCTCTCCCACTAAGCCAGCAAATAGTTGAAGGTCATAAACATAGAAAATTAGGTGCATTCGGCCCTTCGAGTCAGCACCATCATTCAATATGATCATGGCTGATCATCCAAATTCAGTACCCCTTTCCTGCTTTTTCCCCATATCCCTTGATGATGATGATGATGATGATGATGATTCTTCTTCCATTAGTCAAAACAGGGCGGACCACGTGAAGGTTGAAATCTTCCACCCGTCCCTTGATTCCATTAGCCTTAAGAGCTAAATCTAACTCTCTCTTGAAAACACCCAGTGAATTGGCAGATAATTCCACAGATTCACAATTCTGAGTGATAAAGTTTCTCCTCATCTCATTAGTAAATGGCCAACCCCTTATTCTTACCACCCCCTGGTTCTGGACTCCCCCAACATGGGGAACATTTTTCCTGCATCTAGCCTGTCCAATCCCTTCAGAATTGTATGTTTCTATAAGATCCCCTCTCATCCTTCTAAATTCCAGTGAATATAAGCCCAGTCGACCCATTCTTTCATCATAAGTCAGTCCCGCCATCCTGGGAATTAACCAGGTTAAGTCTCATAATGTCCTTCCTCAAATTAGGAGACCAAAACCACTTCAGCACCACTCTGGGGTAAACAATCCCAGAGAGTCACCAGCATTGTGAGGACGAATTCCTCCACACCTCAGATGTGCCCCCTCATCCCATTATCGAGATGCATAAAATCATGAAAGGCATGGAGACTGGGCAGTCTTTTTTTACTTGCCCAGGCCCCAGGCACTACCCTGAGCTGGTTCGTCTCCTACCTCAAAGATAGGAGTTTCTCTACAAACATAGGCAACTCTTTCTCCTCCCCAGCTAGCCTCTGCTGCGGGGTTCCACAAGGCTCCATCCTATGCCCCATTCGATTCTCCCTGTATATGCTCCCCTTAGGCCAAGTCATTCAAAGGCATGGCATTTCCTTCCACTGCTATGCAGACGATACACAACTCTATCTCCCCCTGAAACCCAACAACCGATCTAATCTTCTCAGCCTTAATCACTACCTCGAGGATATGAAGTGTTGGATGGTCCAGAACTTCCTCCAACTAAATGAGAGTAAGTCTGAGGTCAACCTACGCGGTCCCTCGGACTCAATCAAAACGATAGCAGGCAGCCTTGGAAGCCTTACCCCATTACTCAAACCTCACGTCAAAAACCTTGCCGCGATATTTGACTCAGCATTGAAATTTGACAAACAAGTCAATGCTGTAGTAAAAGCTAGCTTCTTCCAGCTTTGGACGAAAGCTAAAATAAAACAATTCCTCCAATTTGATTTCCTTGAAAAGATCATCCACTCATTTATCTCCTCCCGCCTTGATTACTGCAACTCCCTGTCGCATCAGCCAATCATCCCTGTCCCGCCAGCAATTGATCCAAAACGCCGCAGTGAGACTCCTGACGGGTACCCGAAAAAGGGACAACATCACCCCGACTCTGGCCTCTCTCCACTGGCTCCCTGTGCGGTTCCGAATCAATTTCAAGCTCCTTCTTTATGTATACAAACCCCTTAACGGGCTTGCCCCCACCTACATCAAAAATCTGCTAACCCACCACACCACCTCCAGGTCCCTCAGATCGGCCGACTTGGGGTTACTGACCATCCCGCGGTCTAGGCATAAGCTCAGGGGCAACCGTGCCTTTGCGGTTGCAGCTCCTAGACTGTGGAACAGCATCCCTCTTCCCATCAGAACTGCCCCCTCCATCGACTCTTTTAAGTCGAGGCTTAAAACTTATTTCTACTCTCAAGCCTTTCTTGAGGTCCTCTGAGGAAGCGCTGTATGTAGTAATGTTACAAAATTTTGAGATTTTAAAAATCAAGTCTGCAATTTATCCCATCAGATAAAGCATAAAAAGAAGTTTAATTTGACACCTAATTTACTTTCATATCTTCAGTATTAAAAAAGTTATGGCCATTTTCATACTCGGAAATTAGCATCTTGTTCCCCATTGCCTTTCCATTGACTTAACTCAAAAGCTGTGATCTAGGACAGTCAAAAGCCCATAACTTTCTTAAAAGTTAAGAGAACGCAATGAAATTTTCAGTTATTATAGATTGAAGCATTCTGAAACAAATATGAAACAATCTTACTTGGATGACCTGAAATTAAAGCATATAATTAGTTAGTTACCTAATTGTAGCTAATTACAAAATTCAATTACTAGATCTAAACATCAATCCATTTCGTAAGAAAAGATAAAGATTTTTAAATTGCCTAAGTGTCCAAATAACATTCACACAATAATTCACAATATAACATGATTTTTTAATCTCATTTTCATAAATTTATAGGCCAAATGGAAGGAATTTAGTGTTTAATTCCTGTAAATTAATGGCCATTTAAATCAACTTGCGAGTGGGTTTTAGTGGAATGCGGTGGATTAGAACGTTGCGATTTGCGGAGAAGTCGGCAGGAAAAATACTGCTGGTTCTTATTTTTTTTTTGTCCACATTTCGCAACATGAAAATGTGATTAAATGCCTCCTAAGAAGCACGTTTATATGTAAAAAAATAAACTGTGTACTTTATTTTCTCCCCTACGTAAAATCCTTCCCGTTGTCGGCGCTCACAGCTTCAGAAGATTTTTAAATTACTCTAGCTAATAAATAATGTAATTTAAAAATACCTTCATAAATCAAATGTCGGAGCGATTTTTCTTCTGTAACGAAATCCCCTGACATGGATTGATTTGCCCTGTCTGTAGAAAAACGGTACTTTAAACACGTCCCCCTCTGAAAGGCGCCAAAGTCACGCACACGGGGAGCGGCAGAACTGCAGCGCTGCTCAAGGTAAGTTTTGTAACATACCTACTGTATGTATGCATCTATGTATGTATTGTTGCTATCTATGTACCACTGTTTGTAGCACGTTAGTACCTGCACCAATGTAAAGCACTTTGGTCAACAAGAGTTATTTTTAAATGTGCTATAGAAATAGAATTGACTTGACTTGACATCAACCTGCCAGAGGAGAGCACGCAACCAACGTCCATTCAGTCTGTCCTAGCACCGCGCTTCCACCCAACCTACTGCTGATTGGGCGGCGGGTCTAGGGCTCTCCTCCAATCGCACGCCATGTTGAAGGCAGTCCACCAATCAACGTGAACGTTGAAGACTCTTGTCCAATCAGCCAACACTTTCTGAAGACAGGCACCCAAATGGTCAGCATGCCAAAGGATATAAGCCAATCAGACACCACCTGCTGAAGACTTATGTCCAATTGGATGTTACCTTAAAGGCGATGGACCAAGCAGACGCCACCTTGAAGGCTCCCAACCAATCAGAGGCCAGGACGCGGTGTGGCCCGCGCTCGTCCCGCCCCCGCGCCCCAGTGACCGTTGAGCGCGAGACTTGGCCCCGCGTCGCCGCGAGCGAGGGATGAGCTGTCGCGAGAGGCTGGCGAGTAAGGGGGCGGGGGGGCGGGTTTAAAGGAGGGAGCGGTTCTGAGGTGATGCAGTAGCAGCAGACGTTGGGCGTGTCTTGATCGGTCGCGGTGGCGTCAGCGGTGGGCGTGTTCCGACGTGGTGACGACAGCGGTGGGCGTGTTCCGACGTGGTGACGACAGCGCAGTCTCTCGCGTGGAGGAGGCGACGGCGGCGGGTGGGCACGTGTGGCCGGCGGTGTGAGTGGAGCGGAGCGGAGCCCGGGGGCTAAGCGGCGCCACTGCGGCAGCGTGAGTACCCCGCTCCCGGCTACCGACAGCCCGCCTGCCGGCTGGGCCACGGAACGCCTCGGCTTCCCTGCTAGGGGGTGGGAGTCTGTCCGCCCAACCGTCCTGGCTCCGTGCTACACTGCGCCCCGGCTTTGCGGCCTGTTCCCCCCACCCCGCCGCTGGTTACCAGCCTCCCTCTCCTGCCATTCCCCCAGGACTGTGGGGCTGAAGGGCCACGGCCGCCGCCCCCCCCCCTCCCTGTTTCGTAGTGACCACGGAATGCTCGCCTCACTCGGCGCCCCGGATTTGCGGCCTATCTCCCCCCGCCCCCGTTCGCCGGACGCCCCGGTTACCGGCCTCCTTTCGCCGTCTCCTCACAGAGTGTGGGGCTGAAGGGCCGGCGGCGGCGCTCGTCCCCTCCGTCGCAGTGACCCCAGGCTGCCGAGCCCAAGGTCGGCCTCGGGCCTCTGCTCTGGAGCCCGGGGGTTCCCAGGGAGGTCCCGCCGCCACCCCCGGGAGGATGAGGAGGGGGGTGGGTCCTCCGACTGGAGCGGAGCCACAAAGCCGTCCTTTGACACCCGCCTCCCCGGCCTTCCTTGTTCCTCCGCGGGCACCGGTGGAGGTCACCGGACTGCCCCCCGTTCACCTTCAGTGGCTGAGCCGCACAACACATCCCCGGTATTGACCAGGTCCAGCGGCCGTTGCCTGGTGCCAAGTCCTGGGGGCAGGTGGGGTGAGAGGCTGGGCTCCTCCCAGGGATTGATGCTCCTCGCACACCACTTAGTCTTGAATCAACTAGGAGCCACTCTTCAATGATTCATATATTTTCTTTAGAAGAGATTAGGTTTAGTTGATAGTTAAAACAACTGACTTTAAATCTTAGGGCAGGGAAGCCTCCAGTTCTCCCTGGAACTTGAAATAAAGCTTATGCTATGTTTAGTTAATTGGTCTCGGCGCGCAGGCATGTTGCTATTTCCCCTAAGTACAGTCTTGCTGCTTTATATTAGTTTCCTTTTTGTTTGCGAGTGGCAGTTTGCAAAGTTAGTGTGCATGGCTGTTGCCTGCAATTAGTCTGTCAATGCTTTGTTGCTGTCCTAAGGTTAAAGTGGCACAGCATCTCCACATTCAAGTCAAAGGCAGTTTATGTTGCTCTGTGGGCTGACTCTTTTGGCACATGGTTGCTACCCTTTGCCTATAATGCACCAGCTGCCTGTCCTTCTGTAAAGGTCTTGTACCTCTTGCTTTAACGTATGAGTTGATCTTTCAGTGCAACGATGACTTCTAACTGCCAGTTGTACACTGCATTAACACAGCAGTGTCTTGAATCTTGGAAAAGCTGTCTTTGGTGAACTTTTTAAGCATTATGTTCAAAATAGTAGCTGGAAAATACTGACCTCCATATAGTTGACAAATCACTGATGTTGAGCACTTTAATATTATTATTGGCTCACATTACCCTGATGTTATATTTAAGTGACATAACTAGTTGTATCCAAGGTTTTTCTCCTGTCTAACCAGTTTTGGAAGAGCAACATCTTTAAATGTTTTCTTTCTTTTTTTTACCAACTAAAGCGAGGATTCCAAACCTGGGGTAAATTTCACCTACCCAGGGGGTAAATTTGTTGATTCTGAATTTGTACATTTTTTCTCACTGACTGTTTGGTTCTGGTTTTCTTGTATCTGTTCATCATTAGTTCATAAATAAGTGAATTAACATTGTTATGTGCTATTAAAGTTGGCAGGGGTAAACGGGACAATGCGTGGAACCCCTGAACTAAAGGGAAGTGTTCCTTTGGAACCAAGTTAAACATGTTTCTGTCCAAATTTGGCATATGTCATACTTATTTTGACTGTTACACTTTGGTGTTCTTGGCCCAAACCTTGCAATATGTGTGTCTTTGTGACTTAAACACTGTGCATAAACCTCAGTTTCAATTTTTAAGTTGGTACTGCAGGTGGTGGAAAACTAAAGCTGAGATGTTGGAAGCATTCCAATGAGGCAGCATTTTGAATGCAATAGTTCATGTTTCAGACCATGACTGTTTCATTAGGGACTTCTGGATTTGTATAACTAAAACCTGAAGAGATTAACAGTTGGAGGGAAGAAGTTGTTATTTTACTCCTGAGTTAATTATTGGGTAAACTTGAGGTTATGGATGCAGTGGGCAATCCTGTGGTTTAGTCATTGGCTATCTTTGGGCAGTCTTGCGTCACCTGTTTAATGTGCATGGACACCTGATGCCCAGAGTTCCCCAGCTGTCCCTGGTTGTACAGTTACTATACTTACTAAAAGACATTGGTAACTGATAGGTAGGTATTCTCTTGTGGTTGAGACTGATCTGTGCATGGAGGGGTGTATGATGACTGTTTTTCACACCAGGTGTCTGAGACATTTAAAAAAAAAAAAAAAAAATTAATGCTCCACTGCATGAAATCTCACCTTCAATTATCTTTTCGAAAGTACATTTCTCAACTGCTCGAGCAACTTTTTGAAAGTTCTTCCATGTTTGCTCTGGATCAATACTAATGGCTGCACACAATGACTTGGGACTGTGCCTCATTGCTGGCCCATTGGCAATGATGGAATTTTTATTCCATTAATGAGATCTAGCTCTTCACTGTGCTTGTGATATGTCTTTTATGTCTTTTTGCTTTGGAAGGATGGTAGCTGGTGGTAGATTCAAGTGTTTGCCATCTTTTTTGTTTAATTCTTGCAGTCCTTTCGCCCTCCACTTCGGCTTCTGCATGTGTTTATCCCTCTGCACTGTGGAGCTCTTCTGAAGCTATGGTGAAATGGTTTCAATGGAAATCAATATGGGATTGCTGCTAATGTGCAGAGCACATCAACTGTTCACCACATCAGAGATTGTTGGTCATCCTAGGTCAGAACATTGTTGTATTTGGTAGTGTCCTGGTGTAGCCATCTTCAGTTGCTGCTTCAGAAGTGGAGATGTTTGCTGATCTGATTGTAGAGCTTGCAAATGCTCATAAAATGAAGCAGTCTGTCTCCATGCATCAAGATCTACATTACATTGTGTAGAGACAAAGTGCTGGCATAACTCCGGGACAGGCAGCATCTCTGCAGAGAAAGAATAGGTGACATTTTGGGTCGAACTTTACATTTGTGTGTCACTTGTTTAGTGGTGAATAATGTGCTCTTTTCCACTGCATCATAGCTGCCATGTGTACCTGCACAAAATGTGCAGCTGTTTTCTTTTCTCCAAGGCCACTCTAACAGCAGCTCCCAAACCCATGGCATTAACAGCAGCAGGTGTGTGGAAGCACCTCCATTTTCTGCTTCCTCTCCATATCACATATCTTTGCATGAAAATGTCCTTTCGTTATCGCTGCATCTAAGTCCTGCCACTTCTCCAACAATTCCATGGGAGTGTTTTTACCGGGGGACTAGTAATTTGAGAAAATTGCTTATCAATATCATGTTCTTTGTATGAATTAAAGGCAAGAGGGACTATGAATTCCCCTCTGATTACTGATGTAACTACTTTGCATTGTTCAGTAGCCTGTTTTGTCTGTCGGGCAGTTCTTAACTAAGTTATTTAGTATTATGATTCTGTTCAGTTCGTTAGTGTGAGTGTACCAGATGAACATTCAAAATGGGTTTCATTTTGGAGTACTTTGTCTTTTTGACCATCATTTAAACAAAAAAAAATCTTATACCTTGATGGTCTACAACTCAATGGTATGAACAATGAATTTTAGATTTTCAGGTAGTCCTTATTTCCTTGGCGCAACGGTAGAATTGCTGTCTTACAGTGCCAGGGACCCGGGTTTGATCCTGACTACGGATGCTGTCCATGCGGAGTTTACACTTTCCGTCACTCGTGGGTTTACTCCAGGTGCTCTGATTTTATTCCTACGCTCCAAAGACGTACAGGTTTGTAGGTTAATTGGCTGCGATTAAAATTATAAGTTGCTCCTTGTGTGTAGGATAGGGCTAGTGTGTGGGGATCATTGGTTGGCACACTCTTGGGCCAAAGGGCCTATTTCCACGCTGTATATCTAAACTAAGCCACAATCAAATTTAGGTGATTGATGAGCCGGTGAACAATTGATTTCTTGTGCTGTAGAATTGAGAAGGTACCATGACTTGAAGGTGGAAAACTATGTTTCGCTAAGTGTGACAGTCAGTTGGGGGTGTTGAGAATTTGTTAATGAAGAAACAGCAGTTTTAGTGGGGTGAAGTCTGCTCGTTGGTCACCTATGATCACATTGTTACTTGCTGAACAGGCTGTGTTTTTGTAGGCAGTTCATTAAGCAATCTAAAATTGTCCCCAGACCTTTTCACAAGAAACTAGTCTTCTTGGCTAAGGCGGGTTACAAAGCAGGCTTCAGATGAACATGCAATGTGATGATTGCTGGCACCAGTCAACATTTGGGATGGCATCATTTGAGCTAGTCGATACAGTAAATATTTTGTGAATCACTGGCCGTACTTTGTGACCCATAAAATTGCAAGTAATGGGCAAAATTAATCCTGCAAGTGAAATCATGAGCTTATATCCCCTTTGATTTTTCTCTCAGATATGCAAATACCTTAGTGCCACCAAGTTGCTTGTCCTTGAAGTGACTTGTAGGCAGCCGTTTGCATCTGAAAGCATCAATGGTGTTTGGTTTAAAAAGAACCTTGAAAAACGTGTACTAGTTTCAAAGGTTAGGCAGCGCATGTAAACATTGTTCAAAGAGCTGGCTTATTCCGAAGCTGATTGTGGAACTAGACTGAAATTGAAGGTTTTTTTTGCATTGAAAGGAGTGAATGGTGCGGGTCGGTGTGAAATGGCTATGCTGTTCCTCATGCATTGTGCATAGCACTTGGAGACCACTTCATGATCCATTTCCCCTGTACCACTTTCTGCTTTTATTATTGGATGGACTTTGACACTACAACAATTCTGCACTGAGTTTGCAGCTATTCCTTATGTGCACTCTATTACCAGACCTGACGATTGCCATTTACACAGCCATAATATAATTAAACCAAGTGGTTTTATTAAGGAGAAGCTTACCAAGTTTGTGCAGGTTTTGGAAGATATAAATAACAGAATCAACAGAGGGTAACCTATAGATGCATGGTAGTTGGTTTCCAGAAGTATTTGATAAAGGGCTACAAAATAAGGGTTGGGTATTAAGGCATGTTAGCATGGGTCAAAGACTGGTTCTCACATTGATAATTTCTGGGAAGATGTAACTAGTGAAGCATCACTTCTTGGCACTCAAATATTGATTGTCCGTGTTAATTATTTAGAGACGCATTAGAGTAAGTTGTCAAATTTGCCAGTGACAAGGGAATGCAGAGATGTTTGAGCCCTGCCGCAAGTTGTTTGTGGGGAAGAACTTGTCAAATGAAATTTAATGTAGGTATAAGGGCATAGTTGCACGAGGCTGCTAGGTAATTTAAAAATCGGGATTCGTAGGATTCTTGGGCTGGCAAATCTCTAGAATCCTCCACCCCTGGATGTAATGGTATAAAAAAAAAACATTGAAGGTATTTAAAGACTCTGGAATTGAGGTTTATGAGCACAGGAGACGTTGAGTCCTAGGGCAGACCCACCATGTGAGTTTGTGGAGAAAGCATCAACGTTGGTAAAATCGTATCAACCGCCTAATGTGTTTTGGTCTTGATAAATTATGCCACTCATTACATCTTGAGTAGATGATTATTTTGGAGAATTCAAAGGTTTTATTCCTTTGTTGTTTTTAAAGCTCTGCCATTCCTGAGCTGAACAAGACTAATTGGCATCCTCAGCTGATTTATTTAAGTGCAATTACAGAATATGTGATTCTAATACATTTCTGGCCCACAGGGGAAGTTGGTAAGTGAAATGCTTTATAATATTGGTTACTTGTATGATTTCTCTAGCCACTGCAAAGGGCAGGCAATGTGACACTGATGTATTTGCTTTAATGTCAAACAATGATTGAGGATTAGTCTTTTAGAGTGGAAGGGGATGGGATAGAAACACAATTACCAAATGTTCCATGGGATATTGTATTTAGAAGCAAACAAAATATAATTTGCAAGGATGTGAGGATTCTTTAATGATAATACACTTGTGTTATCTGGAGGCATGGTAAAATGAGTAGCCAGTTTCTAACCACTGGGGCAATCCATTTACTACCTTCCCTATTAGTTCAATAATTATTTGAAAGAGCCTAGTAAATTGTAAGTTTGTGCAATCTGGGCTTGCTGCCCTTTCCTGTTGAGCATTGCCTTACATCTGTGGTGAAAGCCCATTATAGACTGATGGATGGCATTTATGTGGTGTTTTCTCTATCCATCTCTTCCAATGGTTTGTGCACCATTTTGCTGGAGTCTGAAATGGTGTTGAAATGGTGAAAAGTTGAGATGTACACTAAATTATAGATGTGCACTTCTGTGACAGAATATTTGAACTAAGCAATTTACTGAGTTGTGCAGTACTGGCACATTATTAGTTAATGGGTTGCAGAACGGAAATTGGGAACAATTATTGCCCTGAATCATCTTTGCAGGCAGCAATAGGTATAACAAGCTCAATTTAGCTTGCATTTGTATTGTGGCATAGGATAGTCTGATTGTGAGGTTGCCAGGTGTGAAGCTTCTCTTCATTTGGGTGGTTCAACCTTGCTCTTTATTTTGGAGATGTTGGTCTCCTTTTGGAGACATTATTCAGGATGATATACATGTTAAAGCTATATTGCAAGTTAGGTTAGGCAGAGGTTCATTTGCACCTCGTCCAATCTCATCTACTGTATCTATTGTTCAAGATGTGGAATCTTGTATATCGGCAAGACCAAACATAGATTGAGCTATCGTTTTGCTGAACACCTTCACTCGGACAGCCTGAACCAGCCTGATCTCCTTTGCTAAACACTTTAATTCTCCTTCCCATTCCCGCACTGACCTTTCTGTCCTAGGTCTCCTCCATTGTCAGTGATGCCAAATGCAAATTGGAGGATCTCATATTTTGCTTGGGCAGCTTACAATCAATATTGATTTCTCTAACATCTCTAAATAACCCTGGCATTCCCTCGCTGTCTATCTCTCCCCCCCCAAGTCGCACCAACTTCTCGTTTTCAATCAACAAATGGTTAACAATGGCCTGTTTCCTTCATCTTCGTTACATTTTTGCATATCTTTCATTCATTGTTCTTTATCATCTATCTCTTAATTTTCCCGTCCTGCGACTTTCATTCTGAAGGAGGGTCTCGACCTGAGATGTCGCCCACTCTTTCTCCCTACAACTGCTGCCTGTCCTGCTGAACTACTCGATCTTTTTGGTTATCTTTGCTTTTCAAAGATTTTTGGTTGTGAGCAAAGTTGTTATACTATTGACACAGTAACATCACTTTCTGATTTAAACACTTCTTGCCACTGCTAAATATATTCAGCTGCCTTGGGAAAACTCTCTGCACATCCCAATCTGTCCATTGTGAAGTTTTTTGAAGGAAAGTGTGTTGTACAAACATGGGTGTCCTTGCAAAGTAAATCTGCGTTTATCCTTTCACCTTGATGTGCTTAATTCTAAATTGCTCATTGAGATGGATGAGTAACAATTTGCAAGCTGTTTGCAGGGGGCAGGAAATGCAAATATAACATTGATCTTAAATGCAACGAGGGTGGAGCATAAAAAGCAGGGAAGTCTTGTTGGTCCCTGCATGGAATTGGTGATGTCATGCCTAAATTATTACACACCAGTTTACTCTCCTAGCGATGGTAACAGTTCAGACAAATTCTGAACGAAGGGGGTTGAGCATGTTAGGCTTATGTTATTAAAGCTTGGACCGTGACTGTGATCTTACTAAAATCTATCTGCATGAACTTCAATAAGGGAGATAGGGATTTTTCAAGGTGTTTTATGACCCAACTGCCCTCATCAAACATATGTTTAGGTTGGAATAGCCAGAATTGTGGGATATTTTGCCAGTTTAATAGTGCTGCATACTTCCATTATGAGTATTTATGGGGCCTGTCCCACTTAGGCGATTTTTCAGGTGACTGTCCAGTTGCCAGCAGTCACATGAAAAAAAACGCATGCACACACTCCTTCACCAGCCCATTATGCAGGCGGGGGAAGCGCTGTTTGAGTGAAATTCACATGGTGCGAAGCCAAGGTGATACGGGCACCGCGATGAACAGGAAGCCAGAGATACATGGCTGTGAAGCTCAGTGGACATTTAACATTCGGTTAATCTTGGTTCTGAAAACTACTGCTTGTGGCTTTTTGCCCAATGCGCCAATGAAATTCACCAGTCAGCACCAGCTACAACCTACAAGAACCGTCGACCCACCTACGGCACGGGAATTCTCGCTACTCTCCATGGGGACTTCATTGTAGTCGCCGCTAACTTTTCAACATGTTGAAAAATTCCCGTGGACTAAAATGAGGCCGTGACTAGTTCTCAGAATGCGGGAACTCCTCACGACCAGAAAGGCGACACCCCGACGACCACCAGCAAACATGTGGAGACTGCATAGTCTCCTGCAGTCACCTAAGTGGGACAGGCGCATTAGTCTATTGACTGAATAGCAGTGCTAAACATCTGAGTCCCAAGTTTAATCAGTAGAATCTACAGTAACAATCCAACTGCTCAGTTTTTTCTTGTTTCATTCATTCACCCATACTCCAGTGTGGCATACCCACAGATCCCATTCTCCTACTCCATGTTGAACTTTGCATCATGATGCATCTATCATCCTTTTGCAACTAGTTTAAATGTAAGGGAGTTCTGTGTTCTATCACTCTTGGCAAAGTTTATGATCTTGTTTCCAAATGGAATGTGTATCTGATTGTGATGAAGCAAAGATTGATCCCATGAGGGAACTGAGGCGATTGGACTGGCCGTAAACATGACATGGTGGCTCTTGCAGTAATGTTTGCTTTTGCAGCGTTTTTAAATATGGTCTCAAAACTCTTGCCACAGTTATGGCTGTTATTGATTTTGGGAAGACTTCTCGTATGCTGGGGATGAACTTCCGGACCTTCCAGTTTACATTGTAGTCCTGAACTTTTTTTTATCTGCACTTCCCCTGTAGCTAGAACACTGCTCTCTTTATTTTCTTGCTGTACTTGTGATATGATTTTGCTTGGATAGATTGCAAATGTTTTCATTATCTTGGTACAATGGCCATAATAAACTACTACTGATAAAAGAGATTTTGTCCATGGTTTGACCACTGAGATGTGCATCGGAAATGGATAACTTCCATTTAGTCAATTAATTATTAAAGTTTTTGGGCATCTTGACAATTACAACTATGCTTTGGAGTCCCATGAGATAATGTGGCATTGCTGTTTAAGCGATTTTTGAGAGCTTTTGTTTCTTTGGGTATCATTTTGTCATGACATCACGGATCCATCATTGGCTGCTCTTACTGTCATTACTGGCTTCCTGCAATATATGGCTTGATGCCCAATTGTCCAATGTATCTTGAAGCAACAGCACTTTAGCCCAATGCATTTGTCTTTTCATTTTTGATGGGTGAAGCATGTCTTAACATGAATGAGGTAATTCAGCTCAGTGCAAGCTTGAATAAACTCCACATAGAAACATCTTGGTCTCTTGAGGGTAATGATCACCAACGTTCCCAGTCTTTGGAAAGTCCTATTGACCTTGGTCATAAATGGCCAAATCCTTGCTCCTATTGTTGACCCCTTTCACTGTATGTAGCGCGGCACAGTGGTGCAGTGGTGCAGTAGTTGCCTTGCAGCGCCCGAGACCCGCCTTTGATTACAACTGCGGGTGCTGTCCTTACTGCGTTTGTACGTTCTCCCTGTGACCTTGTGGGTTTTCTCCGAGATCATCCCTTTCCTTCCACACACCCAAGACGTCCAGGTTTGCAGGTTATTGGTTTGATATTAATGTAAAATTGTCCCTAGTGTCTGTAGGATGGTGTTAATGTGTGGGGGTCGCTGGTCGGCGCTGACCAGATTGGCTGAAGGGCCTGTTTTGGTGCTGCATTTCTAAAACAAAAAAATAAATAAAACTAGTACATGTGACAAAGTATCATTGAATAAATTTTCTAGTGTCACCACAATCCTGTTGTCAAGCCATCTTTGGTATTCAATGCCCTTTGAAGAGATCGTATCTCAAACCCAAAACCTATACTCTATTGGTTTAAGCGATTTTTATATAAAAGGGGACTTGAAGATTTCTGGTTGTGGCTTTTTGGCCACCATTTCACTAAGTGTAACTGAACATGAATTGAGTGATTTCTGTTCCCTCCACCAGTTGCTCAAGAAGAGAAGGAGCAACTGCCTCTGTCCTTTCACCTAACAGCTGCCTCGGCAGTATAGCAAGGAGCAGTCATGTGTAGGTCTGATTCAGCATAGCCCTGTTCCTCAGATTATTGATTGACATCAAGTGTTGGGTGAACTTCCTGTTGTCTCCATCTGGATTTGAATTTTAGGTGTCCCTCAAACTGGGCAGATTAAGGATCCTGAATTTAGGTGCAGTCATTCAACTACTTGATTGACACTGGTGTATCGGTTATCTACCAGCCATAACACTTTGGTGCAAGTTTTCTTGACTTTCAATGAGAATTGTTTTATGCTGTGTAGAATTGAACTGCTGTGATTGCAATGGAGAGGGCGAAGAGGAGAGTCACAATGTTTCCTGGGTTAGAAAATGTACCGATATGGGTGGACAAGATAACAATGTTCAAAGCATTCAGCCGATCAAGCTGCATTGATCGAACAAAGTTTCCCTTTCAGAAGCTTTGTCAGGTCTGAATTGGGAAGGAGAGAACTTTCAAGAGGATGTATGGAAGAGTTGTCCTGGCAATAATGGAAGTGGCATCTGCTTCATAGTTAATGTGCAGTTTGGGGTTGGGAGGGTGTGGGGGGAGGAGGAGATGCAAGGATGAAGAGTTTGTGCTGCACTGATGGAGAGAAACTGGTGGATGAATGAGTAGATCATCAGTACAGCATGACCAGCTGAGCATATCTTGTGGCTCAGCAATGTGCAACTTTCTAACAAGATTCCTGTTTTACCACCAACGTATGAATATAAACCCATTACTCTTAATCTTTGGTGTTGATTATAATGCTGAAAGCATATGTATTTGCACATTTACTATCTATCAAGTTAATGTGGCAGAGTTCACTTTATATCATTTGTCATATCAGTAATTATGCCATTGTTAGCCTGGATGCAACACTGTGCTGTAAACCCATGAACTTGGAGTCAACTAAAACCTTTCCAAAATGGCATCCTATAAATCCACAAAACTGCTCAGATGTAAGTGCTCAGATTTTTTGCATGTTTAGTTTATGACAGGTTAAAGTTTAGTGTTCCTGCTGCAATATGGTATAATTAACTGATAATTCTCTATTTTAAACTTTGAACTTTAGGAATACAGTGTTGAAATGGGCATTTTGGGCCCACCAAGACCATGTTGACCAGTGATCACGTCGTATACATGCACTATCCTTCACACTTGGGACAATTTACGGAAGCCAACTAACCTACAAACCTCTGTTTTTGTAGTGTGGGAGGAAATGGGAGTGGGTGGTGAAACTCCAGTCATAGGAAAAATGTACAAACTCCATACAGACAGTACCCATAATCAGGATTGAATCGGGCCTCTGGCGCTGTCGGGCATCAACTCTGCTGCGCTACTTTGCTGCCTCTGTCGGTCATGCCCATGGCTTGGACATGACTTTATTCTACTTTGGGTCTGAGTGGCAAACCATGCCATGGATAGGGGGGTTGGCTAACAGGCAGAACAATCAGGATCTATGGGTGTTTTTTATTGGATTGGCATTTATAACAGTTGAGGGGAAGATCTGAACTTGGGGTCATCTATTTGAGAAACCAAATGGGGAATTCAAAGGTGACATCTTCACCATGAGTATGGAATGGTAGCTGTTAGAATTGTAATTCTGTACAAATGCATGCTGAATAACAGAGGGTGAAGAGTAGCAAGCTAGGAACCGACTTTACTCAAATGTAGGAGCTTTTGAGTAAAGGTCTCAACTCAAATGGTTGGACACAGTAACCAGTTTCATGACTGCTCTCTGTATCTCTAAATCGAGATGGGTATTTTGAAGGCCGAGTTTATTGCAGCAAATTGGGGTCAAGTTGCATATCTATCGGCTATGCAAGGCTGCATTGAATGGAAAGTATTTTTTTAAAGTGCCTTATATAATTTCTTTTTGGCAGTTCTCAGTCCAAACCTATGCTTGAAGGCTCCAGCCTCCTCCACATTTGTGCAGCTATCTATCTGAAGTAGCTGAAACAGAGTCTTCAACTCACTGAGTCCCTGCTGACCATTGATCACCCATTCACACCAGTTCTTTATTATCCCACTTTTTCATCCACTCTCTATACACAAGGGGGCAATTTACAGCAGCCAATTGACCTACAACCCTGCGTGTCTTTGGAATGTGGGAGGAAACCAGAGCGCCCAGAGAAGACTAGTGTGGGTCGCAGTGAGGCAGCAGTTCTGCTTGATCTCAATTATATTCTGTTGGTTTTAACTTGGAGCTTAATTGAAGTTTTAAGCCTTTTTATTCAAATAAATCCTTTATTCGACTCGTCAATAAGATTTTATTGGAAGATTGATTTTAGCATTCATGTTGGATGATTGCTGACTTAAGAAAATTTGTGAGACCTGAAGGTATTGGTTTGTTGTGAGGGGTACTAAGATACTGTAAAAAGCTTTGTGCTATCCAGTGAAGTCGTACTATACATACAATACATACTTTATGTACAACCAAGCCATACATAAATACAAGTGCAGAAAACTCAGTGGTGGTTTTGCTTGAATTTCATTCTGCTTGATATGACTTGGTCAATAATGAGCTGTTAATATATTTGATTTTGGTACCCAAGTGGTTGGAATAAAACATTTAAAAAAAACCCTTGTACTGAAAAGCATAGCAAAGGAATTTAACTATGATAACCAATTCCAGACAAATAGGCAGATTTTAAGGCTCTGATGCAACATTAGACCATGGTTGTGATGTTGAGGATGGTATTGTAGATTAAGACCAGTGACTATTCAATGAATTGAAAATGTGCCGTCCCCACCCCTTTCACTTCTGAGATATTTTGGATTAGTTTTCATGGGAGACCGTAAGTGTGTTAGAAGAAATTGTGGTTATGTTTGCCTCTGTAACAAATTAAGCTGAAAACTAGTTGTCACAAGATTTGGCTTTGACATTGTAACTGTTTCAATTAGTGTACTGTGTTTTGTATTTCTGAATTTTGAGCTGATTATGTTAAGGGTTGAGCTAAATTAGAGTGCTTAAGTACACTTTGTTAATTTGAATTGCACCTGCCAGGTTAGTTGTTTTGTAATTCCTTTTCATTATTTAGTTTTTAAGAGTCTTAATCAGTGAAACTAATTTCTAGTGGCTTGAATGTATGTAATTAAAAAGTTTTATACTATTTGGCAAATGGAAGGTAATTTGCTTGAAAGACTCCAAATTTGGCTTGAGTAAATCTTTCTCCCAATTTCTACAGAGACTTTGCACAAATGCGTACACTTATTTCAGTGTTTTGGATGTTTGAAACTCTTCAAGTTCTGACTGGTAATGCGTTGAAAATGTTTGCATTGATATTTTGAAGTAGGATGAGTTAATGTTGTATGTAGATTATTTTTAATACAAGTAGTTACTAATTTGGTGTCCCTGCTATTACGGTGGCTGCCAAACCTTTGAAAGAAAGGAAGCAGCAGATGTTGTGGCAGACTCGTGCAAATCAAAACAGCATTGCTTGCTCAATTGAGTGCAGCATTCTTGCTGCCTAGTCAGGACCTCTGTCACAGTAGCATGGGGAGATTGTACTTGAATTAATATTTCCATTCTCCACTGGTAGTCATTTCTCAGCTTAATTGGCTGCAATGTTCTTTGAGATGTCAGCGTAGAATGAAGGGCGCCTTGCCATATCAGATGTTATCTTTGGAATGATAAAGTTTTGGGTAGATGTGGAGTGCTGTTGGACCTTTGTAAAGTCAGGTTCAACTTGCTTATTTATTCTTCCATTGACATCTCCTCTAAAAACCATAATCTGGTTACTGTTATTTGGAGGAAGTTCCGTAACTAATTGGCTGCTGCACACCCCAATTTACAAGTACATTTAAAGAAACATTTGGACAGGTACCTGAATATAATAGTTTTAGAGCAGGAATCAGCAACCATGTTTTGCATAGGGTCCAGGACCCATGTCTGAGTGGATGGCAGGCCACACTATCGCCATAGTTAATAAATGGCGGTAATAACAATACATACTTAGTAATAATACATACTAACTAGTGTGGCACTTGGTGCTTTTGCATTAGTTTTCACGTGTTTTTCATTTAGTTTTCTGCAGGTCCCAGGTCGCCTGCATGCCCCAACGACGGGCTGCAGCGCCCAGATCTCCTGCGAAGAAATACAGCCGCGGACCATATAATTTTGGATTCGGCCTGTGGGCTGTAGGTTGCCGACCCCTAGTTTAGAGGGATATGTGCCAAAAGGAGGCAGGTGGAACTAGTTGGTCTGGTCTGTGGGAAAGTTGGGTCAATGGGCCCGTTTCCACATTCTGTGATTCTAAGCGACTGCTCTTCAGTGAGCACTAAGTTTAGTTTATTGTCACGTGCACAAAGGTACAGTAGAAAACATTATTTGCGTGCTATCCAATACTACTGGAATCCGAAACAATAGCTGGAATAACTTGGCTAGCCAAGCTGCAAGTTGTGGTAAAATCTGTCACATGCTCAAGCACAGAGGTTCAAATGTAATACGCTTGTGCATGCCACAGCATCACAGGCTCTAAGACATGAAAACAAATTAATCTGTGAACATTCTGAAAGACAGGAATATAAAACTCAAAAGACTATTGCAAAAAATTGGAGAAATAAGTGCCGTAATGCAATAGGTGGTCTGCAGAAGTTCAAGAATTTGGCGATTGAAGGAAAGTGGTTGATCCTGGGACTTCAGGCTTCTGCGCCTCATGTCTGATGGAGAAGTGGGTCTTATCTGGATAGCAGATCTTTTATGTTGCCACCTTGAGGCAGCTCATTGTAAATGCTTTTGATGGTGTGGTGTCCAGGAAGGACTGTAATGACTATTCTCTACCTACTCTTGCCTTTCTGTGTTGGTTGCTGTACTAGGCCAAAATACAACCATTCAAGGTGTTCTGCGGTGTCTCTGTAAAAATCTGCTAGAATATTTGATGGCACGCCTAACCTCTGAAATTTGATGCTAATTCTTTCAACTGGCATATGGTCTCCACTTCCCATTTCTGAAATCAACAATTGTTCTGTTGAAGATAGACCCAAAATCCTGGAGTAACTCAGCAGGTTAGGCAGCATCTCTTGAGAGAAGGAATGGGTGAAGTTTTGGGTCCAGAGCCTTTTTCAGACTGAAAGTCACAGGAAAGAGAAGCGAGAGACCGTGATTTAGAAAGATATAGAAGGATGATTATATGGCACCGGTTTAAAAATGCTAATAAGTCCAGATCTCGCCAGAGATGCTGCCTGTCCTGCAATGTTACTCCAGCATTTTGTCTGTCTTCGGTGTAAGCCAGCATCTGCAGTTCTGTCTAACACATTTGTTCTGTTGATGCGGGATGAGTGCATGTTCCACAAGCTTTGGTTGGGACCTATTTCATTTCAGGGCGTGTCATTCACATACCCAAAACTAATCCTGTAAAACAGACTTGATCTCCATTCGCCATGGCAAGACACTGTATAAAAGAGAAAAGGATTCACCATGTCATAGCCCCCGTGTGTGTGTGTGTGTAAAACTAATACCTCTTGCTGTTTTGTGGGAATCTTCCCCACCCGCTGCTCAAAATGGAGGTGAACTTGGGATGGTAAAAGCACACCACTGAATTTTTTTGGTAACTGATCTGGGACCTTTAATACGGACAAAATGACAATACAGCCAGATTAGTTCACTGGGCATTGCGTGTGACAGGTGCTCTTTAGTGGTGTGTCACTCCACCCCGAATGAGTGAGTTCACATTTAATTTATATTAAATATTTAAGTTTCTAGCAGTCCATGCATTAAAGATAAAGGAGAGGTATGTTGTGGGGGGTGGGGGGAGAAAGATGTATTGTTGCAATTATAATTCTGTGACCTTGGTCTGGCAAAACTGATAATCCGGCAAGGCTCCGGAACCAAGGGTGCTGGAAAATTGGTGGTAGACCTGTACTGAGGCCAGAAGTCCATATATTAGCTCAAGCTACAATGGAGGAGGTACATCCTCCCAAACAACTAGTCTGCCCAAACACCTGACTCCAACTGTGGCAAGGTATGCAATTCTCTCTCACTGGCCTAATTGGCCATTTAAAAAACAACCGATGTTAAAGTAATTTGTCCTTGGTGGCGAGAGCCTGCTTATCCAGATGTTGGAGTGTATGAGGTGTTGTACTTCTGCCAAGTCTTCTTTTAATCTTAAAGTGATGCAGTTGAATGAATATGCAGCTGTGTTGAAGCAGTCAAGTGAACAATCTGTGGAATTATAGATTGTTGCAGCACAATAGAAAGCTGCCAGGTGTCTGCTTCCCTCTGTTTTTCTGCAGAAAGCTGATGAAGTTCCACTTCCACAAATATCTTTTCATTGCTGATTTACACAGCCCACTACTGTCATATTTGCATTGCTTGCTTTTAAAAGCACTCTATTTTTAAGCATGTGAGCACTGCTCCCTCTACTCCATACAGTTATGGGTGTGTTGTCTCCTTTACATACTTTCAACTCTACGTAGACAAGTTACAGTAGCTCTGATCTACGCTGAGGATATTTTCGAGCTGTTCTTCCCAAATCCCCTCATTTTCCCCTTTTGAGTGTTGAAAGAATTATTTCTGTAGCCTTTAATCATTCCAAGACGTGCTGCTGCCATTCCTTGCTTAAAGTGTAATGCATTCTGTAATTAATCTGACATGTTTTGACTTAAAAGCGTCAGTTGCTTGCACAGTTTCTGTAATGAAATTGTTGGTGAACATTCTGCATTTCCTTTTGCCTTGCATCTAACATTGTGATCTTGACCTTGTTTTGGGAGCAACATGCAACTAACAGTGCATGTAAATGCTTGGAACAGGATTTGGCATGAGAGTGGGTCAGGAGTATATTTTGTGGGAACATTTGAGCAGAGAAGGATCTGTGGTTTGCATTCCAAATATTGCATTGTGCAAGACTCCTTGGAGCTGTGCTATAAATGCTAATACACTGTCTCTGGCCAACTCGTAAAATATGAAGTTTGCAGCATAAACTGTCCAACACCATCTTCGGTGATCTCATCGGATGCTATTTATCCTTGTGCTGTAATTCCATTGATCATAACCAACTTGCAACCTTTTAGACCAACAAACTTGACTGCCATTTATTTTTCGATTAATTGTCTTAATGTATTGCAGCCTGCATTTTCTAGTGCCCTTGAACCTTGAATTATAGATCCTATTGGTGTACTTTAGTAACTAAATCTACCCATACTTTCCATGAATTGATTTTTGAGCTGGCTGCTGCAGTCGGAATACCTACCTCCAATTTGCAAAGTAGTGCATGCTGCATATTCCATGGTGCCTGCATCCTGCTATTAGTTTGTTACTTTGCAGTACACAGCATAATCCAGCCAGGAAGATGAGATGGTGAGTAGCTGATCATGTATGCACCTGATTATAGAGAAATTGAAACTCAAGTGTGGAGAATCTCAAGATTAAAATCTAACATTGCCTATTTACTCTAGTGCTTCAAACTGCAAATACATTTTCGCTAATTATATCATTACATAGTGATCCATAATCGACAACTTGGGTTCTGCATTTGCCCGGTCCAAAAGTACAAACCTGCAGATCTTTAAAATCTGCTTTAAATTATTTTAACTGCAAGTTTAAAATTCCTGGTGGTACATTACAGAATGTGGCACGTGCTGATTTCAATATTTTGCATCTGCCCACAGAACTGCTGTCTGCTACAGCTGAGTAATGCTGTGTCCCTCGCTTTTAAGGGAAAGGAATGCACTTCCTTTTTTTAGCCTGCTGAGCAGACTATTGCTGACTATTTTGGAAGTGAACAGGAGTTTGTTAATAAAAATGATTTGAACTATTCACCTTGGACTAAATGGTACACAAAGAGCAAAACTGTAACTGGGAGCACAGATTGGCGAAGAAATAAGAAGCTGAAGTTTGTGCTAGACTGACCGTCCCATGTGTTAAATGTTTCAAACGACAGTCTAGCTGTGACTATATTGATACCATGGCACTTGAGATTTGTTCCCAGGAATGAGTGCAAATGGAATTGGCACGGGGGCTCATGGTGACAATATATTTATACTTGCTGCAGTGCTGGGCTGGCAGCTATTGCAAGCCCACTATTCTCTCATGCCATTGACCTGGTGCGCAAACCACCCTCTGTGCTGCGCAGCTGAGAACTGATGGAGACATTTTCCTTTGTTGCTGTTAAGTTGAAGCCAGATATTGATCAATAAATGAATCCCATTCCCGACCCCCTTTGCAAGCTCTGGATCAAGAGGCCGGAAAAAAGCCTTTCATTGTACCTCTGTGCACATGACACCAAACTGAACCACGTGCGGCTGCTTGTGATTGAGATCTGGGCCTTTGCAACTAGCAGCAGCTGTTACATATGTTAACTGGCAGCCCAGATTCCACATTCTTGCTCATCTCTGGATGCGATGGAAGGTATTGCCTCCCCTCAGTGTCTTCATTGCTCTTTCCATGTCAGTCAAAGTATCCTTTATTGTCATTCAGACCTTTCGGTCAGAACGAAATTTCATTGCCTTGCAGTCATACATATAATAGAAAACAAAACACACAAGAAACACAAATTTAACATCCACCACAGTGAGTTCACCAGGCACCTCCTCACTGTGATGGAAGGCTAAAGTCTTTGTCTTCCCTCCTTGTTCTCCCTTTGCGCTGAGGCGATCCAGGCCTCCGATGTTGTCATCCACTGGGCCCGCCCGCGGCCGTGCCTCCGAAGTCAAGCCGCTGGTACGCCGCCACAGCTCCGAAGTCGGGTCGCCGCCACAGCCCCGCTGCCGCCACCGCCAGAACACCACCACAGCTCTGAAGCCTGATCCGCCGCCGGAACGCCACCACAGCCCCGAGGCTGCCAGCCCCGCCATTTGGCCTCAGCGCAGACTGAGATGGGGGACACAACAAGAAAAAGTCGCATCCCACCCAAAGGGAGAGACTGTTTCTCCCACCCCACACACATAGACAACCTAATATACTAAATTTTACTAAAACAGACAAAATAAAACATCAAAAAAGAAAAAAACAGGCGGACTGCAGGCAAGCCGCAGCTGCCAGGCAGCGCCGCCATTTCCCGAACTCATACTTCAACTTGTGCAGCCAAACAAGGAGAGGGGGAGATGGCAGCTGAACCACATCCAGCAGGATATAATGAGATGCTGTATAATCCGGTCAGTCTGTCAATGAGTGCTCACTGCTGATCTTCTACAAAGGTCCACACTCTCTACCAACTGTGCTACAGTTCCAAACCCCAGATCACAAAGTTGAGCAACTACCCACCCCAACATGCCGCATACTAGTCCTCTGTCAATCCCTCTTCATTACTGTGAGTGTGCCTGAAGAAAGTAAGATGTCATGCCATGTTCTCTGCATACCCATGCACAGTAATAAGGACTCTTATTCACCAGGTTCCCAGCATGTAGCCTATCAATGTTTGGATTGAGTGCCAGGATTCTACAATCAAACACTACTGTTGGAACAGTGTGTAGTTACCAGAGGCCCAGCGAAAGATAACTAGTCAAATCACTTTGAGTCCACTGACAGACCTACCTATTATAAGGTTGTTAGGAATCACTTGCATAGAAGTGCTACACTTAAACAACCCATCAAAAGGATTGTTTAAGAAGGAACTGCAGATGCTGGAAAATTGAAGGGAGACAAAAATGCTGGGGAAACTCAGTGGGTGAGGCAGCATCTATTTTGTCCAGAAATGGTAGGGAAATGGCCCAGGTATATTTGAGTGCCGGATGGAAGTTAGTGGTGAAATGGATGACGTTTTTGTCCAGAAATGGTAGGGAAATGTTGGAATTTGTCCAGAAATGCTAGGGATCAAAAGGATTGCTGAGCTTGCGCAGTCTTACCATTGCAATGATCTGTAGCTCATTTTTTTCTATTTCATTTTCCAAAGTGAAGGCACACTGATTGGAAATGCACTGTTGCCCCATCAATAGGGCTGTGTCTGGCACAGGCTACAATACCAGATTTAACCTTTGTAAGAATGTTATCTTAATTTTATTTCAATAAATATTTGAAGTGGGAATAAAAGCCACTATAGATGTCTTAAAATATCTTGCAGGCAAAAGTAATTACAAAGTGTTATGTAGTAGCCGATTTCTGCACGGCAACTTCCACAACAGCAATTTGAGATATGTTAACCTGTTTTTTATTAATGTGCATTAAAGGTTTAAATTTTGGCCCAGCACATAACAACCATTATTCTTTGAGGTGATGCTTTGATTTCCCTGTGTTCAGTGGGATTTAAAATTGGCTTTCTGACTTGAAGTATAGATTAGTATAGTGTATAGATTTGCTTTTCTTCTTCCCCTTTATTTTAGTTTCTCATTTGTCATGCTAAGACATGATCTTCATGTTCATGTAGGTGAGCGGCATGAGATCTTCTGTAGCTCACTACTTTCTCTTGTCATAAAGAGAAGCTTCATCTTGCTATTGGCTTTGGAGTTGAAAAGATAAAATCATGACATGTCAAATGAATCCCTGTAACTTATTTCTTTGAAATTGTTCTCAAGACCTGATTCTAACTAGAACCAGCATTTGTGATCTTGAGAATTAATAGGTACACTGATCAAAACCTCAGTGGAGATAAGGAAGTGTGTGTGTTAAATTTTAGTCTCATAACTATCAAACTGCTAGTTGAGCTTGTGAATCTTGGATAACACATCTCTAATTTTCATTGAGTGTGGAATGGGCCTTTTCCAAACCAAGTAAATTGTTTTTCAGCAAAACTAATGTCACCTGAAACATCAAAATGTCAGTGCCCCATCTTCTTGCTGCCACTTAGTAATCTCAGTATTTGTCTCTTCAGGCAGTTTAAATTACTTTAATTTGGTGCTAATTGTAGCCCTTTGTGACCTCTGCTTTATACCCACGGTCAAAAGTACAGCAGCAAACTGTATGTAACATGCGGTTCAGTCTAAAGAAGGGTCTTGACCTGAAATGCCACCTGTTCCTTTTCTCCAAAGATGTTGTCTGACCTGCTGAGTTACTCCAGTTTATTGTGTATCCTTAAGTCTGATTTGTTATAATAGAACTCTGGCAATGACTGCGTTGATTCCTGTAAATTAGTTCAATGGATCTTCTCTTGCCTGACGATAAATAGAAACTCTGTTTAATCTATCATCTGAAATTTGGCGGCTTCAGTAATTCAACACTTGGCTCCCACTGTGGAGCATCGGCCTAGACTTCTGCTCAAAGTCTGGAATAAGTCCACAATCTAGTGACCGGGGCAAGAACATAATCTATTCAACCATAGCTGGCTTTCAGAGCAGTAAGTTCCACCTTTTCTCTTTGCCCATTTGTGGTTTGACAAACCGGCAGGTGAGCCTTTCAGCTTTGAATGCATGAAAAATTCATACGACATTTGATTAATTCTTTACGTGAAAAAAATCTACTTGACACAACACAGTTCACCCCTTCAAAACGGGCAAGGTTTATTGCATTAACCTCCAACTACTTTGGCAAGAAGTCCACATAATTGCAATCAAGATTAGAGAACAGTGGATGTGTGTTTATTCACTTTTCGAAACTGGGACTATTTCTGTGAATTATTTCAAAGTAGAAGTGGAATACTCCTTTTTTGAGTCTCGTTAGTGCATGCGGAGAAGTGGATTCACGGGATTTGTATCATCCGAAGTTTCAGACTACTTCTATTCAAAAAAAGTAGTTTAATTGCTGTGTATTGTCTACTGTTGTCTTATGGATAGGGAGAGCTCCTAATGCAGATTCATGACAGGGCCTGAAATTAATGACTTAGTACCAATATCCTTTAACCAAGGGAAATTGCAGTTGCTACTTCAAGAATCAAGTGTTTAATGGTCATTTCTACCGACAACATATTTTTAACTTGCAGCAGCATATGTCTGTAAACACAATACTTACAACCAGTAATGATATTCAATAGGCAATACCAATACTAGTGCTTAAAAGCTCAGTTGCGCAACCAAAAACTGTCCATGAGTGAGTAAATGAGCCTGTTTGTTGAGAAGAAGCCATTCTTGAAACTGGTGGACACAGATTTCAGGCTGTTATACTTTCTCAATAGTTGGCGTGAAATGAGAACAAACCCAGGGTGGTGTGGGTCTCTGCTGGATGTCTCTTATAGATCTCTATGGCAGGGAGGTCAGTACCTGTGATGGACAGGGTGGTGCTGACTATGGTAATCTCCTCTTTGTTCCTTGCTGAACCAGACTGATGCAACCAATCAATATGCTCTCCACCACACACTTGCACAAGTTCAATGGTATGAGTTGACACTGAATCTCCTCAATCTTGACGGAGGCATGCTGGTGGGTGTTCTGATTGCTTCAATAGTCTGGGCCCCACGGGAGATCTTCAGATGCATCCCCAAGAACTTTAAGTGGTTGACTCGCTAACCCATCAATGGAGATTAGACTGGGGTATGCACCAGATTCCCAGCATGTAGCCAATCAATGTTTGGAATGAGTGCCAAGGCTGTACACTCAATCACTGCTGCTGGAACAGCATGTAGTTACCCAACCACAAATGATAAGTTGTCAAACTACTTTGTACACTGACAAATCTCCCTATTCTTGTTAAAAGGTTGCTTGTAATCATCACTTGCACAAAGTGACACTTAAATATCCCATCAAAAGGATTGCATTGCTTGTGCAATATGTTACCATCACAATGATCTGTGGCTCAATTTTTTTTTTTTCTGTTGCATGTTCCAAAGTGCAGGCACTCTGATTTCGGATGCACTGTTACCCCATCAATGGGGTTGCACCCATCAATGAAGATGGGCTTTGTGGATCCTCGGCATCATCCCCTTGGTCTTGTTGACGTTGAGAGCAAATTGTGCAGCGAAGGTTTCTGTTTTGGGCTGTCTGCCTGCACAGCTTTGCTATATTTTTCAGTAATTGGATGTTGCTTATAGAATGGCAGCAGTTCTAATTAGCTGAAAAGGACCTTGAACCTGAATCAATTACATGTGTATGCACTGTAAAGTGAGTGTTGGGCTTCAAGCAACAGCAGAAATTGGAACTTGGTCGGCCTTTTTAATTAATTTAGAATACCTAGAATACTGTCTTGCAACTTGTATGTTTAAATATGAAATGCTACACACAATATTGGAGCTGTTACACTTTACTGTGCTCAGTAACTTTGTAACACCGTAGCCAGTTGTACTAATTTGGCATGTAGCCAGTTGGCAATGATTCCTTGCTCTCAGCATTGTTCAATGGCAAATTGCTTTATTAGGCCACAGATGAAGTTGCCCACCCTTTGTGTTTAAGCCAAGAGATTTTGCAGAAGTTTTGGTAATACAGTGGTAAAATAGTACATTTTGGTTGCAAATGCAATTTATATTGTCCCTCAAATCTATTAGGCAACAATATTTGCTGGAAGCATTTCTTAAATCTTGAGCAATATAACTAGCAAATTATAAGAATTTCTTCCTGACATCTCAAATGGATGGTGTGTAGGCAGGAACTGCAGATGCTGGTTTATAGCAAAGATAAGCCAGCATCTGAAAGGTTTCCGACCCTAAATGTCACCTATCCTTTCCAGAGATGCTGCTGACCCAGTGAGTTACTCCAGGATTTTATTTCTATCTGAAATCTATAGGTTGGATGTGGCCCATCTGTCATGGTTCTAATTGTATAGTTTCTCAAGTTTGAGTTTTTAAACTTATTTGGAAATCCTGATGGCATCGAGCTCACCAGGTGTTGTCTACCATCCACCCTTTCAACTCGCAAGCATCTTGTTCCCATTTATAGGCTCACCAGGCCTCCGGTTGCTGCATTCTACTTGTATTGACTAGAATTTATTTCCTTGTGCTTCCTTTAAACTTGGTGTCAATTGTAAAATGTATTAATACTGTAAGATCCAAAAGTAAAAAAATGTGAAGGCATTAAGAGAATAACAATAGTTTGGTGCAACAAGTCCTCAGCATGCAAAATTGAAGTTTCTGGTTTTGCCACATTTGGCATCTACAAGTCTGATCAGCTAGTGAAATGAGATTTAACTTGTGTAACATTTATAATTTGGGGTGGTGCAGAAGTAAAGTTGCTGCCTTGCAGCGCCTGAGGCCAGGGTTCGATTCTGACTATAGGTGATGTCTGTATGGAGTTTCTGTTCTCCCTGTGGGTTTTCTCTGGTTTCCTCCCACACTCTAGAGTGCAGGTTTGCAGCTTAATTGGTTTCAGTAAAATTGTAAATTGTCCCTAGAGTGTAGGATACAGGGCGATCGCTGGTCGGCATGGACTTGGTGGGCCGAAGGGCCCGTTTCTGCCTTGTCTCTAAAATAAAGTTTACAAAACCCCATTTTATTTTTCAGATCCCGCAATGGTTCTAAGATTTCGAAATGTCTTTCCGTATACACTCCCTGGAGTGTTGGCCCTACTTGGCTGGTGGTGGTTCATCACCCGAAAGAAAAGCAATAAGAAGCCGCTTATTGATGCACCAGAACAAAGCGCCAAGGTTGGAGAAGAGAAACGTGCATCTGTGGAAGATGGTAAGAATGATAAAATGCCGGTTGCCAAGACGCATAACCAGAATGAAAACACAGCCAAGTTGCAAGCAGTGCCTACATTACAAGCTGAAGCATTGGGGAAAGCAGATGTTGCTGGCAATTTGTTAGATACCAGTGAAGAAAATGCTCAAAAGTTGATCCTGGACTCGTCCCCATCCCACGAAGCTCTCTTCATGCCCAATGTGCAAGGACCCATTCAGGTATCGCCTAAAGTTGAGAAGGATGGTTACCTTCATCAAATGGTGGATAAAACGAGCGTTGATTCTTTGGAGGCCCGGCAACCTTCCGTTTGCAATGTGGTCGCATGTTCTCCTTTTTCTGTTGCAAAGCCATCCGATAATCTGGATGCCAAAGGTAAACTTGACAAAACCTTACCAAAAATTATTACAGCCCCTTCTATGGAATGTAAACAGCTGGTGTCTGGCCACCACACCATGGAAAGGCCTGAACCAGAAGGTGAAAATTCGGGAAATACAACTGAGCCCCCATGTTTCAACTCCGTGCGCAATGGCGTTGGTATCGGCCCCTATTTTCCAACTGGTCTTTGCCAAGAATCTGAGCAAGGAAGCAAATTACATAAAGAAACGTGCTTCGCTGATGATGGCTTATCCACTGAATCAATTGACAGACAAGTTCATTTGGACAAGATTGAAGAGGCGGCTGCTGGTTTGATCTCGGAGGTAATAATGGCAGCTAAAGAGGAATTGTGTTCTTCACGGCTAGATCCTTGTGCAGACGGGGAGCGCACAACAGGAGCAGAAAGTAACAAGTTGACAAATTCTGCAGCTAACACTACAGTATTGCCTGAGGCTGGAGATGTGCAGAAAGTTTGTGTTGAGGTGAAGGAGGGCAATGAAGTGGAGTGTGTTGCTAATGAGGTAGAGGAAACACGGAAGAGTACGATTCCAAAGGAGAAGGCATTCAAAGACTTGAGCCAAGACGTCGTTAAAGATGAAGAGCAGGGCCATTCTGCAGAGCTAACAAGTACCAAAGGATCCAGGAATGCTTTTGAAGATAATCCATTAGTAGAAGACTTGCTCCATCTTCCAAGTTGCAACTTGGAAGATGGAGCTGCTGGGGATTATCTATCCCAAACCAATGTGGATTTATGCAAGCTGGAAAACCACGAGGGCTTGTTAAGTAACAGCCAGGTGACCAATATTCAGAGTGAAATGACCTCCAAAGAGAAGCTAAGTGCAAAGTTATTGTCAAATGAATCAATTGTGAAAGGAAATGTTTTGAAAGATTGTGTTAAAGTTGTATCTGGGAACACAAGTTGTGTGTGCACAGAGGAGCTGCAACCCAATACATTTAGTGAGAAGTCTTCAGAAGACTTGAACATTGTGGCAGAGGATTCGGGTTGCAGTGTCTGCTTCTCGGAAGATGGAGCCGGAGGCGAGGATTTGCCACGCAGCTTACTCGAAAGCACACTAGACAGTAAGAAAGAGGACACACTAAATGACTCTGCAGCTGGAGGAGATTCCTTGGAACAAGATCCAAAACATGGACCTAAACCTCTACAAGATGACACTGAATTGATGCATGCTAATGGAGGTCAGGTGGAAGGCACTAATGGGCCTGGCCACATGCTGCTCGAAATGGATTTCGATCATTCTGGAGGTAAATTAGCTCTCTTAATGTAACTGAAATGTAGATTTACATGACTGAGCCACATAAAGATGTTTACGCATACACTTTAAATAGGATTAGACCTAATTAGAATGTACTTCAATCTTATGGTATACTCTAAGCGTCCTTACAATCTTGAATAAATTTGTATTGGCTTAGCCAGAAATGCTAATGGGAGCGGGAAAGCAACTGAACATCACTACAAATCCACATCCCATCATCGATTGCAATATCGGGCTACACACCGACATGCATTTGTGTGTATTACTACACGTGTTTGAAATGTGTATCCAAAAGTTGTCAGATTTTAAATCCTATACACTTTCCTGGTTGCACGATCAACTTTTTGTTTTGAAATTAGCTGAACCACAAAGGACGTGATTCGAACACCTTTTTCCATTTTTAATAAGCCAACCAGACATGTTCCTAATTGCAAACTTGCTGAGCTACATTAATGCAAATGGTGTTTCTATCCCTATCCTTAAAGATTTGAGTCCGTTGTATGGTCTTACCTCCACTTCCCAGGGACACTATTCTGTTCAAATAGCCTCTTTAGCAAAGTACTAAATTATCACATGCTGGGATTAGGTGACATTAAGCTTAGTGAATCAGAACATAAAGCAAAGAGACCCTTTAGATGACCATGATACCAATTTAAACTAATCCCATCTGCCTGCACATGATCTATATCCCTTCTTCCCTCTCTGTTCATGCCTATCTACATTCTTTAACATTGCTATTGTATCTTCTACTTCGTGCCCTAGCAGCATGTTGTAGGCACTTACCACTCTGCATGTAAAATAAAGCTTGACTTGCATCTTTCAACTTTCCCCTTCACTCCTTAAACCTTACCAGGGGGAAAAAAAAGACTGCTGGATTTGATTAAGCAACTCTTAATGAATCCTATGTGATTTGATCTTTGACCAGCCCACCATGTAGGGGATTTTATGTAAGAAAGAACTGCAGATGCTGGTTTAAATTGATGGTAGACACACAATGCTGAGTTAACTCAGTGGGACAGGCAGAATCTCTGGAGAGAAGGAATGGGTGATGTTTTGGGTCGAGACCCTTTTTCAGACTGGTGTCAGGGGAATGGGCGAGACAGTCATAGAATGTAGTCAGAGACAGCAAGACTGGTGGGAGAAGGGATAGAGAGGGAAAGCAAGGGCTATTTGAAGTTAGAGAAGTCAATGTTCATACCGCTGGGGTGTAAACTACCCAAGCGAAATATGAGGTGCACAAGATCTAGTAGTTATTTCGTTAGATGCGGAGAAAGCCTTCGACGAGGTGGAATGGTCTTACTTGTTTTCAGTTATGGAAACTTTTAAATTGGGAGAGAAGTTTATTACTTGGGTCAAATTATTATACACTAATCCAACAGCCAGAATAATAACAAATCAAATGCTATCAATTAAATTCAATCTATCTCGAGCCTGCAGACAAGGTTGCCCTTTATCCCCACTAATATTTGCACTTGCAATAGAACCATTAGCTCAACGTGTGAGATCACATCCTGAAATATATGGGTATGATACCAGAGATACTGAAAATAAAATCTCCTTATATGTGGATGATGTATTACTTTATATTACAAAATCGGAAATTAGTATCCAAAATTTATTAAAATTAATAACTGAATTTGGATCTTTTTCAGGATATAGTATTAATTGGAATAATAGTGAACTCATGCCAATAATGGTAAATAACTAACATATTACAACAATTTACTTTTAAGATAACAAACGAAAAAATTAAATATCTTGGAATTTATGTAACAAAAAGATTTGATTCTTTATTTAAATCCAACTTCCCAATCTTATTGAATAAATTAAATAAGAACATTTTATATTGGAAAACACTACCTTTTATATTGGAAAACACTACCTATCTCAATGCTAGGTAAAATTAATGCAATAAAAATGATTTTTCTTCCGCAATTACTATATCTTTTCCAATTGATTCTGATATCTTCCTAAAAATTTCTTTAGGAAGGTGGATTCTTTAGTTACCAACTTTATCTGGGATTATAAGAGCCATAAAAAAACATTTATGTAAATCAAAAATAAATGGAGGTCTAGCACTACCAAACTTTGTTTTATTACTAGGCAGTTAATATTAAAAATATGAATTTTTGGTCAGTAGAGACAGGATACAACCAATTTGGTTAAAAATGGAAAAAGAAGATTGTTCGCCTTTTGAAATTAGTTCGATAATATTTGCCAATATTAATCTAGGTAAGAAAACCTATAGCGAAAACCCTATAATAGGAAGTGGAATACGTATCTGGAAACAAAGAAAACATTAAAATTGGAATGTACACCACTAGCACTTACCATTGTAAATGTTACATTTAAACCCTCAATGATGGACAAAGGCTTTTTACAATGGAAAAATAAGGGAATTAATATGACGGGAGATCTATACAGGGAAATTTCTTTCTTTTCATTTCAAGAATTACAACAAATTTATGGATTACATTCAAAAGCTTATTTTAGATACTTACAAATTAGAGACTATGTAAAAGCAAACACACAGGAAATTAGAAATAGAAAGACAGAAATTTTAGATGAATGTTTAAATAAACATCCGAACACAGAAAAATTGACCATATATTTATAATATTTTATTGGAAAATGATGTCCCATTGACAGAAATATATAGACAATCATGGGAAAACAAATTAGGCCAAATTATTAGACCAGAATGCTAGACACTCTCTTATACAATTTAAAATATTACATAGACTACATTACTCAAAATCCAAACTACATAACATTTTTTCAAATGTATCTGCCATATGTGATAAATGTCAGCACTTAGAAGCTAACTTGACACACTCATTTACAAATTGTGTAAAAATTACAAAATTTTGGATAGGAATATTTAGGATAATTTTGAATAGTGTTAATATGAATCTGATTCCCGATTCAAAGTTAATAATACTTGGAATACTGGAAACAGATCAATTAATAACAATGAATCAAATAATTTTTATTGATTATAGTTTAATTGGGAAAATTAATATTGAAATTCTGGAAAGGTCCTACATCCCCCACAATCAAAATGTGGATTACAGGAATGTCGGAGACACTTCATCTGGAAAGATTGAGGCTTGTCCTAATGGACGGGTTGGATCTTTTCAGAGGAATATGGTCTCCATACAAAGGGTCAAAAATGGCTCGGTGCGAGAGCCTGACTGAAACCTGAATAATGGAATAGATGAAGAAATACGTATAACAAATCATGGATATATCTCCAACGATGGATAACTTTTTAATAACTCCATTCATTTCTTTATTTTTGATTTCTTATCTCATTTTTCTCTTCTTACTTGTAAAAAAATGTATAGAAATATAAATAAGTCTTAAATGTTAATATTAATAATATTACAAATGTATGTAAGAAGTATTTTCTATTAATATGTACTTACAATTAATAAAAATATTTAACAAACAAAAAAGAGATGAGGTGCACTGGGCCTCACTCTGACAATGAAGGAGGCCCAGGACAGAAAGATCAGATTGGGAATGGGAGAGTTGAAGTGCTGAGCAACCTGGAGATCAGGCAGACTGAGTTGAGGTGTTCAGCGCAACGATTGCCGAGCATATGCTTGGTCTTACCGATGTGGAGGAGTTGACACCTGGAACAGCGGACACGGTAGATGAGGTTGGAGGAGGTGCAAGTGAACCTCTGCTCACCTGGAAAGACTGTTTGGGTCCTTGGATGGAGTCAATGGGGGGGTAAAGGGTCAGGTGTCTGTTTCCTGTAATCGGAGATGGTGAGAGCTAGAAACGGTGGGGAGATGGTCCAAGTGAATTTGAGTGCAGGGTGGAAATTGGTGGTGACGTTGAAGAAGTCAGTGAGTTCTGCATGGGTGCAGGAAGTAGCACCGATGCAGTCGTCAATGTAGCAAAGGTAGAGTTTGGGGATATGGCCGGTGTACGCTTGGAACAGTGATTGTTTGATGTCCCCTACCAAGAGGCAGGCATAGCTAGGGCCCACAGCTACGCCTTGGGCCTGGAGGAAGTGGGAGGAGTCTAAGAAGTTGTTGAGGGTAACGACCAGCTCTGCTAGGCGGAGGAGAGTATTGGTAGATGGAAATTGGCTGTTTCTGCCGTCGAGGAAGAAACGGAAGGCTTTGTAGGAGATTTTAGTCTATATAGACAACATCCATTGCCCTGTCTTAAATCTTTGTCGCTGTCAAACTCTGACGTATTTGTAAGGCAGGACCTCTCCATCACAAGGGTCCATGTTTCTAAAACTGCAGCATGTCCCATTCCTAAGAACTTTGGCTGTTCTCTACTCTTCTGGTACTTCACCCTATGGTGAATGTCGCCATGATCTGTCGAGGCCCCCAACAATCTTCCCTCCGTACCCTGGAATAGATCCCGTCGGGCACATGGAACTTGGCTACTGAAAAGCTTTTCAAGATGCTCAATGCCATTCCTTCATCTTAATAGTCCAAAATATTAAATATGGCACTCTAATCTCAGCATTATCCATGTACATATCTGTCTTTAAATAGACCTACCCATTCCATAGCTCTATACGCCTGCATCTAATATTTATAAGAAATGTCTTGATTCCTCTTAAACCTACTTGCAAACATTTTTTCCCTGCTTCAGTTACTTCTCAAAGGTCTTGTCTGATCTTCCTACAACTTGCACAGCTTATTTTACTAAGTTTGCTATATCTCTTGACATCTCGTCCCTGAACCTTGCTGTCCTCGTCTTATTCTTGTTGGAACATGCAAATTCTGAGCTCGTCTTTGACAGTTAATTGGCTTGTGAAATAACCCCATATGCGTAAGGAGTGAATGAGAAAGTAGGATAACGGCATGTAACTAATGTGAATGGATGTGCAAGGTCCTGACCTGAAACGTCACCCATCCATGTTCTCCATGCATATGTTGGGCTGCAGAGTTGCTCGAGCACTGTCCTTTTGTGAATGAATGATTGATGGACTTAGTGGTTCGAAGGGCCTGTTTCCATGCAGTCTTACTAAACTAAAAGGCACTTGCATGCCAAATATGAAATTGTTCCCTAACAGCTGTCCCAATATACTTTTTCTCCAGTTCCTTCCTTGTGTTGTTATTGGCCTTCCTCAATTTAGCACTTTTTCCCCAAGTTCCAGTCTCATCCTTATCCATACACATAGCAATGTTGAAACTTCCAGAATTATGAGCACTGTTTCCAAAATATTCTCCCACTGAAACCTCAATCACCTAGCTAGGCACATTATCTGATCATGTCTACTGTGGCCCTGCCCCTGGCCTATCTATAAACTTTCTGGAAACCCTTCTGTGTTACTAACAAATTCTTCCCCATCTAACCCTCAGGCACTCTGGGAGTTCCAGTCAACATTGGAGGAGCTGAGACTGTCCACCACAATGACCCCATTTCCACATCTTTCCATTAAATGTGTGCATATCTACTCTCGCTCCTGCCTATTGGAGACCTATAGTATAACCTTATAGTGATTGCACCTTCCTTATTCCTGAATTCATGTTCTCTCAGTATTACTGAAGCAATGGGGGTGAGATCCTGGCTGTTCTATTTTGTCAGGGCTAATGATCACCTATCCTCTTTCATACCCCCGATCTCCACTGCTTCTAATTGCTCTCCTGCTTTTGGTGTGCAGAGCTGAATAAGTTGATCTGCCAATTGAACTGACGAGCTACACAGACAGGTGTCTGATCTGATGGTGCTTGCATATTTGATCCAACAGTGTGTGGAAATTGTGCCAGACTTCTCAATTTGTGCTTAAAGTCTAAATGTCTAATCTTAGTCCAACCCAAGTTATGCTGTTGATCTTCAAGTCTTCAATAGTGTATTTTGTTTTGCCACTCAGTGGATGCCTGTTCTACTGGGAAAATATTTAAGAATGGGCCAACTATTAACATTCATTACAGTAGCCCATTTATTTCCACAATTGGAAGGGGGGGAGAAATGAGTTCAATGTTAAAGCCTGCTTCTGAAATTCAATGAACACTTGGAACTGGTTTATCAACTGGTGTGACTGTCATGGGCAGACTTGTTCAAGAGTAAATGAAACATTTGGCTTCATGGATGTCTACGATTATGGGCAGACCACTTCATTCCCCAGCTTGGTACATCTGTAACAGGTTGGTGACAATCTAACATTGTATTTATTTTTGTATACTCCTGACCAATGCTAATACACAAACCTGTACAAACATCACAATACAAACACTGCTGTAAGCTGATTTGAACTGGAGGTTGCCTGAAACCCGTTTGAGGCTCTAAGGAGAGTGTGTGCCTTTGGCAGTTGGCATAGGTGCTGAATTATCTAATTGTTTTGCCTTTCATGGGGAATTCTTGTGAAATAAAAGCACTTCCTGAATTTTCCATTGGCCAGAATACTGCCATTAGACCTGGCAGAGGGTTGTTTCACCAATTTGTTGAGTCATGACTTTTGTCTGGTCGCTTCCATTAGTTACCTTGTCTGTATTTAGAGTAACATTCACAAGCAGGAAGCACTTTGCTCTATGGCCAAACCAACTGAAATTCTGACACCAAGTCTTGGGGTTCCAGGTCAACCTCTGTTCTCCTTCCTGATGACCTTCAACTGTTAACTTTAATTTCATTTTGGAGATTCTTCTCAACAGGTTCATCCAAGAATTTTATTTAACTGTTTGATATAATCTATTGAGCGGATCTAGTCCTTTTGTCAGCTCATGTTTTGCAAGGCAAGCCATTTTGTACAAGTCTGTCCCTGCATGCTGGTCTTTAAGATGGAAGACTACCTTAGCTCAGTTAGGCAGCCTGAGTTGACTTCTGTCCAAGTGGCCGTGGGACCCTGTTCACACAGACAATCAAAAGGTGCCTTCCAACATCAAGATGCTGGGTAGTAATCTCATCCTGGTTCTTTGGCAGTCTAGAAAGAGCTCAATTGTTATTCAATCTGAGATGACTCCCAACTCCAGGCAACCCAACTCTGTGCCAGTCACAGAGGTGGATCTACAATCACGCGTTGCAAATGTTGGGGACAGTACAGTTGTGTGTACCTTTCAATTTAAAAACATTTAAATGTTCCACAGCTCAACATATTATTTGCTCATTTAGCTTACTAACATTGTTGAATGGCTTAAATGTTTTCAATGTATTTGCCAGGTTCTGATGTAAATAGCATGGATTCAAGTGACAGTGGCTGTACTGCGGGTGGTGCAGAAGGTCATAACAGAGATGGCGTTGTTCCAAGCACGACGAAAGGCAAAGCTGAGTTTACCATCTGGGAGGTACAGGTGCCAAAGGTAAAACAATGTTTGTTCCCCCTTCTGCATTTGACCACCCATTACCTGGCACGCTTTGTAGTCTCTCTTCTATTCCTGCTTTTTTTTTCTTTCCCTCCCACCCAAAGTCACTAAAGTAGTGCCTCAACCCGAAACGTCATCTATCCATGTTCCCCAGAGACACTGCCTGACCTGTTCAGTCACTCCTGCACCTTTTGACCTTTAATGTCATGTTCATGATGTTTGGAGATTGCCGTATTATGGATTTTGAGTGATTGAGCACTCCCCATTGAATTTACTCGGGACATGAGAAAGTAATTGATGCTGTGTTCCACTTGTTCCTGTATCCTTAACATAAAAATATTCAGGATGCAAATTGTTTAGTCCACTTTACTTGTTTCAAAGTGACAGCTTGACTTTGTATTTATTTTATAATCTGCAAGTAGCACAAAATGTTATCCTGGTCAAGCTCAATGCTTCATAAAATGCACTGAGGTCACCATGTGGAAAACAGCTGCTATTACAGATAAATCTGAATCGGCTTTTAGCTGGACTTCTGATCCCCATTGGTGGTGTTGCAAGGTGACAGTCAGGGGAACGATAGGGGCTGCAAAAAAAAGTTGGCCTTTATTTGCACTGAAGACAGCTTTTGTTCACTACACTTTGCTGCCAGCTTAAACAATTGAACACCAAATGCTGTTCCTGCCACCGCTACTGTGAAGTTAGAAATGCCACTGTTAACAAAGCAAAGACTGCCGGTGCGGATAGTTACCGACTTAGATAGATATTGGGTTGACCCAGGTTAATTCAAATGTGGGGAGAATAACATGGCATTGGAGAAGCTAAGAACCGTAAATGCAAGAATCCCAAGCAACACCGTGCTGGAGGAACTCAGTGAGTTGGGTGGCATCTGCGGAGGAAATGGACAGATGCTGTTTTGGATCTAGACTGGTCTGACTCAAAATTGGGCTGCTGTAGGATTATTAAGTATATACTTGGCAGTTTGGCACAGACTTGGTGGGCCTAAGTTACCTGTCTGTGCTGTATGACTCTAACCCAAAGAGCAATGTATGGAAATGTACTTTAGACTTTGGATGTACTGCAGCACAGAAACGGGCATTTCAACACACTGACCACCGATCACTATGTGTACTAGCACTATCCTAAATACTAGAGGCAATTTACAGAAGCCAATTAACCTACAAACCTGTACGTCTTTGGAGTATGAGAGGAAAACAGAGTACCTGCCGAAAACCGTCACGGTCACAGTGGGCACGTACCAACTCTGTATAGACGGCATCTGTAGTTGGGATTAAGACCTGGTCTCTGGCACTGTAAGACAGCACCACCTGAATTGGACCAAATAGCTGCAAAAATGAGTTTGGGCTGACGATGCTAACTGACAACGATTTGGGGATCTTCACTTGGGGGCCACTTTGGCTCGGCACAAGGGTTATTATGCACAGTGATGGAATTACAAAATAAAAACCAGATCTTGGTAATGGAATACCCAAGCAGAATGTGACATTGTTTTGGTAATGTTCATGGGCACAATGCGCTGCCTATAACTTTCTATTCACTGGCCTTTCTTTGTGTTCGCAGCATCTAGTTGGACGGTTAATTGGCAAGCAAGGGCGGTATGTGAGTTTCTTGAAGCAGACCTCTGGTGCCAAGATTTACATATCCACATTGCCTTACACGCAAGATTTCCAGATCTGCCATATAGAAGGTAGGCCAGGAGTGTTTATTTCTTAGCTTTATTCTGTCCCTTTGTGTAGGCTGGCAAATTGCAGAACTGTTTTGCCTGCAGGTTGTCAGCAATGGGGAATATTTCAGCCACTTCAGTCAAAGACCAAGTCGCACTCGAGACACACAATTTTGCGAGTCATACATACATAGTCACTACATAGGCAGTATTGCACAGAGGTGATAGATTTCATATCACTAGAGTCTGCCTAGAGTCTGTCTGGCAGGTGCACAGATCCATCAAAATTGAGTTTTTTGTCAATTATCCTGACGGACATCATCAGATATTTCCTTGGGATTGAGGATGCTTGTATTTCGTATTTGTGGATACTAAAGTGACTAAGACTAATGCAGGAATCTCAGTGCTTGGGTGGGTGGTGCACTTATTTTCCTGCGGGGCTCCTGTGCATGTGATTCAACAGCACCATCTTAAAAGTCGCCTTCGTCTTTGTGTATCAAACTATTGAAAAAATTGTCTTATTACTTGCCCGGTTTGGGGAATCTTGTCGGCTGCATCTGAATAGTAATGACTGTACTTGCAACGTGGGTGATGTTTAATGGTACTTGTCTACATTATGTACATAAGGCATAATTATAATTAAATATAATAGTGCAAGCATAGTAGATTAGTGAGACAGCACACGAGTCATTGTTTCTGGTGCCATCTTGTACTAGAATTCAAAGTTGTTTAAAATATAGTGTGGTGAATCCGTGGAATTCATTACCACAAAGCTGTGGAGGCCAAGTTAATGGATATGGATATTTTTAAGGCAGAGGTGAATAGATTCTTGATTCATAAGTTCACAAGTTATAGGAGTAGAATTCGGATCGATTCTAATCTGCCAATCAATCATGGTTGATCTCTGCCTCCTAATCCTGTTTTCCTGCCTTCTCCCCATAACCCTCGACACCTGTTCTAATCAAGAATTTGTCTCTAGCTTGAAAATATCTACTGACTTGGCCTCTGCAGCCCTCTGCGACAATGAGTTCCACAGATTAACTACCCTCTGACTACAGAAGTTCCTCCTCGCCTCTTTTCTGAAACGACCTTTAATACTGAGGTTGTGACCTCTGGTCCTAGACTCTCCCACCAGTGGAAACATTCATTCCACATGCACTCTATGACTTCCATTATTCTGTAAGTTTCAGTGAGGTCCCCCTGTCAAGTGCTCATATGCTAACCTACTCATTCCTGGAATCATTCTTGTAAACCTCCTCTGGACACTCTCCAGAGCTAGCACATCCTTCCTCAGATATGGGGCCCAAATTTGCTCATAGTACAGTGTTGGGGGTTCTGGGAAGAAGGCAGGAGAATGCGGTTGAGAGGGAAAGATAGATCGGCCATGAGTGAATTGCAGAGTAGACTTGATGGGCCAAATGGCCTAATTCTGCTCCAAGCGCTTATAAACTTACGAATATAAAGTCTTAACTTGGCCATATAGGCCTGTTGTCCTGGAAGCAGCACAGGTTTGGAGTTGCAAGGGTCATCCTGGCAAGGTGATGTGTCGATGTGCTTCTCTGCCACTCTGCCCCAGCATACCGCATCTATTTTGTTCATAACAGCTCAATGCGATGGGTAGTTGTTGGAGTCCTGTATGATTTTCAGTGACGTAGCACATTACTAATACACTGTAGCCTAACATGCTTGGCAGACTTTATTATAATTGTCTTTAGACACTAGCTAATTGAGAATTCTCATTCTCGATATTCTATTCTATAGCCAAGAGTTTGTAGGACAAAATCTATAAGTTAATGTGATTTTTTTTTTTTTTTTTTAAATCCTGTGGCTTTTAACTGCCAGGCTAAGATAGTAATTTTACAGCTTCACTCAGCTGCCTGGGCTTGGAGCATTATGGGTTTATCCACAATGTTAAACAATTGTGCAGGAGGAGCTCCTTTGCACATGAGATGTTAAAGGGGCTCCATTCATCTGTTGAAATGGAGAAGCTAAATCTCATGGAACCATTCATGAAAGAGGTTGGAGCCGTTCCACTAATGTTGCTAACATTTTCTGCTGTCAATTCTGTTTAAGACCTTGCAATCTGCATTTGGCTGCCACATTTGTTTCTAATTGACTGCACCATGATGAGTTAATCAACATTTTCTTCTCCGAAACAGGTAATCAACAACAGGTAGACAAAGCACTTAACCTGATTGGAAAGAAGTTTAAAGAGTTGGATCTCACAAATCTATATGCTGCACCTCCTTCACTGTCTCTACCAGCATTGCCGATAACATCATGGGTAAGAATTACCTGGCATTTATACCTAGTTATGGTTACTATGGATATATTAAGTTTTTGATGTCGTCTGTTTGATAATTTCCAGAAGGTTTATAGTCTGTTTCAGAATTGTTCTAAACAACTGGAGTTGAGTTGATGGAGTTGAGATTCCATTTAAAGCTCTAATGTCAATGTCCAGTACCCTGCTAGATAAGATTGCAGAACTTGATACAGTAATGCAGTCTGAAAAAGGGTTTCGACCCAAAACATTGCCTATTTCCTTCGCCCCATAGATGCTGCCTCACTCGCTGAGTTTCTCCAGCTTTTTTTTATCTACCTTTACTACAGTAAACCCTTGTTTTAACAGACTTTAAGATTTCTGTTTTAGCAAACCAAATATACTTTATATTCTATGCCCTCTACTGTTAATTGTGTAGTGTGAGTTCATTGGTTGTTTTTCCAACTGTACTGAACATATCAACCCCCATGATTCTAAAATGGAATAGTTTTAAAAATAAAGCCAACATGCAGGTGATCTTAATTTGATTTTAAATGTTGAAATGGTCATAAGTTTGAAGGATTGTGGTTTTCCCAGGCCAGGAGATAGATTGAAATGAAGAAACAGTGGAAGCAAATTTGAGCAATTAGAGAATGCGACCAAGATCTTGAGCAAATGGCAATATCTCAACAATTGAATGAATCTAATTTTGGACTATTTCACTTATTTACTCTAATATTGCAGAAATTAACAAATAGTGGTAACCAATAAAATCAGTTGAAGGTAGAAAACTAAATGTCACCAGTAGTGGCAAGTAGGTTTGAAAGCTGCCCAGCAGGGGATTGTCTCAAATGTACAGTGTTAAAAGATTGCATGCTGTGACATTGTTTTCTGAAGATCAGTTGTCAAGTGAATTATTGAACTTTAAAAATAAATAAATGTGGGCTTAAGTTGCAGAAACCCTTCCCGACAAGCATGAAAGCTTCAAAAATGAGCATCTGTGTAAATGTACTTGCACTGATTTGGAGTCTTGTTAGACGCTTTAGTGTCTGGCTAAGTTTTAACTGTCTTGTGCAGCTCATGCTTCCAGATGGCGTGACTGTCGACGTGCTGGTGGTGAATATCGTCAATGCAGGACACATGTTTGTGCAGCAGCACACGCATCCAACATGCCACGTACTACGTAACATGGATCAACAAATGTTTCTTCTTTACTCGCAGCCAGGAATCCCAACACTAACTCCTCCCTTGGAAGTTAAGTCATTATCTCCTTGCTAACCTGGGCATGTTGTGCATTTATGATAGAGCTAAAAAGTTTATTGTGCATATTAATGTGCATTAAGATAAATCTTGTTGAATGGTCTTCTATTAACATCTGTGCGTCAAAAATAGTTTAGTTTAGATGCAACATAGAAACAGACCCTTTGGCCCACTGAGTCCGCACCGACTATTGATCACACTGACACTATCCTACCCACTAGGGACAATTTACAATTTTTACCGAAGCCAATTTAACCCACAAATCTGTATGTCTTTGGAATGTGGGAAGGAACATTAACACCCGGGGGGAATCCCACACGGTCACGGGGCAAACTTGCAAACTCTGTAGAGACAGCACCCGTCGTCGGGGTCAAACCTGGGTCCCCCGCACTGTCAGGTAGCAACTCTGCTACTGTGCCACCCTTCGCTGCACCCCTAAAAACCAGGCAATTGAGGATTTAGTTTAGATAGTGTTGCTGACTGTTCATGTCACTGGCCAGTGGTATTATTTCATGTCCTTGGGCGCTTAAATCGAAGTTGCGATTTATCAATGGCCTTGATGGGAGCACATTTAGTCAACTGTTCAACATTGCTTGGAGATGGGAGACTTCTTGGTTTGGTTATAAAATCTAAAGTGTAAGACACTAGCACCTGCAAATTACTGAGCGTAGGAATGTGTGATATAGCAAATATTAAATGACAGCTGTAGTGTTCTCCTGAGTGCTATGGTCAGTTGAACCCTGCAATCTATACTACCTGACTAGTTGGAGTATCCTGCCATCTACTCTTCCCTGCCCCTGGGCTTGTCCAAGATTATCTTTCAGTGCCTTTAATTCTATCGCTGTAGATGGACACAAAGCTGGAGTAACTCAGTGGGACAGGGAGCATATCTGAAGAGAAGAAATGGGTGACGTTTCGGGTCGAGACCCTTCAATCTGAGTTGCTCCAGCTTTTGGTGTCCATCTTCGATTTAAACCAGCATCTGCCGTTCCTACTATCACTTGTCTCTTTGGTATAATAAAGCATGTGGTGCATCAGTTTAGCCTTGGTACTGGGCATAACTTCACTACCAGTCTCCTAAACATGGCATGCCAGTAAATTATCCTCATCCATAAAGCACGATCTGCTTCCAAAAGTGAGACTGCAATGTAGACATTTGGCCTCTGTGGATGTGACTTTTGCATGTTCCATTTGCAAGCACCTATGAAAAGAACAGAGCTTCCCAATCAGGCATGTCTGGTCATCTCTTCCAGGACAGTGAGCTTCAGTCTAAGGGGTGGCGCAGTTGCATAGCAAATAGATCTCCGACTCGCAGCTCCAGTGACCTCTCCAAGTTCAATCCTGACATCTGTCTCGGAGTCTGCATGTTCTCCATGTAAATATCTATTCTGGATTGTTGGTTGCATCCCAAAATGGCACTGGTAGGATAAGTGGTCACTGTAAATTGCCCCTTGACTGTAGATGAGTGGGAGGAATTGATTGAATGTAGGTAAGTACGGTAACATTTGTAATGACTCAACTGGAATAGACTCATGAAGCCAAAATGGCTATCCCTGTCAAAAGGAAATGGTGGGAGCGATGGCATGGGCAGGTTCCTCTTGAAGGTCTGTTTTTAATGTTGCAATTCTGTGTAACGTAATGCTATTCAGTTCTGTTAGTGGAATTTGATTTGCCAGTCTATTTTCATCACTTGCACGACCATAAGCCATTCAAACTTTCAAGCCGCAGCGTAATATTTGCCTTCCTGCCACTATAGTGGTGCTGAAAAGAACTTGCCGTGCTTCTCTTCACTCCTACAGTTGGTATAATCTGTGCAGCTCCAGCGGGAGAAGGTGCCTGGTGGAGGGCGCAGGTTGTTGCCTTTTTTGAAGAAACGAATGAAGTTGAAATCCGTTACGTTGACTACGGTGGCTATGAACGAGTTAAAATCGAAGCGTTGCGACAAATCAGGTGATGTACTGCCTTTGCTTGAGTATACAGTTTAACCACAGGTAAATTAATAATCGGAGCCCAAATCATTTGGTGCATGGTCAAGCAAGGTGTTTTCAATCACTTGAATTCAGTTGCATCAGCTCTCATTCTCAAAATGCAATCAAATTGAAATTTGCCATTTCACTTGCACACGCTTCAAATCATAGCAACAATAAAGGTTGTCATTTGCAAGGGTATGCTGCCATGCTGCTGCCAATACAAACCTTGCATGGGATCGACCAGTAATCATTCTGGAATTAATTTTCTCAATGCTAAAACTTCTATTAAAAATGCATTTTATCTGCTTGACATGTTGCCTTTAAAAGTTGTATAAATGGGGGAAATCTCTTCCAAATTGTTTGATTGTAATTGCAAATTGATTTGAAATCCAGAAAATTCAGAATAACGACCTGATTTTCAAAATTAAAGTTTTGCTGCCTAAAAGATCTGCATCAATAATATGGCATGATGCCTTTAAATTAGTGTAGTACCTCCGCCATTGGGTTGGATTCAGTATTCTAAAGCACCTAGTGACATTAATTTTCCTCTGAATCAGAAGGTTAATGATTCTAGCCTTGTTCCAGAGACCAGAGATACAATTGTATTCATTGCAAACATTGTCTTTTTCACTTTCATTGAACAGGTCTGACTTTGTGTCACTCCCTTTCCAAGGGACTGAAGTCTTGCTGGATAATATAATGCCCCTCCCAGGTAAGCAATCAATGGCAAGTACTTACAGAGCCTGCAATTGGAACTTAGCCTGTGGTTCAAGTTCTAGTAATGTGCTATTCAAACACATCTACCCAAGTAGCAAGTTAATATTTAATTATATTTTGTACTGCAGGCTAAATAATGACCTTGTGTGTTAATGTACTGAGCACCAATATTTAATTCTGCAATATGGTGACGTTTCAGTACTTGGAGGGAAAACACCTTAAAGGTCCCTCTAAGGTCTCCAGCTGTAAAAATGCTGCAAAACATTTGCTCCAGTTCATTGCAAATCTATTGGTGTCATTCAGTGAACTTGGTAATTGCTGTACCTTTATAGTCAGGGTTTAAATCCTGGAACTCCCTACCCAACGTTTAACCACCGTTCAATAAGGTGTCTCACTACCATGTTCTTCAGGCGGTTAAATGGGAATAGATGTTGGGCTTGCTAGTAGATTTATTGCTTGTGAACTTGGGTACAGTGGAGCGTTTTAACATGCTATCCAATGAATTCGGGTAATACTTTCATAATCCGGTTAAACAAGAGTTCAACAGGCAGAGCAAAGGAGACCAGTGCAGGATGTAGTTCTCAGCATTGTGGCACATCAGTTCCATAGACAAAGTCCATTGTCAGCAATGTGGTAGAGGTAAATCTGACAGTATCCTAGCTTGTAGAAGGAATATTCACAGGCCTGTTGATGGAGTGGGGGGGGGGGGGGGGGGGTTGTTCCTGAGTTTGATGTGCACACTTTCATGTGTCTGCACCTTCTGCTACATGAGAGTGGGGAGAAGCAATGTAATGACAATGTCCCATGAATAATGAGAATGCCATGTGCCTAATCTATTTTGGGTGTCTCTCACCACTATGATTGATGCATGTACTTCCCACTTTTTAAGTAAAATGTTGGACTTTGCTTTTCCATGCTTTCCAGATGAGGACCAGTTCTCAGAAGAGGCGAACGCGGCAATGGATGAAATGACACGTGGTGCGGCTTTACTTGCCCAGGTAAGAATTGCTTGGAAGATGGCTGCTCTCTTTCAAAGATTCTACTTTCTGCTTTTCAAAGAAAGAAACTAGTCATAGCCATACAACATGGAAACCTTCAAACCAACTTTCCCATGCCAACCGATATGCTCCAACTGCACTAGTCCCACATGCCTGTTTGGTCCCTATCCTTCTAAACCCTTCCTATCTCTTTCCCTGTCCAATTGTCTTTTAAATGTTATGGTACCTATATCAACTACCACCTCTGGCAACTCGTTCCATATACCCACCACCCTCTGTGTGAGTTTTGTAGGGACACTTTCCTAGACAAGCATCAAGGACATTTTGAACAAGCATCAAGGACATTTAGCTCAATTCCACTGTTTGACTCTGAACACGAGCAGTAGAAGTTTATAGTGGCCATTTAGCCTGTTGTGCAGCTCTGCCACTCAGAACGGTAGATCTTTTAAATCAACCTTTATTCTCTCAAGATTCAGATTTTTACATGTCAGCTGTACAGGACTTGATGAGGACCTCACAGCCCTGTTGGAATTCTAAAGATGTCCATGTCCGAAATGATTTGCCCAGCAAATAATTTCTATCTTTGCTTTTGCATCTTGACCTGATAACATGATTGTTGCAGGACACGGGCTGGAAGGGGCATAACATTCTCATCAATATTTTGATTAATGAGTGGATGAACCTTGTTTCTAGCCATGGGTTTGTCACTTGATCTACTGTATTAGGTGGGGAGAGGTTGATTGCTGGTTAAGTAGCGATGTAACCTTTATTAGAATGAGATGTTCCAGGTAATGGCTCGAAGGGTCAAATGGCCTACTCCTGCACCTATTGTCTATTGTGATATCAGGGTATGTATTTCAAAAGCAGTTTATTCTGGCTCGGTCAGTGAAACGAAAACCAATCTCCATTAGACACGAAGAGTTATGAATCAAAGATCCGTAAATTAAATTGAGATGCAAGCTAATTCGATGGTGTCATGTTTAAAGAAATTAAAGTCAACTTCCCTATGTTGATGTTGGGTCATTTATGAAAAATATTCTTGTCCCTTGTTAAGGGACATTATCATGGTCAATGCAAAAGGCATACTGATGTGAGGAACCATGTCTTGTACCTTTCAAGGAGGTGGGAAACATTGTAGGCAAACTATTAAATGTGCACAGTCCTGTTAAGACTATAATTACTGGTTATCATTTTTGTTTTCAGGTGACGGGTTATGATAACAGTGGAATGCCTCTCATACACTTGTGGAGTCTAGCCGGTGATAAGGTAAGTTGTACCTTGTACCTAACAGCCAGAAGTTGTTACAAGTGGCACTTTTTTTAAAAGGTCCCTTGATCACAGTGTGGAAGATGTGTATTGAGGTTTACACACAGTGGAGTTGGTGTGCAATTTCAACTGAGATTACTAAAATTGTGAAGGGATTAAGCGTCTCTTCCGCTGGGAGGATGGTATGCAGTAGCAAATCAATTGGAACTTATCTTATTCAGCCTGTCAAGTCTATGCCAGCTCCAAGAGCAATACCTTTGCCTCGCTTATTTCCCAATACCTATTTTCTCTTGTGCCCATCAGTTTGCTGCCCCATTCCTGTGCCCTCATACAGATAATATGGCCAACATCAAGCCTACCACTGGGGCACAGTGGCATAGCCGTAGAGTTGCTGCCTCACAGCACCAGGTGCCCAGATTCAATCTTAATTACAGGTGCTGTCTGTATGGAGTTTGTACGTTCTCCCTGTGACCTCATGAGTTTTCACTGGATGTTCCAGTTTCCTCCTAGACTCAAGACGTACAGGCTAATTGACTTTGATTTAAACAAATGTATAAATTGTCCCTAGTGTGTACGATGGTGCTCGTGTGTAGGGTGATTGCTGGTTGGCACAGACTCGGTGGGTTGAAGGACCTGTTTCCGTGCTATATTTAATGTCTACCACTTAGTGACTTTACACTGCACTACAAGTACTTTCACTGTGATTGATGGCCGGTCATCCTAGTGGCACATCATTTGGGTGCTGATCAGTGCTATGAGGAGTTATCCAGTCAATGCATAGTCAAAAAGCAAATTCCCTGCCCACTTTGAACCTACTGCAATCTTTATGCATTATTGCCAAGAAAAAAGAATGAAAGGCCGTGATGTGGAGGGGATGTTTTCAGTAGTAGGAGGGAGCAGGACAAGAGGGCACAACCTCAGAATAAAAGGATGTACCTTTAGAATGGAGATAAGGAGGAATTCATTTAAACCAGCAGTTGGTGAATCTGTGGAATTCAATGCCCCAGACAGCTGTGGAGGCCAAATTATTGGGTTTTTGGTAAGCAGAGATAGATTTGATTAATAAGGGCATCGAAGGTTACGGAGAAAAGTCAGAATGGGGTGGAGGGAAAAGTAGATCACCCATGATTGAGTCTGTTCTGCCACTCGATGGACTGAATGGCCTATTTTTCTGTCTCCGGGTCCGAAATGTTTGTCAAATTTGAGATTAATAGTATAATTGAAAGTTTGTCCAGTGCTAACGTCCACTGGATGGCCAAGATTGTGTTTAAATTATTTAATTCAAATTGACTAAAGAGCAAGATAGGAATTTGATTCAAAAATTGGATCCAATCACTTGAGCAAAGTGTAGTCTATATTGTTCAATGATTGGAGATCTCCAAAGAGCTGGAGGAAGTACCCACCCATGCACTGTCTGGATGGTAATTTTGTTCTATTTTCTCCCAAGGTCTTGTTCTTGAACCAAATCCTGGTGGAAAAAGGACATGCACAGTGGATGGACAGCTACTAGTCTGCAGATGAAGGCCATTTTCTAAACTCATTTTGCACTGCATTGTAATTCAATCATTTGCTCGCTGTGCAGATGTGTATATAAGTCATTGTATTAATATTTTGTAAGATCTCACAGTACATAAAGGGAACTTTTTCAAAATTATGGAATCTATATAGGTAAGTGATTGTCACGCGGTTATGTCTTGTCTGATTAATTTGATATTTAAAAGAAACCTTGTCATTGTACAGAATAGGTTTACTAGATTACTTGAATGGAATGATATTGTGATCAATGAATTCTTTGCTACTTGGTTGTACAGACCTGTAAAAAGTACCCAAAAAAACTGACAGAATTCAGCTTGTGTGGTGTTGTTTTTTTAAAAATTATAGCTTGGAGCTTCTCATCTGTTTTGTCACTTGTGGTTTTTGTATTTCCAATAAGGAAGTGTGGTCCACCAATACATTTGGGATTTGCGCATAATCAGCTAGAAAGGTCAGTGATGCTCCTAGTTGAATATAAGGTAGCTTCAGATCCTTCAGGATATTTAGACGCACTTGAAGTGCTGCTTTATTGCAGCAGGGAGGCAGTAGTCCACTGTTCAAACTGCTGTCCTTGGAGCTGCTTAAACCCAAGCCTTGTAATTTCTAGTAGATATGCAATCCTAAGAAACTAGAATTACAAAGTTTTTGTTTAACAAACTTGCCAGCTGAAACTAGTTTCTTGTGGTTTGTCCCTAGTTCCAATTTGCCAACTAAAAGTAAATGCTTTTGAGATATTCCATTGTATCCACCCATGCATTCTGTGGCTTGACTAATGGAGCGATCCTTGTGTCCAATGGTGGCTGCAGATGAGAAGCTTATTGCTCCTTTTGTTCTTAAAAATAAACCAGCCATATCTAGCACCCACGCAGCTGACAGTGATTGGGTAGTGTTTAGGACTCTCTCTTGTGGCCGCAGCAGCCTTTGTTCAAATACGAGTCATGGCATTGCACATTAGCAGTCCCATTAAAATGGGCTTGCAGTTTTTCAGCGCGGCGCAGCAGAGTTTGTACATTCTCTTTGTGACCACGTCGGTGATCTCCAGGTACTCCAGTTTCCTTCCACATTCTAAAGTTGTACAAGTTCGTAGCTTAATTGGCTTCAGTGAAACTAACTTGTCCCCAATGTGTAGGGTAGTGCTAGTGTACCGGGTGAGCCGAATGACCTATTTCTCACATCTAAAGTAAATCTCTGGAGAAGATGGATAGGTGACGTTTAGTGTCCGTGCCCTTCGGGTACTTCCTTGTTTCTCCAGCTACTTTGCCAGCCCCCTTACCACACCAATTGTGTTTTATCTTCCAAATTCTCACAATCAATGTAATCTATTTAGAATCTTTTGGCACAACGGCACGTCATTAAAGCTACTGCCTACACAGTGGCAGAAACCCAGGTTTAATTCTGACCACTAGTGCTGTCTGTGCAGAATTTGTATATTCTCCCTGTGACCAAGTGGGCTTCCTCCAGGTGCTCCGGTACTCGCCCACATTCCAATGACATGCAGCTTTGTAGGTTAATTAGACTCTGTAAATTGCCCTTGGTGAGTGGGATGTGAAATTAGGATAACGTAGAACTAGTGTAAGGGTGATCATTGGTAGGTGTAGACTCAGTGAGCCAAAGAGCCCGTTTCACACTGTCACTAAACTAAATTATTTTATCTTATTTTGCCCATTACTTTGTCCATATAGCCTAATTGGAACCTGCCTCCTGTGTTTCTCTTTTCAGTTTAATGTTAAGATTAAACATTCTGCAAAACATTATCCATTCTCTCCAATCTTCTCAAATTTCCTTGTGGCTCATCTCTGATCCATTATTTGCAGTGCCAGACCACACTGGCGCTTTGGGGGTAATTGTGAAGGCTTGACATCTCCAGATTTGTGCTCCTGTCTTTTGGCTCTGTAGGCCCAGCAGTCTACCTCATTATTTGTGTCATGTTCCTTAGTTATTGAAAGTGACAAGTCTTTTATTAGCCCCAGCTTAATAGTTTTTTTCAGAGATACAAAGCGGAAACAGGTTTTTCGTCCCACCAAGTCCGCACCGACCAACGCGCATTAACACTATCCTACACACACTGGGGACAGTTATACCAAGCCAATTAGCCTACAAACCTGTACGTCTTTGACTTATTTTCATTCTGTGTGTGACATCTATTTCATTCTTTGTAATTTCCTTTGTTTCGTGACAGGCTTGTTTCAACAGTTTGATTGTCCTGCTTTTTAATTTAACTAAATTAAAAATGTTTAGGCAAACTTGCGATTTTGTACAAATTGGCCAAGTAATCTGTGCAAGATCAAAACCTATCAATATGCCACACCACTAAATATCTTTTGATGTGTAACCATTGTTGCAGAGGGAAGTTACTTAGCAAACTCTCTTTGTATTCTGTGACTCGTTGATTTAAGCCCCGTTGTTGCTTCAGAGTTGCAGCATGAAATACCACCATTTAGTCTCTTCTGAAGGACAGTCCAGCACTTCCCTGTGTTCACTGATTTGAGACTCGTTACCAGAGCTTGACTTGATGCTGAGTGCTGTATTTCTGCCAACTCATTCTGCCTGCCTCAATATGAAGTCATCCTGAAACCACAGTGTAGTAATGAGGCTGGTGCCTCTACCTTGTCTTTTCAAGCCTCCAACCAATCTAGCACAATTAATTTACAGATGTTCAAATTTGTAAGTCATCCTTAAAAATAGAGGTGCTGGAAGACTGGAGTGTGGCAAAAGTTGTGCCTCTTTTAAAGAGATGCAGGGAAAATGCTGGTATCTATAGGCCAACATCTGTAGTTGGAAAGTTACTAAAGAGTATTCTGAGGGATATGTTATACAGGCATATAGACACTAGGTGTAGGGGTAAAACATTCGGCCCTTCGAGCCAGCACCGCCATTCAATGTGATCATGGCTGATCATCCTCAATCAGTACCCCGTTCCTGCCTTGTCCCCATATCCCCTGACTCTGCTATCTTTAAGAGCCATATCTAGCTCTCTTGAAAGTGTCCAGAGAACTGGCCTCCACCACCCTCTGAGGCAGAGAATTCCACAGACTCGCAACTCTGTGAAAAAGTGTTTCCTCGTCACCGTTCTAAGTACCACTTATTCTTAAACTGTGGCCCCTGGTTCTGGACTCCCCCAACATCGGGAACATGTTTCCAGCCTCTAGCGTGTCCAAACCCTTAATCTTGTGTTTTTCAATAAGATCCCGTCTCATCCTTCAACTCCAGAGTGTACAAGCCCAGCCGCGCCATTCTTTCAGCATATGACAGTCCCGCCATCTACGCTGCACTCCCTCAATAGCAAGAATGTCCATCCACAAATTAGGGGAAGGCATTTGGATGGGCAAGGGCTGATTAGGAATAGTCAGCATAGTCAAAGGTGGATAAGGGCAGAGCTATAGTTGTTGCGTACATGGACTTCAGTAGGGCATTCGACAAAGTTCCGCTAGGTATAGCAATGTTACAACATTTTGAGATTTTAAAAATCAAGCCTGCAATTTATCCCATCGGATAAAGCATACAAAGAAGTTTAATTTGGCACATAATTCACTTTCATATCTTCAGTATTAAAGTTATGGCCATTTTCATACTCGGAAATTAGCATCTTGTTCCCCATTGCCTTTCCATTGACTTCACAAAAGTTGTGATCGAGGACAGTCAAAAGCCCATAACCTTCTTAAAAATTAAGAGAACTGAAAGAAAATTTCAGTTATTATAGATTGAAGCATTCTGAAACTAATATGAAACAATCTTACTTGGATGACCTGAAATTAAGGCATATAATTAGTTAGTTACCCAATTGTAGCTAATTACAAAATTCAATTACTAGATCTAAACATCTATCCATTTCTTAAGAAAATATTAACTTTTTTTAAAGCCTAAGTGTCCAAATAACATCCACACAAGAATTCACAATATAACATGATTTTTAAATCTCATTGTTATGAATTTATAGGCCAAATTGAAGGAATTTAGTGTTTAATGCCCATAAATTAATGGCATTTTAAACGGCTTGCGAGTGGGATTTTCTGGAACGCGATGTATTGGAACGTTGCAGTTGCGGTGAATTTAAACCCAATATTGGCAGGAAAAACACTGCCGGTTCATATGGGGAATAAATCACCGTTTCGCAACATGAAATATTGATTAAAGTCACCTAAACAAGCAAGTTTATATGAAAAAATAAACAGCTTTCACTTACCTGTCCCCTACTTACCGGCAGTCGGAATGAATCTCCAGAAATAGCTCGGCTGCGCTGGGATAGATCACATGGGATCCAAGGAGAGATAGCTAGATGGATGGAAAATTGGCTTCATGGAAAGAAGCAGAGGGTGATGGTGAAAGTTTGCTTCTCGGACTCGAGGCCTGTGACCAGTCGTGAACCTCAAGGCTTGGTGCTAGGCCTGTTACTGTTTGTCATCTGCATCAATGAGTTGGATGAGAACATACAGGGCAAGATTAACAAGTTTGCTGATACAAAAGTGGGTGGTTTTGCAGATAGTGAAGATGGTTGTAAAAAATTGCAGCAGGATCTGGATCGATTGGCCAGGTGGGTGGAGCAATGTTTGATGGAATTTAATACAGCGAAGTGTGAGGTGTTGCATTTTGGGACGTCTAACAAGGGCAGGACCTGCACAGTGAATGGTCGGCCTCTGGGGAGTATTGAAGAGCAGAGGGATCTAGGAGTGCAGGTGCATTGTGCCTTGAAGGCGGAGTCGCAGGTAGATAAAGTGGTTAAAGGCTTTTGGCACATTGACCTTCAGACAGAGTATAGATTATAGAACTTGGGAAGTCATGTAGCAGTTGTATAAGGTGTTGATGAGACCGCATTTAGAATATTGTGTTCTGTTCTGGGCACCATGTTATAGGGAAGATATTGTTAAGTCTGGAAGGGTTCAGAGAAGATTTATGAGGATGTTGCCAAGACTAGAGGGCATGAGCTATAGGGAGAGGTTGAGTGGGCTAGGTCTCTATTCCTTGGAACGCAGGATGATGAGGGGTGATCTTATAGAGGTATACAAAATCATGAGAGGAATAAATCGGGTTGATGCACAGTTGCTTGCCCTAAGAAGGGGTATTGAGGACATCTGTTCAAGATGAAGGTGAAAAGATTTAATAGGAAGGGTAATTTTTTCACACAAAGGATAGTGGGTCTTTGGAACAAGCTGCCAGAGGAGGTAAACATAGAGAAACATAGAAATTAGGTGCAGGAGTAGGCCATTCAGCCCTTCGAGCCTGCACCGCCATTCAACATGATCATGGCTGATCATCCAACTCAGTATCCCGTACCTGCCTTCTCTCCATACCCTCTGATCCCCTTAGCCACAAGGGCCACATCCAACTCACTCTTAAATATAGCCAATGAACTGGCCTCAACTACCCTCTGTGGCAGAGAGTTCCAGAGACTCACCACTCTCTGTGTGAAAAAAGTCTTTCTCATCTCGGTCTTAAAGGATTTCCCCCTTATCCTTAAGCTGTGACCCCTTGTCCTGGACTTCCCCAACATCGGGAACAATCTTCCTGCATCTAGCCTGTCCAACCCCTTAAGAAGGTAGTTGAGGTTGGGACTATCCCAACATTTATGAAACAGTTGGATAGGTACATGGATAGGACAGGTTTGGAGGGATATAGACCAAGCGCAGGCAGGTGGGACTAGTGTAGCTGGGACTAGTGTTGGCCGCTGTGGGAAGGTTGGACCGAAGGGCCTGTTTCTACACTCTATGACCCTTATGATTCTAAACAGTAGCACAACGGTAGAGTCTGGGGTGGCTCTGTAGGGGACTCGGCAGTAGAGTTGCTGCTTTGCAGCACCAGAGACCCTGGTTCAATCCTGACTGCGGGTGCTGTCTGTACAGTGTTTGTACGTTCTCCCTGTGAGCGTGTGCGTTTTCTCCAGACACTGTTTTCCTCCCACACCAAAGACGTACAGGTTTGTAGGTTAATTGGCTTCAGTAAAAAAATAGTAAATTGTCCCTAGTGTGTGCAAGATAGTGTTAATGTGTGGGATTTGCAGGTCGGCACAGCTTAATAGGCCAAAGGGCCTGTTTCCACGCTGCATCACTAAACTAAATTTGTTTTTCCAAGCAGATCCCGTGCTTTTAATGGTGATGTAGATTTAATATGTAGGTTTGAGGCTTTCAAGATTCTTCTATTTGCGTAAAGTTCACTAATTTAAAATCCTACACCTAGGAAGGATTACTTTCATACTAAGTATTGTCAAAGTGATTTTTTTTTAGTCCACAAGTACCTGACGGCTTTAAGGCTAATATAGGACTGGGTGCTCAATGATCAGTTATTTTATATTTATTAGCTAAAAACACTGTACAGACAGCGTCCGCAGTCAGGATTGAACCCGGCATCATGGAACTTTCATGATGCTTATTTATTCCTTGAAGTTTTTGTCACTGCTGTGGTTTGGAATAGACTTTCTGCATCCAGACACAATTTCATGAGAAACTGGCTTAATCTTTTCTATGTGCCATGCTCCAAGGGGAAAAGGTTGCCCTTCTGATTCCTTTTTAAATCTTTCTCTCTCCTTCAACCTCTTCTTTCCCTCCACTGGAGAAAAGCCTAGCTATTCGGCTTATTTATGACACTCATGCTTGTATAAACAACCACCTGTGCTCCAAGGAGAAATGTCATAGCCTATCCATCCTCGTCTTATAACTCAAACCAACAACTGAATTCAATACTTTCCGTTCCTGTAACTTGATCTTTGTTCATCCTTAACAGTTCAATAATATTCTTCCTATAGTTAGGTCACCAGAACTGTATGCAGTACTCCCAATGTCACCATAATATCTGGTAAAGTTAGAACATGTCCCAACTCTGACCCATAGAAGCCTTCATCATGTCTACCTGTGGTGCACTTTCAGGAACTGTATACCTGCACACTCAAGCGTTCCGTAGCACTGACCAGGGGGTCGACTGTTTACCATGCGACTCCTGCCCAGGTTTGAGAAAGAAACTTGGTAACATGTTGTTAAAACATGAACAGCAAAATGGAGGGGGTTGTCATTAACTTCAGGAAGCTGGGAGGAGTGTGGAGGTGGTTGAGAGCTTTGAGTTCCTAGGTGGTAAATATCGCCAACTACTTTTGATGTTGCAAACTAGAGAATACACCAATGTGACAGCTTCCTTGGAAGGTTGAGATTCATCAAATCCAAAATGACTCTTGATCATTTCAACAGATGCACCGTGCAAAGCATCTGACTGGGATATGATAGCTTGCTTCGGCAACTGCTCTGCCCAAGATTGCAAGAAAATCCAGAGTTGTGGATGCAACCCAGTCCGTCACACGTCATCCTCCTGCACATTCTCTTGTCTGCTTTCTCCCAGCTATCCAATACAAAAGTTCGAAGGCCACCAGATTCAAGACCAGCTTCTCAACCATTGCTTTCAGACTGGAATAAACCTTGTTCTATGGATAAAATCGTCATCTCCCAATCTACCTTAAATGTGGCTTTACACTTTAAAAAAATAATAATTGTGGTTTTAACACTATTCTGCTCTTTGGTTATTTTCCCTTGTTGTACTTGGGTATGGTATGGTTTGCCTTGTTATAAAGTAAATGGTACCTCACTGTATTCAGTAAATCTCTAACCAATATCAATATAAATGCAGCACCTTGGATTTGTCAGAATTAAGCTCCATCTGCCATACATTGGCCCAATTTATGATGGTCCTCCTGTAACCTTGGACAGCGAACTTCACCGTCACCAATTGTAATGTTAGTCACAAACTTTCTAATCAAGCCCCTACGTTTGCATCGTAATAATTAACATAACTATTTTAAACTTTTGTCCCAGTGCCTATCCCTCTGGCACACTTGTTAGTGGCCTCTATTCTGGAACACCACCGTTTCTGACCTATTCCTTTTCTACTTCCTCCACACTTTCCAAGCAGCTCTTCTGTACTGAGCCCTACCAAGAACTCTATGTTGATGTTACGAAAATATTAAAGTAATTTTCTATTCTTCTTCAGCAACCCATTTTTATCTTCCAGCCTGACTTTTCCAGGTCATCCCATGCAGTTGAGATTAAAAACTGGGAGATATTAAATTGACTACACATCATTCACTGATCGATGAAGCAATATTGAAGATAGTGTGGGCTAAGAGGCTGATACTTACTGTCAACCTGCCCACATCATTACTACAAAATACATGTATTTGATTAGTTCACCATGGGATATGGCTTTAACATTTTTTCTTCAGATTTTTCTGTCTGTTCCGATATTGCTATTTCAAATAATGCTAAAAGAGGGTATTGGAAATTTAAAGAGAACAGTTAGAGAGAAGCTGATGTTTGACGTTTTGTGTAAGTAAATTCAGAAATAAGGGATCATTAACCCAATGGGGGACAAAGTGCTGGAGACATCTCGCCGAGTCAAGCAGCATCTCTGGAGAACTTTAGTCTAAAGAAGGGCTCCGACCTGAAATGTCGCCTATCTACGTTCTCCGGGATTGCTGCTTGGCCTGCCATGTTACTCCAACACACTCCAGTTTGTCCCTTTGTGCAAACCAGCATCTGCAGTTCTTTGTTTCTGTCATTAACCTGGGAAAGTAGATGATATGATCATGAACTGCCAAGTTAAACTAATCTCATCTGCCTATACCGGATCCATATCCCTTTATTCTCTAAACTAGCATGTGCTTGTCTAAAAGTCTCCTAAACGCCACTATCGTATCTGTTTCCACTACCAATTAATTTTGACGATGCATCGCCTGTCCCCACCACTCTAAAACAACTTTCCCTGCTCATCTCCCACTCTCACCTTGTGCCCTCTAGTGTTGGACATTTTTTTTCTAATTTTCTATCTATCTGACATTACAGAGAAAGCAATTCAAGTCTTTCCAACCTCTCTGTGTATCTGAAACCCTCCAATCCATGCAGCATTCTGGTAACATTGATTAGCCTTTATAACATTGCCCCTAGTGTGTAAGGAGTGGTTGAGAAAGGGAGAAAACAAAGATCAAGTGTGAATGGGTGATCGATGGTTGGCGTGGGCGAAAACAACAGTTTCCGAGCTGTATCTTTAAACTAAATCTAAGCGTGTTCTGCGATCTGTTTATTTCAGCTTTTGTACTATCTATTATGGTATGAATGCACTCATCTACAGTATAATCTGCCCGGATCACACACAAATAAAGTCTTTCACTGCCACTCAGTGCATGTAACAATAATAAATCATTACCAATATAAAATGCCTGTGAAACATTTTGCATGGTCAAAGTGAAGTGCTACAGAGTAATTTGTATTGCACTACTATTAGCTTCTATGTCAATTTTTTTAAAACATATTTTCAAATTAGTTGTGCAGAGATCCAGTTAAATGCAAATATGACCCACTGCTATAAATTGAGAGCCATTTTGGGAGGTTATTTTAGAGGGTAGTTAAGATTCCAGCAGTGCATGGTATAGACAAATGTCTAAAAGCAGTAAGCCAGGAATGGGACGAATCTAAATAGTCCACTTTTGCCCACGAACAGCTTCTGTTAGCATTCTTCTCCCCTGTTTGCAGAATTTCATAACCTAGGGTATTATCTAATTTGCCTCTAGCCCATTGCAGACATTGGACTTTGTCTCTGGAGCTGGTGCACTACAATGAGAACGAAACACTGCACTCTGCATCTTCCCCTTTGGCCTATCTATTGTTCTTGAGTTTCAACTGATTGTATCTGTGCGTGGTATATCTCAACTATTTGGACAGCATGCAAAACCAAGCTTTTCACTGTACCTTGGTACATGTGACAATAATAAACCAAAACCAGGGGTGTGATGGGTCACTTGTCTTCCTAATGTGCTGTGAATTCATCTCATATAAAAATGCCAGTGAACCAGACTATTGTGTCGGAAGAAACTGCAGATGCTGGTTTAAACCGAAGATCGACAACCAGACTAATTGTTGCAACAATCCAGTAATTTTATGCTGATTACTTGAACTTATTTTTATTCCTCATCGCATAACTCAGTTTAAATGCCCCAGCTGCAGCAGTTTTGAACTCGTACATCTAGATTGCTGATCAAATAACACTTCCATTATGCTGCCATTTCACTAAAAGGTCATTAACGTGAAAGGTTCACTGTCTCTGCACACGTGGCGTTTTCTATTTTCATTGTTGGGCAAAATATTAACTAGCAAAGCCAGGTGCAGTAAACCCTAGTTTTAACAGATCTCTTTATAACGGATTTTGGTTATAGCGGACAGACCTACCGATGGCTGCTGCCGCTGCCCATCGAGTTACTCTACCATTCAATCATGGCAGATCTATCTGTCCTTCCTAACCCCATTCTCCTGCCTTCTCCCCATAACCTCTGGCACCGGTACTTATCAAGAATCTATCTATCTCTGCCTTAAAAATATACACTGACTTGCAAAGATTCACCACCCTCTGACTAAAGAAATTCATCCTCATCTCCCTAAAATAATGTCCTTCAATTCTGAGGCTATGACCTCTAGAATGACATATAGAATATATATGTATATAGAATGAGCTACTGAAGGAAGTGGTCGAGGTGGGCGCCATTAAGGTATTTAAAGGACATTTGGACAGCTTCATGGAAACAGGCCTTTTGGCCCAACTTGCCCATGATGACCAAGATGTCCCATCTACACTAGTTCCACCTGCCCACATTTGGTCCATACCCATCTAAACCTTTCCTCTCCATGTACTGTACCTGTCCAAACGCCTTTTAAATGTTAAAGTAAAAGAAGGATATGGGCCAAGCGAGAGCAAATGAGACTATTTCAGGTCGAGACCCTGGTTGTTATGGACAAGTTGTACAAGACCCAGTTCTTGTGCTGTGTAACTCTGTGAAAAAGGAAAACTACATCTAAGTTGCATTCTCAGCACACCTTATGTTCTAATTGAGGGGAATCTAACTTTCCTAGGCACCTTACCGCTTTCTGCACAAGAGAAGTAATGAAAAATAATAGATGGTCTTATTTCACTTTAAATAGTTTCCTCCACAGTCTGTAAACTGAATAGGGATCCAGGCTTAATAGTTGAGATATGGTCATGGCTGTCATCAACTGTCATCATCAGATAGTGATTGGTTAAGTAAGGATTAAGTCCCTGTTCAGAGAACTGCGAGATGGAAGCAGGATGCAGGCAGGTGGGATAAAAGTGTGGGAGGTTGACGTATGTGGAATTATGGAATTCTCAGAGAGAGTTAACTGTTTAAATGGCTTAGAATACAGCATTAGAGTTAGGGATTGGTCCAGGGATACAGGGTCATAGATCAATGTAGCACAAAATAGGCCATTCGGCCCAGCTTATCCATGCTGACCAGTTTGTCCACCTGCCGGCACCTGACCCATATCCCTCCAAACCTTTCATCTCCCTGTACCACTGATTGGTACGGGTGTCAGGGTATATGGGGAGAAGGCAGGAGAAAGGGGTTGAGAGGGAAAGATTGATCAGTCATGATTGAATTGCAGAGTAGACTTGATGGGTTGAATGGCCTAATTCTGCTCCTATCACTTATGAGTTTATGAATACACTTACCTGTCTGTGTATCATAATGATGCTTGCCTCCATCTACTTTTGCATGGTGGTGTAGACATTGAGAGACAGAAAGAGGTTTATGTGAGTTTCAGGGATTTGAGAGGCATTGCAGGGAGATGGAGTTTGGAATTGAGGGTACATGTTGACTCTGAGAGAAGAGGGAGGTTGGTCATGAGAGAAGGGAGGATTAATGGAGTTGAAGCTACTGTTTCTAAAATAGACCATGTGGCATTTGTCACCAGGTCTCCTGTTGAACCCTAACCATTGAACCACACCTTCACACAGAGCTTGCGGCCGGGGCGGCTCTAGGGGACTCAGCGGTAGAGCTGCTGCCTTACAATGCCAGAGACTCCAGTTCGATCCTGACCGAGTGCTGTCTGCACAGAGTTTGTATGTTCTCCCCATGACCGCGTGGGTTTTCTCCGAGTGCTCCGGTTTCCACCCACACTCCGAAGACGTACAGGTTTGCAGGTTAATTGGCTCCTGTAAAATTGTAAATTGTCCCTTGTGTGTTGCTTAGTGTTCATGTACGGGGAGATCGCTGGTGGGCCAAAGGCCAATTTCCGCCGTGCATCTCTAAAGTTAAGTCTAAGGAAGCCGCAACAGCTTGAAAACACGTACTAGCAGATTCATGGATAGGATAGGTTTAAAGGGATATGGGTCAAATGCAGGCAGGTGGGACTAGTGTAGATGGGACATGTTGGCCAGTGTGGGTAAGTCGGGCCGAAGGGCCTGTTTCCACGCTGTATCAATCTATGACTCCAGGACCAAATTCAAGATTCCAGTGTCTGGGGTGATTGCTGGTTCACACAGACTTGGTGGGCCGAAGGGCCTGTTTTGGCACAGCATGTCTAAAGTCTAAAGCTTCAGTCAATGTTTATGTGCTTTTCTTTTGTGCTCGCCTGCTGAACTTTTCAACATTGCAGCCGAAACAAAAACAGAATTAACAGCCTTCAAAGAAGGCAGATTAGACTTTCAGCTCTAATGGGTTGTGTCGCTGCATGGGAGGTGGCAGGGGATTGATTATATTGAACGTGCTGTGCAGCAACAGGCAGCGTTTTATGCTGGGATCAGAATTGCAATTAAGTATTAATGCGACTTGGGACCTGGAGTCCCACACAATGGAGCCTGGGTCTGTTTGCTTGCATTTAATTCTTTGTAGATTGGGCAATGTGTGAGGTGGAAAATATTCCCCCTGCAACTCCCTCCACCCCCCCCCCTCTCTCTCTCCCTTCCCCCCCCCCCATTCTTAGCCCATGCTCGCAGAAGACAGAGTTGTGAAAGTGCTCAGTGTGACAGCTCTGCAGGTAATCGAACTTTATAAATGTCGACTGCCAAGGCTGGTACAGGCGTCCCGTAGCTATGCGCACTACCCCATGCGGCTGCGGAGTTCTGGTACAGTCTGCTTACGGTTGGAAATAGCAACTTGAGTAATTGTGCTCAAAATAAATCTATCACTTCAGGGCCATCTGTATTTATCACAGTGAACTTGTCTCTCAATCATGAAGTTGATTGTGGAGTCCCTTTGCACGTTGAGATTAAACATTGCCCGTTGCATTGAAGGGGGAACAGAAAAACATTTGAGACACAAGGAACTGCAGATTCTAGAATCGCGGGCACAACACCAGGTGCTGGAATAACTCAATGGTCCTGGCAGCATCTGGGGAGGGAATAGACAGGCAACATTTCTGGTCAGGACCCTTTCTTCAGACCAGGGGCAGAAATCCTGGGGGAGACAGGTGCCCCCCCCCCCCCAGCTTTGAGAGGTGGGGGACAATCCCCCCCCTCCAATGTATTGTAATCTGGACTTTATCAGACACTTGCTAAGGGTTGAATTGGCCCGTTCACGGCTTAAAATCAAACCGCTGCATCGAGGAGATCGAGGCTCCCGATGTTGAAGCCCCCGTCGGGCGATGAAAGGCCCCGCAAACGGGCCGATTGAAGCCCACGGTTCGGGGCGGACGAAGCTGCTGTTGCTGGAGTTCGGAGTCAGATTCCCAACCAGGTCAGCTCCTGTTGTTACCGTCCACAGGGCCCATGGCCGAAACCTCGCGTGTGTGTGTATGCGCGGCCTTCAAGAATGTTTTGGTAGTGATTTCCGTGCCTGCTTCAGACTCACTCTGAAGTCTGAACAGGCCACATTTGAGGTCAAGACCCTTCTTCAGAATGAGATCAGATTCAGTCTGGTCACGATCTGATACGTCGCCTATCCATGTCCTCCAGGGATGCTGCCTGACCCGCTGAGTTTCTCCAGTGATGACAATACTTTATTGTCACATGTACCTGTGTACTGAGGCAGAGTGAAAATCTTTCTTTTCCATACAATCCAGTAAAATCATACTATAGATAAGCACCATCCATAGGCAAGTACAGAAGTGCAACTATTGTACAGTAATAGTAGATAGATACAAAAAGCTGGAGTAACTCCGTGGGTCAGGCAGCATCTGTGGAGAGAAGGAATGGGTGACGTTTCGGGTCGAGACCCGTCATCAGTGTAATAGTAGACTTTGCTGAGACAGTACAGAAAGAGTCGCTACGTGTCTAGCGCCAACAATGTTTCAAAGTTCTCAAGAGTGCAGCAGTCTCATCTTGGCCTTAAAGGCCCATTGTCCCGGCAGCACCGATCCTCTCCTCCGCCCGCCGCCTACTTAAACGGATCTTTGTCCAGCACCCGCTGTTGTGGCCGACTCCCTCCACCCCGGTTCCCAGTCTTCTAGGTCGTGCGGGAGATATGCCTCGGATGACTCCTGGCGGGTTCCCAGTTCCGCGGCGAGGGGGCGAGCCAAGCCTGCTGTCGAGGTATGGCCGGAGCTGACTTGGAGCTACAAGTAGGGCTTGTGTGTTCTAATAAAATCTGCTCTTGGTGATTCGAGATAAATCAGGAAGGACATTCTCACACAACAATCAAATTCTGAGAAGCCCCAGAGGCTGGATTGGAGGTGGTCAGTATGTGTTCTGTTGAAAAGTGGAAAAAATATAGATGTTAGAAATATCCAACCTCAAGGCTAAATTGTCTCGTGCCTCTTTCTCCCGCCACCACATAAATATCTTGTCTATTAATCCATGGGACAGATTTAGACTTCACATGCTATTGGAGCATTACTAGCAATATGGATAACCCTGATTATAATTGAGTTAGTTTAGTTTTTTGTCACACGTACCAAGGTACAGTGATAAGGTTTTTGTTACGTGCTATCCAGTCAGGTGAAAGACCATACATGATTACAACCGAGCCATCCACAGTGTAGATACAGGGGGTAAAGGAAATAATGTATAGTGCAAGGTAAAATCCAATTACAAATAGGCCGAGGGTCTCCAATGAGGTAGAAAGTAGCTCAGGGACGCTCTCTTGTGATAGATAGTGTGGTTCATTTCCTGATAACAGCTGGGAAGGAACTGTCCCTGAATCTGGAGGGGTGTGTTTTCAAGCTTCTGTACCTCTTGCCTGATGGGAGGGAGGAGAAGAGGGAGTGGCCGGGGTGCAACTCGTCCTTGATTATGCAGCTGGCCTTGCCGAGGCAGCGTGAGGTATATATGGAGTCAATGGAAGGGAGGTTGGTTTGTGTGATGGTCTGGGCTGAGTCCACAAAGACTGCAATTTCTTGCGGTCTCGGATGGAGCTGTTCCTAAACTATTGTAATGAACCGTGGGATGGGGTGGAATGGTGTCTGTTATTGCCGACTGTTCGCTACAACCGAGTATGGGGTTTCGGCCCCATCAAGTTTACTCCGCCATTTGCTCGTGGACTCTGTGGAAACAACGGGTCGCTTTTAAATACTTCGCCAAAATCACTGAAGGCAGTTTGTTACATTGTTGAATGGAGTATCACTGCGCAAGTGTCATCCAAGCAATTGTTTGTCAGTTTCATGGACCTCGCAGATTGTGTTCTTAAAGAGACAGAGGTGTCTGATCACTGTGGGTCATTTGGTCTGTTTATTTCGTTTAGTTTAGAGATACAGCGTGGAAACAGGCCCTTCGGCCCACCGAGTCCGCACTAACCAGCGATACCCGCACATTAACACTACCCTACACACACTGGGGACACATTTATATTTACACCAAGCAAATTAACCTACAAACCAGTTCATCTTTGGAGCGTTGGAGGACACCGAAGATTTCACACGCAGGTTATGGGGAGAACATACATAGTCCGTACAAACATGCACCCGTAGCCAAAATCGAATCAGAGTCTCTGGCGCTATAATGGCCCTGTCCCACGGTACGAGTTCATTCCAAGAGCTCTCCCGAGTTTGCCCTGATTCGAACTCGGAGATTTACGGTGATGGCCGCTCGTCGGTACTCAGGGCTCTCGTGGGCATTTTTCAACATGTTGAAAAATATTCACGAGTCTTCCCGAGCTTACCTGCCGTTAGCGAGTCTTCCCGAGTACCTGCCGTTAGCTCTGACGTACCCGCTACGTTCTGACGTACCCGCTACGTTCATTCTCCATGCTTACCACGAGTTTGATCTATTTTTTAAACTCGGGAGAGCTCTTGGAATGAACTCGTACCGTGGGACAGGGCCATAAGGCAGTACCTCTACCACTACGAACATCCATTATAAAGAGGACTCTAATAACGAGGGTTTACCGATGTTTACCTTTTGCCGATGTTTCAAAGGCTCATACAGGTTTCTAATGCTAGAAACATTAACTGAGTCTTTATACCAGGATCTTCCCCTGAAGATTTATGTCATCAGGAATGATCCTGTGTGTGACAAGGGTTGGATTTGTGTAGAGTTCATTGGTAAACATATGCAATGTGGCTGGGAATAGCAGAGCTGAATAAACGAAAGGCTGTCTGGTTGAAATGTGGATCTAAGTTGTAACACTTCATCACGTTGAAGGTTGTTTCAAAATAGTAGAGATGAGTACTACAGCCACTTCTTGATCGTGGCATTTGGCTGATTGCTGCAATTATCGTCTCTCTCCCATAGCGGCTGCTAATGAGACTATTCCCCTGCGGACTGGATTGTTTTGTGGTGGGGTTGGATCAGGCAGCTGTCCACCCTGCGACAAAACACACCATGAATCTGAAGAGAATGCATAACGGAACTAAAATGCAAATTCCGAGCTTTCGTAAAAATTGCAAAATGTGACTGGCGCTCAAGAGCGACGTTAATCTCTTGCCTCCGACATGGGAGGCGGCAAAATGCGTTGGCGCAACGGGTAGAGCCGCTGCCTCGCAGCGCTGGAGACCCAGGTTCAGACCTCGGGTCTGTGTGGAGTTTGCACGTTCTCCCGTGGGTTTCCTCCGGGTGCTCCGGGTTTCCACCCACATCCCAAAGATATCCAGGTCTGTAGTTGATTGGCCTCTATACATTGCCCCTGGTGTATATGAAGTGGACGAGAAAGTGGGATAACATAGAACTAGTGTGAATGGGTGATTGATGGTCAGTGCGGTGTTGATGGGGCGAACGGCCCGTGTGCATGCTGTGCGTCTAAGACTGAAAACTAAAAATAACATCTGTTATTCTGTGGGGTAGACAAAAAAACTGGAGAAACTCAGCGGGTGATGCAGCGAAGGAATAGGCGACGTTTCAGGTCGAGATTCTCTAGTGAGTGAGAGGTCAAACGTAACTGGCCACTAATAAATGATGTAATTTAATTCTGCCCTCATTTTTAAATTACATTTTAACCTTTACATATATCATAGTAAATAGAACTGGCCATTATTGAGGCGAATTATCAACTGGGTTTAGATAGAAGATAGGATCCAGAGCGTTGGCGCCTTGTCATGGTGGAGAAGCTTGCGTGTGCCCGAGATACTGACGGTGAAAACCATCTGGAGCTGTGCTCCTGTCTGGGTCACCCACGGTGGGCAGGTCGAGGGGCGGTTCATGACAAAGTGCTGGCCAAGAAGATCTCAATGGTGGAACAGGCGGAGGACGGTGGGTGGAGACCACAACGGCTGAGAAAGGTGCAGCAGGGAGAGACTACCAACTGTGATGGTGTCTTTAGACCTCAGAGATGCAGAGTGACAAAACAGGCCCTTCGGCCCAACGAGTCTCTGCTGACCAGAGATCACCCCATAGACTCGGTCTATCCTACACATTAGGGACAATGTACAGTTTTTACCAAACTAATTGACCTCAAAGCTGTACCTCTTTGGAGTGTGGGAGGAAACCGGGGAGCGCAGAGAAAACCCACGCAGGTCACAGATAGAATGTACAAACACCGTCCAGACAGGACCCGTAGTCAGGATGGAACCCGGGTCTCTGGCGCTGTAAGGCAGCAACTCTACCACTGTGCCTTTGCCATTGGACCTGGGTCTGTCTCTGTCAAGGACCGTGGGTGGCTGTCGGTGCACCGGTCTCCAAATGTTAGAACACAAGGGTGGAGGGACATAAAGCCTTTCGCTCCAGGATCGGCCTCTTCAGCCATCTCAGGATTCACAGAAAGGACCAAATAAGAGGATAATCACACCCAATCTCGAGTGATTGCCGCTGGTGATGAGGCTGCTCCCAACCATTCAAAAGTCAGTTCCTATTGCTCAATAATCCGAAAACAGAAGATGTCCCTTTTAACTGATCAGAGATTAACTTAGAGACACAACACTTCAGGAAGCAGGCTCTTCGACCCACCAAACCCACACCAGCCGTCCATCAGCCGTTCACACTCTTCTTCTTTCGTGTGGCGTGCACAGCCTAAAGTCGTAGGACAACTTGTCCTTTGCGCATGTCGAGTTGATTGCATTAGTCGAAACAGGGCGGACCACGTGAAGGTTGCGATCTCCCACCCCGCCGTTCACATTAGTTCCATGTTATCCCACTTTCGCATCAACTCCCTATACACTGGGAACAATTTACAGTGGGTTAATCAACCCACAAACCCAGGCTGTGGGCGGAAACCGAAGCACCCGTAGGAAACCCACGTGGTCACAGGGCAAATTCCACACAGACAGCAGCCGAGGTTAGGATAAAATGGTCTCTGGCGCTATGAGGCAGCAGCTCTACCCGCTGCGCTACTGTGCCCTCTAGCCTTTGACATTTCCACCCAGGGAAAAAGTTTCACCCTGTCTATGTCTCTTCTAATTTTATATACTTCAGTCAGGGTGTTATTACAAATCTCAGTATGCCCCACTCATTCAAATACCTACCATTTGAGTTATACCTTAAATGTTGTAAAGGGGCTGTCCCACATGGGCAACCTAATCTGCGAGGTTAGAAGAGTGTCTTCGACCTTCAAACTCGCAGCATGGTCGACACGTGGTCCTAGGAGGTCCTATGAGTCGCTGGAACTCTCTTCATGCTCGAGGGAAGTTCCTGAATACTCGTGGCCTCAGCTGGGTCGCGGAAAAATTTTCAGCATGTTGAAAAATTTTCCGCGAGTAGCATTTGGTCGGCATGGTTCTTTTGTAACTCGTAGTGCGGTGGAGTGGGGTCGCTCTTTAGTTACAGGCAGTCGAGGGCAGCCGTAGGCAATCTCCTTCGCTGACCGGGCAATTTGATTGGCTCATTGGAGTTTTCAGGACCAAGGAAGACCTACCAGTAGGTAAAATGCCCGATAAACTTTATTAAACTTCTTAAAAGTGTCTCCACTCCTTCTCCCCCCCCCCCCCCCTTTCCCTCTCCCATTCTCTCCCCTTCTCTCTCTCTTTCTCTCGCCCTCTCTCCCCCTTCTCCCCCCCCCCCCCCCCCCCCCCCCCCCCCCCCCCCGTTCTCTATAAAGGACTTACCTTACACTGTGCTGCCGTTTTACCACCTTCTTCATCGCGGGTGTGAATTTCAGACAGCGCTCCTCTGCTCGAACTCGAGGCTTTCCAGGCAAGTGCCCTTGAGCTTGAAGGTCGAAGACACTATTCTGGACTCGCGGATTAGGTCGCCCAAGTGGGACAGCCCCTTAACTGTTCTTTGCTTTCAACCACAAACTCCGGGGTGGAAGATTGCAACCTTCACGTGGTCCGCCCTGTTTCGACTAATGCAATCAACTCGACGTGCACGAACGGAAGATCAATTAGAACAAGTTGTCCAACAACATTAGGCTGTGCGTGCCACATGAAAGAAGATGACCACAAACTCCAACCTCAGATTCCCTTTAAGCCTCCTCCCTTTCACCTTAAACCTATGACCTCTAGTTTCAAGAAACTCTACCATGCGGAAACCGACATTGGTTTTGCCTCTCACAATTTTATATACCTCCATCATGTTGCCTCTTAGCTTCCTTCACTCCCGGGAACAAAGACCAAGCTGATACAATCTCTCCTGATAACACAAGCAATACATTCCAAATGTTAAAGATTGTTATCTAGCATATAAAATCAAAAGCAATGCAATGCCTCGGTGATGATCTGATATTTGGTAAGGATGCTTTTAAAGATTTCACGTGCTAACTTGTGAGGGGAGTGACTTTTAACAAGTTTATATTCATAGTAAGAAGAGACACAGAGTGCTGGAGTAACTCAGCGGGCCAGGCAGCATCTCTGGAGAACATGGGCTGGAGATGTTTTGGATCCGGACTCTTCATCGAGTCTAAAGAAGGGTTCCAACCTGAAATGTTGTTTTATTTTAAAATAGACATTTATGGATCCTGGTAAAGCGTCCAGTTCATTTTAATCTGTCAGTTGGTTCAAAGAGGTATGAAGTCCATCAAGGCAGTAAGTATTGAAAACTACCATCACCGTGTTCTATCAGAGATGCTGTCTGACCCGTTGAGTTACTCCAGCACTTTGTGTGGCGTTTTTTTTGTATATCAGCATCTGCAGTTCCCTGTGCCTTATTTTTTTTATAGAGTAGTTTGGTTTTGTAGTGACTAACAGTTTTGGGAAGAAATTTGGAAAACATGATCCTCCAGAAAACATTTCCTTTACTCCAGCCATGAAGAAGGTGGGCCTCAAAATCAGGAAATGCTGGAAAAACATACCAGGTCAGGCAGCATCTGTGGGAAGGGAAACTATCAATATTTTGAATTTGTTGACCCTCTGTCAGAATGGTCGACATTTTCTCTTTGATCTCTTATTCACCAAGAACTAGCCTGCCCATGACCTATCGCTGAAAGACACAAAGTGCTGGACTAACTCGGCTCGTAAGGCAGCATCTTTGGAGAATATGGATAGGTGACGTTTTGGGTTGGGATCCTTCTTCAGACTGATTGTGTTGAGGGGGAGGAGAGGAGGGGTGGGGGTGGGGGGTGGGAGAGGAAAGCTGCAAGAGAAGAGGGGTAGGATAAAGTCTGGCGAGTGATAGGTGGGTGCAGGTGAAGGGGGGGGTTTGGAAAGGTTTAGAAAGGTTGAGCAAAGACCATCCAAGTCTGCGCCGACCGGAGATCCCCGCAAACTAACACTACCCTACACACGAGGGACAATTTTACATTAATAACCAAGCCAATTAACCTACAAACCTGTACGTCTTTGGAGTGTGGAAGGAAACCAAAGATCTTGGAGGAAACCCGCGCAGGTCTCGGGGAGAGCGTACAAACTCCATACAGACAAGCACCCGTAGTCAGGATCGAGCCCGGGTCCCTGGCGCTGTCAGACAGTAGCACTATCGCTAAGCCACCGTGCCACCCTGATGCATGTGGATAAACCAAGATACTAAAAATACGGAGAGTCAGGCAAGAGGGATTGTAGAGGTAAAGCAGCCTTCCGGCTCTGATTTGTGTTGCATCCATATCTCTAGTTTCCCTCTCCCCTGACTATCTGTCTGAAGAAGGGTCTCGACCCTTGAAACGTCACCGATTCCTTTTCTCCGGAGATGCTACCTGACCTGCTCAGTTAGTCCAGCATATTGGGTCTTATCTTCGTTGTAAACCAGCATCTGCAGTTCCTTCCTACGTACTAAAAATGGTCCTTTTTTCATCTTTCCACGGCGCGGTTCAATCGCAACTAATCAGACTTATTTATTTAATAACACACGATTCTCCTCAAAAGGAACCACAATCAAAGCACTTTAAACGTAATGGAAGTAGAGATTAGAATTAATTCCGAACAGCTCGGTCTTACTAATTAATTAGTGCCGCAGAATCTCCGTCTAATAGATGCAGTTGAATAAATCCACGGGTCCAGTAAAAACAGTAAGATGTTTGTGCTGTGTAAAGCCGAGTAAAATCTGTGCCACAGATTAAAATATTTAAACAAAAGGACACAAAGTGCTGGAGTAACTGAGCGGGTCAGGCAGCATCTCTGGAGGACAGGGATAGGTGACGTTTCAGGTTGGGACCCTTCTTCGGACCAGTTGTACTGGGACCAGATTGAGGGCAGTGGAGGCCAAATCTCTGGATGGAAATTTAAGAGAGAGTTAGATCGAGCTCTAGGGGCTAGTGGAATCAAGGGATACGGGGAGAAGGCAGGCACGGGTTATTGATTGGGGACGATCAGCCGTGATCGCGATGAATGGCGGTGCTGGTTCGAAGGGCCGAATGGCCTCCCCCTGCACCTATTTTCTATGTTTCTATGCCACATCAGGAGCACTGACTGCAGTAGATGAGGTTAAAGGAGGTGCATGTGACCCTCTTTCTCACCTAGACAGAGGATGTCTAGAAAGGAGATGAGGAGGAATTTATTTGGAATAATCGGGGGATCGATGGTCAGCGTGGACTCTGTGGGTCGAATGGCTTAGAGAAGGGTCTCGACACAAAACGTCGCCCACTCCTTCTCTCCAGAGATGCTGCCTGTCCCACTGAGTTACTCCGGCATTTTGTGTCCACTGTCGGTGTTAATGAGCATCTGCAGTTCTTTCCTGCAGAAATAACTTGCCCCCGGAATTGTTCTTATGAAATCTCCACGCAATCTACCAGTGTGTTAATTTAGACTTCACTTTAGACTTTAGATATACAGCGTGAAAACAGGCCCTTTGGCCCGCACCGGCCAGCGATCACCCTGTACGCACGCCATCCTACACACGAGGGACAATTTACAATTTTAACAAAGTCGATCAACCTACAATCCTGCACGTCTTTGGAGTGTGGGAGGAAACCGGAGCACCCAGAGAAAACCCACGCGGTCACAGGGAGATTGTACAAACTCCGTACAGACAGCCCCCCCCCCCCCCCCCCCGTAGTCAGGATCGAACCCGGGTCTCTGACACTGTAATGCCCCTGTCCCACTTAGGAAACCTGAACGGAAACCTCTGGAGACTTTGCGCCCCACCCAAGGTTTCCGTGCGGTTCCCGGTTCCCTAATGGTCGAAACTGGTTTCCGTTTTAAAAATCGGTAATTTTTTAGTCGAAGCCGGTTGCGATGCTAGTTGAAGGTGGTTGCCGGAGGACAAAAACCTCCGGGAACCGCACGGAAACCTTGGGTGGGGCACAAAGTCTCCAGAGGTTTCCGTTCAGGTTTCCTAAGTGGGACAGGGGCATTTAAGGCTGCAAGAAAATCGTCGGAGGGAGTCACTCAAGCTATAACTGAGAGCTACACTGTTGCATTTCCAGTAGCTCAGAAGAAAGAGAAACCCAAAGTGTGTCGGAAGGAACTGCAGATGCTGGTTTAAAGCAAAGATAGAAACAAAAAGCTGGAGTAACTCAGAGTGAGAGGCAGCATCTCTGGAGAGAAGGAATGGGTGAGATCCTTCTTGAAATCCAAAGTTCTGTGCACATACAGCGGATCAGAACATCAACAATGCAGTCACATGAAATGAAAAGGCCTGGTGTAATAAATGAGGGTTTTCAAAATCTTTTGATCTGCTGTAAAATGACTGATGACTGGTTTTATTCCTGTGGTGCAGATGATTGTTCTAAACCCCTGGTGCTATTTCAAGAATTTCTCTCAACGTCCTGGCTAATATTCCTCCTTCCATCAACACCAATGAGAAAACAAATTATCTGATAGTTTATCAATCAAATTCCCCCTGTGTTTTTTTTTTAAGTAACACCTATGATTTATTTTGAGTGAAATTTATTGCTTGTGATGTTCTTCGGAACATGAGAAACAAGTTAGAAGTCGTTATAGAGAGAATCAGATTCTCCACTTCCGCTCCCGACTGTGGAATTAACTGTCTTCAGATCGCGGAAGACTCAAGGAACTGCAGGTGCTGGAATCTTGAGTAAAACACGCAAAGTGCTGGAGTAACTCAGTGAGTCTGGCAGCATCTGTGGAGGGAATGGACAGTCAATGTCTGAGGTTGAGACCCTTCTTCACACTGACGCAAGGAACTTGCAGATGCTGGAATCTTGAGCCATCTAGAACGGAGATGAGGAAAAATCTTTTCCACACAGAGAGTTGCGAGTCTGTGGAATTCTCTGCCTCAAGAGGGCGGTGGAGGCCGGTTCTCTGGATGCTTTCAAGGGAGAGCTAGACAGAGCTCAGTTAAAGATAGCGGAGTCAAGGGATATGGGGAGAAGGCAGGAACGGGGTACTGATTGTGGATGATCAGCCATGATCACATTGAATGGCGGTGCTGGTTCGAGGGGCCGAATGGCCTACTCCTGCACCTGTTATCTATTGTAAAGCACAAAGTGCTGGAGTAACTCAGTGGGTCAGCCTGTCTGGAGAAGGGTCGCCACCCATAACATTGCCTATACATTCCCTCCACAACCTTGTGTTTCAGATCAGATGAAGACTGGGTCAAGGTAGATGAGGTTGCAAAGAAGTATTGAGTTTGATAGAGATAAAAACCTGGAGTAACTCAGCATCTCTGGAGGTGCAGGATCGGTGACGTTTCAGGTGAGAACCCTACTTCAGACCCGCTGAGTTTACTCCAGCACTTTGTGTCTATCTTCGGTATAAACCAGCATGTGCAGTTCTTTTCTACACAAGGTATAGAATATGTTCCCTTATTGGCTGTGGCATGTGATATAAGAGCAGGATGATTATCCTCGAACTCCATGAACTGCAGATACAATGCCCAACTCATATTAAAACAATTCATACTAATGAGTTCACCTCATTACATGGAGGATGTTCAAGAGGGTTCAAGAGCGTTTAATCACCAGAACAATGGGATTCTTGCCGCAGCTTCACTGGCACATTAATATAACAACACAGCAAATAAATATACATTAAATTAAGTCCGTAGCGGTTTAGGTAGATTGTTATCTTTAGAATTGTCCCGACACGAAATGTCATCTAGCCTCATTCTCCAGACCCGTTGAGTTACTCCAACACGTTGTGTCTTCATGTGCTTAGTGCAGTTCAGACTGGGTTGGGTCGAAGAAGCTGATGGCTTGATGGGAAGAAACTGTTCTTGAACCTGGAGATAACAATTCTCAGTCTCCTGCACCTGCTTCCAGCTGGTGGTACTAGCGTAGCGGCGACTGCGGAGGGCTCGGGAGGCCCCGACCACGGGTGAACATCAAGAACATCCGAGGAAGAGGACTGAACTTTGGTGCCTTCCCTCACAGTGGGAAAGTTTGATTCTGCTGTGTGGGGATGTTTTATGTTGGAGTCTATCGTGTGTTGTGTGCTTTATTTTGTTTGTATGGCTGTATGGTGACCACACATTTCACTGTACCAACTGGTACACGTGACAAATGAATGTATCTTGTATCTTGGTAGCAAGATATGAGCATTGCCTGCATCGACTGGGTCTTTGGTGATATGAACTATGTTTTTGCGGCAGCACTTGCTGTAGATCCCTTTGATGGTGGAGAGGTCAGTAACCGCGATGGACCAGGCAATATCCACCACTTTCTGCAGCCACCTGTGCTCTTGGGCGTTCAAATTACTGAACCAGGCCATGACGAAACCAGTCCACGTCTCTCGACCATAAACCTGGAGAAGTTCAAGTATTTAATTGCCATATGTACCTACAAAGGAAAAATGAAATTCTTACTTGCAGCAGCTTAAATATAAATGATCAATAAATTAATAACCATAATACTGGTGCAAGTAAAACAAAAATAATGTCAGTATTGCAACCAAGGCACATTGTAGTTCATACCGGAGATAGACACAAAATGCTGGAGTAACTCAGCAGGACAGGCAGCAGCTCTGGAGAGAAGGAATAGTTGACGTTTCGGGTCGAGACCCTTCTTCAGACTCTGAGGAGAGGAAAACGAGATATGGAAGGGTACAAAGTACATGTAAGATGTGAAAAGAACAGATCAAAGCAGACGATGAGCAAAGGGAAGGTGACAACGAGGCATACAAACAGTAAAATTAATCAGGAGGTAGACAAAAATGCTGGAGAAACTCAGCGGGTGCAGCAGCATTTGTTTCGTCCCGAAACGTTGCCTATTTCCTTCACTCCATAGATGCTGCTGCACCCGCTGAGTTTCCCCAGCATTTTTGACTACCTTCGATTTTCCAGCATCTGCAGTTCCTTCTTAAACAAATTAAGCAGGAGGACAGTGAAACTGGCGGGGGAACGAGGGTGGGGGAGGGAAAGCAAGGGTTACTTGAAGTTAGAGAAATCAATATTCATACCGCTGGGTTGTAATCTGTCCAAGCGAAATATCAGGTGCTGTTCCTCCAATATGTTCCTCCCACACTCCAAAGATGTGCGGGTTTGTGGGTTAATTGGTTTCTGTGAAAAATTGTAAGTTGTGTGTGGGATGTCACGGGGTGCTTGCTGGTTGGTCCGGACACGGTGGGCCGTAGGACCTCTTTCCATGTTGTATCTCTCAAGTCCAATGTCTAAAGTAAAGTCACGCATAGGTGGGTAGGGTAATGAAGAAGGCATATGGCTTGCCCGCTCACAGGATGGGGCATAGAATATAAAAGTAAAGGCATTATGCTGCAATCTTGTGAAACACCTGTTAGACCCCATTTGGAGTATAGTGTTAAGTTCTGGTTAAGATGTGGTCACACTGGAGCGAGTGCAGAGAAGGTTCACCATGGTGTTGGCTGGATTGGAGGAGTTCAGTTATAAGGAGAGATTGAATAAATTGAGTTTGTTTTCCATGGAATGAAGGAGGGTGAGGGGTGACCTGGTAATATGAAAAGCAAAGATAGGCAAAATATCTGCCACCTGGTTGGGGTATATAAGATAAAGAGGACATGGGTTTAGGGTGAGAGGAAATAGTTTTAAAGGGGGGGGGGGGGGATTTGAGGGAACGTTTTTTTAAACAGTGTGACTGAAATTCCCGAGGAGATGAAGGAATCAGATACAATCACTATATTTAAGAGACATTTTGACAGGCGCTTAATTAAGCAAGGCATAGAAAGCCATGGAAGGACTCAAAGTGCTGGAGTAACTCATTGGGTCAGGCAGCATCTCAGGGGAACACCCGAAACATCACCTATCCCTGTTCTCCAGAGATGATGCCTGACCCTCTGAGTTACTCCAGCATTTTGTGCCTATCTGCAGTTATGTTTCCAGCCTACTAATGTTTCCACATAGTAGGCTGGAGACCTAATCTGGGGCAAATTGGGTGAGTGTAGATGGACAAAGAGGCTGGCACAGATGTGATGGGCCGAAAGATCAACTTCTGCACTTGTACAACTTTGTGACTATAATTTTCATTCTCAACCTTCAAAGTAGAAAAAAAAATCTGAGGATATTTGTGGAAAACCAAACAGCTTTTAAGTTTGTCTTTACAGAATCGAAAGGGCTTGTTAAATGTTAGATCCAGGTTAGAGTTGCACGGAATCAACACCAAATGGAGACTTTGTTGATGGCACTTAAGATAATTACATTGATGAAAACTCGTTAACTGGGTGTGGGCCGGTGGGTTGGTGAGCAGTTAATTGTTAGTGCCGCTAGATGGCAGGCTGGCACCAGGTGGGAGCACTTTACAAGGATGCAGTCAGCATCCACAGCCTTCAGGGTGAGTTTGACCCTCAAGAACCGCACATCTGTGAGTCACTGTTACAGTCTCTTGTAGCTCCCATTACACACTGCGACTGATGAGGCGGACAACCACAGATTGAGGACTTTAAAAGGACGCTGTTTCGTGATTTGCAGGAAGCTGACAGGTACAGCAAGCTGTTAAGAAGCAAATTAGTATGTTGGGCTTTATTATATGAGAGCCATTAAGTCTCGCTGCAATTCATTGGGGCTCTGGTGACACCATTTCTGAAGTACTTATGTAATGGTTGCCTTCAAATCTAAGTGAGGATACACGTGAGTGTGTGTAACGAAAGTTTGTTAGATGGATTTCTGGTCCCGCAAATGCAGAGAGAGTGAATAAAATTGGTGTACGCTCACTGAAATAACCTTTTAAGATGAGAGTAGGAACCTGAGGGATAATGTTTTTTTTACACAAGAGTAGGAACCTAGGTGGTGGGTATAGGGAACGAGCTGCCGGAGGAGGTAGATGAGGCAGATAATATTGCGATGTTTAAGAAACATTTCGACAGGCACATGGAGAGGATTGGAGGGTTATGGGCCAAATGCAGGCAGGTGGGACGAGTGTAGATGGGACATAATGGCCGGTGTGGGTAAGTTGGGCTGAAGGGCATGTTACCATGCCGTGTGACTGAAATTTATTGATTGAAAGATATAATGTGGAAACAGGCCCTTCGGCCCAACGATACCATGCCGACCATCGATCCCCCATTCGCACTGGTTCTACAGTATCCCACTTTCTCATCCACTCCCTACACACTGGGGGCAATTTATATAGGTAAATTAACCTACAAACCCGTACGTCTTTGGGATGTGGAAAAAAAACAGAGCACCCGGAGGAAACCCACCCGGTCAAAGGGGAGAGCGTGCAAACTCCACGCAGACAGCACCTGAGGTCAGGAGCAGACCTGGGTTTCTGGTGCTGTGAGGCAGTGGCCCTTAATTTGGAAGAATGAGAGATGATGAGATGGACTGGCGGCGCTTGAGGGACCTCTGCCTGCCCTGGCCACATTCACTTGGATCTGAGAGGCACAAGCATTTCTTTACCAGGGTTTGCTGCGTATCCTTGGATCCCTCTGCTCTAGAGAGCCGAGATCAATACTGAGATCAATACTGTTTTACTCGCAAGGGGAATGTTGGGCAACGAAGGTGGAACAAAACAGTGGACAAGGTTGTTGATCAGACACGGTGGAACAAATAGGAGGCACCATTATGCCGAGTTTAAAGTAACGTGTATTCCTTACTGGTCTGGTTGTATTAGTGACCGAGCTTCACCTGCTTTTTTAAAATATCAGTACATCAGATTTATTTTCTGGTATGGCCATGTCCCCTTCTCTTGCATCAATTCCTTATGTTCTTGGAACAATAGGTATTTGAGTAACTTAACCGTGACCTTGAAGTGACATGTTGACCATATTGACTTATAAGTCCCCCTGTCTCCTTGCCTGGTCGATTAGTTCATAAGAATATATGACGTTTTCAGTTGGGTGGGCCCACACTTGCCTTCTCTGCCATTGATGCGACTGTGGCTGATTTGATCTTTCTATTTTCCCCCTTGCCTTTGATTTCCTCTTGCGTCTAAGAAAATTGTCCGCCCTACGATGTACTTAATAACTTTGTAAATGCACAGGGCAGGAATGGAAGGGAGAATGTTTGGTGTTTTGCTAGGAATGACCTTCGGGGGGGGCCCAATGGATGGGGACTGGAACTCTAGTTCAGTGAGATTTTAAATTATTTTATCAATGTAGATATTAAACCGTGTGATTGCAAAGTTTGTCAGAGTCAAAACGAAAGCCCAGTTGATTTGCTCATCCTTTCGGGGAAATAAACTTTTAACGTTTTTTTCAGTTTGGAGATACAGCGCAGAAACAGGCCCTTCGGCCGACCATCCAACACACTAGGGACAATTTACAATTTTACCAAGCAAATTCACCTTCAAACCTACACGTCTTCAGCGTGTGGGGGGAAACCGGAGCTCCCGGAGAAAACCCACGTACAGTTGGACATGCGACATATAAAAGCACCATTGCCTGTTGGCAGAGACATTAAACGAGACGCCAAATCAGGCACAGAGATCTCACCGGGTTTCAGGGCTGAAGGTTTGGAGAGATAAGACCAGGGGCAAACCTCTAAGCTGAGGATGAGAAATGTCAAAGACTAGAGGGTGTAGCTTTAAGGTGAGAGGGGCAAAGTTTAAACGTGATGTGCGGGGCAGGTTTATCCACTCCATGTACACTAGGGGCAATGAACCTACAAACCCGCATGTCTTTGGGATGTGGGAGGAAAGCTGGGCACCCGGAGGAAACCCACGTGGTTTATATATCTGATTTTCACACGTAGTCACAAAATGCTGCAGTAACTCAGCGGGACAGGCATCATCTCTGGAGAGAAAGAATGGCTGGATGTCCCGCTGAGTTACTCCAGCATTTTGTGTCTACCTTCAATTTAAACCAGCATCTGCAGTTCCTTCCTGCATATTTTACCTGATCTTCACACGCTGTGGCGTGGCGGCAGAGTTGGATTGGTGGGGGTCGATGTTGGAGTTGTGCGGAGTTCCTCGTGTGCATGTGGGTTTGCGCAGAGTTACTGTGAGACATAGTTTTGTTTAGAGATGCAGCTCGGAAACAGGCCCTTCAGGCCCTCACTAACACTATCCTACACTCCCTCGGGACAATTTACAATTTTACCGAGCTAATTAACCTACAAACCTGCACGTCTCTGGAGTGTGGGAGGAAACCAGAGCTCCCGGAGAATTCCCACGCAGGTCGCTGGGAGAACGTACAAACTCCGTGCGGAGAGCACCCATAGTCGGGATTCGAACCCGGGACTCTGGCGCAGTAAGGCAGCAGCTCTACCCGCCGCGCCACCGTGGCTGTGGATCTTTAGTTCACTTTGAACTGGAGCTCGTGGTCAGCCACAGTGCTATTCTGAAATAGCACGAACCTCGAGTGTGGCACAGAGCCCAAATGGTGGCTTTGAATTACCCAAATATCTGTCAACACTTCCCGTAAGCAGGAAGCTCCTTCTTCCTTGGAACACTCAATGGGTCAAAATCAGGAAGAGTGAAACTTAATCAGCGTGTATTATTGAAACTGAATTGTATGTACTTGACACTGTGTGCTTTTATGTCCTTTATCAAACTGGGCACTCATTATATTTTTGGATTCCTTCTGGTATTTAAAAAAACAAATCTTAACATGAATAGTACATCACAGGAACAGGCCCTGCGGCCCACAATGTCCGTGCCGGATGTGATGCCAAGCTAACTGATCTCCGTTCTCTGCCGTTTCCCTAATCATGAGATCGGAATTGGGGCAAGACACAGGGCGGCACAGGAACAGGCCCTTCGGCCCACAATGTGTGTGCCAATCGTGATGCCAAGACTGACTCTGACCTGTCTGCACATGATCCATATCCCTCCATTCACTGCCTGTCCACCAGCCTGGAGTGCCACGATCGTATCTGCCTCACCACCACCTGTCAGTGTGTTCCAGGCACTCGCCACGCTCTGTGTATTTAAAAAAAAAACTTAAGGTAGACACAAAATGCTGGAGTAACTCAGCAGGCCAGGCAGCATCTCTGGAGAGAAGGAACAGGTGACGTTTTGGGTCGAGACCCTTCAGACTAGTCGGAAGAAGGGTCTTGACCCGAAACGTCACCCGTTCCTTCTCTCCAGAGATGCAGCCTGTCCCGCCGAGTTACTCCAGCTTTTTGCGTCTATCTTCTGTTTAAACCAGCATCTGCAGTTCCTTCCTACTTAAAGAAAAAAAACTTGCCCTGCACATCCTTAAAATGTTGCCAGTCCCACCATAAAGCTATGTCCTCTAGTCTTTGACATCTCCACCCTGCGAGAACGAAGTTCTGAGTGTCTATCCTGTGGTGCCGTTCAGCTTCTCCCCCATCTTGCTGGATAGGGACTTAGTTACCCATCACTACTCCGCTCCAGATCTGGTTAATGAAATGAACAGTGTATCCAAAAGCTGTTTGCATTTGTTTTTTCATTCTTCCAAAAGCTGCAGATGGATGGCACAGTTGCTGCCTTACAGCGCCAAAGACCTGCGTTCGATCCTGACTACGGGTGCTGTCTGTACACAGTTTGTACGTTCTCCCCGTGACCGGGTGGGTTTTCTCCGGGTGCTCAGATTTCCTGCCAAAATCCAAAGAGATAGAAGTTGGTGGTTAATTGGCTTTGATAAAATTGTAAATTGTCCCTAGTGCTATGGGATAGTGCTAGTGTTCGGGGTGATCGCTGGTCGGTGCGGACTCGCTGGGTCGAAAAGCCTGTTTCTGCGACGCATCTCTACGATGGAAAAACTAAAGATGGCATAGATGGAGTATATGGCCAGAAGCTTTATCCCAAGGTGGAAAAAAATCAAATTCGAAAGTTTAAAGGAGATGTGCGGGGCAAGTTTCATAAAACACAGATTGATGAGTGCTGGAACGTGCTGCCAGGGTTAGTGGTGAAGGCAGATACGATCATGGTGTTTAAGAGAATTTTTGAGACTGACATGGTTACGCAGGGAATGGGAGAATGTGGGCCATGTGACTTGGCATCGTGTTCAGCACAGACATTGTGGGCCTGGAATTTTCAGACCAAGTAGAATCTCAAACCAGGAGATGCAAAGTAAATTGGTGAACATGGAGGAGGGAGGGTGGAGGGGAAATGACTCGGGCTTTGGGCTGGAATGCTAACATTGCCCTGGGCTGGACACCAGCCATGAGTAAATGGTCCCCATAGTTCACACCGTGGTGTGTTGGCATTCGTCCATCTGCGAGAGATGATGGTTCAGCTTTGTCGTTGTCTTGCTTGAAGCGGGAGATGTTTCATCTGTGGTTGCATCTCCTGCTGTGGCTGACTAGGTCTGTCGTTGCCAGGAGTCCAGGAGACCCGCCCACAGCTTCCACGGGTGAAGTTGTCTCTGGCCCTTGGTTTGGGGAGCAGGTTGCTGTTGCCATTTACCTTTTGGTGGCGTTGGCGCCGGGCCTCCAGGGTCTAGAATCATCTAGAACCATCTGCTATCATGGTGCATCAAACCTCATGGGTGGCACGGAGGCGCAGCGGTAGAGTTGCTGCCATACAGTGCCAGAGACCCGGGTTCTGTCCTGACCACAGGTGCTTGTCTGTATGGAGTTTGCACGTTCTCCCCGTGACCTGCGTGGGTTTTCCCCGGGTGCTCTGGTTTCCTACCACACTCCAAAGACTTACAGGTTTGTAGGCTAATTGGCTCGGTAAAACTGCAAAGATAATTGTCCCTTGTGTTTGTAGGATAGTGTTAGTGTGCGGGGAATGCTGGTCGGCGTGGACTGGGTGGGCCAAAGGGCCTGTTTCCATGCTGTATCTCTAAACTAAACTCACCTGGAGGTCCTTTCTCCACCATCCCTGGTCCTCCGCAGCGATGTGTCAGTTGTCAGTGCCATTGTAAAAAATGTGTCACAACTCTTTTAATTGTCACCTTGTAGGGAAGCTTTGGTCCTCTTGTCCTCCGTGCATTGGTGGCATCCCCGTACACCACATGCATTTTCCATCCTGTGTCCGTGTATAAGCCAACGGATATGCTTCTGCTTGAGGACCGCACGGATGCTAGGCATGTTGGTCAGGGAGAGGACAGATCCATTGGTGATTTTTGTCCTGCTGAGAAACTCCGAGAGGAAACTTTCAAGAGAGAACTAGATTGGGCTCTTAAAGGTAGGAGTCAAGGGATATGGGGAGAAGGCAGGAACGGGGTACTGATTGGGGATGATCAGCCATGATCACATTGAATGGCGGTGCTGGCTCGAAGGGCCGAATGGTCTACTCCTGCACCTATTGTCTATTGTCCCAGAATGTGACACAGACAGTGGAAATGAAAATTACTCTGTTTCCACTCTTGATGTAGGTGAAGTAGTCCAGGTTTCACTGCTGTGTGGTAATGTGCTCATGATGCAAGCTTTGGGTTAACATACGATGAATGTTTGATGGCGCTGGGCCTTTACTCGCTGGAGTTCAGAAGGATGAGGGGGGGACCTTGTTGAAATTGGATGAATGGTGAAAGGCTTGGATAGAGTGGAGGGTAGACGTAAAATGCGGAGTAACTCAGCGGGTGAGGCAGCATCTATGGAGAGAAGGAATTGCCGACATTTCTGGTCGAGACCCTTCTTCAGACTGATGGAGAAGGGTCTCAACCCGAAGAGGATGTTTCCACTGTTGGGAGAGTCTAGGACCAGAGTCCTAAGGATGGAGATGAGGAGGAATTTCTTTAGTCAGAGGGTGGTGAATCTGTGGAGTTCATTGCCACAGAAGGCTGTGGAGGCCAAGTCAATGAATATTAGTAAGGCACAGATTGATAGATTTTTGATTAGTAAGGAGGTTACGGGGAGAAGGCAGGAGAATGGGGTTGGGAGGGACCTTGGGTACGCAAGCAAAGAATTTCACTGTGACTTGTCACGTGATAAAAAGTATGCAATCAATTCAAAGCTAGATAGGTCCGCCATGATTGAATGGCAGAGTAGACTTGATGGGCCGAAAGGCCTAATTCTGCTCCTATAACTTATGAGCATGCGCTTTGTAGACCGTTATTTTGGTGTCGTGAGTTTCCTGTTCCTTCGCGCCCCCTTCCCAAAGCTGCCTTTCCTGTACGTGAATATTGGTTTCCCCCTCCAGAGAGACACTATCAGTCACTCTAGTTCCTAGGTAGTGTTGTGGGGGAAGAGAAAAAGGTGCGTCTCCCGAGAGAGATACCGCGAGAACATTAGCTTTGTGGGTTTTCTCCATGGAAGCCATCTGAGACATTAAGAAGATTGAATGAATGAATTTAAATATAATTATAAATGAATGCAGTCCATGTTCAGACAGTGTCTTGCGGTGATTGTGCAGTTGTCCCACTCTGATTTTATTTCCATCTATGAGGAAGCCAGGAGATATTAAGCCTATAGCTAACTCGCGTATGACTCATAATCTATAACTATAGGCTAAGTATCCTGTGCATTACAAAATATCACCTGCATTTATATTTGTAAGAAAACATTATCTGACATTTCTATTTATCTGTTGGGAGAGATGAATAACACGAGTGGTTTCCATGTGCAAAGTAACGTCAACAAACATTCCCATGGCACTTAAGAGAATCATTATCCAACCCAATTTGACACCAAAGCACAAAGGAGATATTGGCACAATACCCTTGCAAACGTTTGTTGCAAATAAGTGGAAATTAATTTCTCCTCTTTGTTTGCCATTACTTTCCAATTTTCACAAATCGGGAACCTTAGAAATGAAAATAAGATTTGTAACATTAATAAGACGTAAACTGCTGTTAACTTCGTACAAGTGGCAGGCATGCTAGCGATACGGCGCAGAAATGTGTCCTTCCCGCCCACCATCAAGCCTGAAGAAAGGTCCCTAACCAAAACGTCACCCATCCTTTTTTCTCCAGAGATGCTGCCTGATCCGCTGAGTATCTCCAGTACTTTGTGTCTATCTTTGGTATCAACCAGCATCTACAGTTTTTTTGTTTCTTCATCAAGCCCCCCATTTACACTAATCCTGCATTGGTCCCATTTTTATTAGTTTACTAAACTAAGTGGGACCCATTGGGTCCCATGTTCACACGGGAGGGCTGGTCCCCCAACGCAAAATTCCACCTCACCACCAATTCCAATATTGGTGGCCAGTGGGGTGGGGGGCTTTCTGGAGCGCTAGTATGGGTGTTGTGGGCTGAAGCGACTGGTTTCCAGAGGGCTAGTATGGACATTGTGGGCCAAATGGATTCTTGGGCTGGCAGCTCAGTCACTCAAGCCAGTTGTGCTGGCAGCTCATTCACTCACAGCTGGTGGATTGGCAGTTGACTCACAGCTATTCCTTGAAGTTCCATTTCAAGCAGGGTGCAGGCCAACAAATTCAAGTGCAGTTTCATACCATTTCAAGCAGGATGCAAGGCCACTAAAGATAGCGAGTCGTGACCTCTCCCTTCTCCATCTTGCAGAGATTGAGCCACTCCCACACTTCTGGTTTTATAGTCCTCCACCCCCCCACCAGAAGGGGCATGGCCTTCATGGCATGATTGACAGGAGAGAGAATCTCAACATTTTTTAAACACTAATAACTCTTATTCTTCATCGATGGGAAGAATCCTCGGCACCTGATGAGCGGAGCGGGACTCTGAGTAATGTACGTGGTGGCGTTTTTTCTAAAATCAATATAAAGCGCAAACAGGAAGTGGTCAAGATTAGACTTTTAATTATATAGAAGGCAAGGCAGCTTTAATTAGGCTAGGCAAGGCAACTTTAATTAGGCAAACAGCTTTAGCATTTCCAAACTAAAGGCAACACAGCATTAGCATTTCCAAACCAAAGGCAACACAGCTTTAGCATTTCCAAACCAAAGGCAACACAGCTTTAGCATTTCCAAACTATATTTTCAAACCACATTAAGGGCACTGACAGGTCAGTAAAACCACTTACAGTTTAGGAGACATGTGTTCAGTGTTATTCACAGCTTATACTGAGAGACATGACCCTCTCGCTCCCCCATCTTGCAGAGACTGACTGAGGCACTCAACACTTCCGGGTTTTACAGTCCCTCCGGAAGGGGCATGGCCTTCAAGAGAGAGAATCTCAACATTTTTTAAACACTAATAACTCTTTTATTTTTCATCGATGGGAAAAATCCTCTTGTCCTGCGCAGCAGAGGGGGGCTCTGAGTAAGATGGCCATAAATCTGAGCCATAAGTGGCAGCGTTCTAAAATCAATATATAGAACAACAGGAAGTGGTTAAGATCAGACTTTTAGTAATATAGAGAATTTAGAGATGCAGCATGGAAACAGGAAATTCGACCCACCCAAGTCCATGCCGACCATCGGTCACACGTTCACACTAGTTCTATGATATCCCATTTTTTCGCCCCCTCCCCTACATGCTAGGGGCAATTTTACAGACCAATTGACCTGCAATCCCCCACGTCTTTGGGATGTGGGAGGAAAACCGAGCACCCGGAGGAAACCTACATGGTCACGGGGAGAACGTGCAAACTCCACACAGACAGTACCCGAGTTCAGGGTCAAACTCTGGTCTCAGCTGTTCCTCTGTGACAACTATTCTCCCATATTCTCATCAACTCTCCCCAGATTCTACCCCGCGCTTATCTATTTGGGGCAATTTACAGCAGATATTTAACCTATCAAACTACATGTCTGTTGGACGTGGAAGGAAACCCATGCGGTCACAAGGAGAACTTTAAAACTCAACGCACAGACAGTGCCTGAGGTCAGGATCAAACTCTGGTCCGGGTGACCTTTTGGGTCTGGACCCTTCTTCAGAATTTTGAATGGTAAAACAGCAGAGAACCTTAATTAGTTTATTAATTAGAGATGCAGTGTGGAAACAGGCCCTTCGGCCCACCAGGTCCGCGCCAACCAGTGATCCCCGCATATTAGCACTATCCTACACACACTAGGGACAATTTTTTACATTTACCAAGCCAATTAACCTACCTACCTGTACATCTATGGAGTGTGGGAGGAAAAATCGAAAATCTCAGAGCGAACCCACGCAGGCCAAAGGAAGAACGTACAAATTCTGTACGGACAGCACCTGTGGTCGAGTTTGAACCCGTGTCTCTGACGCTGTAAGGCAGCGACTCTACCGCTGCGCCACCGTGCCTGCCCACTGTGAGTACACTGAACTTGCTGGGAGGTTGTGCTCAGGTTAAAAAAACATTCAGCAAGGCAAATGGAATGTTGGCCTTCACAGCAAGACTTTGTGAGTACAAGAGGTTGGAATGCATTTGACCCACACAGAATGGTCTGGTAAGACCGCATCAGAGCTATTGTGTTAGGGAAACCATTAGAGATGTATATAGAGGTTCAAAAACCAGTAATTTTCTGATCTTGACAGCCTGATTTATTTCCTAAGATAGCTGGCTATCTACAGAGGCCTGATGAATGCCCAGCCTCAATCTGACCCCCAGGTGCGTCTGAGCAGCCTGTTTCCTGAGGCAAAATAGATAGGTTCCACGCCAGTATTATCCTGCAACCCTCAAACAACAGGTGAGCAACACGCTCTGGGGATATGCTGAGGATAGTGTGCGTAATAATATGTTGTGTTCCTGTTAAACACTTTGACGTCTTGTGTAATAATAGTGTCTTAACTGTGCGGCTTAATTGTGTGAAAGAATATGCTTCCTGTTGCCTTGGATAGGTGCAAAGTGCTGGAGTAACTCAGCAGGCCAGGCAGCATCTCTGGAGAACATGGAGAGGTGACATTTCAGGTCGGGATCCTTCAAATGCAGGCCTCAAAGATGATCCATCTGCACCATGTCCCACCTGCCCGCGTTTAGCCTCCGAATCTTTCCCATCAATGTACCTGCCCTGACTCCATTTAAAAGCTTTTCATAAAGTCCTGAGTGATAGGAGCAGAATTAGGCCATTCGGCCCATCAAGTCTACACCGCCATTCAATCTTGGCTGATCCATCTCCCTCTCTACCCCACTCTCCTGCCTTCTCCCCGTAACCCCTGACACCCGTACTAATCAAGAATCTACATTTCTCTGCCTTAAAAATATCCATTAACTTGGCCTCCCCAGCCTTCTGTGGCAATGAATTCCACAATTATAGTATAGTACCTCCCTCAGCCACCCCATCTAGCAGCTCGTTCCATGTACCCACTCTCCTCTGTGTGGGTAAAAGTTGGCCCTTGTGTTCCTATTAAATCTTTCTCCTCTCACCTAAACAAGGGTCCCAACCTGAAACATCGCCTGTCCATTTTCTCTAGAGATGCTGCCTGATCTGCTGAGTTACTCCAGCATTTTGTGTCTGTCTTTAGTATAAACCAGCATCTGCCGTTCCTTTTTATCCAAAGTGTTTCCACGGCATTTAAGGCACGTGTCGGGAGTTTGGTGGAGTACGCCCCACTTTGTCGGTTAAGTGCATTTCCAATGAAATTGTAGGACATCAGCCAGGGCAACGCGGTGATGCAGCTGGTGGAGCTGCTGCCTGACAGAACCAGCGACCCAGCTTGTGTCTCGGGATGTTTCACAGCCATCCCTGGGACATCTAATAGAAGTATATAAAGTGAGGGGAGACCCAATAGATATGGAATTATGAGTGGGATAGATTGGGTAGGCAACGGAACCCTTTTTGTGAGGTAGAAATATCACAGAATAGAGGGCATGGCTTTAAGGTAAGAGAGGTCATGTTTGAAAGAGTTTAGTTTATGGTCAGGTGCACCGAGATACAATGAAAAGCCTTCTATCCAGTCAGTGGAAGGACAATACATGATTATAATTGGGCTGTCCACAGCATACAAATACAGGATAAAGGGATTAACATTTAGTGCAAGATAAAATTTGAGTGTCTCCAATGAGATAGATGATAGATCAGGATTGTTGATAGGATGGTTCAGTTGCCTGATAACAGCTGGGAAGAAACTGTCCCTGCATCTGGAGGTGTGCGTTTTCACGCCTCTGTTCCTCTTGCCTGATGGGAGAGGGGAGAAGAGGGAGTGGCCGGGGTGCGGCTCCTCCTTGATGATGCTGCTGGCCTTGCCGAGGCAGCGCGAGATTTAAATGAAGTCAATGGGAGGGAGGTTGGTTTGAGCGATGGTCTGGGCTGCGTCCACAATTCCCTGCAATTTCTTGGGGTCTTGGATGGAGCTGTTCCCAAACCAAGCCGTGATTCATCCTTGGAAAAAAAGCTTTCAAATGGTGCATTTGTAGAAGGGCATAGCTTTAAGGTAAGCGAGGTAATGTTTGATGCAGTTTAGTTTATCGTCCCGTGTACCGAGGTACAGTGAAAAGTGTTTTTGTTGCGTGCTATCCAGTCAGCTGAAACACTATACACGATTACAACTGAGCCATCCACAGTGTACAGATACAGGATATGTGGAATAACCTTTAGTGCCAGATAAAGTCTGATTAAAGAGAGCCTGAGGGTTTCTAATGAAGTAGATGATGATGGTTGGTCAGGACCGCTCTCTAGTTGTTGGTAGGATGGTCAGTTGCCTGATGACAGCTGGGAAGAAACTGACCTTGAATTCTGTACCTCTTGCCCGGGGGGAGAAGAGGGAGTGAGACTGGCCCTTGATGATGCTGCTGGCCTTGCTAAAGCAGCGTGAGGTGTAAATGGAATCAATGGAAGGAAGGTTGGTTTTTGTGATGGTCTGGGCTGCGTCCACAATTCTCTGCAATTCCTTGCGGTCTTGGATGGAGCTGTTATCAAACCATCAGGTATGCGGGGCAAGGGATGGGTGCTTGGAATGTGCTGCCAGGGGTGGTGGTGGAGGCAGATACAACAGTGGCGTGTGAGAGACCTTTAGATGCGCACGTGGACATGCAGGGATGCGAATCATGTGCAGGCAGATCAGATTGGAAGTCATGTTCGGCATGGAAATTGTGGTTGGAAGGGCCTGTTTTTGTGCTCTAATGTTCTGTTGGAAAACACACCTCAGCAAAATTCCATGCTGTAGAACTAAAGATAGACACAAAATGCTGGAGGAACTCAGCGGGTCCCAAAACATCACCTATTCCTTTTCTCCAGAGATGCTGCCAGACCCGCTGAGTTACTCCAGCATTTTGTGTCTATCTTCAGTATAAACCAGCTTCAGCAGTTCCTTCCTACACTTGCTGTTGAACTATATCCATCTGAAATGCCGCCTGAGATTCTTGTGTCTCCAGAATGGGATTTGAGCCCACAGCCCTCTATCTCTCGGACCGAGACTGCTTGCTACCTATTGCTACACAGCGGAACAAAGAGAAACCCTATGTCCTCCGCAAGCGTTCAAAGTATTGGCATCTCACACATAACAGGGAGCCGGACACCCGGGCAGGAGGAAAGGCTCATTAAAGGTTGTGATTGTGTTAGTTGGAAGGGGCACGTTGGCCGGGATTCCTGCAACATCTTCTGCCCTTGCGCCTGCTCCTGTGCTGAAATGAAATGTCGGCTTAGATTACACGCTGAATTCCTGGATCGGAACGCGACGCTGAAGCCTTCCGATTCATTCTCCGAAATGGAATTGTTCAAAACTGCACGCAATTATGATTTCATTGCCACCTCGGATGTGATGGGGGGGGGGGGGGGGGGGGGGATGGGAGGAAATGTCTGCCTTCTCCCAATTTCAGAATATTATTCAGCAGGCCGCTGGCCTTTTGGCCCGCCAGGTTTATGACTGCTCTTTGGAAGAGCCGACCCTTGCACAGTGCAGCGGCCCAGTGGTAGAGCAGCTGCCTCACAACGCCAGAGATCCGGGCTCGATCCTAACTATGGGTGCTGACTGTACGGAGTTTGTACGCTGTGACCGGTGTGGATTTTCATCCAGGTGCTCAGGTTTGCTCCCACACATCAGATGTACAGGTTTGTAGGTTAATTGGCTTGGTACGATTATAAATAGTCCCTAGGGTATGGGACAGTGCTAGTGTACAGGATGATCGCTGGTTGGCGCGGACGTTGGGCAAAAGGGCCCATTTCCGTGCTTTTTCCTAAGTCTAAAATCTAAATGAAAGTGATCTGAAACCATGGGCCGCAGTGGTGGGGTCTCGGTCTCCTCTCGCAGCTCATTCCAGATATGGACTACCCTCTGAGTGGAAATAGGTGTCCCCGAGGCCCCAATTGAGTCTCCCCTCTTATCTTGAGCCTATGCCCTCTAGTTTTAGAGTCCTCTACCCCGGAGAAAAAGACTGAGCGTTCACTTCATCCAATTTGTTTTATAGCCTTATATACACCTCAATAAGGTCACCCCTCAGCTTCCAATGTTCCAAAGAAAGTCCCAACCCATTCATCCTCTCCCTACAACTCCTTCCCAACTCCACAGGCATCATCCTGATGAATCTCTCCAGCACCCTTTTCGACAATGACACCCTCCCTGTAGCTGGGCGACCAGAACCGCACACATTATTCCTGATGTGGTCTTACCGACGACTGATTCAGCTGCATCAGGATGTCCCAAATGTTGTCCTCGATATCATTCCCAATGAAGGCCAGCATGCCAAACCCCACCTTCACCTCACAGTCCACCTTTAGACTTTAGAGATACAGTGTGGAAACAGGCCCTTCGGCCCACTTAGTCCGTGCTGTTGTGGCCTGGATGGGGTCAGGAAAAGGCCAGACGCCAGGCAGGTTCAGAGGTAGTTTAATCAATCATGGCAGACGCACAGAACGGCAGCGAGCAGCCCTCGGGAAACCCCGAGGCCAGACAATCGTCTATGTCCCACAAGAGCTGAGGGGGATGACCCAGGGAGTGGCCTAATCCCCAGGGACCGCCACAGCGCCAATTATCAATAACCCATTGGGCATGAGTTTTATGTTAGACAAAATGTCTAGACATTACTGTATGAGGTTCTGACAACACTGAGTCGTTAAACTTCATATTAAGTACTTTAATAAGAATACGTACAGAGACCACAGCAACAGGTGCTGTCGGCTCAAAGTCATAGGTTGAAACCGAAAGTATGGCTGCTCACACACCGCCATGTGGCATAGTGGAAACCCAACATGGATTATGGATCGGGTCAGCTATAGCAAAACCAGACATGGATCAAATCGGCAACAGTGATTGATCTACAATTACACTTTAGAGATACAGTGTGGAAACGGGCCCTTCGGCCCACTGAGTCCGTGCCGGCCAGCGATTACCCCGTACATGAGCACTATCCTACATACTAGGGACAATTTTTAATTTTTACCGAGGCCGATTAGCCTGCAAGCCTGTATGTCTTTGGAGTGTGGGAGGAAACCGGAGCACCCGGAGAAAATGCGTGAGGTCACAGGGAGAACGTACAAACTCCAAACAGACAGCACCCTGAGTCGGGATGGAACTCGGGAATCTGGCGCTGGAAGGCAGCAAATTTATGACTACTGAGCCGCCCATGACTTGCCACTTTATTAAAAATATTTATTTTATTGGAAGCAACTGTACAAGGAGAAAGTAATCGACACAACAATTATACAATTTTCGTAGAGCTTCAGTTTTAACATTTCATAAACTAATAGGTAAATCGGGAAAAAGAGAAAAGGAAAGAAGGGAAAGGAAGAAGAAAGGAAAAAGAAAAGAAAGGATTTCGAAAAAGTTACAAAAAAGAAAAAAGAAAAACCCCTGAACTAACAAAGAAGTGAAAAAAAAAGCAGAGATATATCCCACGACCCTTCCCAACGCCCGCTCACCCGACCCCACTTGCCACATTTAGGGAACTCAGAACTCTCAGGTCTGGACAGTCTAGTTGATGTGCGCTCACAAGTTGCATCACAAACCCTCTTGGCTTCGACTGCTCCTGGGAAGCAGCTTGTTTGTAATCCTTCTCCGATATTTTATATAAGAGGTGAAAACAAAAAGCAGTCACAATGATTTGTCCCCTCAGTTCTGATTCCATCGTTCATCTTTAATTCCCGGTCCTCCAGAGGCAGCCTGCATACCTGTGTCAACGATCTGATGATTAAGGCCCAGCTAAACCGTGTAATACACTTAAAGAAACTGCAGCCACGTTACGAACAAAATTGCAGAAAAGTAATTCCATTATATTGCACAGATTTGCTGTAAGCATATTTATATCGTTGAGTTACTCCAGCACTTTCTGCATTTTTTTGTTTGTAAACCAGCATCTGCAGTTCCTTTTGTTTCCACCTTGAGTTATTTCCTCTGTCCTCGCAGCCGCTTACAGTGATAGAGCTCGGTGCAAAGTGCCTTTTGCAGGAGACTGACGTTGGGCATGTGAGTGTGATATGGTTATCCAGCTGAGAGCTTTGATGGTGATGATACTGGCTTGGGACTGAACATTGATGTTGGCTCGCTCGCCTGTTGTGCATTTGGAGGGTCTTGTGGAGATGGTGTTGGTGCTACCTCTTCAGTGCTTCATGGAGCCTGCAGTTGGTAGTCCTCATCTCCGGGAGCATGCAATACCGCTGCCTAGTTACCTGTGACTTCATAACACCTCCTGCACAGAAAAAGTATCTCCTCCGCTCGGTTCGCAATAACCAACCTGATCTCCCGGTGGCTCAGCACTTCAACTCCCCCTCCCATTCCAAATCCGACCTTTCTGTCCTGGGCCTCCTCCATGGCCAGAGTGAGGACCACCGTAAATTGGAAGAGCAGCACCTCATATTCCGCTTGGGCAGTTTGCACCCCAGCAGTATGAGCATTGACTTGTCTAATTTCAGATAGTCCTTACTATCTCCTCCCCTTCCCAGCTCTCCCTCAGCCCACTGGCTCCAGCTCTTCCTTTCTTCTTCCTGCCCCCCCCCCCCCACCCTCACATCAGTCCTGAAAAGGGTCTAGAACCCCCGAAACGTTGCCTATTTCCTTCGCTCCATAGATGCTGCCTCTCACCCTTTGTGTTTCTCCAGCTTTTTTTCTATCCCTGACTTTGAAGTCTTTTTAGACATCATGAATAGCTTCAGAAGTACAATCTTTTCCTGTTAACATCTGAGTTAGTTAAGAGATAGAGTGCAGAAAAAACAGCCTTTCAGCCCACTTTGAAAAAAAAGTACCGCACTGTCAGCTATTCCACGCACACATCGCGCTCTATCCTCCTATGCACTATGGAAAATTTACGAATTTTTAACTGTACCGGAATTAGCCTTACAGAACCGTTGTATCAATGGAAGAAACCTGCCCTGATGGTAGGTAGGAAAGAAAGCAGGGTGTGTTTAACAACCGAATCAGAAAGACAACAAAATGCAGGAGGCTTGTGGAGTAAGGTGGATACCAAGGCGCAGCGGCCCTACTGCCGAGACTCCAGAGATCCCGGGTTCCATTCCTGCCGTCACGTGCGCTGTCTGCACACAGTTTGTACCTTTTGTTCCTGGCATGTTGCACAAATACATACGGCTAATAGTAAATGATTTGATTGTTGATAACCTACGTGGGTTTCTTCCTCCGAGATCTTTCGTTTCCTCCCACACTCCAAAGACCTACGGCTTGTAGGTTGATGGGCTTGGTATCAATGTAAGTAGTCCACAGTGTGGTGTGGAAAAGTGATTGTGTGCGGGGACCGCTGGTGGTCGTACGGACTCTATGGCGAAGGCCTGATTTTTTCCTGCATCTCTGAGCTACTGTAAAAACAACTAAAACTAAACTCAGCAGGTTGCAAGGCAGCATCTAGGAGGAGCGAAGGAAAAAGGCACGTTTGCGACGATGCTGCGCCACCCCGCTGATTTCTCCAGCCTTTTTGTCACCTTCCTTCATCCAGCATCTGCTGTTCCTTCATAAACACTAACTCAGCGGGACGGGGCAAACATCACGAGAAGACATGGAGGAATGGGTGACGTTCGGGTCGAAGACCCTTTTCATTCATGTGTCCATCTGATGTTTAGTTAGAACTGAGGGAAGAGAGACGTGGTTTCTGTATAAATTCACTACGTGCCCAGGACAGGGAGAGGTGTAAATGGTGCCTGCCCCCGCAAAGATGGCTGGCAAGCATTGAATCCTGCTTTCCATATTGTGCTAAGCGATTACAAGGAGGTGTGAATGGAGCCTGCAGAGAGAGAGAGAAGACGGGTCTTTCTCCCTTGGGATAGTAGCGCTGGCAGTTGTGTAGCTTCATAACATTGCAACTGCAGCACTAGCAAATCAAACAAAATGGCAAATTGTGCTGATATGACAATGAAATGTGACTATTGCAAAATCTTTTAACAAAGCCATTTATAACAGCCGGTGTGATCCTTATAAATAGAGGTTCTGAGGGCACTTTCGAATTTCCACTATTACCCATCAGGGGCAGCAACACTTGTTTAAATGTTACATTGATATTTGTCCAATTTATCTTTCACTTTCTCAGCAAGCACTTTGAATTTATTTATTTTGGGATCATGGATCTCTCCAGCTTACATTGTTTGTACAGGAGGAAAGGAAGAATATTAAGTAGTGGTTGAAGGAAGAAGAGCAATGCTGCTGGTGGTTAAACCGAAGAAAGATACACAAAAACCTGAGTAACTCGCAGGGATCATAACGAGAACAAGGAACAGTCAAGACCCTTCTTCAGACTGCAGACTAGTCTCTGGGATGCCTCGAAACGTCATTTCCTCCAGAGAGCTGCCAGAAACCGCTGAGCTACCCCAGCAAACGTATCAAAAGACTGTGTCCGATCAAACCAATCTCCCCTTCATCCTATATAGACATATTTATAATTAGTTATTTCCTTCGCCAGGATACTATCTCTCATTTAGGTACCTATCCACGTGATGAATCAGTGATGTGGAGAAAGATACTTTACTGAGAAAACAGAGTTCAGCCTTCTACAGTGGAAACAAATTGACGTTATAAAAGAGTCTCCATTGCTCCAATTCAAACTTGGAGGTTGGGTGACCTCAAGAGGTGTCATAATAGATATAGTGACCTGGAGTATAGTGGGCATCCACTTTTTTTTTAAGGAGATAGGGGCCTTGCTTGCATCTAGGGACATAAATAAGTTCAGGGCAAAGTGAGACCAGCTGTTATCAGGCAACTAAACCAGCCTACCAATGACAGAGGTGGCACGGTGGTGCAGTGGTAGCGGTGTTGCCTCACAGGTTAGATCCTGATGTGGTGGCGCCTAACGGCAGCGGCTCGCCTGCAGTCCGTCTGTCTTTTTTTATTTTTGTCCCGTTAGATGTATATTTTTGGTTTTTAATTTTTATTTTTTTTTAGCTGTGTGTTTTCCGGTTGAGGGGAAAACCGTTAATCTCTTACCCTGGGGACCGACTTTTTCCTGTTGGGTCTCCGGTGTCATTGGGCCTCAACATCGGGCAGTGGTGGCGGGCCCAAACCGGAACAACCATGACGGTTCCAGTCGCGAGAGCCTGAGGACCTGCCATCGCGAGCTGTGCCGTATTCGGAGCGGGGAGAGTGGTGGTGGCGCGCGGCTGCAACCCGACTTCCAGGAGCTTCGGCTCGGCCGACGACCCCCGGTGGACAGGAACAAACCGGGTGCTCGCAGGTCCCTGGTGGGAGACCGCTTTTCGGAGATCCCGCAATGGCAACTTCTCCCGCCGGAATCGCGGTGTTTAAATGACTCGGAGCGGGGCCTAACATCAGCCGGCGTGGCTTAATGGCCGCGGGACTTACCATCGCCCGCCGGGGGCTTTAACATCGGGAGCCCCAGTCGCCTCGATGCTGCAGTTGGACTGCTGGGACTGCGGACTGCTGGACTGCTGGACCGCGGGAGAGGAATAAAGGGAGAGAGATAAGACTTTTGCCTCCCATCACAGTGAGGAGATGTTGGAGATTCACTGTGAGGAATGTTTGTGTGAAGTGTGTGTCTTGGGTTTTTTTGTAATGTCATGACTGTAGGAATGAAATTTCGTTCAAACCTTGTCTGTTTGAATGACAATAAAAGGCATTCTATTCTACTACGGGTGCTGTTTGTATATGGTTTGGGCATTCTCCCCGTGACCTGTGTGGGTTTTCTCCAGGATCACAGATTTCCTCCCACACTACAAAGACTTGCAGGCTTGCAGGCAAACTGGCTTTGGTATTTAATTGTAAATTGTCGGAAGAAGAATCCTGACCTGAAAGGGTTCTGATCAGAATAAAAGGACGCACCTTTAGGAAGGAGATGAGGAAGAATTGATTTCATTAAAGGGTGGTGAATCTGTGGAATGCATTGCCACAGAAGGCTGTGGATGCCATCATTCGGTATTTTTGTAGGTGGCGATTGACAGATAGTTGATGGGGAAGGGTGTCCAAGGTTTTGGAGAGAAGGCAGGAGAATGTGGTTGAGAGGGACAGATAGGTCAGCCACGATTGAATGGCGGAGTGGACTCCGGGCTGAATGGCCTTATTCTGCTCCTGTGACTTATGAACTTATGAAAGGTCACTTAGCCGCGTTCTCCAGAGATGCTGCCGGACCCGCTGGGTTTCTCCAGCATTTTGTGTTGTCGTTGTTGTTGAGGGTGGTGGAGGGAGGCGCCTCTGGTCGGGTCAAGTCTGGTGACCACGAGGATGAGTAGTAAACAAAGTTATCTGGTCAATGAGCAAACGGGGACGGTGAGGGGGTGAGAACGTGGAGAAGCGAGTGTGAGAGTTGTGAAATGCAGAACAGGGAGACAGTGGACTTGTACGCCACTCCCAGCGCGGGACAAAAACAAACTGAGCTGCATGACAGAAGGGGGACTGATACTGACTGAAAAATCCCACTTGCTGGAAATTATCGGATGCATCAAAGCTTGGTTTGGCATCAGCTCTGCCCCAAGACCACAAGTAATTGCAGAGATGTTGTGGATGTAGCCCAGCTCATCGCGCAGACCAGCATCCCCACTACTGACTCCATGTACATTTCACGCTGCCTCTACCAAGTTTGTTTAACATACATACCAAGTGTTTCACTGTCCTCAATACACATAGCAATAATAAACCTAAACATAATCATAATCAAGGGCCTTCCCCACCCCAGTCATTCCAACTTCAATCATTCATTCAAAGGTGCTTTACTGTCACGTGTGCACATTCTGTACTTACATGCAGCCCAGTAAAATATACCTAAACACAATCCCTGATTAGCAAAGTGTGCAGAAATAGTTAATTGAGGCAGCATGCAAGAGGCACCAGGTTTTAAGGACCATTTTCAGACTCCAGTCCGCACTCTAGGCCCACCTGATCCAGGCGAGCCCCAGGCTGCTGCAGCGCCTCTAGCCATCCCCTTCCCTCCAGCAAACCGATGTCCCTCTGCTTGTCTCCCGCAGCCGACCTTGAGGGCGTGGTGGGCCAGGCCCCGGTTCCCTCTGCCACCGGCCTTGCTCCTCGCATCCCTCGTCGCCGGCTCCGTCCTCTCCGGTCTCTGGTCTTCGAGGGACGGGCAGAGGCTGGCGGGCTGGGTGGTCTCTCCCCCCCACCCCCACCTTACAGCCCACAGTCCGCCAGGTCTTTTGTACATCTAGCTGTGCGGTTCTTCTCACCTCTCCCACCGGGCAGAAGATACAAAAGCCAGATAGCATGTACCATGAGATTCAGGAACAGGTTATCACCCCTCCCCGCCCCTCTCCCTCCCTCCCCCTCCCCCCTCTCCCCCTCCCCTCCCCCTCCCCCTCCCCAAACCAGGGTGTACTCCTGATCTTCCAACCGACCTCATTGCAGACATTTCACTTTTTCTCTGGAACTGTAATGCAGCAATGCTGTTAACTATATTCTGCAACCTGGTATTTTTCTCTTTGCACTTGCTGTTGTGCTTGTGTGTGTGGCTTGATTCTACTCTGATATAGTATGATCTTCCGACCACAATCAGTCTGAAGAAGGGTCCCGACCCGAAACGTCACCTATCCACATTCTTCAGAGATGCTGCCTGACCCGCTGAGTTACTCCGACACTTTGTGTCCTTTTGTGAAATGAGGATTACTTGGCTGAAACAGTCTCCAGTGCATTTACCATCTCCTGACTTGGCAAATCCGAATAGCCAGGAATGGAGGAGAGCAGATACCTCAGAAGTGTGCAATGAAAAAGTTGGGAGGGGTGAGACCACAGATGGATATGAAACCAGGATGAGAATGTTAAAACTGAAGGCTGTTAGTAACTAGAAGCCCTCCAGGTTCAAGGATAGTTTGTTCCCAGCTGTTATCAGGCAACTGGACCATCCTACCAACAACTAGAGTGCAGTCCTGAACTACTGTCTACCTCATTTGAGATGCAGGGACTATCTTCAATCTCTTTATCATGTATCTGTATGCTGTGGATGGCTCGATTGTAATGAGCTATTGTCTTTCCGCTGACTGGATAGCACGCAACAAGAAGCTTTTCACTGTACCTCGATACACGTGACGACAAACTAAACTAAACTAGCCAGTGTTTGTTGGCAGCTAGGTGAACAGTGTGAGTTTGGATGAGGACATGACACATTTAGGTGACTTCAATCTTCGGGAGTCGCAGTTTGTAGGGTTTTTTTAAAATAAACAAAAACAGAGATTGATGTAACCGAAAGACGCTTTTCACACCTAGAATTTCAAATTGGGCAAATGGTTGCTGTCAGAATTACTTGCTGCAGGCCATAGTGTGCTCTGTTCCGAGAGAAGATCTGGCCTAATCTAGTGTTTGTGACTGAGGTGTTACCAAACTATTACCGGAATTAGAGAACAATAAAACTGTTGTGCCGAGGGCCTAATAATGTGAAACCGATTTCGCCGATCCGCAACCTACCAGTGTGAATCTATTCGTCACCATGTAGCGATGAACTTCTTCAATAGGGATTAAAAAGAGTCTGTGAATGACTCGTGAGCTAGCTGCTGTATTTAATAAGAACGAGGCATTTTGCTTTGCCATTGGTGTCAAAGACTGGCTGCTGTACTTACGACGACTCCAGATTGTTTTAAACACTGCAATTTATTAAATTTGAGTTGAATTGTGTTAGCACAATATCAAAACAGGTTACAATAAATTAGAGAATTAGCTGCTGTACACCTCACAATTGGCTCCTGCACAGAGAATGCCTTCATATAAAGAGAGAGTAAATCACAAAGCTGCTCTTTCTTTCCACGGTTGATAGAATGGAACTTATTTTGGATGTGAGTAGTTGGAAGAAGACTTCCAAAACACCGGTAGAAATTCTGGCTCAGAACTGGAGGCTTTAAAACATATTCTAATCGATGAGTTCTGTCTGGGTCGCGGTGTGTTTCCCAAGCTAGGGACATCAGAAAAATGCTTGGTGGGGAAGTAATGAGGAGAGCAAGAAATCAGGTGCTGGAATCTTTAAACAAATGCATAGTCGTGTGAGGAACTCAATGGGTCTGAGGCCAGCATCTGTGGAAAGAAATGGACAGATGGTGTTTCGGGAACTATTGATTGAAGTCGGGAGGGTGAGGAGAAAAAAAAAAACTGGGGGGGATAAGGGCAGAAGAGACGGCACGGTGGCGCAGGCTGAGAATTGCTTGCAGCGCCAGAGGACAACGGGTTCGATCTCACACGGGTCTGTCTGTATCCGGAGCTTGAACCTTCTCCCGTGAGCGCGTGGGTGTTATTCTCCGGGATCTGCCCGGTTTTTCCCACACGACAGGTTGTAGGTTAATTGGCTTGGGTAGAAAATGTAAATTTTGCTTGGAGCCACTAGATATTGTTAAAAGCACGGGGGGTCGCTGGCCGGGCGGTCTCGGTGGGCCGAAGCCTGTTTTTCACGGGATATCTCTTAACTAAACAAAACACTGGCGGTAGTGCTAGGTGGACACAGGGGAGGGGGGGGATGTTGGATGATTTCAGATGGGTGGGGTAGTTGGACAATGCAGGACGTGAAAGGGAGGCAACAAGGTGTCGGATAAAGTGTAGGAGAGGAAGCGAAGAGGGACTGGTGGGTGGAAGGGGGAGAGAGGAAAGCGGGGAGGGGGACATAAGGAAATGGGCGGAATTGGGGATGGGGGTTGTGTGCGCGGTGGGAGGGGAACGGAGGAGGTAGAATGGAGGGCGGGTGAGATGGTGTGAGAATGGGAGTGCAGTGGTGTCGGGGCCGGGGGAGGAGAAAAGGCGGTATGGGGCAGATTTTACTTCAGCTGGATGGTTAACGTATTAACGTCCATGAGGTGCTCACAACCCGTTTCCACCTGATCACTTGCTGGGATTAGTCCGCCCCCACTCTCTTTCATCCAGCTTTTTCCCCGCCCCCCCCCCCACCCCCTTACAATGTCTGAATAATGGCCCCGGAAATCCAAAAACGTACCCTATCCACATTCTTCCCAGAGATGCTACTTGGCCATGTTATCCAGCATTTTTTTTTGTTCTTTTGCTCCAGATTGTAGCGTCTGGGATCTACACCTCCACAATTTTGCACCAAGGGAGGTCTACATCTAAGGAGTCTTTCTCAACTATTCCAAGGAAGCTTTCATTTGTAAAGTGAGCCTGTGTAGCAACTGGTCCAGGCACAGCGACATCCGAGAGGCAGCAAAAAGGGATAACTGAGCAGATGATTTGTTTTAGTCACGTTATTGGGCGGCACGGTGGCGCAGTGGTAGAGTTGCTGCCTGACAGCACCAGAGACCCGGGTTTAATCCTAACCAAGGGTGCTGTCTGCACGGAGTTTGTACATTCACCCCGTGACCTGCGTGGGCTTTCTCCGGGTGCTCTGGTTTCCTCCCACACTCCAAAGACGTGCAGGTTTGTAGGCTAATTGGCTTCGGTAAACATTGTAAATTGTCCCTAGTATATAGGAGAGTGCTCAGGCACGGGGTAATCACTGGTGGGCGTAGACTCAGTAGGCCAAGGGGCTTGTTTCCACACTATCTTTAAAGTCTGAAGGTGGACTTAGTATAATTGTAAAAATGTCCCTAGTGTGTAGAATAGTGTAAGTGTGCGGGGATCGCTGGTCAGCGCGGACTGGGTGAGCTGAAGTGCCTGTTTCCGTACTGTATATCAAAATTTAAAAAATCATTTTTAATCGGTACATGGAAAGGAAAGGTTTAGAGAGATATGAGGCCAAATGTGGGCAAGTGGGATTCGCATAGATGGAGCATCTTGGTCAGCATAGGCAGGTTGGGCCGAAGGGCCTGTTTCAGAACAGTGCGGAAGTCTAGCTATGGACGCGTTCATGTTTACTGAACACGGCTACGCTGTGCAAGTAGGAATTTCTTTGTTCCATTTTGATGTATTTGACAATTAAACATTCTTGACTCTTAGCTCCAGCGTTTGTTGATCAGCCACCAAGCAAAGCTCATCTTGATTCTGAACTCCTGCCACAGCATTAAGTTCGCCTCATCCCAAGCTCCATCGCTGTTGCCCAGTCCTACACTTGGCACCATGGTAGAGTTGCTGTTTTACAGCTCCGGAGACCTGGGTTTGATCCTGTCTACGGGTGCTGTCTGGGTGTGCAGCTTGTACGCTCCCTCCGCGACCGTGTGGGTTTCATCCGGGTGCTCTGGTTTCCTCCCACATTCCAAAGACGTACAGGTTTGTAGGTTGTGCAGAAAGGAACTGCAGATGCTGGTATATACCGAAGATAGGTACAAAATGATGGAGTAACTCAGCGGGTCCGGCAGCATCTCTGGAGAGAAGATCAGCATCTCAGTCTGAAGAAGGGTCCCGACCTGAAACGTCACCTATTCCTTTTTCTCCAGAGATGCTGCCTGGCCCGCTGAGTTACTCCAGCACTGTGTCTATTTTCAGGTTTGTAGGTTAATTGGCTTATGCAAATTGCCAATTGACTCTAATGTGTAAGGATAGTGACAGTGTATAGCTGGTTGACATAGACTCGGTGGGCCGGAAGTGTTTCCACGCTGAGTCTCTAAAGTCTAAAAGTTGTATGATCCTGTACTAGCTGCAGTTTGGAGGGATGGTAGGGGAACTCAGAAATCTACTGAATAAGGAAAGGCCTAGACAGAGTGGATAGGGAGAGGATGTTGCCACTAGTTAGAGAGTCGAGGACTGGAGGGCACAGTCGGGATTAAAGAGCCTACCTTTAGCTTGAGAAGAAATTCTGGGGAATTGTTTTAATTACAGGCACTGTGGGTGGCTGAGGTCAATGGGGATTTTAAGCTCAGAGGATGATAGATTCTTGATCCGGAAGGATGGCAAAGGTTTATGGGAGCAGGCAGGTGAAAGAGGTTGAGAGAGGGGAATATCAGCTGGATCGAAATGGCAGAGTGGGCTCGATGGGACCGAATGCCTCATTACCTGCTCCGATGTTTTGCGGTCACAGCAAGGCTGAGAGAGGGTGGATAATAACTACACACTCGGGAACGCCCTGCCTAAAATATCATCGGCGCACATGCAATGCCTATAGTACCTTTAGTAGGATATGCGTTCAGCGGAACTGATTCCATTCCAATGACAACCAATCGGACGACATAAGGGAGTAAGGCCATCGGCCCTTCGAACAGCACCGCCATTATGCGATCATGGCCGATGTATTACCCAATCAGTGCCCCCGTTCCTGCTTCTCCCGCCATATCCCCGCCTGACTCCTTCCTCCGATGATTTAAGAGCCTATCTAGCTCTCTCCTGAACAGCATTCCGAGGCCCCCCCCGAAACATAGTCAGCCAGGATCGAATGGCGGAGTAGAATCAATGGACCATTAATCTGCTGCCTATGTCTTTGTGAATCTCTATGAATCACTGAGACTATGAGGAACAGTACTTAGATGTGTCGAGACCTGCGATGTCCACCCATTCCTTCCTCTCCACAGTGATGCTGCCTTCCCGGATGAGCCACCCCATTTGTGTCTTCTTCCATTTAACCAACCCTCTGCAGTTTCCTATACTGCACACAGGTCAAAATTGATGGCTTTAAATATCCATTTTGCGATACGTTAATTCCTTCCACCCTTGGCCTGATTTAAGGGGGAATTCTCTTTGTCCCTCGTGACCTTGCCTTGAAAAGAGGTTTTCTGAGGTGGCTTATAGCTACCCCGTGTTGTTAATTAGGTTATATTTTCCCACGGTGAAATTCCCGTTGAACTCGTGACAAGTGACGTCCCGTATCTCTCAGTGATTCAATCACTGTCTTTCGCTTAAGAGGGGGCAGAAAGAAAGTGATGAAAACCAAGGACTAGTGGTAAAGGTTGGTAGTGAGACAGGGGCTGTAGAGATAGTAGAATTCCGCATTAGTGATACAGATTCGCATGGTCAGGGTTCCTTCGGTTTCGTCACCGATATGTCCGCACACCATCGATCACCTACGCACTAGTTCGATGTTGATCGCACCCACTCTGCACACTCGGGGACATTTTACAGAGGGCCAATTTTAACCTCCCAACCCGCCACGTCTTTGCGATGTGTGGGATGGAAACACCGGAGGAAACCGTTGCAGTCACTGGGTGGATACCGTGCAATACTCCACACCGACAGCATCGAGGTCCAGAGTGAAACCGGATCGCTGTAGTTATCAGATCCAAATTCGTACTTGGTTGATTTATTTTGGTTAAGACGAGAGAAAAATCTAAGTCCATCATTTAAGAAACGGGGTGGGGGTGGGGGGGGGGTGGGGATGAGAGGATTTGGTGAGTGACGTGATTATCAACTTTTCTTTTCATCAGACAGCACAGGAACTATCAGATCAGGTCTGTGCAAGTTGAGATACTATCAGCCCTGGAAATAGTATATGGTGACACCTTAATAAACCGGGATATAAACACACGAGCTCCTTCAAAAGAATAATAAGTTTGAGTAGTCCAGCATGAATTATGAACAGGAACATCATATTGGACTAATGTGCTGGAGTTCTTTTAGGTGTGGGACTTGTTGAAAAGATAAAGGAGAATCGGTGAATGTGGTTGCGGTTGAATTTTTAGGTCTTTGATCAAGTCTCAGATGTTGGTCAGTCTAGTTGGAGGACACATCATCAGAGGCATACATTGAGGAATGTTGCAAAAGTGTGGCAATAAAACGATCCTCTCAGCCATCAGGCTGTATGGTTTGCAGCTATTCATGATTGGATCGTTATTGTCAGTTAAGGGCCACTGTGTGCATTTGATGGGCGGTTACCGGTGTGCAGCAGTTGAGTTGATGCCTTACTGCGCCAGAGACCCAGGTTCGATCCTGGACTACGGTGCTGTCTGTACTGAGTATGTATGTTCTCACTTCTCCCCGTGGCCTGTGTGGGTTTTTTCTAGGATCTCCGGTTTCCTACCACACACAAAGACTACAGGTTTAGGTTATGGCATGGTATATTGTAAAAATTGACCCATATGTGTGTGTGATAGTGTTAGTGTTTAGTGGTAGTGTTAGTGTTAGTGTTAGTGTTAGTGTTGTGTTAGTGTTAGTGTTAGTGTTAGTGTTAGTGTTAGATGCTTTAGGTTAGTAATGTGGTTATTTTAGTTTAGTGTTTGGTGTAGGTTAATTTTGTTTAGAGGTTAGTGTTATTGGTTAGTAGTGGTTAGTTATTGTTAGTGTTTTGGTTAGTTAGTTAAGTAGTGTTTAAAGTGTTAGTGATTAGTGTTAGTGTTATGTTGGTTAATTATTGTTAGTGTTAGTGTTGTGTTAGTGTTTAGTTGGTGTAGTGTAGTAGTGTTGGTTAGTGTTAGTGGTTAGTGTTAGTGTAGTTGTTAGTGTTGTGTTAGTGTTAGTAAGTGTGTGTTATGTTAGGTGTTTAATTTTTAGTGTTATGTTAGTGTTAGTGATAGTATGTTGGTTGTGTTAGTGTGTAGTGTAGTGTTAGGTTACTGTTGGTTAGTTTAGTTTGGTTAGTGTTTAGTTGGTTATGTTAGTTGTTAGTTATGTTAGTGTTGTGTTAATGTCTAGGTTGTTAGGTGTTAGTGTTAGTTAGTTGTTGTGTTTAGGTTCGTGTTAGTGTTGGTTAGTTAGATAGTGTTGTGTAAGTGTGTAGTGTTAGTTAGTGTAAGTTGGTGTTATTGGTGTGTGGTTTGTGTTAGTGTGTAGTGTTGGTGTTAGTGTTAGTTAGTGTTAGTGTTGTTTTATGGTTAGTGTTAGTGTTTAGTTGTTGTGTTAGTGTGTTAGTTGTTGTTTAGGTAGTGATAGTGTTCGTGATGGTAGTGTTCGTGTTAGTGTTGTTAGTGTTAGTGTAGTGTTAGTGTTGGTGTTAGTGTAAGTGTGATAGGTTAGTGTGTAGGTGTAGTGGTAGTGTTAGTGTTTGTGTTGGTTAGTTGGTTAAGTGTTAGTGTTAGTGTTAGTGTTTAGTGATAGTGTTGGTGTGTTGTGTTAGGTTAATGGTCGTAGTGTTAGTGTGTTGTTAGTGTTAGTGTTAGGGTTAGTGTTAGGTTATGTGTTGAGTGTTAGTGTTAGTGTTAGTGTTAGTGTGTTAGTGTAGTTAGTTAGTGTTAGTGTTAGTGTTATGAGTTTGTTAGTGTTAGTGAGTGTTAGTGTTGGTTAGTGTGAGTGTTGGTTAGTTGTTTGTGTTAGTGTTAGTGTTAGTTTAGGTTCAGTTAATGTGTTAAGTGTTGGGTGTTGTGTTAATGTATGTAGTGTGGTTAGTGTTAGTTAGTGTTAGTGTTGTTTGTTAGGTTAGTGTTGGTTATTGGTTAGTGTTTAGTTGGGTTGGTTAGTGTTAGTGTTGGTTATGTTAGGTTTTATGTTAGTGTTAGTGTTGTTAGGGTAGTGTAGTGTTAGTGTTAGTGTTAGTGTTAGTGTTAGTGTTTGTGTAGAGTTAGTGTTAGTGATAGTGTTAACTCAATGTGTTTTGTGTTAGTGTTAGTGTTAGAGATTAGTTTAGTGTTAGTTTAGTAGTGTTTGTGTTAGGTGGTGGTAGAAAAATGTGGTAGTGTTAGTGTTAATGTAGTTGTTATGTTTAGTTGGTTAATGTTAGTGTTTAGTGTAGTGTTAATGATGTTGGTAATGTTAGGTGTAGTGTGTTGTGTTAGGTGTTAGTGAACTGTTAAAACGTGTTAGATTAGGTTTAGTGTTGGTTAGGGTTAGTGTTTAGTTATTGTGTTGGTTACAGTGTTAGTGTTAGTGATAGTGTTTGGTTAGTTTATTGGTGTGTTAGTGTTAGTGTTAGTGTGTGGTAGTGATTAGTAGTGTTGTGTGTTAGTGTTAGTGTGGGTTAGTGTAGTGTTAGAGTTATTGGTGGTAGTGTTAGTGGTGTGTAGTATGTTAGATGTTGTGTTATTGCTAGAGTGGTTAGTTGTTAGTTATTTAGGGTTAGTAGTGTTTAATTTAGTTAATTTGGTAGTGTTGGTTAGTGTTATGATAGTGTCTGTTATTAGTGTGTTAGGTTAACTGTTAGTGTTAGTAATTTAGTTTGAATGTAGTTTAGTGCTTTTTTAATGGTAGTTTGGGGTAGTGATTAGTGAATAGGTGTAGACTATTTTTGTAAGGTTAGTGTTTCGTGTTATTGTTTTTCTTGGTTTGTGTTGCGTGTTATGTTAGTTTAGTTAGTGTTCGTTTTTTTTCGGTGTTAGTGTATTGTAGGTAATGTTGGTGTTTTGTTAGTGTTTTGTTCGTTGGTTTGTTGTATTTGTTTTGTTAGTGTAGTAGGTTAGTGTTTTAGTGTTATCGTGTGTGTGTGGTTGTTTAGTGGTTTAGTGTTGGGTTAGTGTTGGTTAGTGTTAGTTAGTGTTTGTGTTAGTGTTAGTTAGTGTTGTAGTGTTAGTGTTAGTGTGGTTAGTTTAGGTTAGTGTTTGATGTTTTGGTGTATTTAGTGTTAGTGTTAGGTGTAGTGTTGTGGTTAGTGTTAGTGTTAGTGTTGGTTAGTGTGTTAGTGTTAGTGTTAGTGTTGGTTAGTATGTTTGTGATTAGTGTTTAGTGTTAGTGTTAGTGTTAGTGTCGTTTGTGTTCGGTGTTAGTGTTAGTGTTTAGTGTGTTTGTGTTAGTGTTAGAGTTAGTGTACGTGTTAGGGTTAGGGTTGTGTTAGTGTTTGGTTAGTGTTAGTGTTAGTGGTTAGTGTAGTGTAGTGGGTAGTGTTAGGTGTGGTTAGTGTTCGTGTTTAGTGTTAGTGTTTAGTGTTTGGTGTTGTTATTTTTATTGTTAGTGTGTTTGTTTAGTGTTAGGGTTAGTGTTAGTGTTAGTGTTAATGTTTAGTTTTAGTTGATTAGTGTTGGTTATGTTAGTGTTAGTGTGTATGTTGATTAGTGTTAGGTGTTGGTTAGGTAGTGTTAGTGTTTAGTGTTAGTGTTAGTGTGGTGGTTAGTGTTAGTGTTGGGTATGTTAGTGTTAGTGTTGGTTAGTTAGTTAGTTGTTGGTTAGTGTGGTTCGTGTGTGTGTCGTGTGGTGGTCCTGTATGTTGTGTCGGTTGTTGGTGTTCGTGTTTGTTGGTGTTAGTGGTGCGGGGCGGACCTCGGTGGGCCAAAGCTTGTTTCCGCGCTGCATTCTCTCTAAATAAACTCTCTCCTTTGGGATGGGAGTTGGGAGGAGGGAAACTGGTGCACCCTGTCACGGAAGGATGTAGATGTACTGTTCTAAACTCCAGTAACAGACAGCACCCAGTTGTTCATGCAAGCCTCCCCGCAGACAGACCACCTGTCAGTATCAAACCAGGTCTCTCAGACTTCTTCTATACTTTAGAGAGAGTTACAGAACAGTCCCCAGTAATCAACCATCTATTCTACAGCAAATCTTTCTCTTCTGGAAAACAGTCAAGTTATTTCATTTGGCATTTTCCCAAGATATGAGAACACGGGTCGCACGGATGGCCGCAGCAGGTGAGGTGCTCTGCCTTTCAGCTCCAGGACCTGAGGGTTCGATCCTGGAATGTGGGTGTTGTGGAAGTTTGCACGGAGGTTTGTACACATTTTGTGATGCGTGGGTTTCGCCTGGTTCTGCGGGCCCCTCCCCTCAATTTCCAAAGACATACTGGGTTGTAGGTTATTGGTCTCTGCCAAAATTGTGTGTCCTTGTGTAGGAGACAGAGTGTGTATGGGTGATCGGCTCTGGTCAGGAACTTCCTTTAAAGCAGGGGCAGTCACAAGACCCCAGTCGTGGTATGGGCTTTGTATCGTCTGCCTGTAAAAAGTTTCTTTATACCATAATGTAGGCCAACTACTAATTTGCCGAGAATGTTGTTGGTGCTTTGGAGGGTGCAGAAAGTTCACAAAATGCTGCTTTGATTTAGGAAACGTTTTTTAAAAAACATTAAAACACAGTATGGACCAAAAGGACACTGTTCACATCATTCGGCCAACAAAACATTAGATACAAGGTAGGCTACCACAAAATGCTGGGCGTATTTACTCACAAGGGTGGCATCATCTCTTGGAACAGGAAAATGGGCGTTCTACCTACGATTTAAACCCCGATCGGAGTTTTTCTACACATAAGTGAGTGATTTCAAGGACAGGGGATTTGGCGAACTCGTATTACTGGACTTGTTAGTCGTGGTATGTCGGTGTCTGAGGGTAGGCCATGCCGCAGCTTGATGAAGTAAGTATTAATTTTAAGGTCGATGGGAGGATTAGCTATAGTTGCGGTCGGTAGACGTTTTTGTTACAGGGTGGTAGTTAAAGACTAGAAGATATGCATTAGCTTTGAGTCGGTTTTGTGAGAATTGGCCAAGTTAAAAGATGGAAGTTTATGTGGAAGTTTGTGTTTTATTTTAACACAATGTAGGGGCCTGGAAAGTGCAGTAATGATCTTCGGTGATGGAGGAAAGATTACGATAGACTGTGGCGTTTATAAGGCCTTTTACGATAAAGGCCCCGGTGGATATGCTGGAGAGGGCTTTGGATCGCGTGCAGGCAGGGCGATTTATTACGTTTAATTACTTTCTATGTTAGACACAGGTCAGCTTAATACTGTTAGTGCCGAAGGGCCTGTTCCTATGTTGTTAACTAATCTATGTCCAATGTTTCCTATAGCAATCATGCATCTGACATTAGCATTTCAGTCAGTGACTTTGATGACTCATTCAAGCATCAAGGCTAACCAACCGACAATTTATAAAAAAAATATATACCCCCCCCCCCCCCCCCCCCCCCCCCCCCCCCCCCCCCCCCCCCCCCCCGCCCCCCCCCCCCCCCCCCCCCCCCCCCCCCCCCCCCCCCCCCCCCCCCCCCATCCCCCCCCCCCCCGATTTATTCACCAAAATGATGATTTTTAATTTTGAACATCGTAAACATTGGCCTTGTTTCCACCCGGACTGCTCGCTCGTACAATCCACCAAGTCCATCCTCTCATCCCCCATATAAACATAAAACCCGTCTGCCATCAGCACACTGGAAAGTACGTACAACAGAAATACCTACAGTACAGCCATTCGGGCCCTACGGCCCCACTATGTTCTGTTCCGACACATGAAGCTAGGTCAAGTCGTCCTCTTATCTGCGTTGAGTGTGACAAATCCCAAATTCCCTTGAGTCTCTTGGGGCATTCATGTCCCATATGCCACTAGCGTTTCTGCCTATAACACCTGACTAGCAGTCCCAAAAATCCTTTGTCCACCATTTATCGTAGTTATCCTTTGTGGTTTGCTTCATCACCACCTGTTACCCTAGCAAATGAACGTAAGCAGAGTAATCCCACAGTAAATTCATCCACATAGTCCTTTGTGTCCCCAAGTTTTTTTGTTAAAAAAAAGCGCGGCTGTCTCCAAAGATTATTTGAACCTTAAAGTGAGAAGAATGATAAGAGTGAACTCGACACCGGGGAGAGCTAACGTAGTCCATTTCAAGTTTTGATCCTTGTATTATGTTTACAAGCCCTTAGAACGGCTCACCCCCCAACCAAATGGCCCAAAGCCCTATCATCTGTGCCTCCACATCTACATCAAAAGTCGGCTGCTTCCCACCCACGCCCACTCAGGTCCCTCTGTAGCCCACTTGGGGTTAATGAAATCCCGCCAGGTTATCATCTATAAGTAGGGGCAGGGGAAAACGGCCTTATGACAGTTGCAGCTCCTAGAACTGTGGAACAGCATCCTTCCCATTCAAGAACTGCCCCTCATCGACTTCCTTAAGACTAAACTCTACTTACTCATCAAGCCTTTCTTGATGTCCTCATGAGGGTTATATGTATGTATCGCTTTGCAAGTTCTTAATTCCTATATTACCAATGTTTAAACATGTTAGTACCTCCACATTGTAAACCACTTTGGTTGAGAGTTGTTTTTTAAAGTGCTATAGAAATAAATTGCCTTGACGACTTGAAGCTTACACCCTCCTCTAGATTTTTTATCCAGGTGGCAACTAAAGGGTCTGTGCCTACATCTGCCCACTCAATCAGTTTATATTACTTCTATTCAGGGTCTAACCCGGTTTGGTTTGCTTCTATATATACTGAACTGATCGTTTTATATTGTGTTTATTATGGGTTTTACAGATTTGTATGGTTATGATCGGTTGTGCTACAGTAAAGTAAGAAATTTTAATTTCTGTGCGGACACATTGACATTAGAACATTTTTGACTCCAGCGTTCCAGAGGAAACAATTAATGGCCCTGTTCCGACTTGAAATGATTTGTTGTAGAGGCAACTGCCGGCGGACTGTCATAGTCGTAGCAGGTTCCCGGAAAAATCGGCGACACAAACCTCTGCCATCCTGGCGGGACACCTAAGACAGCACTACCGGGAGAAGCAAGCTAAACTCGCTCCCACTCGTTCCAGCCCTCTGTCACCGAATGTTTTTCTACACTATTTTTGACAATTCAGCGGCGACCCGTATTAGACGCCGATTCACGGACTTTTGCGCGACCGAGGAGACTGTTTCCGGCGACGACGGAAACAATGTTGGATGGTGAGACAAACTAGTCGCCTGTAGTTGCCTCAAAAAAATTTTTTTCGCCTTTTTTAAGTGGGACAAGGCCATAGGTCTCATCCAATCTCTCCCTCTATGCGAAATAGCCCCTAATCCAGGCATCCACTCTGGTCAGCCCCCTCTGCAACCGTTCCCAAAAGCTTCTGCAATGGGGCGACTGAATTTAAGTTTAGTTTAGTGTCCCACAAAAGGCATCGCTTTAAGGTGAAAGCGGGGAAAGGGAGTTAATAAAGATATGCGTATAAGTTTTTTTCTTTTCCCCACAGAGGAGAGTGGGGGCCCGGAATGCTCTACTAAATCTGCTGCCAGGGGTAGTTGGTGGTGCAGGGAGATTTTTAAGGAGGCATCCAGATAAGGCACATGAAATGCAGGCTATAGAAAGGGGACATGCACCGCCTCGGCGGGTGACCGGTGTGATCAGTTTAACAATGGCATCATGTTTGGCACACACACATTGTGGGCCGATGGCCCCTCCTTGTGGCATGCTCTATTGAAATCAAGTTTATTGACTGAGCACAAATGCTCTCTGGGGTTTTGCACCCTCATGTTCTCACAATGAATCTCTCCCCACTTCTGTGCTGCCTTCAGGGGGCAATGGATGGAGTTATAACTCCAAAGCGGCCATTAAAACGTCAACTTCAGCTTCAGATCAGTACCAGATGCCCAGTCAGAGACGCTGGTTAAAATGATAGGTTCACACAGATATTTAAAACCCTCGGGCGTCTTTAACCACTCGCGAGTCCAGTTAATGCCTGCTCAAGTTGAATAAAAGATGACCCGGTTGCCATTTTCTTACATAAAGAAAGCGTGCAGACCTGCTACAAAATCCTCTGCCACAGCTCCTGGCTATGGAGTTATTAAATTGCTTCTTTGGCTGTTTAGCTTGCCATCTCACACCCTGTATTAGAAACTTGTACACTCAGCCAAAACACTGGCTGGAATTCTTCACTGTTCATCATTTATTTTTCAAATCCTTTTTGGTCTGGAAGGGCAGTCACCGCGTGGCGAGACTGCTGTACTCACAGCGCCAGGGACCCGGGTTCGATCCTGTCCTCGGGTGCCGTCTGTGTGATCATGGTCATAAGATCATAAGTGATAGGAGGCATCAATTAGGCCATTCGCCCATCAAGTTATTTCTGACATTCATCGTGGACTGATCTATCTCTTCCCTCTTAGTGCCATTCTCATTGCCTTCTCACCATAACTCTGCATACCCGTACGATCGAGTAATCTATCACCTGTTGCCTTACTAATATATCCACTGACGGCCTACATAGCACTTCCTTGTGACAACAGAATTCCTCTATACATGTTTCTGTGCAAACCTCTGAATGAAGGAATTTGCATCTCATCTTACGCCTTCCTAAGAAAGAACGTGCGAGTTTTATTTTAGAGGCCGCATGACCTTCATAGTTATGGACTAGACTACGAATGGAAACATCTCTCCACATCGGACTCTATCCAAGCCTTTCACGTGTCTGTACGTTTCATTGATGAGGTCCACCTCTTTTCTACTCCAGTGAGTACAGGCCCAGTGCCGACAAACGCTCATCATAGGTGTGGAGTTTGCCTGTTCTCCCAGTGACCACTTTGTTTTCCACTGGGTGCTCCCATTCACTCATGAAAAGAAAAGACGAGTGGGCTTTCTGTAAAATTGTCCCCTGCTGTGCAGGGAGTGGATGAGAAAGTGGGATAACATAGAACTAGTGTGAACAGTTGATCGAAGGTTGGCATGGACTTGGTGGCTGAAAGGTCCATTTCCTTGCTGTATCTTTCAATCAATCGATCAAATTTATTGTTTGTATTCTGTCACTCTGGAAAAAGCTTGATTTTTAAAATAGTCATAGAATCGTTACGGGGTGTCGGTTCGGCCCACCAACCCCATGCCTGCGGCGACATCTGGTGGCAAGCCTTTTATTGCTGAAACCCTCGTCGTGTGAGCAGGGAAAATCAACAGTGACGAGCTTTGGCGGGAGGGTGACGAGAAGTCGTCAGCAATCTTGCTCCCGATATAAGCATCGGCAGGGACTTTACCCCAGGTCTTTACTAAACGCGGGTGTGTGCAAAATGAATTTGTTTTAAAGACAGTGTTTGGTTCACAACCTTTGGGATCTCCACATGCCAACATTGTGGCCATTCTATGTTAGTCTCCTGCTCGCATTTCGCCCCCATATCCCTAATCCACGGGTGGGGGCACCTGAGGCCTTCTTGGCATTAACTGCGGCCTTTTGAGTGAATGAATCAATCTTTATTTATTAATATGTTTTTGTTCTTCTTTTTAATTTTTATTTTTAATCTTAAAATGAAGTATTCAAAAAACAAAGAGTAACAAGAAGACTCAACTAAATAATCCTCCCAACTGCATTAAATGAATTAAACATTAGTAAGTCTTGAGGGCTATTTTTAACATAAAATGTACATTTTGATAGTATATCTAATTGAAGTTTCTTTGGATGTGGCCTTATTAGATCATCAGCTAACTTAATGCGGGACATTCCAACGTGAACATTCTCCCAGCCCTGGTCAAACCTTTCTATCCTCATGTAATGTCCATAAATATCTTTTTGATGTTCTTATAGCATCTGCTCAATACTCCTCTGGTAGTGAGTCATTTACCCAACTTCGTGTGTGTGATGAAAAATGTTGCCCTATGGTTCCTTCTTAAATCTTTCCCCTGTCATCTTAAATCTGTTGTCCTCTGGTTCTTGATTGCCTTTACCTGGGTAAAAGATTTCAGTGCTCATTAACCCTATCTATTCCAATTTTTCCGCATCGTAATTTCCAAATATACTGCACCCTGTCCTGTGACCCCCCCCCCCCCCCCACCCCCCCCCCTCCCCCACCCCCCCCCCCCCCCATTGCCCTCCAAATATTTGTGCTCTTTGGTCTCTCATTCTCACGAGCGTCGTTCAGTTTTGTTCGTCACCAAGCTGGCATCAGTTAGTTTAGAGATACCAGCATGGAACAAACAGGCTCTGCCGACACATCGTAACCAGCCACACTTGTTCTCTATATCCCAAGACTTGGAATCAAAAAAAATATTGAAAAATATGAATATTAAAAATTTGTATAAGATAAAAACAGCAACTTCAGAAGCAATTACCTACACCACATGGCCAACGTTTTTGTGATGTGGAGGAAACCAGTGCACTCCTTGGTGAAAAACCCACGCTCGTCGAGTAGGAACAGAAATGCAACCTCTGCACAGACTGCACCCGCAGTGCAGGATTCGAACCCGGGTTCTGATTGCGTGCATGCTGATGAGCAGTGGCAGAAACTTTTCCAACTGAGCCTCCGTGCTGCCTCTATCTCTTTCCAAGATCCTTTCCTCCCAGGCCTCTCCTAAATATGTTTCCCACCAATCCCATCTGCCAACAACGTATATCTCTTCCTCCATCAAGAGGCCTTTTTACCTTGCCTCTTTGGGTCAGCTCTTGGCTTCTCTTTCTCAGGCTTCTTAGTTATTGGAGCAGAGTTGGACCATTTGGCCATCCAGGTCTACTTTGCCTACATCATGCGTGTTCCATTCTCATCAATCTCCTGCTTGCCTTCTCCCCATAACCTGAAAAACTTGCTATAATTCAAGAATCTGTCAACATCCACTTAAAAACACTAAATCCCAGTCCGGTTGGACAGCAACAGCCGCCTGTGGCAATGATTCCACAGAAGATTCACCACGCCCTCGAACACTCGTTTAGTCTAAGCCAAATTCACCTCCTCCATCTCCTCTAAGGTACATCCTATATTCTGATATTGTGTAGCTTGCGTCCTAGACTGTCCAACACCAGGGCATAATCCTCTCCACCCACTCAATCCAGGCCTTTCATATTCTCGATAAAGAAGTTTCAATGAAGCCCCCCCCCCTCATGTCAAGCATGTTGGTCAACATTGTTAGCTATTTTGCAAGAATTTGTTTAAATTTGAGCGCTGCGCAAGGTGTTGCTTTTGTTATACCGAGGGAAAACTGCAAACTTGATTTAAAATCAGCCCATTAATTTTGTCATTGAATTGCACAGATTTTTCATTTTACAGATAAAAAAAAAATGTCTTTTTTTGTTTTTTTTTTTTTTTTTTTGTTTTATGCTCAGAAAAGTAGAAAAGGTAAAAGTATTTGAGCGACAGGCCGCTGTGTTGAGCTGAGTGAAATTGATGTTTGCCTGAAACTTTTTCTCACTGATTACAGAATGAATTTATTACAACTGTCAAAATGCTCTTTCATTGTCGTCAGCTGCAGCTCAATCGGTGGAATCCGGGTTTTTGTGTGGGAAAGCAGTGGGTCTTAATCGTACTTCAAGGACCAGTTCACAATATTGTAATAGTGAAAGGCCAGGGGAGAGCGGAGAATAGATGTGGAGAGGATGTTTCCACGCGTGGGAGAGTCTAGAACTGGAGAGCACAGCCTCAGAATAAAAGGACGTACCTTTAGGAAGGAGATGAGGAGGAATTTCTTTAGTCAGAGGGTGGTGAATCTGTGGAATTTATTGCCACAGAAGCCAATGGAGGCCAAGTCATTGGGTATTTTTAAGGCAGAGATTGATAGATTCTTGATTAGTACGGGTGTTGGGGGTTATGGGGAGAAGGCAGGAGAATGGGGTTGGCAGGGGGAGCTAGATCAGCCATGATTGAATGCCGGCGTAGACCTCATGGGTTGAATGTCCTCATTCTGCTCCTATGACATGAGCGTATATGAATATTCTTGTCTAATGCTCAAAAGAGTGATACAGTGTGGAAAAAGGGCCATTCGGCCCAACTTACCCACGCCGGCCACCATGTCGCAGGTACACTAGTCCCACTTGCCCGTATCTGGTCCATATCCCTCCAAACCTGTCCTATCCATGTACCTGTCCAACTGTTTCTTAAACCTTGGGATAGTCCCTGCCTCAACTACCTCCTCTGGCAGCTCGTTCCATACACCCACCTCCCCTTGTGTGAAACAAGTTACCTCTCGGGTTCCTATTGAATCTTTTCCCCTTCACCTTAACCTATGTCCTCTGGTCCTCGATTTCCCACCTAGTTCTGCTTTGCGTGCATCTGCCCCGATCTCTTCTTCATTATTTTATGACCTCACTCCCAGTAACGAGCCAAACAAGAGTGCTGAGGAACTGATACGGCGTCAGGTGAATGTCGTGAGGAATGGACAGCGCATCATTTTCAGGTCGGGAACTTCTTACTCATACTGATCCAAAAGTAAGGAGAGAAAGCCCGGGAAGAGAGGTGGGGGAGGGGAAAAAAAGCTGCGCAAGCGCATAGGTGGTTCAGGCGATGCCCGTGGGACTGACGGGGTGCCGGCCTTGATGGGGCAAAGTGTCAGTTTAGTTTCGTTCGGTTGATACAGCGGCAGAGTGAGACAGGCAATTCTGGCCCCACTGTAGGTCCGTGTCATAAACAGCAGATCCCCACCAATGGTACACTAGTATTATTCTACACAATAGGGACAATTTTCATTTCGTACCTGTGCCATTTGACCTGACATGCTTGCATTGTTTTGGTGACTCGCTGGCGCTTAATCGGCAGGACTCGGGAGGAGAGGGGAGGTGCGTTTACCGGGAAAAACCCATTTGGTCACAGATCCGGAGAATCTGCCCTAGGGGAACTCCGGACCAGGCAGATCTCTGGACGAGCACTGGGTTCACGACAGCATTCTGGGGAACCCGAGGGTCTCTGGCTGCACCCGAGTGGGCTGTCTGTGTGTATTCTCCTCTCTCTATGGGTGTGTCGGTATGTGAGTGTGTGTGTGTGTCCGCTAGTCGGGGAACCAGATAAATTCCTCACTCAGTTCCTTTTTTATAAAAGGATAATTTTCAAATCGGGAAATGCCCAGTCAGTGGTGGCTAAATCAGTGAGGGAAGAGATACTTTGACCAGGTGGATGTTAGAAATTGCACAGAGCCATGTGCTTGCTCTAACCTGGAAAGTTCGATTGAAGGGCTATTGTACAGAATTTTACACCAAGGAAAAAGAAAAAGATTTTTCTTCAATCAAAGATAGTTGGCTTGGTGGTTGCAGGAGTTGCTGCCCTCACAACGCCAGAGATTAGGTTCGATCCTGACTGCGGGTATCTGTACAGAGTTTGTACGTTTCATATCTTTTCTTCTCTCATGTTTTCAGGTCCGATACTTTTTTGCTTCTTTCTCTGATCTCAAGTCTGAAGAAGGGTCTCGACAAAATGGTTTCCTTCGCTCCTTAGGTGCTGCTGCACCCGCTGGGTTTCTCCAGCTGGTTGGTTTGCAGGTTTCGGTAAAATTGTTAAATTGACCCTCGTGTGTGAAGGATAATGTCAGTGTGCGGGGATCGCTGGTCAGTATGGACTCGGTGGGCCGAAGGGGCCTGTTTCCACGCTGTATCTCTAAACTAAACTGAAAAAAATAGTCAGCATGGCTTTGTCAATGGCAGATTCTGTCTGGCCCATTTGGTGGAGGTTTTCAAAGACGTAACAAAGTGCCTTGAGGGTGGCAGTGCAGTTGACGTAGTCTACATGGACTTCAGTAAGGCCTTTAAGAAAGTGCCTTCTGGAGAAACTGGCCCACAAGCTTAGATCCCATGGGACGCAGGGCAATTTGGCTAATTGGATCCAAAAATTGTTTTGGTAATGGCAAAACACAAAGTGCTGGTGGATCTCACTGGTATCAGACAGCATCTGGGATAGAAATGGAGAGGCGACGTTTCGGGTCAGGATCCAGAAGCGACGCCTGACCCGATGCTGCCGAGGTGCCATGGCCACGGAACCGCGATCCCAACCGAAGGACCGTGGTACCTGGAGGGAGCAGCTGGTGCCGTCGGACGCGAGGAGCGTGGGCCGGTGGTAGGGTGGACCGGGGTTGTGCCTTCACTGGCGGTTGCAGGAGGCGCCCCCCGGGACACAGATGGCCTGGGCGAGGAGAGGGACGTCGGTTCGCCGGGCCAGGTCGATCCGGTCGAAGGCGACGGAGGGCGGCCCTGTGGGGGCCTGGTGCGTACCTGGATCAGGAACCGCTCCAGTGGACCGAGCGCACGGGTGGACTGCACTTTGGAGTTTGGAAATGGCGCCAAGACATGTGCAAATATGAAAATATAATTTCACTGCGCAGTCACACGTGACAGATGAAGCGCCATTGCAGCATTTGCATTGTTATTGTCCAGAATCAGTCTGAAGAAGAAGGGTACCGACCCAAAATGTTGCATGTATATTTCTCTCCACAGATGCAGCCTGACCCGCTGAATTCCCCCAGCTTTTTTATGTTTTGCTCAAGATTCCAGCATCTGTGTCTCTGTGTTTTGGTGACGGCAGACAGAGGGGAATGGTGGAGAGTTGTCTATATGTTCCTCTGCTTGCTTATGGTGTGCACAGCCTAAAGTTGTAGACACCAAAACACTACATCTATTTGTTTGTGCACGTTGGGTTGATTGCATTAGTCGAAGCAGGGTGGACCACGTGAAGGTTGCAATCTCCCGCCCCGGTTGTCTATATGATTGGAGGCCTGTGGGAAGTGGATTAGTGCTGTGACCTTTGCTGTTCCTTATCCACATTACTGTTCTGGATATGGATGTAGGATGTATGATCAGTAAGTCGACGGAAGACATGAAAATCGACGGCCTGTGGATGATTAGGAGGGTACTCACAGGCTGCAGGATGATAGGGATAAATTGGTAACATGGGCAGAGCAATGGCAGATGGAGTTTAATCCCGAGAAAGGGGGAGATGGTGAATTTGGAGGGCTTGAGTGCAAGGTATTGACTGTCAAGGGTGGGGGTCTTGAGCAGAAGAGGGACCTTGGCAACGAACATCCCCTCCGACCCCCCACCCCCACAACACCATTATGCACCCCTGCCCCCCCTCAGTGTTAAATGCAGCATTGAAACTGGCAGAGATTCAGATGGAGGCCAGTCTGGCTCTTGATCCCCCTTGTCTCCTCCATCTGCTTTCAGTCTCCTCGTTTGTTGCTCCTTGGGTCCCAGAACTGGCGAGCACTGGACACAATGTTGCTCCCACTGAATCGTGGAGCATGTAAGAGAGCCACTCCTGAATTCCTGGTACAGGAATAGACCAGCACAATGCTCCTGGACTCTGGGGTAGCAGACGCCAGTTACCATGTCCCCACTGGAGCCCTAGATCATGGTAACGGTTAAAGACGGGTGGTATGCTTGCCTGCATCGGTTGGGGCATTGAGTATAAACGTCAAAAAGTCATGATACACCTCTCTAATGGGCCTGTTCCACTTGGGCATTTTTTTTGGCGACTGTCATAGTCGTAGCAGGTCGCCGACTGGACTAATGACCGAGGCGCCGTCCAGTTGGGTATGGCTGCCCTGCCTGCAGCTGTCCGCCATTTCACTTTTTTATTTTTAGTATGTTAAAATTGTGTTTTGTTTTGGAGGTCTAGTCTTTTTATGTGGGTGGTGGGGGGGAACTGCTTTTGGAGGTCTAGTCTTTTTATGTGGGTGTTGGGGGGGGGAAAGTGCTTTTCCTAGTCCCTATCTGGTCCTACCATCGGGTCTGGAGCGGCTTTTCCTGAGGGGACCGGCCAGACCCACGGCTTCAGTGGCGACACTGTGCTGGAACGCTATCACGGAGCGGGCGATGCCTTGCCCGGGTCGCTGCGCTGGAGCTCCGGTGTGCTGGGACTGCCGATTGGAACATCGCGGAGCTGCGGGTCTGTGGAGCGACCAGCCGCGGGCGGCGGCGCTGACTTTAACATCGAGGAGCCTGGGATCTCTCGCCGAGATCGCCAGTGGTGGAGCTCCGTCCAGCGCGGCCTGTTGGCTTCGGAAGCCGCGGTAAGGATGCGGCCGTTCCAGGCATCCTAAGCCGCTGAGAGGGTTCTCCCGACGCCCGAGCACCATCACCCGGCGAGAACGGCCTGAAACATCTGACCTAAATAGGCCCGACTATGGGTGGACAAGAGGATGGGACTGGATTTTGTGCCTTCCCTCACATTGTGGGGGGATGTTTTTTATGTTTAATGTTAAATTCCTTTATAATGTTATGTTGTATTCTTATTAATGTGCAGCAATGGCAACTTGGATTTCACTACACCAATTGGTGTATGTGACAATAAATGAACCTTTGAACCTTTAATGGGCCTGTCCCACTAAGCCGATTTTATTTTTGGCGACTGCCGGCGAATATGACGTTGAAATTTACCGAAGTCAGCACCGGCGACAACTGACGTCACCTGTCAACAACCAACAACATCCTGGCAACACCCTACGACATTCTGGCGACTGCCTACATTAACCCGGCGACAAGCTACGACAGCACCCATGTCAAGCTACGCTCATTTGGCGCCAAACCGAAGGTCGCCACTGTCGCCGCAAAATGTTCAACATGTTGAAAAATCTTCGGCGACCAGAAAGACGCTACGACTCTTTGGGCGACTGAGGAGACAGCTCACGACCATACAGCCAACACCCCGGCGACCAAGTGGCGGCCGCGTAGTCTCCTGTAATCGCCTAAAAAGTCGCTGAAGTAGGACAGGCCCATTAGACGTTCGTCAGGCTGCATTTGGAATATTACACGTCGTATTACAGGAAGGATATGTCGGCTTTGGAGAGGGTGTAGAGGAGGTTTACCAGATTGCTGCCTGGATTAGAGGATAGAGGCTACAAGGAGAGGTTGAACAAGCTTGGATTGGTTGCTCTGGATTGCTTTAAGGTGAGAGGGACAAAGTTTAAATGTGCAGGGCAAGGTTTGTCCTGGAACGTGCTGCCAAGGGTGGTGGTGGAGGCAGATCTGAAAGTGGCATTTAAGTGGCTTTTAGATAGACATGCTTCTCTGTGGATCGTCGCCTTGTCGTGGTGGAGAAGCTTGTGTTCCTGAGAGCGATGCCGTCTGGAGCGATGCTCCTGGTAGGGCCACCCATGGCGGTAAGGTCGAGGGGGAGGTCCCTGACAAAGAGCAATCCAACCAAGACCTCAACGGTGGAACAGGCGGAGGACGATGGCTGACCTTAGTGGAGCGTCACAACGGCTGGGAAGGCGGATGAAGGCTGCGGCAGGAAAGGGTCCCCAGTCGTCTTGGACTCCATGCCACTGGATCCTGACCCAGATCTGTCATGGACCGTGGGGTGGCTGTCTGTCCACCAGTCTCCCCATGTTAAACAAAGTCACGCACAGGCGTCCAACCCTGGAGACACTCATGGTCAGCCATGATCGACCTAAGAAGATAGAAATGTGGATATGCATAGAGTGGAGGGATTTGGATCATATGCAGGCTGAGGAGATTAGTTTAGCTTGTCATGTTTGGCACCGACTCTGTGGGCTGAAGGCCTTGTTCCTGTGCTGTACTGTTCGATGTGCTATGTAATGTATCATGGCCGTCCGAAGGGGGGGGGGTGCGTTGGGTGCGACCGCACCCCCCTTTTTTTCCCAGAGGGAAAATAATTCAGAGGAAAAAACTAAAAATATATTTGCGACCATCTGCGCCTGCGCAGTGGGGTGAAGCTGGTGACCAAAGATGCAGAAGCGACGCACAATGACCCGTCTCTCCGCTGCAATGACCGCCTTTTTCAATGCATCGCCTTGACGCCGCCGGCCTAGTCTGGGTGAGTGGGGCCGAGCGTGAAATGTTGCATTACGTTGCGGGGAATCTGTTTGTTTTATATCGGGGGTGTTAAAGTACCCGCGAAAGGTCCAATCCGACCCGTGGGATGGTTTGGCAAACAAAAGGGTTCCCGTTTCTCGGGGGGGGGGGCCGGGCGGGGTGTTTGCCCGTCTGGTCCATCGGCGAAGGACTGAATCTGAACCCAGTCCTGGCAGCGGCCGTGACCCCACACCAGGCGCTGCTCAGGCCGGGTCCACACCACCAGCCCCCCCCCCCTCCCGCCCGGCCCCTCGCCCCCCCCCCCATCGTTTGTGGGCGGGCGGCTGCACCCCCTGTGCTACCCACCACATCTACACCCCTCCCCCATATATTCATTCCTGATCTCTCTATCCACCTCACATTGATTTCTCCTGCCACCTCCACATCCATCCTACACTCGTCCCCCAATTCATCGTGTACTGAACCCCCCATTCATGCTGCACAGCCCCCTGATCCACACTGTACTGACCCACACCCGCATTCCATCCTGTACTGATTTCCCCCTCATCCATCCCTATTCCCCCACTTTGGACATCTCCCGCGCTTCTCGGCCCTCACAATTTTACGACTCCAACCAACACACTAATTCCCCTGCCTATCCATCCATTCCGCACCGATTGCCTTCTCAACCCCCCCCCCCCCCCCATCCTAATTCCATCCTGCACTGGTTCACCCAACCCCTCCCCCCCCCCGAAAGAAATAATAGAAATAAGGGAAGTGGGGGGGATGGAGTGGAGAGGGGAGTTCAGTCTACACTCACTGAATCATCCCTGTGAAAAGTTAGATGGTGATTGGATCTGGAAGCGGACCAATACATCTGTAAAATGATACTGGACAGACATCTTTTCATTTGCACAATCGATTTTATTGTATTAATTTTAATATATTAATGTTTAAATCCATGCATTGAAGGAAGAATATTTTTACAGCCCATCTGTGGTTCCCTAACCCCCAACCCTAACCCTAACCGGTCGTCACCCAGGATACGTCAGGTATGACAGCGCACGACATGATGAGACACCCAGATGTCGCCCCTGGGTTTTGAACATTCCAAAATCCAGAGGTGACAAGGAGTCACCCGGCCGCGTCACATACAATGCGTCGCACGCATCAGGCCGCGTCACGACCCGACCACGACCCGACCAACCTTTTTTTCCAGGCTGTCGCCGAAAAATGTCACCCAAGTGGGAAGGCCTTCATGCTGTGAAACTTGAGGGCAAGGCTTTCGAAGGCAGCGTCGGCGGCAAAACTTCTTCCCTGGCCAGGTTTCTCGATCACCTCAGTCTTGAGTCCGCAGTGCTCGAAGAAACTGTCCTAAGCCGAGCAGTCTCGGGATTTTAGAGCCGGCAGCTGAGGTCAGTGTGCGAGCGCCATAATCTGCCTTCACCAACCTGCCGCCTGAGCGGCTCCTTGGGGCGACTGCTGCTGCTGCTCTCTTGGTGCTGCTGGCGTGGCTACTTGTGCACCCTGGGGTGCTGCTGGCGTGGCGACTGGTCCTTCCTGGGGCGCTGCTGGAGTGGTTACTTGTGCACCCTTGGGTGCTGCTGGCGTAGTTACTTGTGCACCCTGGGGTGTTGCTGGCGAGGCTGCTGTTTCTCCCTGGAGTGCTGCTCGTGTGGTTACTTGTGAACCCTGGAGTGCTGCTGGTGTGGTTACCTGTGCACCCTGGGGTGCTGCAGCCTCTGTACCCTCTGCTAATTCTCCCCCTTCCGACGTTGCTGCTCCTGTTGCCAGCCCTTGCTGCTTGTCACCCCAGCCGCTAGAGCCGGGCAGCAGCCAACGGAACAGGCTGCCAGTGCTCTTGAAACTGCGGGCGCTGCTGGTGGCCGCCGCTCCCCGCACAAACTCACACTTCTGCCGGTACATGACCAGCGGGTCGGGCCTGAGCTGCCTCTTGGAGCTGGAGCGACGCACATGTCAGGCCTGCTGGGGGTTGCCGGAGCACCAGGTACGTCTTCATGCTGCTGCTGGCCCTGCTGCCACTGCCTTCCCTCGGGGGCAGAGATGCCCAAACCATTGGGATCCACTTTGCATCCCCTCGCCGCCTGGCTCTTCAAGTTCTTGACCTAGTCGGCAGCCAGTCTCACCACAGCGCTCTGCCGACCCCACCTGTCCCCCTCCATTTGACTGCTGGCGTTAGCCGGACCTTGGTCATGAGCCTGAACGGCAGAGAGATGCTCGCCTCGGGCGGCATGCTTGCAGTGGGCGCGATCTCGCTCGGCATCTTACTTTGATCCAGCCAACAAGGACAAACACGTTTTCACATCCACAAAGAAGGAAAGACCAGGACTTCCATAAGCAATGACGGGCTGTCTGCAATTGCCTTAATCCACATTCACTATGACTTTGCCCATAACTTGGACAAAGTTGTGACTAGGTTTGCACAGTTAAATTCTTGGAAAATGGAACTGGAAAACATGATTTATGGCTAAATGGCAATATATGCAGTGTACACGAGTGTCCGTCGCCTGCATCACCACACCAGGACTTCCATGAGCAATGACAGGCTGTCTGCACTCGCCTTAATGTACATTCACTATGGCTTTGCCCATGACTCGGGCAAAGTGGTGAGTAGGTTTGCACAGTTGCATTCTCAGAAAACGGAACTATTTCATGTTGAGGTTGATGTGAAGTTGTAAGGTCAGGAGGACCATTAAAGGTGCACTGCACACACTGACACAGTCTAACAAGAACCGGCAATCAAATCAACACACAAAACATTTTCTAAAAAAAGGTTTTCTTTACTTCAAAAACTTTACTTTCAAAAATTTGTAGTTTTTTGCATGCTCCTTTATAACATTTTACATAACATTTTATAACAGTACAACTTGATTATTAAAACAAGGACAATTCTTAATTTAAAAAAAAAAAATGTATACAACAATGATCCCAATCATCTTCCACCCACTCATTACTCTTGACTCAACCAAAATTATTTCTGAAATATTGGTCATACATTTGGTGCAAAAAGCTCCAAAATAAGGCTCAGAATGCACCAGTGAGCATCTAAAACCCCAGAGCTTTCAGGGCCCTCAAGCGGGCCCTGGAACCTGGACGTGAGGGGCTTCCCGCTTGTGATGTGCGCTGCGTGCACATTATTTCACATAACATTTTTGGAATCCTGTCATGCCACCCCCCTTTTTGTAAAGCTTCGTACGGGCCTGTATATGTTGCTGGAAAAAGGACTTTAGAATGATGGCAGAATGACAACGAGTCCCCAAATGCTACATGTTTAAACCCATGTAGAGCAGAAGGATTCTGGGCACCATGCTGGCAATTTCCTTCCTCCCTTCCTCTCTCCTTCCCTCCCTCCCTCCCCTCCACACCGCGGGCGGGGGATGAGAATCATTGCTGAGGCGGGAGTGACGCCCCTAAAAATAAATCCGGCTGTGCATTCTGATGGCTATTTAAAGGCTGAGAACGGGAGGGTGGGAGCTCATCAGAGCCTGTGAAATATTTAACAATGTCGATAGAATAAGGCCAGAACCTCAAGGTGAGTTAGGTCCGTGAGACAGAAAGGGAAATGTGAAACGTCTGCTTGGAAACAGATTGCAGAAAATGTCTCGGCTCAGAGAGTGATAAATACTCGGAATGATCAACGAATACAGGTAATAGAGAGGACTCTCTGAGTTATTCAAAATACAATTAGTCGTCATGATGGGAGAGTTAATCGAGTTGAGGGGGAGCTTCGATAAGCCAAATAGTCCTTTATCATCCCCTGACCTTTTATGATGTTGTGTCCCATCTATTATCTCAATTGCTAGCACTAGGCAACTCCAAATGGGGCACATTCAAAATCCCTTGCTTTTTGTTCAGCGATATATTGTGGAAACGGGCTGTTCAGCCCACCGAGTCCATGGCGACCAATCATCACGCCTACACTAGTCCGATGTCCTGTGCAGTAGGAGCAATTTGCAGAAGGCAATTAACCTACAAACCTGCGCGTCTTTGGAGTGTGGGAGGAAACCGGCGCACCCGGAGAAAACGCACGCGGTCACGGGGAGAATGTGCAAACTCCACACAGACAGTGCCCGTAGGCAGGATCGAACCCGGGCCTCTGGGGCAGTGAGGCAGCAACTCTACCGCTGCACCACCGTGCCGCCCCCTTTCCCTTGTTGATCTTCTGGTTTCCTAACAGGACTGCAGCACAAACCTTCAGAACAAAAAGAGCATGGTGGATGGCAAGGCCACGTTATATGTCCTTGACATCATTCCAAGGGCACCGGGGATCTGAAGAACGGTCTTGACCCAAAACGTCACGTATCCATGTTCTCCAGAGATGCTGCCTTGACCCGCTGAGTTACTCCGGCACTTTGTGTGGCACTGAGAGTTAGTGACGCACTGTGGCCCCTGGAGTCACGTGGTTGGCAGGGTTCATGCAGGTGATCAGCCTAAATGAATGCAACTGAGTATTTGTGGGGGGAAAAAAAACAGCACCTGCTGAAAAAGCTCAGCCGGTCAGGCAGCATCCGTGGAAAGAGAAACAGTCGATGTTTTGGAAATACAAGGAACTGCAGATGCTGGCTTACAAAAAGAAGGCCACAATGTGCCGGAGTACTGCAGCGGGTCAGGCAGCATCCCTGGAAAACTTGGATAGGCAACGTTGCAGGAGCCCACATCCCTTCCAGTTTTCTTCCCCCCACCGCCACAATCAGTCTGTAGAAGGGTCCTGACATAAAACTTCACTGACCTGCGTTCTCCAGAGCTGCTGCCTGACCTGCTGAGTTACTCCAGCATCTTGTGTCTATCTAAACTAAAAATTATGTCTGAAGAAGGGTCTTGACCTGAAACATCTCCCATTCCTTCTATCTAGAGATGCTGCCTGACCTGCCGAGTTACTCGAGCACTTTGAGACAATGTTTTGGGTCTGTGACCCTTCATCGGAAGTCGATTTTCAGAACTTACTGATTTTGGTTTGTTCATGTTGGTGTTGTGGGTTTGAGTTCACGATATCTGGACTGTTGGCCCATCATCAAGACCAGTAGTCTCCAATGCCTTGATGTTTCTTCTCAAGTGGCTGGGACGGACAGTTTGCAAATGGAGATCAGTGATGATTGAAACGCATTGAGAGATGGGTGTGCATTGTTTTTCTGTCACCCAGTTTGCCCGGTCATCTAATACCCGATCGCTCCCCCATTTTTCGAAGTCCTTTGGGCCACCAACACACAGTTTGTAGATAAAATGTTTAAGAAGGCACTGCAGATGCTGGAAAATCGAAGGTAGACAAACGTGCTGGAGAAACTCAGCGGGTGCGGCAGCATCTATGGAGCGAAGGAAATAGGCAACGTTTCGGGCCGAAACCCAGTAGATGGGTGCCAACAGCATCAAAAACGCAACACCACCCTGGCCACGCTCTAGTTTCTCCCCTACCATCAGGAACAAGGAATAAAGTGCCTGTCCCACCAGCATGCGTTTGCATGCATCTAGTGCGACCAAACGTGGTCGCTTGAGGTGTACGGCCTCGCAGGGGCTGGTCCCAATTCAAGCCGCGGAGGTGTATGGAGTTGTGCGGGGCTGGTCCCGACATCATACTCACCAATCAGCTGGGCAGGAGGCGGGCTGACTGAATTTGGACGCCGCACAGCGTCGGGCGGTGTTGTCATCGTGCACAGCGTCGGGCGGTGTTGTCATCGTGCAACGCCACGTGCTAGGCGTACACCGTCAAGACGCTATGTACGACGTCGAGACGCTGCGTACGTCCTCAATGCGACTGAGGGCCGACAGGCCGTTGGTGCGCGGAATGTTTGAACAGTGTCAGTTTTTCGGAGCCCCGCACGATGTCGGGACCAGCCCCGCACAACTCCATACGCCTCCGCCGATTGAAGTGGGACCGGCCCCGCGCGGCCGTATGGCTCAAGCGACCACGTTAGATCGCGCTAGCCGCATGCAGTCGCATGCTGGTGGGACAGGCCCTTAAGACTGCGAAAACCCTGACCTCCAGGTTCAAGAATAGCTTCTTCTCAGCAACCATTAGGCTCTTGAATTCTACAATACACAAACTAAACTATGAACTGTGGTGGAAATGTCAGGCAGCATCTCTGGAGAACATGGATAGGCACGGTTTCGGCTCAGGACCATTCTCCAGACTGATCGGTATGAAGAAGAATACCAACGCAAAACGTCATCTATCCACGCCCTCCAGAGTTCAGCTTAGAGATACTGCGTGGAAACAGGCCCCATCGGCCCACCGAGTCCGCTCCAACCTGGGAAATCCCGCACACTAGGGACAATTTACAATGTTTACCAAAGCCAATTAACTTACAAACCTGTACGTCTTTGGAGTGTGGAAGGAAACCGGAGCACCTTAGGGAAAACGCACGTGGTCACGGGGGGAATGTGCAAACTCCGTACAGATCCTGTAGTCGGGATCGAACCTGGGTCTCTGGCGCTGTAAGGCAGCTACTCTACCGCTGTGCCACCATGCTGCCCTAAAATGCTGCCTGACCCAGTGAGTTACTCCAGCATTTTGTTTTTTTTGTTTTGAAATTCCTTATGTTTACCTATGTATTGTCACGGTTGCACTCAGGACTTCAGGCTTGTTGCAATAGTATTGGTATGTTTCAATTATTTGATTTATTTGTATACTGAGTCATCTCGCGTTTACAGGACTGTTATGTATGAGTTTTGTTGCTCTGTTGTCAGTACATATGACAAGTAAACACTCTCGGGTGAACAAGTTGAAGTTATACCCCTCTAAGTGAACTCATTGTCTCAACCATGCCCATTTACTTTGCACTTAAATCCAACAAGTCCTCCCATCTCCCTCTTCCCCTCTTTTCCCCTCTCCCATCAGGCAAGGGGTACGGAGGTGTGAAAACGCACACCTACAGATTCGGGGACAGTTTCTTCCCAGCAGTGATCAGGAGACTGACTGTACAGTCCTCTCATCAACTGGAGTGCAGCCCTGACCTCCCATCTATCTCAATATAGATCTTTTGTGCTATCTTTGAGCTAGAGTTGCTGCCTTACAGCGCTTCCAGTAGCGGAGACCCGGGTTCAATCCTGACTGCGGGTGCTGTCTGTACGGAGTTTGTGCGTTCACCCCGTGATCCGCGTGGGTTTTTTCCGAGATCTTCAGTTTCCTCCCGCACTCCAAAGACGTACAGGTATGTAGGTAAATTGGCTTGGTAAATGTAGAAACTGGCCTGAGTGTGTGTAGGATGGTGTTAGTGTGCGTGGATCGCTGGTCAGCGCAGACTCGATGGGCCGATGGGCCTGTTTCCGCGTTGCATAGAAACTAAACTCTAATTGGACTTTACCTTGCACTAAATGTTCTACCCTTGATCCTTTATCCATGCTCTGCGGACGGGTTGATTGTAATCATGAGTAGTCTTTTCGCTGACTGGCTAGCACGCAAACAAAAGCTTTTCACTGTACCTCGATGCACGTGACAATCATAAACTAAACTCAAGTGTGAGGAAGGGTTCTGACGCAAAAACGTCATTTGTTTGTTTTCTCCAGAGATGCTGAGTTACCCCAGCATTTTGTGTCTATCTTCGATGTAAACCAGCATCTGCAGTTCCTACCCACACTAAACTAAACTCCATCCATGTTAAGTTTCCATTTTAATCAAAGTGTGAGTTTGTTTGCATTGCGCCAGCATCTGAAATTGCATCTCGTTTAGATTGGGTTTACACACTGTTATTTTTTTAAAAGCACTGAAGAAGGTTTGGACAATGCTGCATCTTAACTTGCTGCAAGTCATAAAGAGCTCAGCAATCTGACATTTACCCATTGGACTTCAATCACTGTCACTTCCGTGTCTATGTGCTGCTATTCTTAGCTCCTCGAGTCCTTGATTCAGACAGCGACATCACTAGTAACAGCCCTGTTCATTTATAAAAAATATTTTCCTGTTTAAGTCCATGAATCTTAAGGGGCTGCTGCTTTTGTCACTGGGGACAGAGAACCGAATGAACAGCTTGTGAACTGTGTGATGCTTTGGGGAGGTTTTTGTTTTTCCGATTGAAAGATGCAGAATGGAAACTGGCCCTTCAGCCCACTGCTAGACCACGCCGACCATCGATCACCCGTTCACGCTTGTCCGTTCTGGTCCACTCCCCACACACTTGGGGCAATTTACAGAGGGCCATTTAACCTACAGAAACCGCATGTCTTTGGGATGTGGGAGGAAACCGGAGCTCCCGGAGGAAACCCACCCACGGGGAGAACCTGCAAACCCCACACAGGCAGCACCCGAGCTTGGTATCAAACAAATTTATGCACCGTCCCTCTGTACACGTGGCAATAATATACCAAGATCCCTCACTGTCTCCCTTTTATCCTTTAAGATGTTCCTTAAAAAACAAATTGTGTGATCAAGTTTTGTATCCCGGTATCTCGAGCTTTGTTTCCTGATATCTCGCTCTGTGACACAGTCTGGTTTTAATTATACTCTTGCGAAGCTTCTCGGGATGTTTATTATTTTAGACGTGACATAAATGGTATCTGCTCAGAATATAATAATATAAAAACTAGGAGGAATAATAGGCCTCCTATTATAGTGTAGTATAGAATAAAATGGACGAGTTTGAAGCTCATTTAGAAACTGGCAAGTATGATGTTGTGGGAATTACTGAGACATGGCTGCAAGAGGGCCAGTGCTGGGAACTGAATATTCAAGGGTATACCTCCTATCGAAAAACAGACAGGTGGGCAGAGGGGGTCGGGTTGCTCTGTTGGTGAGGAATGAAATTCAGTCCCTTGCAAGGGGTGACATTGAAACAGGAGATGTGGAGTCAGTATGGATAAGAACTAAGGAATTGTAAGGGTAACAAGACCATAATGGAACTCATCTACAGGCCCCAAACAGTAGCCTGGACATAGGGAGCAAGTTGAATCAGGAGTTAAAATTGGCAAGTAGCAAAAGTAATGCTGTGGTTGTTATGGAAGATTTCAACATGCAGGTAGACTGGGAAAATCAGGTTGGTACTGGACTCCAAGAAAGGGACTTTGTAGAGTGCCTTCGTGATGGATTCTTAGAACAGCTTGTATTGGAGCCTACCACGGAGAAGGCAATTCTGGATTTAGTGTTATATAATGAACCGGATTTGATAAAGGACCTCGCGGTTAATGAGCCATTAGGAGGCAGTGACCATAACATGGTCAGGTTTAGTCTACAATTGGAGAGGGAGAAGAGTAGATCGGTGTCAGTGTTGCAGTTGAATAAAGGGGACTATGGGGCCATGAGGGAGGAGCTGTCCAAAGTTGACTGGAAAGTTACACTAGCAGGGATGACAGTGGAACAAAAATGGCAGGTGTTTCTAGGAATAATACAGAAGGTGCAGGATCAGTTCATTCCTAGGAGGAAGATAGATTCCAAGGGGAAAAAGGGACGACCATGGCTGACAAGGGACGTCAGGGACAGTATAAAAATTAAAGCGAAGAAGTACAACGTAGCAAAGATGAGCGGGAAGCAAGAGGATTGGGTAATGTTTAAAGAACAACAGAAGATAACCAAAAAGACAATACGGGGAGAAAAGATGAGTTACAGAGGTAAGCTAGCCAAGAATATAAAGCAGGATGGTAAAAGCTTCTTTACGTATGTGAACATTTAGGAAAGAATTAGTTAAGACCAAAGTTGGACCCTTGAAGACTGAAAAAGGTGAATTTATTATGGGGAACAAGGAAATGGCAGATGAGCTGAACAGGTACTTTGGATCTGTCCTCACTAAGGAGGACACAAACAATCTTCCTGATATAGTAGTGGCCAGAGGATCTGGGATGACAGAGGAACTGAAGGCAATCCACATTAGGCAGGAAATGGTGTTGGATAGACTGATGGGACTGCAGAGGTGCCAAGTGTCCTGGATTCGCCGTATTTTGTCCCGGCGAAATAACCATATTACGGTGTTCCGGCAGCCAAACATGTTGTTACGGAACACCGCCGCGCCGGTGTTCCTCCCGTGGTGAACGCCGGCGCCATGTGCCCCCGGTTTGCCAGCCCGGCAGCTCGCAGCCACGCCCGGCCCAGAGCCCGGGCGGCGCCGGCCCGCGCGATCAGCGACACGGCGACGTTTCTTGCCGCCAGCCGGTCGCTCGCGGCAGCCCCATCACCGGGCCTCCCCCCCACCCCCACCCCCACCCAGTGCGCAGGCGCAGACCCGCCGGCAACCTTGCCAAGTGCGCATGTGCCGCACCCGCCCGCCGGCAGCCCGCTGATCTGCACCAGTGCGCAGGCGCATAGCCGCCGGCAACAACCCCAAGTGAGTAGTATGTTACTGAGAGAAATGCATTTACCCCCATTTGTTACGGACAAATGGGTTGAATGTTACTGTGAACTAAATTTAGGGTTGGCATCTCTGGGACTGAAGGCTGATAAATCCCCAGGGCCTGATGGTCTGCATCCCAGGGTACTTAGGAAGTGGCTCTAGAAATCGTGGATGCATTGGTGATAATTTTCCAATGTTCTATAGACTCAGGATCAGTTCCTGTGGAATGGAGGGTAGCTAATGTTATCCCACTTTTTAAGAAAGGCGGGAGAGAGAAAACGGGGAATTATAGACCAGTTAGCCTGGCATCGATGGTGGGGAAGATGCTGGAGTCAATTATAAAAGATGAGATAGCCGCACATTTGGATAGCAGTAACAGGGTCGGTCCGAGTCAGCATGGATTTACGAAGGGGAAATCATGCTTGACTAATCTTCTGGAATTTTTTGAAGATGTAACTAGGAAAATGGACAAGGCAGAGCCAGTGGGTGTAGTGTACCTGGATTTTCAGAAAGCATTTGATAAGGTCCCACATAGGAGATTAGTGGGCAAAATTAGGGCACATGGTATTGGGGTTAGAGTGCTGACATGGATAGAGAAGTGGTTGGCAGACAGGAAACAAGGAGTAGGGATTAATGGATCCCTTTCAGAATGTCAGGCAGTGACTAGTGGGGTATCGTAAGGTTCAGTGCTGGGACAACAGCTATTTACAATATACATCAATGATTTGGATGAAGGGATTCAAAGTAACATTAGCAAATTTGCAGATGACACAAAGCTGGGTGGCAGTGTGAGCTGTGAGGAGGATGCTATGAGAGTGCAGGGTGACTTGGACAGGTTGGGGGAGTGGGCAGATGCATGGCAGATGCAGTTTAATGCGGATAAATGTGAGGTTATCCATTGGTAGCAAAAACAGGAAGGCAGATTACTATCTAAATGGCACTAAGTTGGGAAAAGGGGAAGTACCACGGGATCTGGGGGTCCTTGTAGATCAATCTATGAAAGTAAGCATGCAGGTACAGCAGGCAGTGAAGAAAGCGAACGGCATGTTGGCCTTTATAACAAGAGGAATCTAATATAGGAGCAAAGAGGTCCTTCTGCGGTTGTACAGAGCCCTAGTGAGACCACACCTGGAATATTGTGTGCAGTTTTGGTCCCCTAATTTGAGGAAGGACATTCTTGCTATTGAGGGTGTGCAGCGTAGGTTTACAAGGTTAATTCCCGGGATGGCGGGACTGTCATATGCTGAGGGAGTTTAGAAGGATGAGAGGAGATCGCATTGAAACATATAAGATTGTTAAGGGCTTGGACACGCTAGAGGCAGGAAACATGTTCCCGATGTTGGGGGAGTCCAGAACCAGGGACCACAGTTTAAGAATAAGGAGTAAGCCATTTAGAACGGAGACGTGGAAACACTTTTTCTGACAGAGAGTGGCGAGTCTGTGGAATTCTCTGCCTCAGAGGGCGGTGGAGGCAGGTTCTCTGGATGCTTTAAAGAGAGAGCTAGATAGGGCTCTTAAAAATAGCGGAGTCAGGGGATATGGGGAGAAGGCAGGAACGGGGTACTGATTGGGGATGATCAGCCATGATCACATTGAATGCCGGTGCTGGCTCGAAGGGCTGAATGGCCTACTCCTGTACCTATTGTCTATTGTCTATTGCCTGGTGGTCCTTCCATGGCTGCTTTACCTCAGCACCATATTCCTTGATTCTTTCATGGAACAGAAACCTTTTAGCCTCTGTTTTGAATGCACTCATTGACTGAGTCTCCACAGAAGGATGGTGTGATGCTGCCAGCCTTTTTGAGGCAGTGACTGTGATAAATCCCCTCGATGGAAGGGAGGTCAGAGCCGATGATGGACTGGGCAGTGTTTACTGCTTGTTGTAGTCTTTTCCGCTCCTGGGCACTCTAGTTGCCGAACCAAGCCACGATATAGCCGGTCAACATGCTCTCTTCTGTGCACCTGTAGAAGTTAGAGAGAGTCCTCCTTGACATACCATCTCTGCGTAATCTTCTCAGGAAGTAGAGGCGCTGATGAGCTTTCTTGATAATTGCATCAGTGTTCTCGGACCAGGAAAGATCTTAAGAGAGATGTTAACCCAATCTTCACAGGATCATTCTCATAAATCTGCTTAGGCCCTCTGCAATGTCGGCACATCCTTCCATCCGATATGGTGCCTAAAATTGTTCACATATTGCAAATGTGGACTGACCAGGGCCTTGTAACCCCTCAGCATTACATCCTAGCCTTTATATCCTCATCCTCTTGAATTGAATGCCTGCATTGCATTGGCCTTCTTTACTCCTGATTCAACCTTCAAATTTACCTTTTGGGAATTCTGCACCTGCACTTCCAAGTCCCTTTGAATCTCTGATTTCTAAATCCCATTTGCAAAATAGTCTCTTTATTCCTCCTACCAAAGTGCATGACCATACCCTTTGCTACGCTCTGATCCATCTGCCACTTCTTTGCCCACTCTCCCATTCTGTCCAAGTTCTTCTGCAGAGTCCCTGCCTCCTCTGCACAACCTGCCCCTCCATCTATCTTTGTATTATCTGCAAACTAGGCCGCAAAGCCATCAATTTCCTCGTCCAAATCATTAACCTATAACACGTAGCGGCCCCAGCACCGACCCCTGCGGAACTCCGCTCGTCACTGACAGCCAACCAGAAAAAGCCCCCTTTATTCCCACTCTTTGCTTTCTGCCAGACAGCCAATATCCATGTTAGGATCTGATACCATGGGCCCACATCGTGTTTAGCAGCCTCACATGTGGCACCTTAGCAAAGGCCTTCTGAAAATCCAGGTGAACTACATCCACTGACTCTCCTTTGTCTGTACTCCTTGTTACTTCCTCAAAGACTTTCAACAGATTTATCAGGCAAGATCTCCATTTCTCAAACCCGTGCTGACTTGGGACTATTTATCGTGTTCTTCTAAGTACACGTAAACCTCATCCTTAATAATGGACTCTTACTGAAGTCAGACCAACCGGCCTATAATTCCCTTCTTAGACGGTGGAGTTATATTTGCGATTTTCCATTCCTTTGGAACTATTCCTGACTCTAGTGATTCTCGTAAAATCACAACTAATGCCTCCACAATCTCCACAGCTACCTCTTTCAGAACCCGGGTCTGCAGTCCATCTGGTCCAGGTGACTTATCCACCTTCGGACCTTTCAGCTAGCCAAACATCTTCTTATTAATAGTGACTGCACTCCTTTCTGGCCCCTTTCTGGCTCTCTTGAATTTCTGGCATGTTGCTGGTCTCTTCCACTGTGAAGACTTGAGGGACCTGTCCCACTTGGCGATTTTTTTTTCGGCGACTGCCGGCATCATTGACTGACGTATCAGGTCACCGAAAAGTTTGTGGCGTGACGCAGCAGTGACGCAGCGGGATGACGTATGACGCGCGGTGTTTTCTCAAGTGTCGCAAAAAAAATGTTGTCGCCGCGGGATTTTGAAATGTTCTAAATCTTTTGGCGACACTGATGTGACGCCGGCAGTCGGCGAAAAAACCCAAGTGGGACAGGCCCTTGACACAAACAAAGTATTCCGTTTGTCTGCCATGTAAAAACACATCTCCATCTTAAATGACCATCCCTCATTTTGAGTTGGCGACTCCTGACTCCAGAAGCCTCAAGCATTGTAAAATCCCACCGCCCCCCTGTCCATGTTGAGTCCACCCTATCGACCCATTTAAGAATGATGTTTTCATCGACATTCATCCCAGGCTGCAGTCTCCCGAGTCACCAAGGACTGACTGAGAATAATGCGGTTACAGTCTACCTGTCAGCTTCTATATCAAAGAACAAAAGATGAGGAACAAAGCAGAGTTCAAAAATGAAACGCACTCATGATAAACTTGAGAAGCACCATCTTTTGCACGTTTAAAAAAAAAAAAATTAAGAACATGGAACATAGGTGGCACGGTGGCGCAACGGTCGAGTTGCTGCCTCACAACGCTTGCAGCGCCTGAGACTCGGATTCGATCCTGACCACGGGTGCTGTCTGTATGGAGTTTGCACATTCCTGCTTGATCTGCGTGGGTTTACTCAGAGATCTTCGGTTTCCTCCCACACTCCAAAGACGTACAGGTTTTTAGGTTAATTGGTTTTGTAAAGTGTAAAAATTGTCCCAAGTGTGTGTAGGGTAGCGTTAATGTGCGGGGATCGCTGGTCGGCGTGGACTCGGTGGGCCGAAGGGCCTGTTTCCGCTCTGAATCTCGAAACATAAACTAAACAATGTCCATTGTGCATGCTCCCCGTGACCGTGTGGGTTTTCTCCGGGTGCTCCGGTTTCCTCCCACACTCCAAAGATGTACAGGTTTATAGATTAGTTTGGCTTTGGTAAAAATTTGTAACTTGTCCCTAGTGTGTAGGATAGTGCTAGTGTATGAGGATGGCTGGTCGGTGCGAACTTGGTGAGCCGAACGGTCTATTTCCGCACTCTACCTCTAAACTGAATTAAATTAGGAAGGGGACTTCTATTTTATAGAATAAACTTTATATCATCATAAATTCCTTAAAAAATGTTTGCACGAGTGCAAATGTGGAATGCAATGTAAGGACCTAAATACAATCCAAAAGGGAATATTATTGTCGTGCATAGAACATTTTTAATTTTAGTGAGGATAGATTCTCTCACACTTCACGTGAATGCACAGCCAAGATTAATAAAATTCTTATTTGCAGAAGCTTAAACACAATACACGCGTATAAATATAATAATTTAAAAAATCTACTTAAATAAATGTAATATTTGTGCAAAACAAAATTGTGCATCCAAAGACACAGTCCATGGATAGGCACAAAATACTGGCGTAATTCAGCGGGACAGGCAGCATCGCTGGATAGAAGGAATGTGTGATCTTTCAGGTTGAGACCCTTTTTGAAGAAGGGTCTCGACCCGAAAAGTTCACCATTCCTTTTCTCCAGAGATGCTGCCTGTCCCGCTGAGTTACTCCAGCATTTTGTGTCTATCTCCGGTTGAAACCAGCATCTGCAGCTCCTGACTGCAACACAGTTCCTAGAAGTTCACAGCTGCTTAGGTTAGTGTAGTGTTCAAAAATCTGATGTTTGCGGGGGAAGAACGTGTTTTGAAACTGGTAGTCACTATTTTCAGACATCTGCTCCTTCTTCCCAACTGTCGGAGAGAAATGAGTGAGAGGTCAGGGTGGTGTGGGTCATTGATGATGCTGACTGTCTTTTTGAGGCAGTGGCTCCCATAGATGCCTTTGATGGAGGGGAGGTCAGCACCCGCGATGGACCAGGCAGCGTCCACCACACTGTAAAGGGCCTGTCCCACTTGGGCGTCATTTGCCCGTCATTTACGCGACATCGTTTACCCGTCACGATGCGCGACGCGTGCGTTGTGACACGCACGTGATGCGCGCACGGTGCATGTGACGTGGGCAGTGGCGTGGGCAGCGCCCCAGGATTTTGGGATGTGCAAAATCTTCACGCGCCATCTGCTTGACGCGCAAATGATGCCCAAGTGGGACAGGCCTCACACACTGAGTCAGGCACTGCCCAAAGTTTTCATCCATCACTGTTTTATTTAAAATCACCGTTTCCTTCCTTGAATCCTAAAGCAGATGCTCATCAGAGATCTTTCAACTATCTTTAATTGGAATTTATCGGACTTCAATGTTATATCTTTGCACTAAATGTTTTTATCCTGTATCTTCTATGTGTGCACTCTGGTTGGTTTGATTGTATTCATGTATAGTCTTGTCTTTGACTGGATAACATACAAAATAAATCTTATCACGATACCTCGGTACACGTGACAATAATATACTTATCTAAACAACTAAACTAATGTGCCATGGAGCATGGCTGGTTGGTTAGCTTAATTTAATTTAGAGAGAGAGCACAGGGATAAGGCCAGAAACAGGCCCTTCGGCCCACCGATTCCACGCTGACCAATGATCACCCATACACTAGCTCTATCCCACACCCCAAAGGCAATTTACACACACTAATTAACCTGCAGACCTGTACATCTTTGGAGTGTGGGAGGAAACTGGAGCTCCCAGAGAAACCCGAAGCGATCCCAAAGAGATCGTACAAACTCCATACAGGCAGCACCCGTAGTCAGGGTCGAATCCGGGTGTCTGGAGCTGTGAGGCAGCAACTCCACCGCTGTGCTACCCTTGGATATTGTAAAGCCTGTGCTTCGATGGTTGCTTCTGCTGGAGACCACAGGGGTCTCGGAATCTCTCGGAAGGAACTAGGACGTCTCATCCCAGAGACATACTCCAGCAGTGACTCTACACATTCTGGAGGGTCGTCAAACCAATCGTCAAATCGTCACACTGCCGTGGCAAGGCCAGCAGCATAATCAAGGACGAGTTGCACCCTGGCCACTCCCTCTTCTCCCCCCTCCCATCGGGCAAAATGGTAGAGAAGTGTGAAAACGCACAGCACCAGATTCAAGGTAGACAAAAGTGCTGGAGAAATTCAGCGGGTGAGGCAGCATCAATGGAGCGAAGGAAACGGGCAACGTTTCGGGCCGAAACCTTCTTCAGATTCAAGGACAGTTTCTTCCCAGCTGTTATCAGGCAACTGAACCACCCTACCAATAACCAGAGAGCGGTCCTGAGCTATTATCTACCTCGCTGGAGACCATCTTTGATCGGACTTTGCCGACTTTACCTTGCACTAAACGTTATTCCTTGTGTCCTGTGTCTGTTCACTGTGGGTGGCGCAATTGTAATCATGTCTAGTCATTCTGCTGACTGGATAGCGCGCAAAAGAAGCTTTGATCTGTACCTTGTTACACGTGACAATAAACTAAACTAAACTTCTGAAAATAGGGACGGATGTAAGAAGCAGGAATAGGCAAGATAGCCCCTAATAGAATACTTTACAATTAGTTATGAAGGTGACGTACAAAATCAAATATGACCTCACTAATATTACTCTCGATTGAAAATAATCGACTGGCTCTCTGACTCGCATTTTATTTTATAAGACGCGATATGCTTGTCAGGCACTAACCAGCTTGTTGAGAATACAGCAGTTCTTCTCACAATTCTGCTGCTACAGTCAAATCCATTTATATGCAAATTCCGTTTAAATGTGAGACACTTCTGAATCTTGATTCTTTTTCCCTTCCCCCTCCTGTGTCAATGTCATCATAATGAATCTATTACTTATTTTTCTGGAGAATGGGAACAGATGGAGTTTCGTAGTAATAAAGAGACCAAAACAGATTACTTTTTTTTTGAATGCTTTACTCTACTCAATCTCTTAATTTTTGCTTGGTGTGACAGCTTTTCCCATTCCAAGTTCTTTCTTTTCTTTGATTTATTTTCTTCTCTTCTAACCCACTCAGATGTTATCCATTTCTCTGGGCATTTCAACTCCTTTGCTCTTGCCACACCAACTCGCACAGAGCACCGGTGTAAAGGTTAGTTTTTGTTCAGTTTAGTTTGGGGGAATACAGCGGGGAAACAGGCCCTTCGGCCCACCGAGTCTGCGCCGACCAGCGATCCCTAACGCTATCCTGCACGCACTAAGGACGATTTACATTTGTACCAAGCCAAGTAACCTGCAAACCTGTACGCCTTTGGAGTGTGGGAGGAAAGCAGAAATCCCGGAGAAAACCCACGCAGGTCAGGGGGAGAACGTACAAACTCTGTACAGACAAGCACCTGTAGTCAGGATCGAACCCGGGTCTCTGGCGCTGTAAGGCAGCAACTCTACCGCTGTGCAAACTCAGTAGGGCGGAGGGCCTGCTTCTGCGCTACACCTCTAAAGTAAAGTAAAAATCAGAATTTTGCAATGCATTCCGCTCAATGATCAGAATTCTGCAATGCATTCGACGGATCTGGATGTATTATTAATGCACGATTCACAAAGCTTTAGGTTTATAATTGTCGTGTGTACTACCAAGGTGCAGTAAAAAAACCTTATTTTCCATGCTATCCAATCAGATCAAATAATACTACATGTAAATACAATCAAACCGAACTCAAGTACATGAGGTAGAGCAAAGGGGAAGATACAGAGTGCAGAATATAGTTCTCAGCATTGTGGCGCACCAGTTCCAGAGACAAAGTCTAATGTCCACAATGAGGTGGAGGTGAATCGGACAGTGCCCTAGCTTGTGGAAGGACCGTTCAGAAGCCTGATAACTGAGGGGAAGAAGCTGTTCCTGAGTCTGGTTGTGCGCGCTTTCAAACTCCTGTATCTTTGGTGCGATGGGAGCAGGGATGACCAAGTATTCGGTTATGTTGGCTGCTTTTCTGGGGCAGCGTGAAGTGTAGATGGTGGGGAATCTGGCATGTGTGATAGTCTGGGCCACATTCACAACTCTCTGACATTTCTCGAGGTCTTGGGCAGAGCTGTTCCTACACAAAGCTGTGATGCAATCCAACAGTATGCTTTCCATGGCGCATCTATAGAAGGTTGTAATAGTCATTGGAGACATGCCAAATTCCCCCAGTTTCCCAAGGAAGTAGAGGCATTGGTGTGACTCCCTGCCTGTCACATCAATGTCGTTGGTCCATGACAGATTGAGATGTAAATTGATTCAATGTATGGGTAAATATCAGGCAAATTAATATAATATGAGAAAACATTGGCAGCAAATATAAAAATGAACCATATTATCAAAAGCCAAAAGATCAGGGTTCTGCAATGCAGATGGATCTGAGTGGCGGTGGAGGCCGGTTCTCTGGATACGTTCAAGAGAGAGCTGGATAGGGCTCTTAAAGGTAGCTGAGTCAGGGGGTATGGGGAGAAGGCAGGAACGGGTACTGATTGGGGATGACCAGCCATGATCACATTGAATGGTGGTGCTGGCTCGAAGGGCTGAATGGCCTACTCCTGCACCTATTGTCTAATGTCTCTTGAGTGGCCTAACGCAGGATTTGCAAAGGGCTGGTAACCAGACAGGCACAGCAGATTCATAAGATCACCTTAAGACGTATGAGCAGAGTTAGGCCATTCGGCCCATCGAGTCCAAACCACCATTCAATCCTGGCTGATCTATTCTTCCCTCCCATCTCCATTCTCCCTGTAACATTTGACGCCCATCAATCTCCGCGTTGAAAATACGCGACGTCTTGGCCACCACCACTGCCTGGGGAAATGAATTCCACAGATTCACCACCCTCTGGCTAAATACATTCCTCCCCATCTCCATTCTAAAGGTACATCCCTTTATTCTGTAGCTAAATAAATGTTTGCAATGAGGTGGTCTGATTCCAGGCTCTCCCACTAGTGGAACATTTTACAGAACATCATTGTTTATCACCAGTGGAATTTAATACAAAAATATAGAGAATCAAAATGAACCCTGCAGATGCTGGCCATCTGAAAATTAAATAGAAAATGCTGGAAACATATTGAGCGGTCTCAGATTGGAAACATTAACTGTTTCTCTTTCCCCGGCTGCTAAGCTTTTCCAGTGAATTCCTTTCAAGAAAATATATTGTGAGGAATAAAGCAAGTACGTGAACAAATTCATAATAAACTAGACGGGGTGCAGACCGCAACGGTGTGGTTCCCCCAACGCAATATTCCACCACTCACCCTGTTCCCCCAACGCAACTGAAGCCGTTCCCGAATGTAAGATTCCAGCGCACTCCTGCGTCCCTCAGCAGTGGACTTAAAAAATCCAATTGCACCTCTCTTGCCTGCAGCAGCAGCTCCAAATGGCCCTCACCCTCAAAAAATATCCCATTGAGGTGAAATTCATAGTGTTATTGTCCTGCAACTTTATATCGATGTGTGTTGGAAGCTGGGAGGAAAGATTTTAACAGTAAAACTCTTGTTAAAGTTGGCCTTCTTGAAGCTTTAATTGTGAATAACTTCGGAAATATAGGTGGAAATGTGACGGGAAGATGTTTATCGCCACCATGGGGAAAAATGTGAGTAGGATGTGAGAAAATGGGAAGGCTGTGGTCTAGTGTTTGGAAGACATAAAAACAGTTTTTTCCCACAAGTAGTAGCTCTACTCAATAACCAAAAATCTGTAGCCTCCTTTTGCTCTGGTATTGTATTTAATCCGCATGTTTAATCGATAATGTTTTATTATTAATGTTTAATGTTCTATGTATCATTCTTAGCTGTCACTGTATGTCATGTTGTCACATGTGAGCAGAGCACCAAGGCAAATTCCTTGTATGTGAATACTTGGCCAATAAACTTATTCATTCATTCAGATAGGAATTAACCAGATGATACAGAGACACATCGTGGGCTCAAACACAGGACTTTTAGTTATGGATAGATTAGTCATAGAGTGATTCAATGTGGAGAAAGGCCCTTCGGCCCAACCTGCCCACATCGGCCAACATGTCCCAGCTACACCAGTCCCACCTGCCTGCGTTTGGCCCATATCCCTCCAAACCTGTCCAATCTATATACCCGTCAAACTGATTCTTAAACGTTGGGATAATCCCTGCCTCAATTACCTTCTGTGGCAGCTTGTTCCATACACCCACCACCCTTTGTGGGGAAAAAATTACCCATCAGATTCCTATTAAATCTTTTCCCCTTCACCCTCAACCTAACACAAACCTAATTGGTAATAGTCTAATGAGTAGGAAGCGGATGCAAAAGTAGGATAACATAGAACTAGTGTGAACGGGTGATCGTTGATTGGCATGGACTCAGTGGGCCTAAGGGCCTAGTTCCATTTTGTACTTTCAGTCAATACTCCGTGACCTTCATAGTCTCTTCTATATGCGCAGTCAAATGAAGTCACATATCTTTTAAGTACAAAGGTTCAAAGGTCAGTTTATTGTCACATGTACCAATTAAGGTACAGTGCAACTCGAATTACCGATAAGTAATGTATATTATAAGCCATTGATATCTATTTGTGATGCATTCTATATAATCAAGCTGTCCGCTACATGTTCTGAGAGTGTGTTGAGTGGATCCCATGTGGCTTGGTATCGTTTTTGTTTGATAACGCTCGATACAAAAGCCATATCAAAGTTCCTTCCAACACATTTTGTCTGCTCCACTGTGAAATCTCCCCAAGGAGAGTTTCTGGAACATTTTCCTCTCTCTCTGCTCCCTCTCCCCTGACTCTCGGTCTGAAGAAGCGACTTGACCCGGAACGTTACCTATTCCTTGCCTCCAGAGATGCTGCCTGACCCATTGAGTTACTCCAGCTTTTTGTGTCTGCAGTTGGAACCAGCATCTGCAGGTCCTTCCAATGCATCCAACATTTGATTTGTCCCATTGATATCGATCATTTAACATGGGGAACATCTCTGGTCATTCACGAAAAGAAGTGTGAAAGGTGAAGTCAGAGGATGGGGGGGGGGGGGGGGGGGGGTAGGTGTAAGGGGATGAGAGAAGGGGAAAGGGTTATTGTTGGTTAATTGCCTAAAATTGAAGAATTTATTTCTCTCTGGCGAACATGGATAAGTGACATTTTGGGCCGGGACTCTTCCTCAGACAGATTGTAAGTGAGGGGGTGGGGAAGAAAGGTGGAAGAGAGGAGGGTCAGGACCCAGCTAGGGGATGCTACAGAAAAGAATGTGGATGGAGGGGGAAGGGGAGAAATAGGCCAGAGTCCAGTTCTCAGCATTGTAGTGCATCCATAGCCCAAGTCCAATGTCTGCAATGGGGAAGGAGGTGAATCAGACAGTAGCCTAGCTGATGGAAGGACCATTCAGGGGAAGAAGCTGTTCCTGGTGGTGCATGGTTTGAAGCTTCTGTACCTTCTGCTAGACAGGAGCAGCACGACGAAGAAACAGACGGATCTGCTGATGGTTTGCGATGAAGTAAATAGAATAGGAAGAGGCTTAAATGGATTATAAATGTGAGTCGAACTAAAGCTGATTGTAGCAAGCTACAACAGCTGGAAATCCCATCTCCTTTCACAGCACTGAATGAATTAGTCCCTCTGAACAACCTTGGGCCATTCACTGTGCTGAATGCACTTGGCATTAGAGTGAGTTGTTGATATTTTGCAATGTTCCTGGGTGTGTATATTTTCGCCATTTGTCTTCCTTGCCGTTCCATGAGACATCGGAGCAGAATTAGGCCATTCACCCCATCGAGTCTGCTCCCCCGTTCGATCATGGCTGATCTATTTTTCCTCTCAACCCCATTCTCCTGCCTTCTCCCCGTAACCTTTGACACTCTTACTAGTCAAGAACCTATCAACCTCTGCTTTAAAATTACCCAATGACTTGGCCTCCACAGCTGTGGCAATGAATTCCACAGATTCACCACCCTCTGGCTGAAGAAATTCCTCTTCATTTACATTCTCAAAGTGCGTCCTTTTATTCTGAGGCCTTGCCCTCTGGCGCTGGCCTCTCGCAGTACTGGAAACATCCTCTCCACGTCACTCTACTAAAGCCTTTAAGTATTCCATAGGTTTCAACGAGATCCCCTCCCCCCTCATCCCTCTAAGCTCCCAATAACCCAAACTGAACGTGTGTTCAACGAACACAAAGAATCGTGAAAGGCCTCATAAAGTAGATGTGGAGCGAACATTTCCACAAGTGGGAGAGTCCAGGACCGGAGGTCATAGCCTCAGAATGAAAGGATGTTCCTTTGGGAAGAGGATGAGGAGGAATTTATTTAGTCAGAGGGCGGTGAATCTGTGGAATCCATTGCCACAGAACGCTGTGGAGGCCAAGTCAATGGATATTTTTAAGGTAGAGGTAGATTCTTGATAAGTACGGGTGTCAGGGGTTATGAGGAGAGGAGGTGAAGATAGATCAGCTGTGATGGACTGGCGGAGTAGACTCGATGGGCCAAATGGCCTAATTCTGCTCCTTTCAATTATGAATCTGATCTGTTCTGTATTTATTTATGCCTACTATATTCTGTTGTGCTGAAGCAAAGCAAGAATTTCATTGTCCCATCTGGGACACGTGACAAGAAACTCTCTTGAATCTTGAATGAACAACGACATGAATGGTTCTTGCTTCTGTGAGGACGCATTACTGATTTATTGCAAATTAGGCTCAGACCTCAAGTTGTCCTACACCTTTAGGCTGTGCATGCCATAGGCAAGAAGAAGAAGGCTCAGACCTTAAACCTGCTGCACTGTGGCCTTGCATTACCGACTGACAATGGCTCAAACCACGGCTTGCAGTATCTGCCAGATCAAAATGTCTCTTGTCCCAGTTATTCTGGCTCCGTTCCGGATGTAGGCCAGAGGGGTCAAAGTTCCCACTGCACTGCACGCTGGCTTAATGTCTGGCTGTTAGAAGATAATTACCCGACTATCTGATGCATAATTCACACTTCTACATAAGTTATGGTGTTCAATTCATTGCACGAAAATATTGAGGTTATGGAGGTGATTTGTGTGAACGCTTATTTCAATCAATTGTTGACTAATTAAAACAAGGTGTCGTTTTTTTTTCTGTCAATCCCCCCAATATGAATTGGCCTCCCTCCAGTGCAGCATGGTAGGAGAATTAACGTCTTTAACCCGTCTTTCACTCGGGATGTTAAACCTGTGGTCCCGTCAAGTGGGTGTTACAAGGAATTGGTGAAAGATTTAGCTCCTAAGGCTAACGGAATCAAGGGATATGGGGAAAAAGCAGGAACGGGGTACTGATTTTGGATGATCAGCCATGATCATATTGAATGGCGGTGCTGGCTCGAAGGGCCGAAATGCCTACTCCTGCACCTATTTTTTACATTTCTACGAATCCTTTTGGCGTCCACTCTGAGATCAGCAAGATGGTTATCCTCAGCATTCTGATCCTCCTTCAACAAGTGGCATGGTGGCGCAGCGGTAGAGATGCGGTGCCGTACGACGGCAGCCTCGCCAACAGTCTGTCTCGGGGAACTTTTTTCATCTCTTTCCTCGACGGAGATGCGACTTTTTCCGTATCGTATCTCCGTCCGCACTGCGGACTTAACATCGTGGAGCTTGCGATCCCTTGTCGGGGTTCGACTTTGGGAGCTCCAACCGCGGGAGCCTGCGGACGTGGCATTGTGGAGCTCGAGGTCCCTTTGTCAGGGATCAACTTCGGGAGCTGCAACCGCAGGAGCTTTGACCGCCCTGATGCGGGAGCTTCCATCGCCGGCAGCGGGAACTACCATACTGCCCCGACTGCGGGAGAAAAGGAGGGAAGAAGATAAGACGTTATTGCCTTCCATCGCAGTGGATGTTCATGTTGATTTTTCTGCGGTTGTGTGTCTTGTTGCTTTTTTGGTATGACTGTACTTTATATACTTGGCTAATAAATTAATTACAATACAGTACAAAATGGTCTTATTCACCTCTATCGTATCTGCCTCCACCACCACCCCAGCCCCTACTGCTGTGGGACAAACTACGTAATCCCCCAAATGGAATGGACGGGCAATGTCGGGTATGTGTCAAATATTCTACTTTTGCAGAACTGGCGACACGGTGGTGCAGTGGTAGGGTCGTCGCCTTACAGCGCCAGCGACCCGGGTTTGATCCTGACTACGGATGCTGCCTGTACGGAGTTTGTACGTTCTCACTGTGACTGCGTGGGTTTTCTCCAGGGTGCTCCTGCGTTTCCTCCTGCGCTCCAAAAGCGTACAGGTTATTTGGCTTGGTATAAATGTAAAATTTTCCCAGTTCTGTTCCGTTCAGTTTATTGTCACGTGCACGAGGTACAGTGAAGAGCTTTTGTTGCGTGCCAACCAGTCAGCAGAAAGGCAATACGTGATTACAATCGAGACATTTACAGTGTATAGATACATGATAAGGGAATAACATTTAGTGCAAGGTATTGTCAGCAATGTCCGATCAAGGATAGTCCAAGGGTCACCAAAGAGGTGGATAGTACTGCTCTCTGGCTGTGGTAGGATGACATTTGCCTGATAACAGCTGGGAAGAAACTGTCCCTGAATCTAGTGGTGTGCGTTTTCACACATCTATACCTTTTGCCTGATGTGAGGGGGGAGAAGAAGGGGTGGTCTGGGTGCGACTCGTCCTTGATGATGCTGCTGGCCTTGCCGAGGCAGCGCGAGGTATAAATGGAGTCAGTGGAAGGGAGGTTGGTTTGTGCGATGGTCTGGGCTGCGTCCACAAATGGCTGCAACTTATTGCGGTCTTGGACGGACTGTCTATGGTGCATCTGTAGAAGTTGGTGAGAGTTGTTGGGGACATGCTGAGCTTCCTAAGCCTTCTGAGGAAGTAGAGGCGTTGGTGTTGCTTTCTTGGTCGTTGCTTCAATATGGGTGGTCCAGGAGTAGTTGTTGGTGATATTGACTCCCAAGAATTTGGAGTTTTCAACCATCTCTCCGTCAGCACCATCAATGCAAACTGGGCTCTGTGTACCGCTACGCTTCCTGAAGTCGATCACCATCTCCTTTGTCTTGCTGACATTGAGAGCAAGGTTGTTGTCTCGACACCAGGACACAAGCTTCTCAATATCCTACGTGTACTCCGTCTCATCATTATTTGTTATCCGGCCCACAATGGTGGTGTCGTCTGCAAATTTGAAAATTGAATTAGATTTTAGTCGTGGGTGTACAAGTAGTAAAGTTATTGTTAGCGCGCGGCGATGGCTGGTCAGTGCAGACTCGATGGGCTGAAGGGCCTGTTTCTGCGCTGTATCTCTAAGCTAAACTAGACTGTCTTAGACTAATAAATGCCTCCGTCTGGCATTGAATAATCACTGCCTTATCACTGCTGTCAGGAGATAGCCCAACAGTTATCTGGAGTGTTGCTTCAGTGTGCAATTTTGTCAGTAATATCCGAAAGGTGTGACCTGACGAGGTTAACCTGAACCTTATACTTGAGAGAAAAAAACATCTTTGATCTATGTCAGAACAGCAGTGAGGAACGCTTCACTGTCAGGCGCCATTCTTTCAGAACATTAACCACAGGACAGGACAGCACAGGAACAGGCCCTTCAGCACACGATGTTTGTTGTAAACACCATGTCATGAAGTCTTCTGCAGACAGTGGTCATTGACAAATCCACACCTGACTCCTGAAGAGTGTTTCTGATCTGTCGGACAGGTGTTTGGGGATTTTTCTTTATTATAGAGAGAATTCTTCTGTCATCAGCTGTGGAGGTCTTCCCTGGCCTGCCAGTCCCTTTGCGATTAGTAAGCTCACCAGTGCTCTCTTTCTTCTTAATGATGTTCCAAACAGTTGATTTTGGTAAGCCTAAGGTTTGGCTGGTGTCTCTAACAGTTTTATTTTTGTTTCTCAGTCTCATAATGGCTTATTTGACTTTCATTGGCACAACTTTGGTCCTCATGTTGACAAACAGCAATAAAAGTTTCCAAAGGTGATGGAAAGACTGGAGGAAAGACTAGATGCCGAGAGCTCTCTTATACTGGCATTAAGGAGGCAATTAGACACATCTGAGCAATTACAAATGCCTGTGAAGCCATGTGTCCCAAACATTATGGTGCCCTGAAATGGGGGGACTATGTATAAACACAGCTGTAATTTCTACATGGTGAAACCAAAATGCATAAAAATACCCTTTAATAAATCACATGTGATTTTTTTTCTATCACAAATCTCAAATTGTGGAGTACAGAGGCAAATAAATAAATGATGGGTCTTTGTCCCAAACATTATGGAGGGTACTGAAGATAGGAAGGATTTAGATGGATCAAATACAGGCAAATGGGGCTAGTTTAAATGGGGCATCTTGGTTGGCATAGGTAGAAAATGCGGGTGAGGCAGCACCTATGGAGCGAAGGAAATAGGCAATGTTTCGGGCCAAAACCCTTTTTCAGACTGATGTGGGGGTGGGGGAAGAAGAAAGGAAGAGGAGGAGCCAGTGGGCTGAGGGAGAGCTGAGAAGGGGAGGAGAAAGTAAGGTTGGCATGTCGATTTGGGCTGAGGGGCCTGTATAACATTATCACTCATCATATCTGCCTCCACCTCTACCCCAGTCAGCTAGTTCCTGCACCCACCAGTCTGTGAAATAACAACTAGCCCCACACAACGCCTTTTAAACTTGCCCCTCTAACCTTAATACTATGCCCACTTCAATTTGACATTTTTACACTGAAGCATAAAGCTCTGACTGCCAAACCCTATCTAAGCCCCTCGTAATTTTATATACTTCTAGCGTGTCACCCCTCAGCCACCGATGTTCCACAGGAACCAATCCAAGTCTGTCCAACATCTCCCTGTAGCTAATACCCACCAATCCGTGCAGCATTGTGGCAAACCTCCCCTGCACACTATCCAAAGACTCTGCATCCTTCCTGCCTCTCTGTCCTGCCAGGCAGGGGCGGCACGGTGGCGCAGCGGTAGAGTTGCTGCCTCACAGCGCCAGAGACCCGGGTTCGATCCCGACTACGGGTGCTGTCTGTACGAATTTGTACGTTCTCCCTGTGACCCGCGTGGGTTTGCTCCGAGATCTTCGGTTTCCTCCCACACTCCAAATTCGTCCAGGTTTGTAGGTTAATTGGCTTGGTATAAATGTAAAATGTCCTTAGTGTGTGTAGGATAGTGTAAATGTGAGGGTATCGTTGGTCGGCGCAGACTCGGTGGGCGAAGGGCCTGTTTCTGCGCTGTATCTCTAAACTAAACTAAACTAAACTAAAGAGCATGGGTGTTCTCCTGAAGTGACATTCGTCTATGTATGTGAATCCTCCATGGCTTCCATGATCTCTGTCCCTCTGCCTCCTCCCTCCAGTTCTCTGCACCCCCGCCACCTCCCCCCCCCCCCCCAAGCCTGACCTCTTATACATGCAACCACTCCATCATTGAGGCATAGATGGGGTAGACAGCCAAAGCCTTTGTTCCAGGATGGAAATCAAGGGCATCGATTGAAGGTGAGGGGGAGAAAGCATAAAGGAGTTGTGTGGAGCTGGTTTTTCATACATCAGTGGTGTGTGCATGGAATGCGCTGCCAGGTGTGGTGATGGAGGTGGGTACGATAGTGGTAATTTGTGGTATTTTTAAAGCGGAGATTGACAGATTCTTGATTAGTAAGAGTGTCAAAAGTTATGGAGTGTAGGCAGGAGAATGGGGTTGAGCGGGAAAGATAGATCAGCCATGATTGAATGGCAGAGTAAACTCCAAGGGCTGAATGGCCTAATTCTGCTCCTGTTACATGACCCTAAGAGACGTTTTGATAGGCACATTGATAAGCAGGGAATAGAAGGATATGGATTATGTGCAGACAGATAAGAAATTAGTTTAACGGCATCATGAAGTGTCATCATTGAAGCTGGCTGGAAGGGCCGAATGGCCTACTCCTGCACCCATTGTCTATTGTCTATATCGGCACAGACATTGTAGGCGGAAAGGCCTGATGCTGTGCTGCATTCTCCTGTGATGACTGAGCCTTTAGCTTCCTCGGCCCTGTGCTCTGAAATCCCCTCCCTATAACTCATTGCATCCTTCCCTCCTTTAAACGTATTTACTTGACTAAATCTTAAAAGGGTCTCGACCTGAAACAGCACCCATTCCTTCTATCCAGAGATGCTGCCTATACCACTGAGTTATTCCAGCATTTTGTGTCTATCTTCAGCATGGAAATAGTAGCAATGTTACAATATTTTGAGATTTTAAAAGTCAAGTCTGCAATTTATCCCATCAGATAAAGCATACAAAGAAGTTTAATTTGACACCTAATTCACTTTCATATCTTCAGTATTAAAAAGGTTATGGCCATTTTCATACTCGGAAATTAGCATCTTGTTCCCCATTGCTTTTCCATTGACTTAACACAAAAGTTGTGATCGAGGACAGTCAAAAGCCCATAACTTTCTTAAAAATTAAGAGAACTGAAAGAAATGTTCAGTTATGATAGATTGAAGCATTCTGAAACTAATATGAAACAATCTTACTTGGATGACCTGAAATTAAAGCATATAATTAGTTAGTTACCCAATTGTAGCTAATTACAAAATTCAATTACTAGATCTAAACATCTATCCATTTCTTAAGAAAATATTAACATTTTTTTTACAAGCTTAAGTGTCCAAATAACATTCACACAAGAATTCACAATATAACATGATTTTTAAATCTCATTGTTATGAATTTATAGGCCAAATTGAAGGAATTTAGTGTTTAATGCCCATAAATTAATGGGCATTTTAAACAGCTTGCGAGTGGGATTTTCTGGAACGCGATGTATTGGAACGTTGCAGTTGCGGTGAATTTAAACCCAATATCGGCAGGAAAAACACTGCCGGCTCGTATGGGGAATAAATCACCGTTTCGCAACATGAAATATTGATTAAAGTCACCTAAACAAGCAAGTTTATATGAAAAAATAAACAGCTTTCACTTACCTGTCCCCTATGTAAAATTGTTGGCGTTCACGGCATTAGGAGCTAATTTTTATTTTACTGCAGCGCTGAAATAGTCGGGCATTTAAAAAAAAAAAAATTAACTTACCGACAGTCGGAACGAATCTCCAAAAATAGCGCGCACTCCGAGAAAATATAATTCCGGTGGCAAGAGAAAAAACGCATTTTAACCCCGCCCCTTCCCCCCCAAAGGCGCCAAAGTCGCGCACACGGCCAGTGACAGAACTGCAGCGCCGCTGAAGGTGAGTTTTGTAACATACCTAGAAATAGGCCTTTCGCCCACTGAGTCCGTGCCGACCAGCGATCACCCCGCACACTAGCCCCGTCCTACTCACCGGGGACGAATTGCAAATTTTACCAAGGCCAATTAACCTACAAACCTGTACATCTTTGGGATGTTGGAGGGAACCAGGAGCGACAAAGAAAACCAATGCGGTCACGGGGAGAATGTACAAACTCCGTACAGACCGCACCCATAGCCAGGATCGAACCCGGGCCTATGACTGTGGAATTCTCTGCCTCAGAGGGCGGTGGAGGCCGGTTCTCTGGATGCTTTCAAGAGAGAGCTAGATACGGCTCTTAAGAACAGCGGAGTCAGAGGATGTGGGGAGTAGGCAGGAACGGGGTACTGATTGTGGATGATCAGCCATGATCACTTTGAATGGCGGTGCTGGCTCGAAGGGCCGAATGGGCTACTCCTGCACCTATTGTCTATTGTCTATGACGCTGTGAGCCATCACAGTGCTGCCCCTCCCTATAACTCAGTGCTTCAGTATCTTTCCTTCTCTCCTCCTTTAAACTTCTGTACTTGATAAAACCTTTGTTGGTCTAACCCTTTTATCACGTTTAGAGCTAAGAGTCAACATTTATTTGATTACTGTGAAAAACCTTGAGATGTTGCACTGTGTTAAAGGCTTCGTACTATATAAATTATTATTGTCGGTGGTGTTGGTCTGGCCAACATTTATTCCTCAGCCAATTTCACTAAAACAGATGTTTAAGAAGGAACTGCAGATGCTGGAAAATTGAAGGTAGACAAAAATGCTGGAGAAACTCAGCGGGTGAGGCAGCATCTATGGAGCGAAGGAAATAGGCAATGTTTCGTTGCCTATTTCCTTCGCTCCATAGATGCTGCCTCACCCACTGAGTTTCTCCAGCATTTTTGTCTACCTTCACTAAAACAGATGACTTGCTTGTTTGTCTCATTGGCGTCTGGTTGTGCACCACATGACCGCCCTCATCCCCATATGGGCACAGATCACTGATCTTCATGTACAGTCTCCTTGCGTTTTATGCAGCGGGCTACATTCTTGCAAAGTGGTGCGTAGTTCAACAATGTGTAAACTAAACACTCCAGGTGTCATTTTTGGTGCACGTTATTCCAAAAATACGAATGCCTTAACACCAGCGGTAGAGTTGCCGCCTGACAGCGCCGGAGAACCAGGTTCGATCCTGACTACGGGTGCTGTCTGTACGGAGTTTGTGCGTTCTCCCGTGTTCGCGAGGGTTTTCTCCCCGCATTCAAAAGACATGCAGGTTCGTAGGTTGATTGCCTTCTGTAAGATGTCACCAGTGTGTAAGATAGAACTAATGTTTGGGTGATCCCTGGTCGGCACGGACTCAGTGGGCCAAAGGGCCTGTTTCTGCACTGTCTAATATGAAGGGGGGGGTGGAGGTGGGGAGGGCAGATGGTTAGACAAAGACCATAGATGAAGACAAAGGGCTGTGAAATAATGAGAAAAGATACGTGAAACCAGCTACACTAGAAGGGCCTCGACCCAAAACGTCACCCATTCCTTCTCTCCTGAGATGCCGCCTGTCCCGCTGACTTACTCCAGCGTTTGGTGTCTATCTTCACACTAAACTAAATCAGGATAGACAGAAAATGTTGGAGTAACTCAGCGGGACAGGCAGCATCTCTGGAGAGAAGGAATGGGGTAATGTTTCGGGTCGAGACCCTTGTTTCAAAACATCCCAGCCACGGGAAAAACCTGGTATGTCAAGTTCTGTCAGAATGTTATGTTGTAGAGTTGCTGCCTCACTGTGCTAGAGACCAGGGGTTCGATCCTGATTTCAGGTGCTGTCTGTGTATGGAGTTTGCACGTCTCTCTGTGACCGTGTGGGTTTCCTCCGGGTGCTCTGGTTTCCTCCCACATCCCAGACGTGCATGTTTGTAGGCTAAATGGACCTCTGCAAATTGTCTCCTCGTGGGCAGGGAGTGGATGAGAAAGTGGGATCACAAATCAGTCTGAAGAAGGGTCCTGACCCGAAACGTCACCATATACCACCAGGGGGCGCCGACGATGGCAGCCTCACCAACAGTCTATCTGTCCTTTCATCTTTTTTTGTTATTTTTAATGTGTTTTAAAAGTGTGTGTAAATGTTCTCTGCTTTATTTTACGTGGGGGTCGGGGGAAAATTGTTTTCAATCCCTTACCCTGCCGGAGATGCGATTGTGGTCCAGATCATATCTCCAGTCGCTCTGCGGCCTAACATCATGGAGCTGGCGGCCTTGCCCGAGACTGACTTTCAGCCCCACCGAGGGACGTGGACTTACCATCGGAGCCTGCGATCCCTTGCCTGGGATCGACGCTCCAATCGCGGCCTGCGGATTTCACCATCGAGGAGCTCGCAGTCTCGGGTCGAGACGAATGTCGGGAGCTCCAAACGACGCAGAAGGTTTTGACCAGCTGCGACCCGGGGTCAGATCGCCCGGCGCAGGGGAGCTGAGATCCCCCCCCCCCCCCGATGCAGAAGCTTGCTCGCCCTGACGCGAGGGCCCAAACTCCGCCAGCTACGGGGAGCCAAGATCATCCCGTCAACAGAAGGCTCGAGGCCCTCATCCGCGGGAGAACAAAGAAGGGAAGAGATTTAACTTTTTTTCGCCTTCTATCACAGTGAGGAATGTGGAGGAGTCACTGTGGTGGATGTTTATGTTAAAATGCATTTTGTGTGTTCTGTTGCTTTTTATTGGTACGACTGTATGGCAAATCAAATTCCCCGTATGTTGCAAAACCTACTTGGCTAATGAAGTATGATTATGATTATGATTTCCCAGCGGGCCATGATGAATGGGGACCCAGGAGGCCGCCCGCGACCACGTGCGTTGACAGGCCTAGCTCACCGCCGCGAAGAGGGACCCGGCGGGGCCGCTGGTTTGGGGTGGGGATCGGTCAAAAGCCACCGAGCTTGGCTTTCCCCGAGACCGGAGACTCAAGGAGGAGGGAGCCACTAGTGATGAGTGGTTTGGTAGGAGAGGGACCAGGGTATTGCCTCCAGCGCCTTCAAGGGCACCTGCAGGAGGGCCGAAGCCGGTCGAGGGCGACGGAGGTAGGCCCTGCAGCAGCCTGGTGCTCGTCTCGATCGGGGGCGCGCTCCAGTACACCCTGCATGGACTTTGGACTCTTACTTTTGTTAGAACTGCCAAAATACGGTGACTTGTGCATGTGTGAGTTATGCAAAAGGAATTTCACTCTGCAGTGCACACGTGACAACAAGGAACCATTGAACCAGTCCGTGATTGAACCATTGAACCATGTTCTCTTGAGATGCCATCTCAACCGACGGGTTACTCCAGCACTCCCTGTCCTTTTGTGTAAACCAGCGTCTGCAGTTCCTTGTTTCTACACATTATTCCAGGTATGTCGACTACACCTGGACCCTGTAGAGTGGCATCGATAGAAGTTATTTTTCTTTTAACTCTTTACAGTGCATCAACCTCTGGGAAAACGTTCACAAATCCCGGAATAATAAAGCAAGCCTCCGCCGAGCACAGAGAGGCTGATCTGGTGATTAGGGACGGGATTGGGCGTTACAGGGATCGTGAGTCATGAGTGTTACATTTAGACTAATTACATGGTGAACAGTGAGGAATTTAATAGAAGGAGTGATTTTAACGACGGAGGTTCACTCCTTTAATTACGGAAGCTTTTGTAAGCATTATAGCAACATTTCTTTTGACAACCACAATGTTAGTCATTAACAGTGAACAAACCGCCGAACATACTTTACATCAGCTGCCGAACGAGTTCCGTTTTCAAGGTAGTATGAAACTTGAACCGGGCTCGGCATATAAATCTCCAGTGACTTCAGGGAAATGTGCTGAATCATTTGCATCAACTCATCGCAACCAAATAAAGACTTTTTTTTTTCATTCCCCCATGGTGTTTTATCAAGCTATTCGGATAAGAACGGTCCATGACTCAATCCCTGCACTGTTGAGTAAGCCAGAATGAAGGGAATGACTTTGTATCTCACCCTTCACGTCCACGGTTCATCCGCAAACCCCTCGCAACTGATTAAAGAAGACCGATCCTCCCCGCCCTCTCCCCTCTATCCATCAATCTGAAGGAGGATCCCGACTCGAAACATTGTTTGTTCATTTTCCTCCACAGATAGGGGCGGCAGGGTGAGTTGCTGCCTCACAGCGCCAGAGACCCGGGTTCGGTCCTGACTACAGGTGCTGTCTGTACGGAGTTTGACCGTGTGGGTTTTCTCCTTGTGCTCCAGTTTCCTCCCGCATTCCAAAGATGTACAGGTTTGTAGGCTAATTGGCTTTGGTAAAATTGTAAATTGTCCCTAGTGGGTAGGAATAGTATTCTTCTTATCGAGACCACACACAAGACTAGGAGTTGTTCAGCCAGAGAGGAACACACTTCTCGGCATCTGCATACAATGGTGTCTGTCTCCACCTCCAGGTCCCTCAGATCGGCCGACTTGGGGTTACTGAACATCCTGCGGTCTAGCCATAAGCTCAGGAGCGACCGCGCCTTTGCGGTTGCAGCTCCTAGACTGTGGAACAGCATCCCTCTTCCCATCAGAACTGCCCCCTCCATCGACTCCTTTAAGTCGAGACTTAAAACTCATCTCTACTCCCAAGCCTTTCTTGACTTCCTCTGAGCGAGGGCTATATGTATGTATTTATGTATGTACTAAATCTATGAACCAATGGTGTATAACGTTAGTACCTCCACCAATGTTAAGCACTTTGGCCAACGAGAGTTGTTTTTTAAATGTGCCATAGAAATAAAAGTGACTTGACTTGTCTTGTCACTTCTTGTGTGTGGTGGTGAAAAGGTTGGTGGAAACAGGGCTGCGACGTGAACACTCTTTCCTTGACCCCAGGAATAGGATTAGTGTACGGGGATCGCTGGTCGTTGCAAACTCGGTGGGTCGAGAGGCCTTGTTTCTGCGCTGTATCTCTAAACTAATCTAAAATAAACTAAGATGCTGCCTGACCTGCTGAGTTCTTCCAGCACTTTGTGTTTTAATTTAGTTTAGAGATACATCATAGAAACAGACCCTTTGGCCCATGAAGTCCACAATGACCAATTAACCAACAATTGGCTAATTAACCTACAAACCAGCACGTCTTTGGGATGTAGGAGGAAACCGGCGCATCCGGAGGAAACCCACATGGTCACAGGGAGAGCATGCACACTCCATACAGGCAGCACCTGAGATCAGGATTGACTCTGGGTCTCTGTCGCTGTGAGGCAGTGGCTCGACCAGCTGTTCTACTTACACAATGGTTAACACTTACGTTAATTGCTTTCGGCTTCAAGTCAAAATGCCTCAACGTCTTGTTACACAATGAGTTATAGGACGATCTGTCATTTCTAGCATGTAAGCTTGCAACAGGGTATCGAAATGTGGAAGTCAGCCTAATTTAACAGGAACAATAATAACATTATGAATACGCCCCAGGGATTTCATAGAAGCATCATCAGAAGAAACAATGATCCCGAGCCAAAGAAATGACATGTTGAAACTTCAAGAAGATTAATTTAACGAGTGCCTTGAAGGGAAATAATAAAGGAATTCCAGAATTCAAGATTTGGACACGGGGCACGGAGTTGGAGTCTCAACACCTAGATGAGGTCTCATCGCCTGTGGCCACGGTGGCGCGGCGGTAGTTGCTGCCTGACAGCACTTGCCGCGTCAGAGACCCGGGTTCGATCCCGGCTATGGGTGCTGTCTGTACAGAGCTTGCACGTTCTCCCCGTGACCATGTGGGTTTGCTCCGAGATCGTCGGTTTCCTCCCACACTCCAAAGACGTACAGGTTTGTAGGTTGAGGAGATAAAGAAGGGTCTCGACCCGAAACGTCGCCTATCTCCTTCGCTCCTTAGATGCTGCTGCCCCCTCTGAGTTTCTCCAGCCTTTTGTGTACCCCAGGTTTGTAGGTTAATTGGCTTGGTGTATGTGTAAATTGGCCCTAGTGTGTGTAGGGTGGTGTTAATGTGCGGGGATCGCTGGTCGGTGCGGACTCGGTGGGCCGAAGGGCCTGTTTCCGCACTGTATCTCTAAACTAAACTAAATGAGGCATCTTGGGCGGCATGGACAAGTTGGACTGCTTGGGTCCTCTGTGACGTTATAACACTTATTCCTGTGCATCCAGAAGCCAAATGGATGGAAATCAAGAGCAGCATCAGACTTTCCCTGCTGCTTGAACAGCAGTTTAGTTCAGAATAGTTTAGTTTATAGTCACCGTGTGCCGTGATACAGTGAACGCTTTTTTATCGTGTGATATCTGGTCAGCGTAAAGACGATACCGGATTACAATCCAGCCACCCACAATGTACAGGTACAGGATAAGGCGAATAAGGTTTAGTGCAAGATAAAGTCTGATTAAAGATAGTCTGAGGGTCTCCAATGAGGTAGATGGGAGGTCAGGACCATTTCCCTTTCCCAAGTAAGTGCATTTGCTTCCCCCAAGCGGTGATCGATCAATTGATTAAAAGATACAGCATCATCACAAGGAGTCCACACCGACCTGTTCACACTAGTTGTGGGTTATCCCACTTTCACATCCACTCCCTACACACATTGGGGTGGCTCGGCGGCGCAGCGGTGGAGTTGCTGCCTTACAGCACCATAGACCAGGTTCGATCCTGACTACGGGCGCTGTCTGTACGGAGTTTGTACGTTCTCCCCGTAAATGCATGGGTTTTCTCCGGGTGCTTTGGTTTCCTCCTACACTCCAACGACATAAAGGTTTGCAGGTACAGTTGGCTTCGATAGGGCCAATTTCCGAATTTTCCCTAGTGTGTAGGATAGTGCTATTGTACGGGGATCGGTGGTAAGTGCGGACTCGGTGGGCCGAAGGGCCTGTTTCCGCGGCTGATTCTCTAAACTAAACTAATCTGGGGGCAATTTTACAGATGCCAATTAACCTAGAAACCCAGACGTCTTTGGGATGTGGGAGAAAGCCGGAGGAAACCCACATGGTCACAGGGCGAGCGTGCAGACTCCACACAGACAGCAGTCGAGGTCAGGATCACTTGCTTTAGAACACTTGCTGTATTCATATATTTATGATCTATACTTAGTATCTCAATATTTCAGCTTGTAATTTATAATCATCATTGACTCCATGCGTCGAGACCCTGTTCTCTACAGTTAAGTACCTTTTTAGTCTTGCAATGTTTTTTGAATCATCTTTGACAATTATTGCAATTATAACTTATACCAGGCTCTTAATTCTGCTGTAATTTTGCTTCAGAACTGCAAAATAATTCCCTTATTATAATTGCCCGAGAAGCACGTGATGCTCTTGTTCATTCAGAGTAAGAATCACAACAGCATTGATTTACATAACTTAAGGAAGGCAGGAATAGGGAAAAGACATTCATCACATCCATCTCACCCTGTCTTCAGATCCATGGGAGGGGTGCTGCATCTATCTCCATCCTGCAGGAAAACCCAGTTCTATGGAAGTAGTGTCTTAATCAGGAACACGCTGCCCAAATGAAGTGAGCGCTAGTTCAATATTTAGAAAAGAAACTGCACATTTCGGTAGCATAAGACCACAAGACGTAGGAGTAGACTTAGGCCATTCGGCCCATCTGCTCCTCCATTCCATCATGGCTGATCTCTTATTCCCTCTCAACCCCATTCACCTGCCTTCTCCCCGTAACCTTTGGCATTCTTACTAATCAAGAACCTATCAATCTCCGTTTTAAATATATAAACCCAATGACTTGGTTTCCACAGCCGTCTGTGGCAATAAATTCCACAGAATCACCACCTTCTGGCTAATTAAATTTTCCCTCGCCTCCATTCTAAAAGTGGGTCTTTTTATTCTGAGGCTGTGGCCTCTGGCTCTGTGCTCTCCCAATACTGAAACATCCTCTCCACATCCACTCTATCTAGGCCTTTCATTGAAAAACTAGAAAAAGACAAAAAGCAAACCAGGTCTAGTTCCCAGGGTGGCGCGGGGGCACAGCGGTAGAGTTGCTTCCTTACATTGCTAGAGACGCAGGTTCGATCCTGACTACAGATGTTGTCTGTACGGAGTTTGTACGTTCTCTCCGTGACCTGCGTGGGTTTTCTCCAGGTTTCTCCATGGGTTTCCTCTCACATGCCAAAGATGTGCAAGTGTGTCCGTTAATTGGCTTCTGTAAATTGCCCTTAGTGTGTAGGACGGTGTGAGTGTACAGGGTGATCGCTGGTCAGCATGGACTCAGCGGCCCGAAGGGTCTGTTTACACAACCCTTATCTCTGTATATAATGTTTAATGTGTCATGCCTAACTGAATGTCATGTTGTCGCTTGCGGGCGGAGCACCAAGGCAAATTCCTTGTATGTGAATACTTGGCCAATAAACGTATTCATTCATTCGTTCATTCATTCATTCATTAAAGTAATAAAGTCCAAAGTCTAAGGGCAGCAGAGGGGAACAAACTGAGTAGTTTTTACACTGTGCCTGCATTAATTAGATGGGGCATTGAGTATAAGAGTGAGGAAGTCATGTTGCAACTTTAAAGGACTTTTTTTTGCTACATTTGAAGTATTGTGTGCTGTTCTGATTGAACCATTACAGGAAGGATGTGGAGGTTTTGGAGAGGCTGCAGAAGAGGTTTACTAGAAAATACCTGGAGTAGAATGTATTAGCTAGAGGGAAACGTTCGACAGACTTGAATTGTTTTCACTGCAATGCCAGAGGTTGCAGGAGAACCCGATAGAAGTATATAAAATTGATGGAGTGCAGCGTAGGTTTACAAGGTTAATTCCCGGGATGGCGGGACTGTCATATGTTGATAGAATGGAGCGGCTAGGCTTGTATGCTCTGGAATTTAGAAGGATGAGAGGGGATCTTATTGAAACATATAAGATTATTAAGGGGTTGGACACACTAGAAGCAGGAAACATGCTTCTGATGTTGGGGGAGTCCAGAACCAGGTGCCACAGTTTAAGAATAAGGGGTCAGCCATTTAGAACAGAGATATGGAAATACTTTTTCACACAGAGAGTTGTGAGTGTGGAATTCTCTGCCTCATAGGGCGGTAGAGGCCGGTTCTCTAGATGCTTTCAAGAGAGAGTTAGATAGAGCTCTTAAAGATAGTAGAGTCAAGGGATATGGGGAGAAGGCAGGAACGAGGTACTGATTGTGGATGACAAGCCACGATCACATCGAATGGCGATACTGGCTTGAAGGGCCAAATGGCCTGCACCTGCACCTATTGTCTATTGTTTATTGTCTTTTAGAATTATGGGAGGCATAGATAGGGTAGACAGTCAGAACCTTTGTTTTTCTCCCAGGATGAAAATGTCATGGTCTTAAGGCACGAGGGGCAAAGTTTGAAGGAGATGTGTGGGACATGATTTTTTTTTACAGAAAGGGTGGTAAGTGCTGCAGATGGCGGAGACTGATGGCGGAGGCAGATATGATAGTAACAGTAAAGGGACTTTTGGATAAACACAAGGAAGTGGAGGGATATGGATTATGTGCAGGCAGATAAAAGTTGGTCTTGCAATTATGTGGGACACAGTATTGTGGGCTGAAGAACCTGTTCCTGTGCTGTACTATAATACGTTCTAATGATGCAAGTAGGACTTTCATTGTTCCATTGCGGGACATATGACAATAAAACACCCTTGAGTCTGAAGAAGGGTGTCGACCCTAAACGACACCCATTTAATAGACAATAGACAATACACAATAGGTGCAGGAGGTAGGCCATTTTGCCCTTCGAGCCAGCACCGCCATTCAATGTGATCACGGCTGAACATCCCCAATCAGTACCCCGTTCCTGCCTTCTCCCCATATCCCCTGACTCCGCTATTTTTAAGAGCCCTATCTCTCTCCAGAGATTCCTTCTCTCCAGAGATGCAGCCTGTCCCGTTGAGTTACCCCAGATTTTTGTGTCCATCTTCGGTTTAAACCAGCATCTGCAGTTCCTTCCTACACATCTTGACTCACTCCCTTGTTCTATGAGCCAGAACGGGAACAGTGGGCCAAATGGCCTCCTTTTTTCATGAACCTCGGTGAATCTCTTTTGCAACCCTGCGGTCTAGTACTAGTAGTCTTTGGCAGTAGTCTAGTAATTCAAAGGTAATGGGCAAAAAATCTGGAGAATTGCATTCCTGCCCCACGATACATTAAATTTAACTCATTAAATTAAAATCGGGTGCTGGATTGTTGCAAAGGGAAGGATATGTGCTGCCTTGGGAAATAAATCTTCTGTCAGCGCCCATCCCGTCTACACGTCACTCCAGACCCACAATAATGTGGCTGGCTGGCTGTATGAAAGGGCTGAGCTAGGCACTCGATTCAAAGGCAGCGAAAGGTCAAGCCGGCCTTGTCAGCCAGACTAACCTTCCATGAATAAATTATTTCAAGTTACACGGCGGTGCTGATTAAAAATCCATTTTAACTTGCAGGGGCTCTGCTGCTCTCTCAGGCAGACTGGTGTGAGAACAGGGGTCTTCAGCCCCGGGTGAGGGTCACGTCAATGAGCCACCTCATGGAGCCCGTCCTGAACTGACTGTTGGTTGGAGGCGTCGCACAGCACTCATCATCCATCATCTGCGCTTATTCATCTTCTATCCGTCCGTCAGTGGTGACAGCTTTGACTTCACACACACACACACACACACCTCTAACTCTAACACTTCACACACACACACACACACACCTCTAACCCGTCTGTCTCGTGCTGTCAGGGACATTTCCTCTGCCCCCTCTCTGGCTACTAGACTATAAACACAGGGGAAAAAAATGCTGAGGCTCCGTAAAAGGCTGCAATGGGAATATTGTGACCAGTTTTGGCCCCCATATCTGAGGAAGGATGTGCTGGCTTTAGAGAGGGAGCAGAGGAGGTTTACAAGAATGATCCCAGGATTGACCGGGTTAACGTATGATGAGCGTTTGACGGCACTGGGCCTGTACTTGCTGGAGTTTAGAAGGATGAGGGGACACCCCATTGAAACTTACTGACTAGTGAAAAGCCTGGATAAAGTTGATGTGGAGAGGGTGTTTCGTCTAATGGGAGGGTCTAGAACCAGAGGCCACAGCCTCAGAATAAACAGCATTTATTCCTTAAGGGCCTGTCCCACTTGGGCGTCATTTGCGTGTGATTTACGTGTTATCATTTACGCGTCATGACGCTCATGTGATGCGTGCATAGTGCGTGGTGACGTAGGCAGTGACGCACGGTCGTGCGCAGCTCCCCAGGATTTTGGGATGTACAAAAATCTTTGCACACCATCTGTGTGACGCACAAATAACGCCCAAGTGGGACGGGCCATTAAAGGCTTAGAAAGGAGATGAGGAGGAATTTCTTTAGTCGGAGGGTGGTAGAATCTGTGGAGTTCATTGCCACAGACAGTCGTGGAGGTCGTCATCGGGCATTGTTAAAGTGGAGATTGACAAGTTCTCGATAAGTAAGGGTGTCAAAGGTTGTGGGGAGAAGGAGGGAGAATGGGGTTGAGAGGGAAAGATTGAATGGCGGAGTAGGCTCAATGGGATAAATGGCCTAATTCTGCTGCTATGACTTATGAAATGGCCTAATTCTGCTGCTATGCCTCACCTCTCTTTTCTCCTAGAGTTTGGCTTGACTGTACTCATGCACAGTATTATTTGATTGCACAGCACACAAACAAAATTTTCACTCCCTTGCTGCACCTGCCAATAATATTAATAAATCTAATGAATCAAAAGCTAATAAAATAAATCATCTCTGCAACTTAAAACAAACTCGTTTTCTTCACTCCCAGTTCCAACCAAAATGCAAACGATTTCTCTTTCTGCAGATGAAGTCAGACTGGCTGAGCATTTCCATTGCTTTCTGTGTCATTTTTGCTTTGATATTTAGGCTATGTTTATTATTGTCACGTGTACTCAGGTACAGTGAACCGCATAGTTTTGCACGCTTATCCAAATGGAACAGATGATGCTGTACAGAAATACAATCAAGTCAAATTGGGTGGAGCAAAGGGGAAGATGCAGAGTGCAGAATATCGTTCTCAGCATTGTAGTGCGCCAGTTCCAGAGACAAAGTCCAATGTCCTCATTTGGGTAGAGGCGAATCGGACAGGACCCTAGCTTATGGAGGACCGTTCAGAAGCCTGATAACAGAGGGGAAGAAGCTGTTCCTGAGTCTGGTGGTGCGCGCTTTCAAGCTTCTGTATCTTCTGCCAGACGGGTTCTGATCCAAAACTTCACCTATCCATGCTGAGGTACTCCAGCACTTAGTGCCTTTCCATGGTAAACCAGCGTCTGCTATTCCGTATTTCCACTCATCTTTGGGTTGCGTGAGGAATGAATGGATGAATGATACATTCATTGTCACATGGACCTTGGATACCTAGGTACAAAGAAAAGCTTTGCGTTGCACACAACCTACGCAGTACACAAGTGTCGCCACGTGTTGGCGCCGGCAAAGTTAAAAGTACCGAACAGTCCTATTCTCTGGGGTACACAAAGTGCTGGAGAAACTCAGCGGGTGCAGCAGCATCTACGGAGCGAAGGAGATAGGCGACGTTTCGGCCCTAAACCCTTCTTCTATTCTCTGCCTGCCGCCACACTTGGCAGCAACCCCCCCCCCCCCCCCCCCCCCCACACACACACACACACACACGCACACCCCCAGCTTGCTCCAGCATTGCCCCAAACCAGCGACTGTGGATTGCCGTGAGGATAAGCAGGGTGATGAGGATCAAGTTCGCAAGTCAGAGGAGCAGAATTAGGCCATTTGGCCCATCGAGGCTGCTCCGCGCTGATCTACTTTTCTGTCCAAACCCCATTCTCCTGCATTCTCCCCATAACCCCCGACAGCCTCGCTCATCCTTGTCCATTTTGGGGACAGAGGCCACAGGTTGAGGCGGGGCTGTGTTTTTTTGCAACCAAAAATAATTTAATCAATTATTCGCAATAATATTTACAGTGCAAAATAAATTAAAAGAAAGCTCACCACCATAATACAAGACAAACACATATATTAAATACGCTAATGTATTACAATCCTTATTGAGGATGTCTTCTACCCCACGTGGAGACCAGCGGCCCCGGAAATCCCCCAGGGTGCCCATGGACTGCGCGTAGTCCCTCTCAAGTACCACCCGGGCACGGACGTAACCCCGGAAAAGGGGCAGGCAGCCGGATCAGGCACCTCCTCCGCCTGGCGCCGTGACTCGCGGATGGTCAGCTTGTCCAGGCCCAGGAGCAACCCAACCAGGACAACTTCAGCCCTGCCCTCTCCCCTACGCACAGGGTGTCCAAAGGTGAGGATGGTGCGGAGGAGGGGGTGTTGGAGGAGCCTAGTACAGGCAAATGCAAAGCAAGTCATGAGTGACTTGCCCTGGGCAGAGGGAGCAGGCAGAAGTTAACCTCAATCTCATTAGTTTGTTTTAAATAATGAGAGAAGTTATGCTCAGATGTTTCTGGCTGAAATTCGAATGAAAACAGGTTGAGTAATAACTTTCAAAGGGGACATGGAGTGAAGTGAGACACAATTTAGTTTAATTTAGATTAGAGATACAGCATGGAAACAGGCCCTTCAGCCCATCGAGATCACGCCAACTATCGATCACCCGTTCACAGTAGTTCTATGTTCGGGTTTGAGTTTAGTTTATTGTCACGTGTATCGAGGTACAGTGAAAAGACCATACATGATTACAATGGAGCCATCCACAGTGCACAGATACATGATAAAGCGAATAATGTTTAGTGCCAGATAATGCCTGATAAAGTCTGATCAAAGTTAGTCTGAGGGTCTCCAATGAGATAGATAGTAGTTCAGTTCTGCTCTCTGGTTGTGGTAGGATAATTCTGTTAGCTGATAACAGCTGAGAAGAAACTGTCCCTGAATCTGGAGGTGTGCGTTTTCACACTTCTACACCTTTTGCCAGATGGGAGAGGGGGGAAGAGGGAGTGGCCAGGGTACGACTCGTCCTTGATTAAGTTGCTGGCCTTGCCGAGACAGCGTGAGGTATGCATGGAGCCAATGGTAGGGAGGTTGGTGTGTGTGACGGTCTGGGCTGCGTCCACAATTCTCTGCATTTTCTTGCGGTCTTGGACGGAGCTGTTCCCAAACAGAGCCGTGATGCATCCCGATAAAATGCTTTCTGCGGGGCATCTGTAGGAGTTGGCGAGAGTTGTTGGGGACGTGCCGAACCTCCTAAGCCTTCTAAGGAAGTAGAGGCATTGGTGTGTTTTATTGTGGTCATTGCTTCAAAAAAGATGGTCCAGGAAAGGTTGTTGGTGATATTGACTCTTCGGAAATTTGAAGTTTTTAACTCTCTTTACTTCAGCACCGTCAATGCAAACCGGTTGTTTAAGAATGAACTGCAGATGCTGGAAAATCGAAGGTAGACAAAAATGCTGGAGAAATTCAGCGGGTGAGGCAGCATCTGTGGAGCGAAGGAAATAGGCAATGTTTCGGGCTGGCTGGCCCGAAACGTTGCCTATTTCCTTCGCTCCATAGATGCTGCCTCACCCGCTGAGTTTCTCCAGCATTTATGTCTACCTTCAATGCAAACCGGGCTTTGTGCGCCGTTTCTCTTCCTGAAGTCGATCGCTATCTGTTTTGTCCTGCTGGCATTGAGAGAAAGGTGGTTGTCTTGACAGCAGGGCACGAGGTTCTCAATCTCCTTCCTGTACTCCCGTCTCATCATTATTTGACATCTGGTCCGCAACGGTGGTGTCGTCTGCGAGTTTATGTTGAATGAGATTTGTGCATAACTGCTCCACAGTTGGGGGGTGTACAAGGAGTAAAGGAGGGGGGGGATAAAGAACGCAACCTCGTGGAGCACCAGTGTTGAGGATTATCATCGAGGATGGGTTGTCCCCTTCTCTCATTGACTGGGGACTGTTGGTCAGGAGGTCAGGGATCCAGTTGCAGAGATGAGTGCCGACTCCAAGACCCGCGTGTTTGGTGATGAGCTTGGATGCATAATGGTGTTAAAGGCAGAGCTGTAGCCTATGGATAGGAGTCCAACATAGGTGTCTCTCCTATGCAGGTGGTCCAAGGATGAGTGTTGGGCCAGGTGGATGGCATTGGTGAACTGCAGTGGGCCAAGTCTGCTTAGTAGACTGGATTTAATGCATCCCATTATGTCACTCGCATCCACTGCCTACACACCAGGATCAATTTACAGAGGTGTGGCAGTCCCTGGAGATTAGGCCACTCTAATCTAGCCTTTTGCTGACCTCGTCCAGGCCACTACAATTAGTGACCCCGCCCCAGCTGGTAGACGAGGAAGTGGCCACCTACTGCACATCGGTATCGTGCGTGCAGTTGGAGGCGGTTGTCTGTGGTCCCGGGGACGCCACGCTGCCGTGCGATGTCTCCACTGGATTTCCGCGACCCATCGTCCCCGTCACCTGGCGGCGCAGGGTGTTCGAGGTGCACCACAGACTTGCCCATCCCTCCATCCGGGCAACGACGGCACCCGGTAGCCTCCCGCTTCATGTGGCGCGGGCTGCGCAAGGAGGTTGGGCATTGGGCGCACACTTGCATCCCGTGCCAGACCGCCAAGGCGCAACTACACGTGCGCGCGCCGCTGCAAGGGTTCACCATCCTCGGCAACGGTTTGACCACATTCACGTGGACATTGTGGGGCCGCTGCCGCCGTCCCGGGCTTGACCTATCTACTCACCGTTGTCGACCGCTTCACGCGGTGGCCTGAAGCCATTCCGCTACCGGATTCTTCAACGGCCACTCGTGCTCGGGCCTTGGTGGCGCACTGGATCGCCCGGTTCGGGGCGCCGCTGGGCATAACATCTGACCACGACGGAACTGTGGTCGGCCATGGGCGTTCGACTACACCACACGACGGCGTATCATCCGCAGGCGAACGGCCTGGTGGAGCAGTTTCACCGTCGGCTCAAGGACGCCCTGCAGGCACGGCTCAATGATCCGGACTGGGTGGACGCCCTGCCGTGGGTTTTGCTGGGGATCCGCACTGCACCGAAAGAGGACTTGGCCTTCTCCTCCGCCGGGTTGGTGTATGGCTCTCCGTTGACGGTACCCGGGGAGTTCATCCCGCCAGCACAGGGCCAGGTGGAGCAGCCTTCGGAAGCTCGGCGACGTCTTCGGGAGACGGTGGGCAAGCTGGCACCGGTGCCCACGTCTCGTCAGGGGTCCTTCCGTCCGCACGTTCCCTCTTTTCTCGGGGACTGCCAGTTCGTCTTCCTGCGTAGGGATGCGCATCGGACACCTCTCCAGCGGCCATTGGAGGGTCCCTTCCGGGTCCTGGAACATGGCTCGTCCACTTTCATCCTGGACGTGGGGGGTCGGCGTGAGTGTTTCGGTTGCGCGGGTGAAGCCGGCGCATGTTGACATTGATGGGCCGGTGCAGGTAGCGCGGCCCGACACGCGAGGGCTCCCTCCGTCTAGGGTATCTCCTCCCGTGGCTACTCCGCCCCCTGCACCTGTTGGTCGGTTGCCAGTTCCTGTGCCGGCCATGTTGTACACCCGGGCTGGTCGCCGTGTGCGCCCTCCTGTTCATTTCGTGCCTCTGCTTCTTGGGGGAGGGGGGGGCGTCCTGTGGCGGTCCCTGGAGATTAGGCCACTCCTTGGGTCATCCCCCTCGGCTCTTGATGGACAGGGACAGGTTGTCTGCCCACGGGGTTTCCCGATCCCAGCTCGGGGGTGATCCTAGTGTTTTGCCATGCTTGATTTAAGGACTTCTGAACCTGCTGGCGTCTAGCCTTTTCCTGACCTCGTCCACGCCACTACAGAGGCCAATTTAATTGCAAACCTGCAGATCTTTGGGTTCTGGGAGGAAACCGGGGCACCCGGAGGAAACCCAGAAGAAGAACATGCAAACTCCACACAGACAGCATTGGACATCAGGCTGTGAGCTAGTGCAGCTATCTGTTCACACTGGTTCACTATTTTTCATGAGTGAGGAAATAGTTAAAGATATGGAGGCACGGTGGTGCAGTGAGAGTCGCTGCCTTACAGCACCAGGCCCGGGTTCAATCCCGACCACGGGGGCTGTCTGTACAGAGTTTGTACATTCTCTCCGTGACGGCGTGGTTTTCACCGGGTGCTCCGGTTTCCTCCCACATTCCAAACACATACAGTTTTGGAGGTCAATTGGCTTCTGTAAATTGTAAATTGTCCCTGGAGTGTAGGAAAGTGTTAGTGTGCGGAGAGATCGCTAGTCGGCATGGACTCGGTGGGCCGAAGGGCCTGTTTGCACGCTGTATCTCTAAAGTCCATGGGAAAAGGGTAGGACTATTTGGATCAAAACCAAGAATACTGGAAGAACTCAGCCAGTCGAGCTGCCTCTGTGGAAAGAGTACCCAGTTAATGTTTCAGGTCAAAGACGCACCATCTGATATATTGAATCTCCATCCGACAATTTAGATAATTCTTTCACAGCTGTAGCTATAGACAAATAGCTTCCTTCCATCTCATTTATCTCTGTAATTATTTCCATGTCAGTGAATGTGGAGGTGTTAGTAATTCAGCAGCGTTTTTCAAGGAACTTACAGTGGCAAGAAAGCAAATGAAAGAGCTTATATCCTTCACTTCACCTTGTGAATATCCCCAATACAACTGCAGCATGAGATGAGAGCCCTGCTTAAGCCCGAGACTGCCATTCAGAGAGTTGTCTCAATTGTTTGGCCACCAGAAGCCCAGCTATGGGATGGAGAACCATCAGAGATGTTGATTCAATTCAATGATACTTCATTGTCCCATGTACCCAGGGACAGTGAACTGCTGTGTTTTTGCATACAATCCAGTAAAATGATCCAGCAGACCGAGGCAGTGCGCAAGTCACCATGTGTCTGGTGCCGGCAAACTTACAAAAAGTTAATCGGACAGTTTTATCTGTCCGATTTATCACCGCACATGGCCACAGGCGGTCCCATGCCGGCCCCTCCCCCCCCATTGTTCTCCCCCCCCCCCCCCCCCCCCCCCCTTTCTGGTCCTCCCTTCATTCTGGGCACCCCCCCCCCCACTGGGTCCCCCCCCCATCATTCTCGGCGGACCTCCGTTAGATGCTCTTGCCGGCCCTCCTCGCTCGCGGCTGCTCCCGATCAGTGGCCAATGCATTCAGCTGCAAGGAACAGGCAATGTTAGGGTGCCCCCACTGTCTAGTACATGTACATCCTCTGGAGAGGAGGGCAACATCTTAGAAACATAGAAACATAGAAAATAGGTGCAAGAGGAGGTCCTTCGAGCCAGTACCGCCATTCAATGTGATCATGGCTGATCGTCCCCAATCAATAACCCGTGCCTGCCTTCTCCCCATATCTCTTGATTCCACTAGCCCCTAGAGTTCTATCTAACTCTCTCTTAAATCCATCCAGTGACTTGACCTCCACTGCCCTCTGTGGCAGGGAATTCCACAAATTCACAACTCTCTGGGTGAGAACGTTTTTTCTTACCTCAGTCTTAAATGGCCTCCCCTTTATTCTAAGACTGTGGCCCCTGGTTCTGGACTCGCCCAACATTGGGAACACTTTTCCTGCATCTAGCTTGTCCAGACCTTTTATAAATCTTATATGTTTCTATAAGATCCCCTAAAATCCCCTTGTTACCTGTGAGATTACGCCTCAGTAAAGAGGAAGGAGAGGGGGATATTTGAAACATCAAAGATTCTTGCCACGATTTCTGCCTGATATATTCACGTTAATATAATCAAGGCAGCACTACTCAAACCGTCTTCTTGAGTTTCATAATATGGCACCAAAATAGCTCCTTTATGCGAGGATCCTGTTTGTTGATTTTAGCTCTGCATTCAACACCATTGTGCCAGAGATACTACACTCCAAACTTTCCGAGTTGACTGTGCCTGAACCCCTCTGTCAGTGGATCACCAACTTCCTGAGAGACAGGAAGCAGCATGTGAGGCTGGGAAAGCACATCTCGGACCCGCAAACGCTCAGCATAGGAGCACCACAAGGCTGCGTACTCTCCTCTCTCCTCTACTCTCTCTACACCAACGACTGCACCTCCACAGACACCTCTGTCAAGCTTCTCAAGTTTGCAGACAACACAACCCTGATTGGACTGATCCAGGATGGGGAGGAATCTGCCTACAGACAGGAAGTGTCACAGCTGGCGTCCTGGTGCCGTAGCAACAACCTAGAGCTCAATGCTCATAGGAAAGTGGAATTGATTGTAGACTTTAGGAGAGCTCCCCTTCCCTTCGCCCCCTCACCATCAACAACACCACAGTCACATCTGTGGAGTATTTTAAGTTCCTGGGAACCATCATCTCCAAGGACCTTAAGTGGGGGGCTACCATCGACTCCACAGTCAAACAGGCACAACAGAGGATGTACTTCCTGCGGCAGCTGAGGAAGCACAATCTGCCACAGGCAATGATGGTCCAATTCTACACCAAGCACGACACCCGGAGGCTGCAGGCAATCGTCCGATCAGCAGAGAAGGTTATTGGCTGCAACCTTCCCTCCATTGATGAACTGTACACTGCAAGGGCCAGGAAGCGAGCGGGCAAGATCATCTCTGACCCCTCTCACCCTGGCCACAAACTCTTTGAATCACTTCCCTCTGGAAGGCGACTCCGGACTGTCAAAGCTGCCACAGCCAGACATAAAAACAGATTTTATCCACGAGTAGTTGCTCTACTCGACAGCCAAAAATCTGTAACCTCCCTTTGATCTGATATTTTGCTGGTTCACATGCTTGATCAATGGTGCTTTATCATTAATGTTTTATTATTATTAATGTTTAGTGTTTTCTGAGTCATTTTAATTTCACTGTATGTCATGTTGTTACTTGTGGCTGGAGCACCAAGGCAAATTCCTTGTATGTGAATACTAGGCCAATAAACTTACTTACTTACTTACTTATCTCACGTTTGCCTCGTGTGCCTCTAACCATTTCCTATTTATGTATCTATACAGATGCTGAGTTTAGTTTATTTTTAGTTTAGAGATACAGCGAGGAAACAGGCCCTTCGGCCCACCAAGGCCACACCGATCAGCGATCTCCGCACACTGACACTATCCTACACGCACTAGGGGGCCATTCACAACTATACCAAGCCAATTAACATACATACCTGCACATCTTTGGAGTGTGGGAGGAAACCGGAGCTCCCGGAGAAAACCCACGCGGTCACAGAGAGAACGGCACAGCCTTGCACACAGTGCACACTACACGCAGCACCGGTGGTCAGGATTGAACCCGGGTTTGTGGAGCTGTAACCCTACCGCTGCACCACCATGCCACCTGCCTTGTCTTTTAAATGTTGTTATGGTACCTTCCTCAACTACCACCTCTGGCGGCTCGTTGCATATACCCATGTAAGCTAGTCCCATTTGACAGCATTTGGCCCGTGTCCCTCTAAACCTTTCCTATCCATGCACCCGTCCAAGTGTCTTTATAAATGTTGTTCTAGTACCCGCCTTAACTACCTCCTCTGGCAGTTCCACATACGTACCATACTCTGGGTGGAAAAAGTCGCCCCTCAGGTTCCTAATAAATCTTTCCCCTCCCACCTTAAACCCGTGTCCTCTGGCTTCTTGATTCCCCCCACCCTGGGAAGCAGACTCAGTTAGTCGTTGTGCCGCTAGGTTCTGCCGCGGCACGTGTAAGTCAGGACTGGATTTCAGACCTGAATTCTAAGATCAGCACGTCCATGTGATTGTGTCAAACTCTGGTGAAAAATAACTCGCCTTATCTAGCCTTTGCAATGTGGGTGGTGGAACTATCTGAGTCGATGTGACAAAATACTCTCAGTAATCTGATAAAAAAAACTCCTCAGTGTTCTGACCCATTCATTCTCCAGATAGCCTCAGTAAACATATTCCAGTTATCTGTCCATGAAGGGAAGGGCTGTTAGCAATGCAAAGGGCTCCTTCAGTAGACAATGTATGCACAAAAAATCTGACGGCTGCTGTTTGATGGTTTATTTAGAGATACAGCGCGGAAACAGGCCCTTTGGCCCACCGAGTGGGCCTGTTTCAGACCAGCGATCCCTGCACATTAACACTACCCTACACACACGAGGGACAGTTTTGCAATAATACCAAGAGAACAAACCTACAAACCTGTACGTCTTTGGAGTATTTGAGGAAACCGGAGATCTCGGAGCTATACCAAGCGGTGAACGTTGTAGCGGCAGATTTCTATATTGTTCAAGAGATTATTCCCTCTAGCCGCTAAATGGACTGCATGGTTAAGGGGAATGTCTTCATACGCATGCGAGCTCGCCATCAGAGGCCTTCAGAGCTTCTTCACGGACAAATCTTCCAAACACACTTTTGATTGATAAATGCTTTATTGTTGATGATACATCCAAACTTCTTCCGACTGGTACACTATAATCGTCATCAAACTCCAGCTTGTCGCTTTAAAGGTTAGAAAACTCCTCGGGTCTCCATTACGCTTCGCATGGTTGAAGGGTAAACCTTCTCCATGCTGGTCCCAAACTAAACTAAAAACTAAGCTTCTCTGCAAGAAACCTAGCCCCAAAAAACGCCCAAAATACGTCATAAATCCCACCCACAATATAACGGGCAGTCTAAAATTTAAAGACACATGCCATCATTAATGACACGCAAAACAAGCCAAATGGCCACTACAAACGTACAAATGTCCAGATCTCTAGCGCTGTGAGGCAGGAGCTTTACCGCAGCACCTTCATGCCACTCCTAGTCATTAGGAACTAGGGGCAGATATTCAACTCTTCAGCCTGATTTTTGGTTTAGGTTTAGGTTTAATTACATAGACTTGCATGAAAACAGGCCCTTCAGCCCACCAAGACCATGCTGACCATCGACCAGCCGTTTACAGTAGTTGTATGTCATACCATGTTCGCGTTGACTCCATGCACGCTGGGTCAATTTACGAAGGTCAACGTACCTGGATCACATGGGTATGCTGATCTTAGAATTCTAGCTTGAAGTTCAGTCCTGGCCAATGTTCTTGCAAATCTGCACATCTTTGGGTTCTGGGAGGAAACCGGAGCACCTGACGGAATCCACGTGGTAATAAGGAGAACGTGCAAACTCCACACAAATAGCACCGGATGTCAGGATTGAACCTGGGTCTCTGGCACTGAGTGGAAAACCTTTAGCTGTGTTAAACATTAACTGCTACTAGGTTTAGGTTCAATTTAACCTCAATCAGGTTTAGGTTTATTATTGTCACATGTTCTGAGGTACAGTGAAATGCATTGTTTTGGATGTTATCCAAACAGATCAGATACATAAATACAAACAGGTCCAATCAGGTACAATAGATGGAGCAAAGGGGAGGATACAGAGTGTAGAATATAATTCTCAACATTGCAGTCTTCTTCTTATCGAGTCCACAGACAAGATTGGAAGTTGTTCAGCCAGAGGTGAACACACTTCTCGGCCTCAGCGCAGCGGTGTCTGCCTTGCACTTCTTGCGCGTGGAGGTAGAAATATTGGTGGACACTTGACCCCAACATTATCCATAGATAAAGTCCAATGTCCGCAGTGGGCGAAAGGTGAATCAGACAGTAACCTGGCTTATGGAAAGACCGTTCAGAAGCGGGATAACGGAGGGGAAGAAGCTGTTCATGAGTCTGGTGGTGTGTGCTTTTGGCATGTGCTCCATCAGCATTTAATAAATAACCGGACAATGCCTGATTCGGATGTCAATCCCATTTGCTTACCTTGGCTTCATTTCCTATGCAGCTGTTACCTAACATACCTCAAGCAATCGCAGTTTTGAAGGTTTCACCCTTTCGCTGGTTAAAATGTAGCAACAAGGGACTGCAGATGCTGGTCTATGCAAAGGGCACAATGTGCTGAAGTAACTCAGTGGCTCAGGAAGCATCTCTGGAGAACATGGGTAGGTGATGTTTCGGGTCAGGACCCTTCTTCAGACTGGTTGTTGGGCTGGGGAGGGGAACTCTGCCAGCTCTCTTTACCACCCCCTCACCTCCCCTGCGGTCATCAGTCTGAAGAAGGATCCCGATCTGAAACATTGCCTATCCATGTTCTCCAGAGATGCTGCCTGACCCACCGAGTTAATCCATCAGTTTGTGGCCTTTTGCTGGTTACATTTCCGGACTGCAAATAACTTTTATGTGAATAAATAAATCCTACTTTGGGAAGGGGAGGGGAAGGACGAAGACAGTTTAGCAACCTCCTCTCTCCGAAGACAGTTTAGCAGTCCTTGCCTTCTCCCTCCATCCCCTCCTCTGCCCAGCCCTCCCACAACCTACTGTCTCTGCCTATTCCTTTCTTTTACCCCACACCCCCCCCCCCCCCGACATCAGTCTGAAGAAGGGTCTCGACCCGAAACGTCACCTAATCCTTCGCTCCATTGATGCTGCCTCACCCGCTGAGTTTCTCCAGCATTTTTGTGTTATAAAACCAATAGTGTCAATGAGGAAAAGAGGGCTAGAGAGCTTCAGATGCTAGTTATTTCTCCCACAGGATTTTCAAACATAAGAGTCTTTTTATTAGCTACAAGTTTATTTTTGTTACACCAATTACAACCAGAGAAGGTTCTATGTTACATTGTTTGATAGTATCAAATTATCAACCAAAATGCTTCTTATCGATTTCAATTGCCACCCACTGTGAAACTGACAGACTGTGTTCTTATGAAACAATGGTGTCTGTTTACTGTGGAGAGATTACATGAAAACATTGTTTCCCTGGACTGTTGTTTTTGAAAGACAGCTTTTTTTCCTGCGGGTCAATTTGCAAAGTAATTTTTAAGTGGATCTCTAGTTGCCGATAGTAATTGAATTATAACTAATTTGGCCCATGTAATGCAAAAGGTGTTCCATAAATCGTCAGTCATGCTATATCCAATTTGCATTATGGAAGCACGCATTGTGGCAGAACCAAAATGCTGGAGTAACTCAACGGGTCAGGTAGCACCATTCCCTTCTTCAGACTCAATCCGACCCAAAACGTCGCCTATTCCTTTTCTCCAGCGATGCTGCCTGACCTGCTGTTTGTGTTCATTGTCGGTGTAAACCAGCATCTGCAGTCCCTTCCCACACATTGTAGAAGAACCACCTGTGCAAACAAATTTACCAATCATACAAAACGCACAGTGCTGGAAGAACTCAGCGGGTCAGGCAGTATCCGTGGAAGGAATAGACAGATGATGCCTATGCTTGTGCTTGTTTTTTTTTTAAAAATGGATAAGAAGGGGAATGTGTAATAGGGATTACCAACTCTTCCTTATTTAAGTATTTTCTAAATAATGTTGCATATTGCTTTACAAAAATCTCTTTGCGATTTCTTGAGGGGTTTAGGAATGCATGGGACTGGAGCAGCCTGAAATACCTGGAATCCTTCAGAAGGGTTCTGACCTGAAACGCCACCCATCCTTTTTCTCCAGAGAAGCTGCCTGACCCGCTGAGTTATTCCAGCACAGTGTATCTTCCCAGCTGTTGTCAGGCAAATGAACCATCTTCCCAACAACTGGAGAGCAGTCCTGAGCTACGATCTACCTTATTGAAAACCTTCGGACTCTCTTTAATGGGACTTTACTGAACTTTATCTTGCACTAAACATTATTCCCTTGATCATGTATCTGCACGCTGTGAGCAGCTCCATTGTTACGTGTTGTCTTTCTGCTGACTGGTTAGCACACGACAAAAAGCTTTGCATTGTTCCTCAGTGCACGTGACAGAAACCAAACTAAATGAGTTTCTGGGCTTTTCAAGTGCTTTGGCTGTTCTGAAAATGAGATGGAAGGGGACACGGAAAATGTGATTCCCTTTTTTTTTGCCTGCACATGAAACAACAGCAAGTCACAGTGGGCAGTGGGGAACCAGAGCAAATAATTAGTCAGAATCATACAGGTGGAAACAGGCCCGTTGTCCCAACTTGCCCACACCGACCAATACGACCCTTCTACACTAGTCCCACCTGCCTGCGTTTGGCCCATATCCCTCTAAATCCGTGTACCTGTCCAAATGTTTCTTAAATGTTGTGATGGAACCTGCCTTAACTACTTCCTTTGGCAGCTTGTTCCGTATACCCACCACACTTTGTGTGAAAAAGTTATCCCCCAGGTTCCTATTAAATCTCCCCCCCCCCCCTCCCTTCACCTTAAACTGATGTCCCCTGGTTCTGGAATTCCCCTACTCTGAGCAAGAGACTCTGTGCATCTACCCAATCCTTTCATAGAAACATAGAAAATAGGTGCGGGAGGAGGCCATTCGGCCCTTCGAGCCAGCACCGCCATTCATTGTGATCATGGCCGATCGTCCCCGATCAATGGTAAATCCTCTCGTGATTTTGTACACCTCTATAAGATCACCCCTCGTCCTCCTGTGCTGTAATGCCCCTGTCCCGCTTAGGAAACCTGAACGGAAACCTCTGGAGACTTTGCGCCCCACTCAAGGTTTCTGTGCGGTTCCCGGAGGTCCCCGGAGGTCCCCGGAGGTCCCTGGAGGTCCCCGGAGGTTTTTGTCAGTCTCCCTCATGCTAGCGGAAACCACTTTCGACCATAAGGGAGACTGACAAAAACCTCCAGGAACTGCACGGAAACCTTGGTTATTGAAAACCTTGGTTATTGAAATAAGTCTCCAGAGGTTTCCGCTCAGGTTTCCTAAGTGGGACAGGGGCATGAAAGGAGTAGAGACCTAACCCACTCAGCCCCTCGCTGCAGCTTCAGGCCCTCTGGTCCTGGCAACAATTGAAGGTTTCCAACCTGGAACGTCGCCTAAACCATGTCCCCCAGAGGTGCTGCCTGACTTGCTGAATCATTCTCCAGCACTTGATGGGCTTTTTTTCGCAGCAGTGAAAATGTTTAGTTGTGGGGAAGCGTTGGGCGCTGTGGGACTCGGATGTGAAGGGCAATCGGTGGTCGCTGTGCGATGGGGGAGTTTGGATCTCTTCAAACGCACGGATTTGGCATTTGTGAAGCTGAAATGCCAGCGCAGGCTAGGAATCAGAATGTTGATATGAAGTGAATTGCAGCAACTAACGTCATCATTAGTACTGTGTTTCCAGACCTGTTATGCTGCTACAATTAAATTGTAGCAGCATAAGAATTATATTGCCCCGTTTCAGTATATTTGATACACAAACACTCTTTATTCTTCAGTCTGGCTGTACTGGGGTTCTTCTTTAGGGGCAGATGCAGCCTGACCCGCTGACTACAAGATTCCAGCATTGGTAATCTCTTGTGTCTCCATGAGAATATCCCAGCAGTGTGATTCTCTCCTCCCCCCCCCCCCCCCCCCCCCCCCCCCCCCCCCCCCCCCCCCCCCCCCCCCCCCCCCCCCCCCCCCCCAAACCCATTCTAATGCCTGAATTAGGTCTGAATTTATTAGCATTTTTTAACCGGTGCAATATAATCATCCTTCTATTTCTCTCTACATCACTGTCCATTTCCCCAGACTAGTCTGGCGAAGGGTCCCAACCAAAAAGTCACCCCGTTCCTTCTCTCCAGAGATGCTGCCTGTCCCGCTGAGTTACTCCAGCATTTTAACCATATAACCATATAACAATTACAGCACGGAAACAGGCCCTCTCGGCCCTTCCAGTCCATGCCGACCATTTGTTTTCCCCTAGTCCCATCTACCTGCACTCAGACCATACCCCTCTATTCCCTTCACGTCCATATACCTATCCACTTTACTTTTAAATGTTAAAATCGATCCTGCCTCCACCACTTCTGCTGGAAGCTCATTCCACACAGCCACCACCCTCTGAGTAAAGAAGTTCCCCCTCACGTTACCCCTAAACTTCTGTCCCTTAATTCTCATGTCATGCCCTCTTGTTTGAATCTTCCCTACCCTCAATGGGAAAAGCTTATCCACGTCAACTCTGTCTATCCCTTTCATCATTTTAAAGACCTCAATCAAGTCCCCCCTTAACCTTCTGCGCTCAAAAGAATAAAGACCTAACTTGTTCAACCTTTCTCTGTAACATAGTTGCTGGAACCCTGGCAAAATTCTAGTAAATCTCCTCTGTACTCTCTCTATTTTGTTGACATCCTTCCTATAACTAGGCGACCAAAATTGTACACCATACTCCAGAATTGGTCTTACCAATGCCTTGTACAATTTTAACATTACTGTGTCTCACTTCCACATAATAAACACAAATGTTGGCTGAAAGGGCTGTGCGTTTGTGCAATGTCAATCTGACGAAGGATTACAACGGTGGAGGAAGGAACTCCTGGTCTATAGCGAAGAAGGACGCAAAGTGCTGGAGTAACTCGGTGGGTCAGGCAGCATCTCTGGGGAAAAGGGATTTAATGGGTGGCGTTTGTGGTGGAGTACAGACCCATTTCCACTGGTGCTCTCGAGAAACTGATGATGGGTTTGTAATGCAATTGTAGCTTGCTTTCAGAGGGGTCCAAAAATCGTAGTAAAGGGATCCTTTTTTTTTTCAAATTAGTTCCAAACTATTCTGGCATTAGTGTCAAATTCAGGACGGCATAAGGAATTGCAGATGCTGCCGTCTTTGGCAAAACTGCGTTCTGAAGTCTGAAGGTAGACACAAGTGCTGGAGAAACTCGGCGGGTGTGGCGGCATCTATGGGGCGAAGGAAATAGGCAACGTTTCGGGACGAAACGTTGCCTATTTCCTTCGCTCCATAGACTATTCCCTTCACTCCAGAGTTTCTCCAGCACTTTTGCCCACCTTCGATTTTCCAGCATCTGCAGTTCCTTCTCAAACATTTTGTCCCCTCCACTGGGAAATCTGAAGACGGGTCCCGACCCGAAACGTTCACCCGTTGCGGGACACAACTGCAGATGCTGGTTTAAGTTGAAGACAGACGCAAAATGCTGGAGTCACTCAGCGGGGCAGGCAGCATCTCTGGAGAGGAGGAACGGGTGACCCTTCTTCAAGACTGATCATCCCTTCTCTCCAGAGATGCTGCCTGCCCCGCTGAGTTACTCCGAAACAGTATCTGCCCTTTTTCTCCAAGAGTTATGCAGAGTAATTCCAGCTGTTTGTGTTCGTCTTCAGATTGCCATGTTATTAATTGTTTTAGCACTGGAGCCAGGGGGAGGGCTAGCCTGGAACAGAGATCGGTGAAAGCATTGGCAAAAAAATAAAAAGATATCAAATCCATGCCTTCGGTGACCCTCATTCATTCCAAACGCAAGCTGTTTAAGAAGGGACTCAGGTGCTGGACAATCGAAGGTAGATTAAAATAAAATGCTGGGGAAACTCAGCGGGTGAGGCAGCATCTATGGAGCGAAGGAAATAGGCGACGTTTCGGGCCGAAACACTTCTTCAGACTCAGGCTGTGTATTTTCGTTCAGCAAAAAAAAAAAAAACGAAGTCTGGAGCATAATCTTTGGTCTGGAGAAGGGTGTCACCTGTCCATGTTCTCCAGAGATGACCCGCCGAGTTTCTCCAGCATTTTTGTAAACCAGCACCTGCATGCAGCTCGTTGTTTCTGCGTCCGCCCCCTGTCGTTTTACACGAGGTTAACAAACAGACCTGCTCCTTGTGAGACACTGGCGCTCCACACACCAGCCCAAAAGTCTGAAAGAACAAGGGGTTGGTCCCGAAACGCCGCCTATTTCCTTCGCTCCAGAGATGCTGCCTGACCCGCTGAGTTTCCCCAGCATTTTTTGTCTACCTAAAATCCTCTCGCTGACTTTTTTTTTTATTCAGAGGCTTGACACTCTCGGAAATAACTCACATTGACCCTCCTGTCACAAGAAGATGTCGGCAGCCCAGGAGCTAAGCTTTCTCTCTGTGGCAAAACTTCCACACACAAAAAAAAAAATTGCTAAAAAATAAATCCAGACCGAATATAAGCAATAGAAGGGGGATAGAGACACGCTGCTGTGACATTTTCAGGGAGACACAAAAGACTGCGGATGCCGGAATCTTGAAGTAATGGGGGTCTGAAGAAGGGTGCCAGCCCGAGTCAAGAATCGAGTGTGTCTGTGTGTCAAATATACCGAAACGGAACCATGTGATTCTTGTTCAAGGAGGAACTGCAGATGCTGGAAAATCGAAAGTAGACAAACATGCTGGGGAAACTCAGCGGGTGAGGCAGCATCTATGCATAACAGGTCTGCAAACACAGTCCTAACAAGAAAACACATAATACTTCAAATACGCACTACAAATACATGAGAAACACGCAACAATAAAATACTTAATACAGATACATCATTTCAAGGGAGAGCTGGATAGGGCTCTTAGAGATAGCGGAGTCAGGGGATGTGGGGAGAAGGCAGGAACGGGGGGCACTGATTGGGGATGTTCAGCCATGATCCCATTGAATGGTGGTGCTGGCTCGAAGGGCCGAACGGCCTACTGTCTACAATAACAAAAACAAACCACACCAAAAAAAATCCCAGTCAACGACAAAAAAAACTAGTAGTGCAAAACAAAACAGATGTTCGAAGTCCCCGAGTGCAGCCGAGACAGTTCGTATTTCGAAGATTAGTTGGCGGTATAATGTCTGTCAAATCGCCTCCCCAAAAGACTCGGGTTCCTCTACACACCGTGCTTCATTGTCCGGCATTCTCCAGGGAATAAATACTGAAAACGTGTTTTTTTTTCAAAGTTGTGTCTTGCACCGTGGCAACGGAGCTTGTTTAACGTTGCCGTGCTCGGGAAGGGTTCCCCCTTCCTTCGCCGTTTTAATTGGAGTAATCTGAACAAACTCAAAGCACCTTCTCAGCTCAGCCCCGGAAATTCTCTCGGTGCCATCCATGTTTACCAGCTCCAAGGGCTCACCCTCCATGATGAAAGGTTCGGCAACAGTTATAATCCACCCAATCCTTCCTGCTCCTGAAGAGACGCTGTCCACTTCTGTCCCGGCACTGGGTCGCCTCCTAACACAACTAAACGGTTCGGGACAGTTTTGCTGCAAATGCTCTGTAATAAATGGCATTTTAATCTTATAGAGGTGTGTAAAAGCATGAGTGGAATAGATCGGGTAGAGGACGCACATAGTCTCTTGCCCAGAGTAGGGGAATCGAGAACCAGAGGACATCGGTTTCAGGTGAAGGGGGAAAGATTTAATAAGAATCGTTTAAGAAGCATTTGGACAGGTGCATGGATAGGACAGGGTTAGACGGATAAGGGCCAAACGCAGGCAGGTGGGGCTAGTGTAGACGGGACATGTTGGGTGGTGCGGGCAAGTTGGGCCTGTTTCCACGCTGTGCTCTACGACTAGGCAATAAAGTCATAACGACTTACTTCCAGTTAACTTTGAAATGAATGCTTGTTTGGTGAGTGTGAAGAACCCTGGGTTAGCGATTCCTGCGGTACCAGAGTAGAGTGAAGCCACCAGTCTGAGCAATTAAGCCTGCCCGTGACTCTCACGCCATCTCCAAGAGTGGAGTCCATGTGCTGAAGACAGGATTTGCTCGTTCAAGTGCTCCAACTCTGCCCTCTTGAGTACGTTTGATCTTAATTGTTCTGATTTACCTTCAAGGTGCCAAACTCTGGAATCCCCTATCTGTACCTCTCTTCCTTTTAAGACACTCTGAATTTTACGCTCATAAGTGATAGGAGCAGAATTAGGCCATTTGGCCCATCGAGTCTACCGCCTATCATGGCTGATCTATCGTTCCCTCTCGACCCCATTCTCCTGCCTTCTCTGTACAACCCCTGACACCCGTGCTAATCAATCTCCACTTTGAAAATACCAGATGTCTTGGTCTCCACACATTCTGTGGCAATGAATTCCGCAGATTCACCACCCTCTGGCTAAAGAAATTCCTCCTTCCTAAAGGGCGTCCTTTAATTCTGAGGCTATGACCTCTGGTCCTCGACTCTCCCACTAGTGGAAACATCCTCTCCACATCCATCTTTCCAGGCCTTTCATGAGGTCCCCCCATATCTTTCTAAACTCCAGCGAGTGGATTTTATCAGAACAATGCCTGGATTAAGGACTATTCGCTACAGGGTGAAGGGTTCTGACCCAAAACGGCACGCACCCTTTTTCTCCAGAGACGCTGCATGCATAACCCGCTGAGTTACTCCAGCTCTTTGTGTCTATCTTCAGGATGAACCAGCATCTGCAGTTCCTTTCTGCACGTTTTGTCTTGCTCCACTGCAAAATCTCTTCACGTACAGTTTTGAAGAATAGTTCCGACCCGAAAATATACCCGTCCTTTTTCTCCAAAGATGCTGCCTGACCCGCTGAGTTACTCCAGCACTTTGTGTCTCTCTTCAGCCTCAGGGACAGGTTGGGCAGGCTTGGATTATTTTCTCTGGAATGCCGGAGTTTGCGGGGAGACCTGAGAGAGGTACAGTATATTAAAAAAAATATCAGGCATCGATAGAAGAGACAGTCAGAACCTTTTTTTCCAGGATGGAAACGTCAAATGCTAGATGGCAAAGCTTTAAAGTGAGAGGGACAAAGCTGGAAGGAGATGTGCGGGACACGGTTTTTTACACAGAGTGCCTGCAACGTACTTCCAGGGCCGGTGTTGAAGCAGATATGATAGTGGCATATAAAATACTTTTGGATAGGCGTATGGATATGCAGGGAATGTAGAGATACAGATTATGTGCAGGTAGATAAGTGATGGCCTTGGCATCTTGTTCCACACAGGCAGTGTGGGTTGAAGGGCCGGTCTTTGTGCTGTACTGTTCTATTACACCAACCATTTTGACCAGTTTTTGTCCCTGGAGAAGCTTAATGTTAAATTTTGCTGCACTTTGGGGTAGTTTTAGTTTTTTTTTAGTTTTAGGGTTACAGCGTGGAAGAGGCCCCACCGAGTCCGCGCCGACCCGCGATCCCCGCACACTAGCACTATCCTAGGCGCACTAGGGACAATTTACAATTTTACAGAAGCCAATGAACTCTACAGCCCTGCACGTCTTTGGAGTGTGGGAGGAAACCGGAGCACCCGGAGAAAACCCACGCAGGTCACGGGGAGAACGTACAAACTCATTACAGGCAGCACCCGGAGTCAGGATCGAACCCGGGTCTCTGGCGCTGTGAGGCAGCAACACTACCGCTGTGATTACCTATGCCTATCGGATAATTACTTATGTTAACGGCGCATTATAAATGAAGATTGCTGCCTGGCCAATCTATCCTGTTAGTAGACTAACTCTGTGCTGGAGAAACTCAGCGGGTGCAGCAGCATCGAAGGAGCGAAGGAAATGGGCAACGTTTCGGGCCGAAACCCTTCTTCTGTTGCATCCTGTTAGTCTTGTTTATCTGGTTAAATTATTCGTATAATCATTACCTCTAAAAAAAAGAATCAAAGACTATGAAGCAAATAGGAATGTTATTGTTCACACACAAAATTACTAAAGGGTTATATATGTTTGTAGTCCTGCTTAAAATCATTTGTTTGTCAAAAACATTAGGGTGGGATTTTCAGGCAAATGAACATCCCTGCCCAGTTATTGAAAGTAGAGTTGTCACAAGCTATGAGGACATCACAGCATCTAAGCTATGAGGACATCGCTTAGCAGCTTCTGATAACACTGTTCCTTCACCTTAGAGAGAGAGAGAATCAACCAGAACAAGCAAGCTCTGTAATGTTGATGTCTGAAAACACTGGGCTTTGTGTTAAGACAGTGTTGATTTTGACGAGACATTGAGAGCTGAATGGAAGGAAGTTGATTCCTTCCTTATCTGCCTTCCCCCCCCCCGTACCTTTATTATTTTCCCCTTTTTGTCCTTTCTTTAAGATAAGACGCAAAATGCTGGAATAACTCAGCGGGACAGGCAGCATCTCTGGATGGAAGGAACGGGTGACGTTTCGGGTCGAGACCCGTTGTCCTTTCTCTGTTATTGTCTGAATTGTCGATTTGCATGTAATTCCTCGCATTCCTGTGATTTATATATAAATCAGAAAATGGGCCTGGACCCGAAACGTCACCCACTCCTTCTCTCCAGGGATGCTGCCTGTCCCGCTGAGTTACTTCAGCATTTTGGATCTATTCACATATGTAATTGTTCTCACCCTCTCACCTAGTTTTATATATTTTTTTAATCTCTATTCATCCTGGCTTCCATCTTATTTGCCTCCCCACATCTCCTGCTACCCTGTCACCGCCAGTCTGGCTATCTTTCTCTGCTCATTTGCTTTCTCTGATAATAATCAGTGCAAGCAGCCATCAACGAAGGAGTTAAAACCGCTCAAAGAATCATCGTAATGGCCGAGGGAGGCTGCAAACTCTAACCTCAAACTGCATCTCTGACCATTTTCTTTTTGTGTGAGGATTGAACGTTCATTTTAACTGAACTGACGCTGCCGAAAGGTCGTGCTAATCGCCGCTGTAACCGTCAAAGAAAGAAATCAACGTCAGTTTTCACTAGACGGAACTTTTGTCGAAAACGCAAGGTTGTGCAATAGCGCCTGCGCTTGTTTGAACGGTGTTTAACCAGGTTTAAACATTCCCAAACTTGCTGCGCGATGCCCTATTTACTCTGCCTTGCACTGGCACGCCAGCCTGCTCATTGTCTCAACATAAAGGCAATTTTGTTTTGTACTCGAGATCGGACCTGCTACAAAAAGCTTCCAATGGGAGCTGATGAATGGATTAAACATACCCAGTTTTGATTCATTTAATCCTTGCCAGAACAGAACCGCTACACATATCTGTCTTTCAATTTACTTTAAATGAATTTGTATCTGTTTTTAGATTCTAACAATGAAATTGTGGGTGAGCTGGTGGAGGCGGGAATCTGTGCAGCTTATGAATCAGTGCTTCTTCCATTACATAGAAGTCTGTTTGCATTTAACTTTGCTGGTATGATGCTTTCGTTTGCACACTTCTGAAGTGATCAGATGCGTTGGATTATATAATGAATAATATACTTTTCAAATGAAATACTGCACGCAATTACTCGAAACCTCTCAAGACTTACAGGGTGTGTTATACATTCATAGAGTGGTACAGTGTGGAAACAGGCCCTTCGGCCCAACTTGCCCACACCGGCCAACATGTCCCAGCTACACTAGTCCCACCAGCCCACATTTGGTCCATATCCCTCCAAACCTGTCCTATCCACCATCTTCATGTCTAACTGTTTCTGAAACATCGGGTTAGTCCCAGCCTCAACTGGGACTAGTCTGCACCCCAGCGGTATGAACAGTGACTTCTCTAATTTCAGGTAGTCCTTACTTTCTCCTCCCCTTCTCAGCAAAGATGCTATAGGATCTTTGCTTCTCAGCTCTCCCTCAGCCCACTGGCTCCCCTCTTCCTTTCTTCTTCCCCACACCCTCACGTCAGTCTGAAGAAGGGTTTTGGCCCGAAACATTGCTTTTTTTTCCTTCGCTCCGTAGATGCTGCCTCACCCGCTGAGTTTCTCCAGCATTTCTGTCAACCCCTGCCTCAACTACCTCCTGTGGCAGCTTGTTCCATACACCTTACCACTCTCTGTGTGAAAAAGTCACCCCTCAGATATCCTATTAAATCTTTTCCCCTTCACCTTAAACCTGTGGTTGCTTCCAAGATGTCAAAGAAACTCCCTTGTTTATTCTAATATATTATTCCATTAATAACAAATAAGAAAGGGTGTGGGCATCAGGGGATTTTCATTGTCCTAATGTTTCTGACAATGATTATTTTCGCATCGGAGGAACAATGCATGTGAACACAGCCACAAGCTAGAGCCAAAGCCTTTGCCTTGTTTACATTTTATTTCTTATAAAAATAATATTTCCTGCTGATCTCATCATTGATTGTAAAGCTCAATTGTATTTGATGCTGCGATTGTTTTATATCCTTGCGACATGGTGTTACCTTAAACAGTGTTTATTCCTAAAGGGACTATTAGCTTTATCAGCACCAGGCAGCATGTTTAACTAGACATGAGCGTGCGATACATTTGGAAATTGCAATGGGTAACGTGTGGTTGTGAGTCACAGTGATGAGCCAGGTATCCGTCTCCAGACCCTGTCCCAGGCAGTTTCCATATCGATTTTTCGTTGAAGGTGCTTATGTACATCCTGTCTGTTAAAGAATCAGACCCAAAGGCGTAGAAGCAGAATGAGGGCATTTGGCCCATCGAGTCTGCCCCACCATACGATCACGGCTGATCTCTTTTTCTCTCTCAACCATAACCTTCGACGTCCTTATGCCCCTGTCCCACTTAGGAAACCTGAACGGAAACCTCTGGAGACTTTGTGCCCCACCCAAGGTTTCCGTGCGGTTCCCGGAGGCTTTTTGTCCTCCGGCAACCACCTTCAACTAGCATCGCAACCGGCTTCGACTAAAAAAATTGCCGATTTTTAAAACGGAAACCACTTTCGACCATTAGGGAGACTGACAAAAACCTCCGGGAACCGCACGGAAACCTTGGGTGGGGCGCAAGAAGTCTCCAGAGGTTTCCGTTCAGGTTTCCTTAGTGGGGGCACAGGGCATTACTATCCTAGACAGCCAACCATGTCATCTCTGGTGCCCGCCTCAACCCCGCTCTACCACCACCAAATGGAGCTCTCAGGGCCTGGCAGACATTGACGCAGGGACAAGTAAACCGGAGCCTGTACATTGACAGTATCATTCGGCCCGACGCTTGAGACTCATGCAATGCTCTGAAGAGAGTTGACCCCCTTATGGCCTCTACACAATCTTCCTGCATCTAGCCTGTCCACCCCCCTTAAGAATTTCTTGAGTTTGTTCTTACACACGCTCTTTTATTCTTTTTGGTTGATGTTTCATTCGCATCTGTCAAACTCTGCTTTAAAGCTACCCAATGAAAGCCTCCGCAGCCGTCTGTGGCAATGGATTCCTCTGGCTAAAGAAAGTCCTCCTCATCACCTACTCCTGGTCATGGAGTCATACAACACGGAAACAGGCCCTTCGGCCCAACTCATCCATGCCGACCAAGACGCCCCATCTAAGCAAGTCCCAATTGCCCGCATTTGGTTCATATCCCTCCAAAAACGTTCCTATCCACTGTCATTTTGCAGTGACCATTACTTAGAGATGCATGGTGGATTTGGGGTGAAGGCAATATGAGATTTAAAGTTAAGACACAAGACAAAAGAAAGATACAAAGTGCTGGAGTAACTCAGCGCATCAAGCAGCATGACTAGGTGATGTTTCAGGCCGGGACCTTTCCTTAGACTGGTAGGTTATGTTTTGGGTCTGGATCCTTCTTCACTAGATTAAGTCTCAAAGCTACACAGCATGGAAACAGGCCATTCGGCCCAACCTGTCCATGCCGACCAACTTGGCATTCTGGACTGCTCCCATTTGTCAGAGATATATCTGTGCCTGTATATCCTGAAGACACGGACTGTGTGAACTCACACATGAAGATTAGCCATTCGTGAATCACTGTCCAGCCTGTCACTTACCTTCCGATGAGTGAAACAGTAAAAAAAGTCCAGAGCAAAGACGTTCACAGTTGTAACTGGCTTCGTTTAGAGATACAGCATGGACAAGTTGGGCCAATTGACCTGCCGAGTCCACACCGACCAGCGATCAGCCGTTCCCACCAGTTGTATGTTTTCCCACTTTTGCATCCACTCCCTACACACCAGCGGCAATTATACTGAGGACCAAATATCCTGGAAACCTGCACGTCTTTGGGATGCGGGAGGAAACCGGAGCACCCGGGGGAAACCCACATGGTCACAGGGGGAACGTGCAAACTTCACATTGACAGCGCTCTTAATCAGGATCAAACCCAATTCTCTGACGTAGCGAGGCAACGGCCCAACCAGCTGCGACACTGCGATGCCCCTGAAAATAAAATCATTGAACGAAAACACAATGGAAGCAGCAAACGCAGAATAAAATAAACTGAAAATGCTGGGGATTATCAGTGAGTTAGGCAGTATCGTGAGAAAGAGAGGGAGAGAGGGAGAGAGATAGGGAGGAAGAGAGAGAGAGTGGTGGGGGAATGAGAAAGAGAGAGGGGTGGGAGAGAGGGGGAGAGAGAGATACAAGATACATGTATTTATTACATGCACCAATTGGTGCAGTGAAGTGTGTGGTCGCCAAACAGCCATACGAGTAATAAAGACCACGGAACACAAAGTCTTAACACAGACATCCCCACACAGCGGGATGAGAGAGAGAGAGAGAGAGAGAGAGAGAAGGAAGAAAAAAGAGAGAGAGAAAGAAAATGAGAGTTGGGAGAAAGAGAGTTTGGGGAGAGAGGGGGAGAGGGGTGGGGAGAGAGATAGATTGATTGTATTTTTCAGTCTAGATACCTTATTTGATGATGCGAGATTGAAATAGAAGTTGAGCCAACTCTATATTCACCCAGCGATTGTGATCTGATGATGTCTCACTAAACATGGAATCCATAAAGTGCTTCTTTGGGTTTTTTTTCTCGGGAATGTAGGTTGGAATCCGACCAGGCTGATATGTTGATGTGTCTCGCTGTTGCTGCCTGTATGGGCTGAATTGGATTGAGTTTGGCAGCCTCAACTCGGACCTTCATGGTCAGGGCACAGGACTACCTACAACCTGACATTAATTAATAGGTTGTGAATTGAAAAAGTTGACGGGCTAAGGAATTGTCTGCTGTTACAGGAGTTGGGAGGGAGAAGAGGAAGGGGGGGAGGGGGAAGGGTGGGAGTGGGGAGAGGGAGGAAGGGGGGGGAGGGAGAGGGAGGGAGGGGAGGGAGGAGGGAGGGAGGGGGGAGAGGGGATGGGGGGTAGAGGAGGGAGAGAAGGGAGAGGGAGGGAGGGAGAGAGGGGAATGGGGGAGGGAGGGGGTGTGAGGAGGGAGAGGGAGGGAGGGAGGGAGGGATGGAGGGAGAGAGGGGATGGGGAGGGAGACGAGGGCGGGAGAAGGAGAGGGAGGGAGGGGGAGGGAAAGGGGAAAAGGGGGAGGAGTGAGAGGGAGGGAGGTAGGGAGAGGAGGGAGTGAGGGGGAGGAGAAGAGGAGAGGGAGGGGAGAGGGGAGAGAGGGAATGGAGGGAGAGAGGAGGGAGGGATGGAAGGAGGGAGGGATTAGAGAGGGAGAGGAAGGAGGAGGGAGGGAGGGGAGTGAGGGAGGGGGAGGGAGGGAGTGGGAGTGGGGGGAGGGAGGAGAGGATGGGTAGGGAGGGAGGGAGGGAGGGGGATGGCAGGGGGGGAGGGAGAAGAGGGAGGGTGGGGAGGGAGGGAGGAGGAGGGGGAGGGATGGGAGGTTGAGGAGTGAGGGGGAGGGAGGAGGGGGACGATCTCCTTCCTGGGAGGGAGGGAGAGGAGGGGATCTTTCTTTCTTTGGAGGGAGGGAGAAGAGAGAGGGAGGGATGTCTTGTTTTCATGTCCGCCTTTAGCACTCTACGACACCAACATGCGTTGCCTCTAGATTGGAGAGACATAGGTTTGACATTTTGCCACGTTCTCCTCCAGCCCAAATCTTAACATCAGCAACGTCTGTGCATTCATTAATAGCAAATCCATTGAGGTGGTAAGCATTATAATTTGAAGACGTTATGAATATATACCCCCATGGGAGGCAAGTCAACAATAGTAATGGGCCAAGGCAAGTGGGCAGTGATCATAGATAGATACAAAATGCTGGAGTAACATTACAAAAAAGAGCAATAAGAATTATCAATAACGTTGGATATCTTGAACATACCAATTAATTCATTCTTAAAGTCACATACACTGAAGTTCACCGATCTGGTTACATTTTAGACTGCACAACTCATGTACAAGGCAAGAAATAATTTACTTCCAGGAAATATACCAAAAACTGTTTAAAATTGGAAAGACAGGGTGGGTAAATTAATAGAATCATAGAATCATTAGTCAATAGGTGCAGGAGTAGGCCTTCGAGCCCTGCACCGCCCATTCAATATGACCATTGGCTGATATCCAACTCAGGTATCTGTACCTGCATTCTCTCCCATATCCCTCTGATCCCCTTAGCCACAAGGGCACATCTAACTCCATCTTAAATATATGCCAATGAAACTGGGCCTCAATACCCTCTGTGCAGAGAATTCCAGAGACTTCACCCCCACACTCTCTGTGTGAAAAAAGTATATGTTCTCATATCTCGGTCTTAAAGGATTCCCCCTTATCCTTAAGCTGTGACCCCTTGTCCTGTACTTCCCCAACATAGGGAACAATCTTCCTGCATCTAAGCCTGTCCATCCCTGAAGAATTTTGTATGTTTCTAATAAGGATCCCCTCTCAATCCTCCTATATTCAGCGAGTACCAAGCCGAGTCTATCCAGTCTTTCTTCATAAGGACAGTCCTGGACATCCCAGGAATCAGTCTGGTGAAACTTCTCTGCAACTCCCTCTATGCAATAATGTCCTTCCTCAGGTTTGGAGACCAGAAACTGTACGCAATACTCCAGGTGTGGTCTCACCAAGACCTGTACAATGAAGTAGAACCTCCCCTGCTTCCTATACTCAAATCCTTCTTGCTAAGAAAGCTAACATACCATTCCGCTTTCTTCACTGCCTGCTGCACCTGCATGCCTACTTTCATGACTGGTGTATCATGACACCCAGGTCTCGCTGCATCTCCCTTTTCCAAATCGGCCAGCATTTAAGTAATAGTCCTGCTTTCCTATTTTTTGCCACCAAAGTGGATAACCTCACATTTATCCACATTATACTGCATCTGCCAAACATTTGCCCACTCACCCAACCTATCCAAGTCACCTTGCAGCCTCCTAGCATCCTCCTCACAGCTAGCACTGCCCCCCAGCTTAGTGTCATCCACAAACTTGGAGATATTGCCTTCAATTCCCTCATCCAGATCATGAATATATATCGTAAATAGCTGGGGTCCCAGCACTGAGCCTTGCGGTACCCCACTAGTCACTGCCTGCCATTTGAGAGGGGAACTTAATTTAAAAAAAAACTAATTGTCAGAACAACTCTTAAAAGTATGTGCACAGCAATCTGTGGGGTGAATTTGTGGAATGGTCTGGAACAGGAGATAAAACTTAGCACAAACATAATTCAGTTTAAAAAGATGTACAAAAGCACTTTTTTTAAAGGATATTTGGATGAGGGTAGGTGATTGTGAGTGGGATATTTGTTATACTGATTGTATTGGGAAGGGTGATTATCGGGTGAGGGGTTGTATATATGACTAAGAGATACTGTATATGAGGGGTTTATATTTTTTATTTTTTTCTATTTTTTTGGTATGGCTTTGTAAATATTTGATTAGTGTATAAATGTAAATACTTTTGTGTACATGTGGAAATAGGTGTCTATAGTTGCTAAATTTGTATAAGATAATTATAAGCAGTTGAATAAGGGGTGGGAATTAAAAAGCTTTGACTTCTTCCTGCTCATTTTTGGACACATACGATTTCATTTATTTATTTATGACTTTATAAATATTCTTGTTTTTATTTATTTATCTATTTATTTATTTTTGTATGCTGTTTCACACTTGCTTTCCATTCTTTTATTCTGTTCGAAATAATCAATTAATTAATTAAAATAAATAAATACGACCCGAAACAATTAAAAAAAAATATTTTTTTTAAACTCAGCGGAACAGGCAGCATCTCTGGAGAAAGGGTCTCTGTAACTATCTCTCCCCTGACGCTCAGTCTGAAGAAGGGTCTCGACCCAAAATGTCACCCACTACTTTTCTCCAGAGATGCTGCCTGTCCTGCTGAGTTATGCCAGCATATTGTGTCTATTTTCGATGTAAACCGGCATCTGCAGTTCCTCGCTACACAGGCAGTAATCTTATCTCCCCTTCCCCCTCCCCCTGTCACATTCACATTCGCATTCATTCCTCTGGCTTCACAATCTGCACCTCTTTGATCTTTAACTCACACTTTATGTCTCTTCCTATCTGCTCATCTTTTTTTGGAAACCAGCATCCGCAGTTGCTTGTGTCTCCATTTCATGACCGACAGAAGCAAGGGTGATGAAGGAAACTGAGAGTCTTGCCGATAGTTTTGCAAATTTATATTCGTAGTTGGAAGAAAATTGTGAAAGAGAAAAGACTAACAAAAAGACTCACTGGTTGTGCTTGAGGGGGTGGGGGTGGAGAAGAAAGCTGGAAGAGAGGTGGGGGTAGCACAGTAGTGTGGCGGTAGAGTTGCTGCCTTTCAGTGCCAGAGACCTACATTCCATCCTGAGTATGGGTGCTGTCTGCATGGAGTTTGTACGTTCTCCCCTTGACCCCATGGGTTTTCTCAAGGTGCTCCGGTTTCCTCCCACACTCCAAAGACGTGCGAGTTTGTACGTTAATTGGCTTTGGTAAAAATTCTAAATTGTCCCCAGAGTGTAGGAAGGTGCTGGTGTACAGGGTGATCGCTGGTCAGGGAGGACGTGGAGAGCTGAAGGGCCTGTTTCCATGCTGTATCTGTGCATAAAGTCTAATAAGGCTCAAGAAAAAAGAGGAGTTGGTTGGAAAAGTTTCTATTCCTGGAATAGCTTTTATTATTGCATCTGAAATAGAACCAATGCTATTTTACATGGTCGAGAACTGATATCCCATAACAGTTTGGAAGCAGGTATTGACAGCTCCTGGAACGTGTGTTTGGAAGATTGTTGGGGACGAGCTGGGAAGACATTGACTGCAACCGATTGGTAATGATAGGCTTGTATGTACTGTAGGTGGCTATCTATACTAAGGCAGGGAAGTTTGAGAGCTTAGTTTTAGATTTAGAGATACAGCATGGAAACAGGTCCTTCTGCCCACCAGGTCCACGCCGACCATCGATCACACATTCAGACTAGTTTTATGTTTCCCCACTTTCTCATCCACTCCATACGAGGGGCAATTGACAGAGGCCAATTAACCTACAAACCTGCACGTCTTTGGAACGGGGGGGGGGGGGGGGGGGGGGAACAGATGAAACCCATGTGGTTACAGAGAAGAGCTTGCAAACTCCACACAGACAACAGCAGTAGTCAGGATCGAACCCGGGTCTCTGGTGCTGTAAGGCAGCAACTCTCCCGCTGCATCACTGTGCTGTGTTGAGTACAGTATTGGTTGCCAAATCACAGCAAGAATGTGGAAACAATGTCTGACGAAAGGTCCCGAACCAAAACATCACCTGTCCATGTTCTCCAGAGATGCTGCCTGACTCATTGAATTACCCGAGCACTTTGTGTCTTTGTTTTGTAAACCAGCATCGGCAGTTCCTTGTGCCTCGACTCTAAATCTAATGATGCCTTGCAACAGCTCGGGATCTCTCCCATCGGGCAATAGGTATACAAGTGTGTAAATGCACACCTCCAGACTCAGGGACAGTTTCTTCCCAGCTGTTATCAAGGCAACTGACGTACATAACCACCAGATAAGAGAGCAGTCCCAACTACTATACCTCATTGGTGACCTCGGGTATCTTTGCTCAGGACTTTACCGGCCGTTTACCTTGCGCTATACGTTACTACTCCTTATCTGTATCTGTACAGTGTGAATGGCTGGATTGATATCATGATGTCTTTCCCGCTGACGTTCGCACGCTATGAAAAGCTTTTCCACACTGGAGACTCTTAGGTCACACTACGTACACAGTAACTGGGGTTGTCGTAAAGATTAAGACTACAAAGTGCTGACGTAAAGGGCCATGTCCACTTGCGCAGCGCCACCGGGTGGCAAGATTTTGTACAACCCGAAAATTCCTGGGGCGCCGTGCGTAACTGCCCCAGTCATACACGCACGCTGCGTAGCGCGCGTTATACGCACCATGCGCTCATCCATGCGCGGCTTGCATCGTGCACATCAATGAATGTTCGCGTAATATGGACGCGCTAATGGCGCCCAAGTGGGAACAGGGCCCTGAACTCAGTGGTTGACAAAAAAAAGCTGGAGAATCAGTGGGTCCACTTCTGGAAACATGGATGGACGACGACGCTTGGGTTGGGACCCTTGTCCGACACGGTCCTCTTGGTGAACAGGTTGATGTGTCGTGAACCAATTAATGATATTGTGGGCGAGTGTCTGTTCCTCTGGTCCATCCCCTCTGCCACCCCACCTAGCGTGGTCCCCAATAACAGTCACCTTGTTATCCCCAAACCGAATGGCGGGAAGTGACAAGCTACTCAGTGGATATCGTAGAATCCGCAGGATATCCAGAAGGAAAAGTGCATGCAGATATAAAGAGGAAAATCAATGGAGCCTGTAACATACAAAAAAAAAGGGTAAATATAGGACTGAAAGCAATGTAGATGTGGTGTGGAAACATTTATAATGAAAGAAACTGCAACACGAAAGGCCGGTAGGAAAGTCTGACCTCCCGCGCCCTCAAGGTCGGCTGCAGGAGGCGTTTCAGGAGCACACGGAGGGCGGGCAAGGAGAGGGAGGTCAGTACACTGAACAATCCCGGGGCTCGCCTGGATCAGGCACCGTTCCAAAAAGAACTAGCACGTACAGGCTGGACTTCAGAAATGGAGCAGAAAGAATTGCACTGTGTTTTGCACATGTGATAATAAAGCACTATGGAATATAATATTCAGCCCCTTGGGCTGCAATAATATAATACCTTCCCTCTACATCTTATCTATACTCATATCCCCTGGATTTCTTCAGTAACCAATACAGGAAGGATGTGAAGGCTTTGGAATGGGTGCAGAGGTTTACTGGAATGACGCCTGGATTATAAGGTCATAAGTGATAAGTGATGGGAGCAGAATTAGGCCATTTGGCGCATCGAGTCTACTCCTCCATTCAATCACGGCTGATCTATCTCTCCCTCCTAACCCCATTCTCCTGCCTTTCTCCCATTACCACCTCGGACACTGTATAAACCAAGAATCTATCTATCTCTGCCTTAAAATCATCACCATGAATTGGGCCCTCCACAGCCTTCTTCGGAAAGAATTCTGCAGATTCACACCTTCTGACTAAAGGATACTTCTAAGGAAAACGTCTTTAAATTCTGATAGGGGATGAGCTTAGCTACACTAGGACAGATTTGAGGGTTGTTTTCTCTGGAACGCGGAGGTTTTGAGGAGAAACCTGAAAGAATTATATAAATTGTGAGGCTTTACATGTAAAGTGTGGCAGTTCTGAACCCTTTCTCCCAGGATGGAAATATTAAAATACTACGGGTGAGAGGGGGAACGTTTAAAGATGTGTTGGTTAAGTTTTATTAAAATAAGAGAGTGGCTGGAGTGGCCCAGTGCACGACTTGGTGTGGTGGTGGAGGCTGATACAAGACGTGCCTTTTAAGAGACTTTTGGACAACCATACTATGGGTATGCAGGGAGGGATACAGTACGTCTGTGCAGGCAGTTACAAATTGGTCCTTGACATCATGTTCAGCAAGTCATTTGTTGGGCTGAGGGCGGTTTTACTGAGCTGGTACTGTTTATATTCAGTATGTGCAGATCCTACAAACATGACACGCTCCCAAACAGGGACAGTTTCTCAGTGTCCGCAATGGGGGGTTGACGAGGTGTCGTCAGTACCCTCGCTTATGTTAGGACTGTTTCTGTTCAGAGAGCCTGTTATAACAAACAGAGGGGGAGAGCTGTTCCTGGGACAGATGGTGTGGATGTTCAATTTTCATATACATCGGGTAATCTTAAGAACAAATATAGTATATATTGCTTGAGTTTGACCCTTGTCAAACACATTTGTCAAACACATTGTCCATTGTACCGTTAATTGTACGGTGTGTTACCTACACATGGACATGACCATAAACTGAACTTGTTGTGTGCCGAGTTCCTCAACATTTTCATGTTTGTCAGTTCTTATGTATCCAGAATTCTGCCCCACCTCAGTTTTTGTCGCTGTATTAATTGAATACCTGAGGCTCCACAGAAAACCTGGCAGAGGAAAATATTCCAGAATATCTATTACTCTATTTTTCGATGCTTTATTGTGAGACTGTAACCTTGCTTTCACAAGCTTTTAGCTAGGTATACATTCATTCCCTACTACACTGTGCAAGCCCTTCAAAAGGACCTATTTTACACACACAGTGCATAATCCTAGTGTTGATCCACAGATGTAGTATGATTCGTGGAATCATGTTTGCACTCACATGGCCAAAGGAGGACGAGAAGATAATGTGAACGTTTATGTTATAGAGCAACTTGATTGTTAGAATGGCGCAGCTGGCAGAGCCGCTTGCCTCTCACAGCGCCAGAGAGACTGCGTACGATCCTGTCTCGGTGTGTCGTGTGAGGGTTGCACGTTCTCCCTGTGAACATGGGTTCCCTCCGGGTGCTCCCGGTTCCTCCAAAATCCCAAAGACGTGTGGATTTAGGCTCATCGGCATCTATAAAGGCGGTGTTTAATAAAATATTGAACCGGTTGTGAATGACTGACCTTGACCTTGGTGTGTGCTGTCTGTGTGGGACTTTGTACCTTCTCCTGTGATCCACAGAGGGTGCGGTTAGAGCGAGCGCCCAGGTACCCTGGTTTCTCAAACATTCAAGTCGTGCGAGTTTGTACGTTTTAATATGGTCATCAGTTAAAAAAAATTGCCCCCAGTGTGGAGGGGAGAGTGGAGGGGAATGTTGGTGATAACATTCCACATCGATCGCAGGTCAGGTGAGTCGGTGGCCCAGGAGGTCCTGTATCATCATCAATTCTGTCATTCTGATATGGCATAGGATCTACATGAAAGGCAATAGGAACTCCCAAACTCTCGAGAACCAACACAGCGTCCAACTCCACAAAACCATATTGACTTCACAACGTTCAAGAGTGTTCAATTTCATTATACATCGGGATTCAAACATGTTCAATGTAATATCATTGTTGAGGTGACCCCTGTTGTCTTGTCAAACAACATTTCATTGTATCGTTGAACTGTGTTAACCTACATTATGACAAATAAAACTGAAACTAATTCTTACTTGATTTAGACTTTATAGAGATATAGCGTCGTATCCATTGCACTTGAGAATCACCAGCTGACCTAGTGATCACCCGATGCACTACTAACTTATCTACACACCCAGGGGACAATTTACATTTTTTTACCAAAGCCTGTTAACCTACAAACCTGCACGTCTTTGGAGCGTGGTAGGAAGCCGGAGCACCCAGAGGAAACCCACGCGGCTGCAGGGAGAACATGCACATTACTTCGTGCCAAACAGCACCCACAGTCAGAATCAAACCTGGGTCTCCTCTGGCGCTGTTAAGGCAGCAATCGGACCACTGCACCACCGTGCTTTTCTGCATCCCTTGTTTGCAGAGGTTCTACAACAAATAGTGTAGAAAAAATTATCAGTGTATGAAGTAACCAGGAAACATGTGGTGCCAAGTCAGATATGCAAGTTGAACCTTATGCAAAGCCGGTGTTTTGCTGAGGTAGGGTTGCGGTTGGGGATGTACAAGGTGTGTTCAAGACACTGGATGTTATGGAAGAAGACGAGTTTGAACCTGGAAGGTTCACGGTTCTCAGAAACTCCTGTACCGCTTCCCGAATTGGTAGCAGCAAGGGAGTGGACATTTTCACCGTCACTGGGTAAAAATTCTGGGACTCTCTCCCTGACAGCACTGCATGTCCCCTCACTCCTCAAGGCCTGCAGCCGCTCAAGAAGACAGCGCATCACCACCCTCAGTGCAAATCATGTTTGGGCAATACGCTTGCTCAGCAAGTAAGATCCCACAATCCTTGCATGAATAGAGAAACAAAAAACCTCCTTGTGGAATTGGAGATGCCACGATGTTTTGTCTAATCTATGCTGGAGACCTTGATCCTCTCACTGAAAAAAAAAGAGTTGGAGTCATATCATAGTAATTCTGACCACCACAATCGTCTGCCTCGAACACCACACCAAAATACACTGCAATTGTTTATTCGTCAATGACACTGCCTGGGGGAACTAACTGTGCATAAACCCGTTTTTTTTTTCTCGTAAAAATCAGTACCTTTAAAGTGTGTGCGAGCACATTCGGGACATCAATGAAATGGCACCAGGTTCTGTATCTATTAGAATTCAATCCAATGTGAAAAAGAGCAAGAATTCGAGAGTGAAAACTTTAGATGATCAAGAGCGTTTTATTGTCGTATGTCGCAAGAACAATTAAATTTTCTTACTTGCAGCAGCACGTCAGCATATGTAAAACTATAGTAACACTGTAAACAAGATAATAAAAATTAGGAAAAAACAACAGTACGCCATTCGTACAATGACCTGGACATTTTGACCTGATGAAACTGAAAAAACACTAGGGGAAATAAGGAACGAAATGAGAATGAGTGAGGATAGACAAAAAAGCAAGTGGTAACTCAGCGGAGGACTGCGCAGCATATCAGAGATGAATGAGGGGCGATTTGGAGTGGGAAGATGCAGCATTCGGTATTGCAAAACAGAGGAAAATGTCATGAATCGACCACTGTATATACACAGTTTACAAACAGCGCTCCCAAATGCATGCTTTCAAAACACATCTCTCTGTTCCTATCGACTTGGTTTGTTTTTCGGCGAACTCCTGCATATTGTGTGAATCGTACATCTTGAATCATCAATCGATCCTTAATACCCCTCACACAATCTACTGAATATTATCACAATAAATACATTTTATTTTCCCGTATGCTTTCATTGTAAATAATCTTCGCTCGCGCAACGGGGGGAGGGAAAAGTCATCTTGCCAAGCCGCCGCTCAATTTAAAACTACAGGATGTTTTAAAAAAAAAAACACATGCAACATCGTGCGGTTACAACCTGTGCACCACAGAGACTTCAGGTAGTCATAACCCTGGGCTTGGCAACTGGGTATTTTCTTTATAGTGGGGTTGAAAGAGTCAATGGTTTGTTGTATGTTCTTCCTGGAGTTATAGGAAAAGAATAAACGGGTCGGAGGGGGAAACAAGACCGTGGGGGGGGGGGGGGGGGGGAGGGGGGGATGACCGACCGAGAATCTGGCAAAATCCGTGTCATTAAGTCTTTGAACGGGGAGGTTGCATGGGAAGTTTAATTGCATTAGCACCCACATGCAACAAATTATTTTCCCCTCCCTAGCTCGGGGCTCCAATCCAGATGTTGCAGCCGATCTTTCACGTGGGATTTGTTATCTTGTAAAGCACTTCTAATGAGTTTGGGTTGTTTTTTTTGTCCTTTCTCCTGAGTCAATCGCACTTCTACGGTCGCTTCAAAGAATTAGACTATTCGCACCGAGCATGAGAACAAAATTGAGGGTGGGGAGGGGGGGCGGAAAAAAACTTAGTTTGCATTAATTTTTATTTTTTTGCAAGAAGTATATTTTCCCCGTCATCTTGCCGGAGTGCTGTGCTTGCACAAAGTCTGACCCTTTTGCATCGTGGTCGCTTTCATGACAACGGGTTCGATCAAGCGGCCGCCCTTCTGACGCACGGGCTGGCGGGGATGGGAGTGCGCCTGCGCCCTGTTGTGTGCCCTTCTGAGTATGACGGAACCGGGAGGCGGGGCTACCTGGGGTAGTGAAAGACTGACGGGGGGCAAGTCCAATGGTGATGGCAGCGCCACTGGAGGCGGGCCAAAATGGCACGCTCGGGGCGGGACTTAGTGGCGGGCGGGGGGTGGTTGTGATTGACGGAAGGGGGGCCCAATGGGCAATGGAGCCGCTGCGGAAAGGCGGGCCTTGGCGGTGGATTGCACGAGGCCCTGGCGGACTGGGAGATGGGGGACTGTGATTGACTGACCATCGGCCACAGGTAAGTGGCGCGCACAAGCCTGTGCCTGTGGCTATGGGCAGCGCGGAGGAGCGGGCTCTGGAAGGGGGGTGGGCTTGGCTGTGATGGGACGTGCTCATCGGCCAATGGAAGTGAGTGTAAGCGGGCTCGTTGGCGGCCAATGGGCGGTCCGCGGGAGGGCGACAGAGGGTGGGGTGAGGGGAGGGAGGTGGCCGCGAGTGACGGTGGAGCAGGACTCCCAAGGGCGAGATGCGGAGCCGCGGGTGCTGGGCGCCACCAATGGGCGGTGCGAGAAGGCGGGCCCCGTGAGGCGGCAGGAGCGTGGCGGCGATCGACAGGCGGAGTCGGGCCCATGGCCGGTGGAGGGGCGCGCGCGGACGGCCAATGGGGCGGCGCGGGGGAGGGCGGCTCTGGTGGGGGTGCCGGGACCAGCGCCACGCCATGTTGGGGGCTGAGGGCAGGCGCAGGCGGCGGACCACGACCCGGGACCCCCGACCGACACCGACCTTGACCAGCTGATACACACGTGTAACGGGCTCCCTCTCGCCTGCTTCTCCACTCTCTCGGAGCGGCGCTGATCGCTTCATTTTTCCGGGGGGTTGTGTGCGTGGGTCTGTCTATGTGTGTGTGTCTTGATTAGTTGCTAGATAATGGAGGCAGACGGCAGTCAAGCCACCTCTGGCAGTCCCACCGACTCGCAACATGACCCAGGGTATGTTCTGACCTGACTTTTATTTGTGGTGCTGTTTCTGTCTTGTCCCCCCTCCCTCTCTCTCTCCCTCTCTTTCTCTCCCTCTCCCTCTCTCTCTGCAGACTCTCTCTCCCCCTGCACCTAGCTAGTTTTATTTTTGTGAAACTACACTCTGTGGAGGGCCAGGCCTCTCCCTCCCACCTCTCTCTTTCTTTCTCTCTCTCTCTCTCTCTCTCTCTCTCTCTCTCTCTCCCTCCTTCCTTCCCTCCCTCTCTCTCCTCCCTTCCTCCTACCTTTCCTCCCTCCCTCTCTCTTCCCTTTTAGCTCTAAGTTACACGTCAAAATGGCCGATCTGACATCTGTGCTCACTTCTGTTGTGTTTCCCCCCAGTAAAATGTTCATCGGCGGCCTAAGCTGGCAGACCTCACCAGGTAAGAGATCCCGGGCAAAAAGTATTTCTCTGTGTATTTCCAGCGCTTTTAATATATATATAACCTTGCAAAAGAGGGGAGGGGAGTTGGGGTGGGGGGTGGGGGAAGGAGAGGTGGGGTGGGTGATGAAGGAATGGGAGGAGGAGGAGGTGTTGTGAGATTTTGAGCGATCGCTCTTTTACTTCCAGTTTTACAAGGTTGTTTTTGATTGCGGCCGGGTGATTGTAATGGTAACATTATGGAGTTGCTTTGGTCCTCCAGGCGACCCCTACGTTCAATTATTGTCTCTTTAAGTACATCTGAAATCTCCCAGTGGTAACATAGTAACCGGCTTTTCCCCCCTCCCCTCTGTAATTTTTGTCCCTCTCTTCCTTTCTTTTCGAAATTATATTTTTACAGACAGCCTTAGGGACTATTTCAGCAAATTTGGCGAGATCAGAGAGTGTATGGTAATGCGAGACCCGACCACGAAGCGATCCAGGTAAGATCGCGAATTTTACTTTATTTTTTTTGTTGTTGTTTTTGGGGGAGAAAGAATTCATAATTTTAAAATAAGTTTGATATTGATTGCACCTCGAAGACAAAAGTGCGTCCGCTTATAATTGTGGCAGTGTCTCCAACGTAGTCTTTGAGCAACGATATTATTTTTTGACATTGTCGATGTTTGGAGGTGATACTTTGTGTATATCTGCTTTGCATTTTTTTCGCTACATTTGTAGCCCGTTTTCTCTCTCTCTCTCTTTCTCTCTCCCTCTCTCCCCCTCTCCCGCTTTTCCACGCTTCGAGTCCTCGTTCAATCGAAGCGATATTTTGACACTTGATTTTTTTTTACCCCCCCTCTTCCTGTTGTCCGTTTAAATACTCATCGTGTTTTTGTTTCTTTGTGTCATTTCAGAGGCTTCGGTTTCGTTACGTTTGCCGATTCTGCAAGTGTAGATAAAGTATTAGCTCAGCCCCATCACGAACTAGATTCAAAGACGGTATGTTTGTGTGTTTCTGTGTCAGTGTGAAATTATAATGAAATGTTTTTTTCCACACCTCTCTTAAGGTCAATTATGCCTGATGTGTCTTTTGTTATTAGAATCAAAAAACATCTCACAGTGTTAGGGCCAATTTACATTGATTGCTACAACTTGTGTTCGCATTGCCCCCTTTTTAAGAAAGAAAATATGTGTAATGTCCTGGCTATCCTATCGGAACATCTTAACTGTCAATTTTATGTCAGTTATACAAATTGACAATCAAACCACCTAGTGGTCGATTAAATTGTCTGTTAAATGGAAGTCTTGCAGTTAAAATCTAATCGCTTTTCAAAGCGGTATGATCAAGATGCCACACAAATGGCAGACGATGAAGGGGTTGGCTCTGCATTAAAAAAAGAAAATAAATAAATTCCACTCCCCTTTGAGAGAAAAACAATGCTCCAACTTGAAGCCTAAAGTTTACTGACACACAAGCTGAGCTTGACTGTAAATCGCTTGACTGAGCTTTCTTGTTGATCATTCTTTGTTCTGGTGTCTCAGCATTTGTTTTGTAGTCTTCTATACCCTTTTGACTTTGTTTTAAGATTCAGGGCAGGAAACCGATCTGTTGGGGTATTCACCTCGAAAGGAGAGCTGTTGTTTACAGTTGCACTAAAGCTTTATTTAGGTAATGACAATCTACAGAAATAGTTTTGTTTTCCTGTCTTAGTGCCTTCTAGAAGACTAGCTGGTCTTAAATATTATTTCCATGTAGTTAGATCTAACTGACTAATTGTAGTCTTAAAAAATTAGCTAGTTTTTATACGGTTTGCAAAGTAATGATTTAGACAGTGCTAATTTTTGTAGTTTTAAAATAAATAGGACGACACGGAAGGTTAGTCATGAGTAGATAATCCAGCTCTAGTCGAGAATTTTAGCACATTTTTCCGTTCTTTTGTGCGAAATGAAAAATTCTTCTGGGTGCGAAATTGGTTTCTCAGGCAACTTCCGCTGACAGTGGGTGATATAATTAAAATTCCCACTCTTTTAAATTCTGTTTGGTAGACTGGATTAGGTGCCCTTGAACCACATGAGGTATCAGACTGCACAAAGGAGATTATTGATGCCTTAATGTTGAAAGCGTTGCATGGGGAAGAATTAACGCGGGGACGGAGTTGAAGTTTGGTACTTAGTTTTCACTGAACCGCCACTTCTGTATTAAAACAGCTATGGTACTAACCTGTTTTAAACACTAGAAGGTGCACAGAGTGTGTTTGTTTGTGTGTGTGTGTTTATATATTTATATATATATATAAATATACATATATATATGTGTGTGTTTCCTTGATATCTTGTAAAGTCTGAAACATCAGTTTGCCTTCTCAGTTTGTTTACTTCCTGGCTGCTCTGATTAGAGTGCCTCTGTGTGAGATCGAGTATTCTTTGCTGCGAGTGTTTTCCGTTTTGGGTGCTTACGAGTGACCCAGTTATTTTGACGTCTGCGGTACACTGTATTGGAATTAGTGGTGTCCATTGAGGAAGTAATACGTTTCTGCTTTTGTGGTGATTTATCTTTCGTGTTACTACCCTGGCATTACAGATGATGGGTGATGATGGTTGATGCTTTCAGATGAATTGGCAACAGAAGTGTAGTGTAAGGTGGTTGATGGACGGAGGGTGTAAAACTTAGCTTTAGTGGAGATCCACACACGTGTGCTGTGGAGTATTTGAACCTGTCCCTGTGCATCTGATCGGGGGCAGGGAAAGGGATTCTGTGTCTGCTGCGGGTGGAAGCTTGCACCTGAACAGCGATTTTTTTTTTCACCAGAGGAGGTAAAGAGTGACGCCAGAACAAGCTGTGGACAAAATAATTTTTTTTGTCTTTTATTTTCATCTTTGAAGAGCCATTGAAATGTTTTTATCATTGCATCCAAAAATGGATGTACACCTCATTAAGTCTTCAGGTCCAACTCGAGATGATGAACAGGGAGACCACTGGGTTCACGAACATAGATCCCTGTAAGTGGCAGCGCAGATAAGGTGGTGAAGAAGCCGCATGGCATGCTGGGGCAGAGTTTATAACATTTGTGCTGTTATATTGCAACTTTACCGAGCACTGGTTAGACCAAACCTTCAGTATCATGTGCAGTTCTGGTCTCCGCTCCATGGGAAGGATGTAGTCACGTTAGAGAGAATGCAGAGGAGATTCACTCTTCTCTCCTGGGCCTCCTCCATTGTCAGTGCAGCCCCAGGAGACCAGCTCCTCACATTTTGCTAGGACAGCTTGCACTCCAGCGGTATGAATATTGACTTCTCTAACTTCACGCAACTCTTGCTTTCCCTCTGCCCTCCATCCACCCCCTTTCCTAGTTCTCCGACCATTTGACTGTGCCCCTGATTAAATGTTAGCTCTGTATGCTTTGTTGTCACCTCTCCTAAGGAACAACGATTTGTTCTACGCTTTCCTTGAGCCTCATCAACTTTGACATCTCGTTTTCAAACCATACCCTTTCTTATCCCTGTGTCTCCCTCTTACCTGATTCTCAGTCTGAAGAAGGGTCTCGACCTGACATGTCACCCATTCCTTCTATCCAGAGATGCTGCCTGTCCCGCTGAGTTACTCCAGCAATTTGTGTCTCGATTCACTATGATGTTTTCTGGATTGGAGGATGTAAGTTGTCGGGAGAGATTTGATTGACCGAGGTTGTTTTATTTACCCTGCGGTGAAGAAGGCTGAGAAGTGACCCGATGGAGGTGTATAAAATTCTAAGAAGCAAAAGTAGGATTGATAGTCAATCTTATTTCCCTGTGGTAGAGGCGTCAGAAACAAGGGGGCATATTTCTTGGCCGAAAGGAAGGGGAATTTGAAGGGATGGGTTTTTTTCAACAAGAAAGAGAGTGGTTGATACTCACTACCAGAAGAGATGGTGGAGTGAAATACAGTCACTGTTTGAGACATATAGACAGGTATTTAAATAGGCATGGCACAGAGGATACGAAGCTCACACAGGCAACTGGGATGGGCAAAAAGATTGCGTGGGTGCGGGGGGCTGCATGGCCTGTTGCTATGGTGTATGACACAAGCCCTTTGTCCCCAACCCTCCACCCTATGGGAAATGGCGGACCATCGATCACCCGTTTAGAAGGGTCTCGACCCGAAGCGTCACCCATTCCTTCTCTCCGGAGATGCTGCCTGCCCCGCTGAGTTACTCCAGCTTTTTGTGTCTTATCACCCGTTTGCACTAATTCTGTGTTATCCCACTTTCACATCCACTCCCCACACACAAGGGGCAATTTTTAAGATGACAATTAAGCCACAAACACGCATGTCTTTGGGATGTGGGAAGAAACCGGAGCACCCAGAGAAAACCTATGGGGGCGGGGTGGGGGGGGGAGGAGACGTGCAAACTCCACACAGGCAGCACACGAGGACAGGACGAACCTGGGACTCTGGCACTGGGAGGCAACGGCTCTACCAGCTGTGACACTGTTTTGCCCTACAGTGGTGAGTGGTGAACCCATGGGGAGAATTGTCACGGTGTTATTTCTGCCAGTAGCTTCCGCTGGAAGTGAATTTATGTGGTTGCCACATGAGTCTGGCTTGGATTTCCATGGATGAATAGCCTGGGAGTATTTGTGTAGGAGTAAGGACATGTTGGTTTAATGTTGTACAATGGCCTCTGCCTGAGGGTCTGAATGTCACAATGTTCACGTGGGAACCTTTTTCACTAAGTCATAGAGTCATACGGCACAAAAACAGGCCCTTCGGCCTAACGTCCATGCTGATCTATTCCTCTCATGACTTTATACGCCTCTGTTAGATTCCCACTCAGCCTCATGCGCTCCAAGGAATAAAATACTAGCCTGCCCAACATCTCCCTGTAGCTCGGACCCTTGAGTAGTGGCAGCATCCTTATACATCTTCTCTTTACTCTCTGCAGGTAAAACATAGTTAAGTGTGCGAATGGGGGATGAGAGAGAGAGAGCTAAGTCTGTGGTACCATCTCCCAGAGGGGTGTTTGTCTGGGGATGTATATCCCCAATTTGGATGGATTAACTGGGAGCAGACCACATGTGTGAGGTACAAGAGGAGACTGCAAGGGGCGGCATTGGAAACAAGCCTGGTTTTAGGAGCGTGCTGGTGGGGTTTGCAACCAGCATGTGGCCAAGAGGAATGAGGCCTTCAAAGCCAGACACATCAAACAGACCGTGAGTCAGTTATTAGTGAGCGCTGCTTTCTCGCACAGTAAGAACCTCGTCCACCTTGATTCCACAAGCAATGATTTAAGTAGGGCTTAAACAGCTCGTAAAGTTCAGAACGCGTAACCCAAAGGGGAAGAGAAAGTTTGCAATCCTTTGATCAGCAGTTTGCCATTGAGTTGGAACTGGCGAAGGAGAGTGAGAGCCTCTAAATAGTATCAAGTCTTAAATGATCCGTAAAACCCTTTCACAGTCTTTAAAAGGGAAAGCGATATAGGAAGTAAACGGGGACTAGTCCTCTGTGAAGGTTGTGCCTGGCCTCAAAATTCTGCTCTGTGTTTATTGCCTGAGAATCCCCGTGTTGGTCTGAAGTGGCCTGAGGCGGGATGTACCTGATGATTTCCTGACCGTTCTCTGATTTGCTTCTACAGATTGACCCAAAGGTTGCATTTCCTCGAAGAACACAACCCAAGGTAGGTGGGAGGTTCATTGCTTTCATTTTCCTTCCCAGTTCAGTCCCTCTCCGAGGGCGTACGAGTGACGTGTTTTATTTAGATGGTTTGACAGTGTTTTATTGCCGCTGGTGGAGCGCGCAAAGCATTGGTTTTGAGTTGGTAATTAATTCTTTAAAGATTGTGCCCACTCTGTTTGAGGTTGTGAGATACTGTGTTTGTGTTTTATTTTATCCTTCTGATTTGCAGTCTAATCCTTGTCCTGTGGCTTGCTCAACCATTAACAAGCTGAATGAGGGCGTTTATTTACTGTTGTGATTTATTATACCACTACTTTTCTTTGAGAAGTTGGGGGCTGAACTTCTTCTGATCTTGCTGAAATTCGATTACAGCAGACGGATTAATGCTAGGTATTTGGGTTCAATTAGCGAGGAGAGGTTGGCGGAAGATGGCGCGGCATCTTTGCTAACAAGATGTGCGTTGTCTGCTGAGGCACGGCCGTCCTGTGAAAACGGAGATAGCGATATGGGGGTCTGAACCTCCCAGTTCCCTTTGACCTCTGGATGGAGAGGGTCAACATGTGGAGTTGCTTAATGTTGCTATGGCTCTTGGCTGACAGGATGTGAATGGGTCAGGGAAGAATTATGCAAGTGTTCTTGGAGCCTGGTTGCATTAACTAGCAGTGTCTTTGGTAACCTGGAAATAATTGGGGTGCTCATACAAGGAAGGCTTTATATTGTGTTTCATTAAATAAATTAGTTTTTTTTAAACTGCCTCCTTCTGGCTATTCTGTTGAAAAGAGGCAGGGTCTGCATTTCTGCACCGTACACCAGGGGCGGCACGGTGGCGCAGAGGTAGACTAGCTGTGTTGCAGCGACAGACCCGCGTTCGATCCTGACTATGGGTGCAGTCTGTACAGAGTTTGTACGCCCCGGGTTTTCCCCGGGTATTCCGGTTCCCCCCCCCCCCCACCACACGTACAAGCTTGTAGGGTTAATTTGCTTGGTATCCTTGTAAATTGTCCCCAGTGTGTGTGAGATAGTGTTAATGTGCGGGGATCGCTGATCGGTGGGGTGAAGGGCCTGTATCTCTGAACTAAACTGAACCTGCTTACCATATTGTGACATGCAAACCCATTACAAAGTGACAGTGACTTGGGTGTGTACAGCATTATCATCTTGATCGGGACCTGCGAGGGATAACATCTGTGTGTCCATGCCACCCAGTGTGGGGTGTTGCGGTGCAATACATTTACAAATGATCAATTTTAATAAGCAGCAGTATTGTCACCACAGCGGCAGCACACCTCGGCACACGTGATAATCTTAAACCAAACTGGTGCAGCAGGTAGAGCTGCTGCCTCTCGGCGCCAAAGACCCAGGTTCGATCCTGACCTTGTGTGTGGAGTTTGCATATTTTACCCCTGTTCCTCCGGGTGTTCCGGTCTTCTCCCACATCCCAAAGATGTGCCGGTTTGTAGGCTAATTGGCCCGTGTGTGTAGGAGTGGATGAGAAAGTGGGATAACGTAGAACTCGTGTGGGCTGAAGGGTGTATTTTGATGTCTTATCTCTGAACTAAAGAAAAACGGGAATCCATCGGGGGCCACTCTACAATTTATTAGGACTGAACAATTTTGGAGCGTGCAATTTGCTCGCTAACCAGCCTCTAATGAGGGGGGCCCCCCCCCCCCCCCCCCAACCCTTCAAACAAATTCCTGGAAATCACATTTTTATTTAATGGGACTTTTACACACCAGTAACCTCCAGTGAACATAATGCGATGGTAATGGAAAAAAAAACTCGTTCAATAGCCCTTGTGTGAATAGCACTGAAATGATGTTAATGCGAGAACTGTTTGATCTGTGATGCTGTGTTATGCACACTGAGCTGAGCACAATGTGTAATACAATGGGGCTGTGTAGCATGAACTGTATATAAACCTGTACTTGGCTTTGCGCTGATGAATGGGCGGATGCAGCAATGGTTAAGTGAAGTGCCTTCGCAAACCATCGGGGGAGGATTATTTGCCTGCCCCTTTAATGTTTCCAGTTCAGCTACTTTTTCTTTCTACAGTTCTGTAAACTAGCTTTATGCTTTGACCCTTGGGATTTATCATGGCGGGAACGTCGTGTGAACAGTGGACAATGGAAGGTCAAGCAAAGCGAGTGGCCTCGGGTACATGGTAGCTCCAGGCATTAGAAATACATTTGTGGAGTTTTTCACTGAAGAGGACATGTTAAATTGATTAGCTTATTAGTTAGTTTATTGTCACGTGTACCGGGGTACAGTGTAAAGCATTTTGTTGCGTGCGATCGAGTCAGAGGAAAAAATGTACATTGTTACAATCAAGCCGTACTTTCCTTCGTCATTGGTGCCAGCTTTGATTTGTTCTGAACCGTATCATACCTCTAGTTTCCCTCTCCCCTGCCTGAGGAAGAGTCTTAACCCGAAACGTCGCCTATTCCTTTTCTCTAGAGATGCTGCCTGAAACGCTGAGTTGCTCTCGCGCTTTGTGTCTACCTTCGCTGTAAACCAGTATCTGCAGTTCCTTCCCATCCATGCCACCCACACGTACGGATACAGGATGAAGGGTTATAGCGTTTAGTGTAAGATAAAGTAGTGCAGTTAAGAACAAGGGGTGGGTGTAGGAAAGAACTGCAGATGCTGGTTTAAAGCGGTCGGACACAAAAAGCTGGAGTAATTCAGCGGGTCAGGCAACATCTCTGGAGAAAAGGATTAGGTGATGTTTCATGTCCGAGACCCTTTTCGTCGGACTTCAAAGGGTGTTGCTGTTACGTTGCCTCTGCCGTACCCCATTGGTGAGCGATGCCCGTGATTGCCCTCACTGCATCAGTCGAGGATGGGCCGGTGTCTCGACCAGGCAATGGCATAGAGCTCTGTTGTGCTGCTGCTGGGCCAGAACACTGCACATCTCCCAGGGGGTTGTGAGGGGGGGGAGGGGGAACCTCCCAACGCATTTTGTGCATGAATTATTCATCAGGCTGCTACCATTTGAGCGCGCACGCATGCACGCACAGTGGGACCCCACGGATACTCTGCCGCGGGACACAGGATTCTTGCCTGACACATTGGGACAAGCAGAACCGTTCCCGCCTTTTCTGAGGACAGCGCCCATTCCAAGGGACCGAACTCCCTTGAAACGGCACCAACAGTGCGCTTGGTTAAGGCAATCAGTCAACCTTTCTTTATTTTTTTGCGTTCGGTATGACTTGCATTACAAAGAATTAAGTGAAGGCCAACACTAGAGACCAATGCTGTCAAGTTAGACTTTTGTTTTTGATTCAAAGACTGCTGGGAGCTCTTGAATCCAAGAATAGACTTCCCAGGTTTTTTCTCCCTTGCGTCTCAGGTTTTTGCTCTGTTCTGTGTGGATGTATTTTGTCTCTCACTTCAGTTCTTTCTACCCAGTGGGGTTTTCCTCTACTGCATAGCACTTCAGGAAGCGACCCTCGGTGGGGTTAATGCTTAGGGCTCTGCCGATAATAGTTAAGGTGAACAATGGCAATTTAAATTTTTTTTTAAAAATTTAAATAGAGAAAGCAGTTGTCTTTTGCGAAAACATTTTTTGGCTTTCACCTCTAGCACCTGGGAGTAAACCTGCACATTGTGAGCTTTATATAGTTTTTTTTTGTGCGGTGGGGGTGGAGGAGATGTGTGGATTCTTAAGTCAAACCGGCCCTTGACAATGTGTGTCTGCTGCCATTGTGCTATTCTTGAGAGAACCCTCAAAGCTGTGACCGTTGCCAGCCCTGCCTAAATCAGGCCCGCTCCCTTGGAGCTTCCTTGATGTGTGACCTGCAAGCTGAAAATTCCCTGACAATCACGGCTGCTTTTAAGTCCTACCTATACATCAGGAACCAAACTCAGCTTCTCTCCAACTCAGCTTCTTCCGAGACCTCCGCCTTCTGCAACTGCATCCAATTTAGATTTGCTTTGAAGTCTCTGCATTTTATATGTATGTATTTATGTGTATTTTAAAAGGTTGTCGAGAAAAACCTTTTAAAATAAGCAGGGGTGACCTGGGTTGCATAAATCAACTTTTTTTTGCGCAATAAAAAAAAGTGGAAGAAGCAGTGCAGCACTTGATAGTGAGCAGTGCAAGGAGTTGGGGAGTAGATGAGGTGGGGGGGGTACGTTTGGTAAGGTGAGGTTGTAAAGCTTTTTGTTTCGCACCGGATCCGGCTTAATTTCCCACAGCTATTTAGTGCAGGGCTTACAATGGAGCTCTGGCTTGGAGCGGAGAGACAGAACTAGAGCCACAGGCCGAGGGGGGTGGAAGGGGGGGAGGGGGGGGGGGGGGCAACCTAATGTTGAGCGACAGTAATGAGGTAACTAGATTTGGTTTTGTAGATGTGCGCTTTGATTTCTGGTGAGGGGGGGAGGGTGGAAACAAAGTGAGGCTTTTTAATTGTGTGTGTGTGTGTGTGTGTGTGTTTATCACTCTCTCCTGCATTCTCGTGTTTCAATTTTTCTTCTGTTTTCAAAGACTCACAATCAGGACAGCGCTGCTCCTGACCCATTTTGCTTGCAGAGAGGAGGATGATTTAGGAGCAGTGGTTTACCTAGTCGTGCTACCTGCACGCACAGCTCCGTGTCTTCGTTTGCCTTGATGGATAGCCCCAGTGGTACGCCTGTACAGCCTTCTCTGGATCCCCTGCTCCCTACTGGGTTTAACTCTTTCGTTATTGCACTTGGCTTATTCCGCACAACAAAGGCTTGGAGAAGGGGGGGTTAATGAGTGCTGTAAGTTCTGTGCAAAGCACTTGTGATTCATGGGTAGTGGGCTATTGGCTTGAGTGTCCCCGTCCCTTACTTGTCCTGACGTTTGAGTGAAGCAAGACTGGGGGGGTGGGGGGGGGGTGTGGTCCAATTTTTGTTCTTGCGCTGTCCTTGGGGTGCTGACGAATGAGTTTGCGTAAACTTGCCATTTGTGCAAATGTTAGCTGATTTTTATGACCACGTAACAGATGAGAATAGCGCCAACGCGAAAAAAAACATTAATCATCTCCCTTTAAAGCTAGTCCGTGGAGGCAATGCATCTTCCCAGGTGCAGTCCCTCGTGGAGCTGCTCAGGTCTGGACGTTGTATGTTAAAGTGTTGACCTCCATACAGATGTTGTTGGGGAGACTTTGCTGGATGTCAATGGTTTCTTTATTGTCAAGTGTACCAGGTACAGTGAAATGTATTTTTTGCGTACACATCCGCAAGACTATCCCTGTACATAAGCACAATCGCCCCAGTTAATGCAGTGTGCACAGAGCTACCCACAGAGTCCATATGCAAGAGGCGCCATTTTTTACAGTCCCAACTGCAGCTGGCCACAAAGCCCCGTTTCAGCCAGCTCCTCCTCCACTTCAGTCATCTGGCAAACCATTGTCCCTCTTCACACCTGGCTCTCTGTTGAGAATCCAGGAATCTGGGATTTCTGGATTCTGAGGAATCTGGGATTTCTGGATTCTGAGGAATCTGGGATTTCTGGATTCTGAGGAATCTGGGATTTCTGGATTCTGAGGAATCTAGATCCTCGAGATTGAGAATCTATAATTCTAGATTCCATAATCATGGGTTTCTTGAATTGAGATTCCCGATACCTGGACAATCTCTGGACATATTATCTGGAACTCAAAAGCCTAACATTTTGTGTTTCACGATTAGTGATACAGTTATTGAGTGCACCTTTATAAGAAGTTTGTGAATAATTTATTTGGTTGAGTCGCACTAGGACCTGAATGCACTAGGACCTGCAGGTCTGTCACCTGGAAGTGGAAATTGTAAGTGTAATTTGAAGTCAATAAACCTTGGGAGTATTATTGGCACTAAATCAAAGAGTATTGACTTAAGTTGTTCCTGTTACCTTTGCCGAGTCATGTGGGTGATATGCTAAAAATGGCTCAGTGACTTGTTTGTATTACATTAGGATGGTTCACTAAACCTTTTGGCTTTTCCCTATGGTCAATTATTTTGGTGTTATTGACTCATTCTGAGTTTGATGCATTGGGTGCTGAGGTAGGATCTTGTTTTGTTTTATCCCCTATAGAGCTCTCACAACGTCAGTGATGTCTGTGTCAGCCTCCCGTGAGTGTCCTGTTGATGGAACTTGGTTGACAGAGGCACTGTGCTTCTATCCACCCTCCCCTAATCACCATCACTGGACAACATTAGCTTGCCACGGTGGTGCAGCGCTTGAGCTGTTGCCTTACAGTGACAGAGACCCAGATTCGATCCTGACTACGGGTGCTGTCCGTGTGGAGTTTGTATGTTCTCCCTGTGACTGCATGGGTTTTCTCCGGGTGCTCTGCTTTTCTCCAAAGACATACAGGGTAGTAGGATCTAGTGTGTAGGATAATGTACATGGTGATCGCTTGTTGGCGCGGACTCGGGCCGATGGGCCTGTTTCCGAGCTGTATGTCTAAAGCATTGTTCATTGGAGCTGTGACCCTGTGCATTAAAAATAGCTAGAATCATATGGCCCTTGCATCTATCCTCTCTGCAATGTTCATTTTGTATAAGGAGTTGGCTATTGTAGCTTTTTCACCTCTCAGATATGAAAGTGTGCTCACCAAAATGGCACTTCTCTTGCAATTGCTGTGAGCAGAACTGATCTGATGGCAGGTCAGTGGCAATGTGGAAGAATCGCCATGCATTGCTGCCCTTTTGTCGGTTATGTGGGGAGCGGTTAGTTTGTCCGAGAGCAGTTCCATTATGGGTTGCCATTCAGTTCATGAAGTCTAGTTAAATGGGCAGCACAAGGCAGGCCTAAGAATTGATTTAATTTAGTTTAGAGATACATTGCGGAAACAGGCCCTTCGGCCCAGCATGTCAGCGCTGACTACTCTACACACACCAGGGACAATTTTACACTTATACCAAACCAATTAATCTACAAACCTACAAATCAATACGTCTTTGGAGTGAGGGGGGAAACCGAAGATCACTAAGAAAACTCCACACAGGTCACGGGGAGAATGTACAAACAGACACCACCTGAAGGCAGGATCAAACCTGGTCTCTGGAGCTGTAAGGTAGTATCTCCTTTGAAACATGAATTGCTTTAATGAGATTGCCTTTCCCAAAGCAGGCCCCTCCACTTTGCATCTGCGAGCCCTCGGCAAGAGGAAGTGAGGTTGCATCTGGGCAAGCTTGTCGTTGTAGTATGTCCCGGTTCCATTTTCACTGTGTGCAAGAGGGCACGTTGGGTCACCAATGGCCAAGGTATTATCATTGCCTGACACATCTGCCAAGATGCCAATTGTGCCAGTGACATACCTATTTGCCAACAGCTATTGCAGATGTCTTTCTCTGTTGAGCGTCAATGTTTAGCTGTATGTTAAACAGTATATGTTGTGTTTACCATAGGTCGCAGGTTCCCTACTTCCATCTGTGGCCAAAATTGAGCCACAAAGGATTAAAATTGAGCCGTGAGGGGAATCATTCTTTAATTTGGTTTTCAATCTCTTCATTTGATTTTTATTTACTGCTTTAATTTAGTGATTAATAAGCTGCCAAGCCAAAATACAATGTTTTGAGAACTTGAATCATTTTGACAAAATTATCAATGCATTTATCATGCCATCTTAAAATGTTGGGCGTTAGTCCAAATGTTTGAACAATTTTTGGCCGCTGACGAAAGGTTTAGGTTTATTATTGTCACATGTACTGGGGTATAGTGAAAGGCCTTGTTTTGCGTGCTGTTCAAAGGGATGTGGGAGGAAGCCGAAGCACCCAGAGGAAGCCCACGCGGTCACAGGGAGAAGTGCAAACTCCACACGGGCAGCATCCGAGGTCGGGATCGAACACTCGGATGTCTGAGTTTCTTGGTTAGCTGAAGGTGACTCGAACTTTGAGGTTGGAATTGCAGTATAGTTAAAAGAAATTGGGACATCTTTGGCTTGGACCTCAAAATAGTTTAGTTTAGAGATACAGCGCGGAAACAGGCCATTCCGCCCACCGAGTCCACACCGACCAGCAATCCCCCCACATTAACACTATCCTACGCAGACTATGGACAATTTACATTTATACCAAGTCAATTAACCTACAAACCTATGCGTCTTTGGAGTGTGGGAGGGAACCGAAGATCTCTGAGAAAACCCTCGCCGTCACGGGGAGAACGTACAAACTCCATACAGTCAGCACCCAAAATCGAAGTCGTACCTGGGTGTCCGGCGCTGTAAGGCAGCAACTCTATTGGTGTGGCACTGTGCTGCCCCTTTTTTTTTAACCAAACATTCAAATTTGTGGTTGTGGTCAAACAGTGTCTTTTTTCCCCTTTGAATCTGCACCGTGCTCACATCCTCTGGCCCTAGATAGCATCAAAACACAACAAACTTCTTTGCCACACAGATTTGGTGGCCTGCCTCTTACTGAGAGGGTATTTCAAATGCTTGTTTTTGTTTTTATTGGATTATTTTGTGTGCCTTTTGTTAGATGGATAAAGGGAGGGCATTACTCTGACAGGTGGAGGATGTCTCTGGCGAGAACATTAACTTTGTATTAGAACATACTTATTGACTTAATTGGGAAAGAGGGTCTCAAAGATGCTGGAAAGGCAAATGGAATGGCCAATATGCCTATTGGTATGTACCATGTTTATTGTCCATTTTTTGCCCTGCTATGTGTGTGTGTGTGGCATGAATGTGGCGGAAAATGCTGTTAGCTTCCAATACGATGGCGTGATATCCATTTGATCAAATAAACCTTGTCTATGCAGTTGATACAGCAAAGATGATGCTACTCTGGATTGAACTGCACAGAAAGGGTTTTGGCCCGAAACGTTGCCTATTTCCTTCGTTCCATAGATGCTGCTGCACCCGCTGAGTTTCTCCAGCATTTTTGTGTATCTCCGACAGCAATGACCGTTCTTGGGTTGGTGCCTGGTTAGATACTCCATGTAGACACAAGAGACTGCAGATGCTAGAATCTTGAGCAAAACACAAAGTGCTGAAGGATGACAGTGGGTCAGGCAGCATATGCGGAGGAAATGGACAGGCAACGTTTATGGTCATGACCCTTCTATAGACCAGTCCTGAACTGAAATGTCACCTGCCCATTCCGTTCCCAGATGCTGCCTGATCCGCCAAGTTCCTCGAGATACCGTGTGGCATTTGAATATAAGGATCTAGAAATTTGGTCCATGGAGGTCCTATAGGAGGATGGATCTACAAATGATACCCATTGATGAAACTGACAGTGAAATATAATGTCTCTTGAGTCCATTTATAATACCTGTTTTGTGATGAGAGGAAGTTGAGGGATACAAGTAGGAATAGTGTTATTTACAAATAAAACACATTTTTGGTTTGACTTTTTCCCCCCCAAGACAGATCTGCATAACAACAAGTAATAATGAGAGCCGAGGGAAAACCTCTTTTCATTAAAGTTTGGAAATTCTCCCAATAACAACTTTCACCTGGCACCTCGGTTGATATTCACCCTCCATATTTGGGGGTTACCAGCTTACCTTGTGTTGTCTTGACTTTGTTATCCAGTGCATCCAATGATTCCAGTTCTAGCTTATCACTAGTTTTATCCCTCGCTCTTTCTTTCCATTCCCCGCCATCCATTCTCAGTGTCTATATATTCATAGTGCCATAGTGTTCACACCTATCTTTAAACAAAACGCTCTTGCTACTCATGTGGCCAGGGGTAGGTTTTTTCACTCTGAGAGGGGGGGGGTGGGGGGGGGGGGTGGGGGGGGGGGGTTAAAAAATGTTTGTATTTCTCGAGCCTCTCTCTTCACAGACTGCAATTTTTTGGAAGTACTACATGTTGTCGGAAATGCAGAGGCCAATTTTGCACAATGCAAGCCTCTCAGACTGGTGTGATCATGACCCAACAAAATTGTGATGAGGGATACATGGGATATTTGGGCAGCGCGGTGGCCCAGCGATAGAGTTGCTGCCTTACAGCGCCAGAGACCCGGGTTCGATCCTGACTACGGGTGTTGTCTGTACTTGTAGGTTCTTCCTCTGACCGTGTGGGTTTCCCCGGGTGCTCCAATTTTCTCCCACACTGCAAAGCCGTCCAAGTTTGTCGGTTAATTGCCTTCGGTAAAAATTGTGAATTGACCCTGGAGCAGGGGTTTCCCAACCTTTTTTGTCCCGTTTACCCCTGGCACATAGCAATGTTTTTTCACTTATTTATGAACAACTAATGATGACCAGAACCAAACACAGTCAGACAATGAGAAAAAATATGCACAGGTCCAGAATCAACAAATGTACCCCCTGGGTAGGCAAAACTTACCCCCTAGATGGTTAATTAACCCCAGGTTGGGAACCTGTGCCCTAGAGTTTAGGAGTGTTAGTGTATGGGGTGATCACTGGTTGGCGTGGACTCGATGGGCCGAAGGGCCTGTTTCCGTGCAGTATCTCTAAAGTCTAATGTAAAGTCCAAATGCTTGTTGGACACTGGATGTTGTGTTTCAATTGTACTTGAGACAGTTGCATGTTGACGCATCATCCAAGTGACGACAGTGCTATAGTCCTTCAGCACCTCACTCGTGGTGGCCCAAGTTTTCGTGCTCTAGTTTTGACTTTCAGTGAAGGGTTTCGCTAAGATGCTACCAAACAACATGCAGCCTGCAAACTGTCACCTCGGCATGAGTCAATGACCTCCAGAAATAGGGTGACCACTAACTGGGAAGGAGAGAAAGCCAGGGATTGAGCAAGTGACAAGCTCCAGGGAAAGATAAGATTGGATACTGAGGTTAGTGAAGCCAAGCCAACAAAAGGCAAGCTGCTAAACCCCTGGGTTTAATCCTGTGGATTCAACCCATGATCTTCTGCCTCGATGAAAGGCGTGCTACCTTTCCCTGTAACCGACTCTGTGCCACTCGTATTTTTTTTTAATTTGCTTTTTGGTGCCCCCCTGCAAAATCGAGACAATCTTTCAACAATGCTTCGCATGAAAAGGTGCAAGTGTTGCGCTCCGTAGCGAAGGGGCCATTGTGGTGACCCGTCCAGATGGTGGTGGCTCTAATGAGCTTGTGTTTAGTTTAGATTGCTCTGTCTAGTTTAGAAATACAGTGCGGAAACAGGCCCTTCGGCCCACCGAGTCAGCGCCGACCAGCCATCCCCGCACACCAACACTATCGTCCACACGTAAGGGACAATTTTACAATATCACCAATTAACCTACAAATTTATACGTTGTTGATGTGTAGAATGAACCAGAGCTCCTGGAGAAAACCCTCGCAGTACTGTTGTTGCTCAGGGTTTGGCCTAGGTGCCTATGTTTTTCTCCCTCTCCACCCCGTGGAGATGCGATAGTTGTTTGGTCAGCAGAGATATCTTCTGACCCTCTTTTTTTCCGCAGGGATTATCTTGAGAACTAATCTTCCACAAACCATTTTGCTTTCCCTGTCACTTAGTCTCTCTTGTCTCTCTCCTTCTTCTCTCCCTTGGCGCAGCCGGGAAATTTATCAGCCGAGCCACATGATCTCACAGGGCTTGCATTGTTACCGGCTGAACTTCTGATTGATGCAGGCTGCCTCTCTCTCCTGCACTGTGAATGTGCACTTTGTGACACAGTCTGCGGCTGCCTCTCTCTCCTGCAGCTTCCTGATGACTCTTTCGCGAGATGCAGGATCATGCACGCTTCCTGTGGTGCGATCTTATTCTTCACGTGCCTGATTACCATTGAGCTCCATACCCCTTGCCCCTGTTGTGCTCTTGCCTAGAAGGTGGTGTTACATTTTTTATAAAAATCATGCGTTTATACATCATTAGGTGATATGATGTGGTTAGGTTTGCGGTGTGTTAGGTAATAGAGCTGTATGCGGTATGCAGAGCTCACAATCTAACACACTGAAATACTACTCGGTCATAGGCAGTTGAATGGTGCTCAATACACTTGGTGTATAACCAACTTCCATACTCTTAAACCACTCGAGCTCCGTTAAACATTACAGTGTCATACCGTGTGGGAACAGGCTCTTTGGCCCAGCTTGCACAGACCAAACAATATGCCCCATCTACGCTCGTCCCACACCTGCGTTTAGCCCATATCCCTCTAAACCTGTCCTATCCATGTACCTGTCTAAAGGCGTCTTAAATGTTGCAATAGTCCCCGCCTCAACTACCTCCTCGTTCCATGCCCCCGCCACCCTTTGCGTGAAAAAGTTACCTCTCGGTTTTTATAAAAATTTCCCCCCTTCATCTTAAACATGTTTCTTGATTTCCCCACTCTAGGCAAGAGACGTTGTGCGCCCACCCCGATCTATTCCTCTCATGATTTTATAAGCATCTATAAGATCACCACTCATCCTCCTGGGCTCCAGGGATAAGTTTCACCCTGCTTCACCTCTTCCTTTAGCTCAGACCCTCGAGTCCTGGCGAGATCCTCGTAAATCTTCTCTGCTAGAACGGTCAGCGTGGCGAAGCCACAAAATAATGGTTTAATATTTGTGCAAGGCATAAAAGCCGCGGGTGCTGGAAATCGCAAACCATAATAATAAACAACAAATGCTGGAAACACGCAGCAGGTAAGCCTGCATCTGTATGAAGAGAAGGCAGACGCAAAATGCTGGAGTAACTCAGCGGGACAGGAAGCATTTCTGGAGAGATACGGATTTGATGCTTTCTCTACAGACGCAGCTTGACCTAGTGTGTATTTCTAGGGGTGAAGAAGGAGCCCAACCCGAAATGATACCTATCCATTTTCTGCACCCAGTTGCTGCCTAACCCACTGAGTTACTCCAGCACTTCGGCACTAGGATTTTAGTTTGGCAAGGTAATGTGTATATCAGGCATGATCTCGTTAATTGGTAGATCCCAGTGGTCATATTGTTGTCTTCCTTATCCCTCATGATCTTTTGAAGGTCACAGAGTCATTCAGCATGGAAATACGGCCCTTTGGCCCATTAAATCCATATCATCTATTAAGTACCCATTTACGCTAACCCAACATTAATCTCATTTTTGTTTTATTCTCTCCACTTTCTTATCAACTCATCCCCAGATTCTACCACGCGCGCGCGCACGCACGCATACACTAGGGACATTTTACAGTGGCCATTTAATTTACACATCTGTGAGTCCTTTGCGTGTCGGAGGTAACCGGAATACGCAAAATGAAACATGGGCAGCCACTGAGAGAACGTGTGGATTCCTCACTGACCGTTCCCGAGGTCGGGATCGAACCTGGGACTCCGGCGCCGTGGAGCAGTGGCTTTATCAGTTGAACCACTGTACTGCCCCTCATGTGCCCGGGACCTGCAGTACAACGGAAGGCAGGGGAAGAGAGTTAACCAAAGACTTCAGAAGCAGGTCTTTAGATCCTAATAAGAGATTTGCTGTTAACACAATAGCTCCACTGTTGATGAGTATTCTCTGTAATGCAAGTTCTGAGGATGTTGGGTGAAGCAGCATAAAGCAATAGGCAGAGTCAATGAGATTGATGGCTCGTCTCCTTTGCTCCATAACCTTCCCGCACACACGCCGACAGTGTTCTCTCCTCAGTTGCAAAGGTTTCTAGTCAGAAATTTTGAAAGCAGCAGCGTTTTACTGTGTGTGTGACGGTCTGGTTAATCATTTGCCCAAAGGACTCTTTGCAACCGTGCTGATTTTTCACACCTCCCCCCATTTCATCCCCACGCTTGCTGTCGTTTGGTACATTTTGACCCTGAGTGTTTTTCAAGAGCCAGTAACCCTGGTTGCATGCGTGACATCAATGTGTCACGTGGCTTTTGGGACAAGAGAGACCTATTAATCTTGAGAAAGTGTTTACTGCCGTGTGCATCTGCCGCGTTACTGGATCCGAGTCTCTGAAGGTAGCATTGAGACCAGGTGTTGATGTGGAGGTTGCATTGGCAAATATTGTTTGTGCTTATCTTGCAGAGCAGAAGAGCTTTAACCATGGCCGTGCTGAATGCCGTTCTGCCAATGTTGATTAAGCCCCCAAAACATTCTGCTTCCTTCAAAAATGAAGCATCGCCCTTTGGGCAGTGGAGATGCAAGGAAGTGTGCGTTTCACAACTTCAATGAATCCCAGCTTGCCTCTCACCCAGTGAAGTTTATTTTTTTGTTGGAGATACAGAGTGGAAGCGGGCCCTTTGGCCCAACGAGCCTGCGCCAGCCAGAGATCCCGTACACTAGCGCTATCCTACACACACTAGGGACAATTTACAGTCTGTATCAAAGCCAATTAACCTCCAACCCTGTACGTCTTTGGAGTGTGGGAGGAAACTGGAGCACCCGGGGGAAACGCACACGGTCACGGGGTGAATGTACAGACAGCGCCTGCAGTCAGGATCGAACCCGGGTCTCTGGCGCTGAAAGGCAGCAACTCCACCGCTGCGCCACTGTGCAGAAGTGTTTGTAGGAGTGCGAGGATTGTTACTGTGCGTGGGTGCTGTCCCTATATTTCATTTGATCATTTAGTTTCTTGACGGACATGCTCTGCTGTTGGAACCATTCATTTTGTGGTCATCGGGCAAGTTGACTTGGCTTGGGAAGCAATTGGTGATTTAGAACTTTGGCTGCCAACACTGGTCATCTCTTGAGTCAACCGTGACTGTGTCTATCGCAGAGAAACAAACACGTCTTGCATTTCTGCAGCATACTGTGCATCTCTCGTTTAAAAAAAAACAACCTGGAGTGTTGCACACAGAGTGTGAAGCAGATTCAGAAGTGTGGGCACAAGGAACTGCAGTTGCTGATTTATAAAAATAGACCTCGAGTAACTCAGCGGGTCAGGCAGCTTTGATGGAGAACAGCACATATTCAGCTTGGGTAGCTTACAACCCAACAATGTGATCATTGAAAATAGACACAAAGTGCTGGAGTAACTCAGCAGGTCAGGCAGCATCTCTGGAGAAAAAGGATAGGTGACGTTTCGGGTCAGAACCCTTTCAAAGACCTGATCCAAAACATCACCCATCCTTTTTCTCCAGAGATGCTGAGTTACTCCAGCACTTTGTCTGTATTTGGTATCTGCAGTTCGTTTCTACACTGGAAGAGTGGGCCGTTGTAGTAACCAAACCTGCACGTTTTGTCACTGCCTAGTTGATTAGTTGGAGTGAATGGGGACGACATATTAACTGAGTCGCACCGATCTAATGGTGGCTTATTCAAAGCAGCAGACAATTGCAGTACCTCATCTAAAGAAGGCAAACACTGTCTTTCATATAGTACGTTGTTATATTCAAAGCACAGGACGCATGGCTCAATATAAAGGAGCAAAACAGGGGGAAGTGATTTGTATGCAGTTGTTTTCAAATGTTCTGTTTTGCAAGTTGATTTGCGTTGAATTATGCAAAGTGTTTGTTCTGTGGCCAGCAGCCTGACAGCAGCATTTAAACATGTTCACTGATCGCCCCTTCAATAATAAAATCAAAGGACACAGAAAAGGAATTGAGTCATTTGGCCCATCTAGCCTGCTCCACCATTCGATCATGGCTGGTCTGTTTTTCCCTCTCAACCCCATTTGCCCACCTGAGTTCTTCCAATGAAGCGACACCACCCGTGTTTCATTGGCAAGTTTTAGTAGCAATTCACTGAACTACAATTATGCCCCAACTTTAAAAAAACATTGTTTCAAGGCATAAAAGATCTTGTTATCATATTGTATGGCATTATAATACGTCATCAAAGACAGTACTATCTGCATGGGCCGTGGAGCAGGTTAACAATTGATTGTCCCTATTTGAACAGAGCAGCAACAATTATTAAATCCCTTTGCCTATTAATCTCGGTGATCTGCGCATGTCTAAAGGATTCCCGGCGAGCCGCGGCCCATCCCAAAGGCAGGCCTTGCACGCACGCTGTGGACTTGAGATATGCCGTGCGGTGGCAGAGGGCTTCCGAGATGTGCCTTGGAGCCGATTGACCCACCCTGCCAGTGGGCCGCCGAGAGCGAGGAGGGACCTGCACCACCGAGAGCGACCTGGGGGGCTGCTGTAAGCATAAGGGGTCTGAGCCCACAAGAGCAACTAGAGCCATCTGCTGCCACGTACAGCGGCAGGCCTGGTTCATCGCTGCGATTGTTCACTTTACTTTTTGCTACTTTGTCGGTGACAGAAACGTGGCGACTCTTTGTGTACTGTCTAGGTGAGGTTTGCGGTATGATTTTCCCAGATTGTATGCAAAAACTAAGAACGTCACTGGGGTACATGTGACAATAAAGTATCATTGAATCATTGGGCTACCAGGACCATTTTGACAAGCATCCCTCCACACTATCCCCAACTAGGCTAGTCAGTAGACTAACATGTTGCTGGCACTGTTGTTTGTCCTCATGCAGATGGTACCTATTATTATAAGCTCTTTTATGCCATAAAATCCAAATGTTTCTTAAGTTGACTCATAATTCTAGTATAGTGAACTGCTCATGAGTAGCTTGAGGCAAATGGAGGTTTTCTTCTCTTAGAAATAAAGCAAATTATAAATTAATAAATAGCATCTAGAATTTGACCAGTGCCTGCTAGACCATGTATTATTTATTGTCCAATGTATGTTTATATACAGCAGCTGTGTCAGTGTGTTCCATCTCCCGTTTAAAACATCATCTAAAATCCTCCTGTTTAGATGTAATGGCCGTGCATAACTGAAATGAGAATAATTCAAACGTTATCTAAAGTTTAATTGAACGTTCAAACTCATCAAAGAGATTACAGTGTGGCATAGGAAACCCTAGCTAATGTTACTGCAAACAATTGCGGCTAGTGGTAAGAAGCTCTTTTTCCCCCCCACCCCATTAGAAATGTTCTGTGATGTATGTGGTCGCTTGCTATTGTCAGGTAAATGGATATTTTTAAGGTCGAGATAGATAGAATCTTGATTAGTACGGGTGTCAGGGGTTATGGGGAGAAGGCAGGAGAATGGGGTTGAGAGGGAGAGGTAGATCATCCATGATTGAATGACAGAGTGGACTCGATGGGCAGAATGGTCTAATTCTGCTCCAATGACTAATGAACATATGTGTGTACCTGTACTCTGTTTTGGGAAATGAAGTTATCAGTATTGGCTACTCAATTATCTATGCCTTGTTTTTTTTTAAATTCTCATCCTTGTTTTTAATTTGCTCCTTGGTTTTACCCCTCCCTCCCTCTCTCTCACCTTGTAACCCACTCCAGTATCTGCTCTCCTCTAATTCTGGCACTCTGTCATCCCTGAATTTAGTTGCTCCACTATTGGCAGTCAAGCCGTCAGCTGTCAAAGCCTGGAGCTCTGGAATTCTCAAGCTAAACCTCTTCTGCTCTCTCTCTCCCTCTCTCTCTCTCTCTCCTCTCTCTCTCTCTCTCTCTCTCTCTCTCTCTCTCTCCTCTCTCTCCCCCCTCTCTCTCTCTCTCTCTCTCTCTCTCTCTCTCTCTCTCTCACTCACTCAAAGATACTCCGTTTATAATCAACGTTTGCCAAGGTTTTGATCTGCTGTAAAATGTAATTTGTATCTTGGCTCCATGTTGTTTTATAAGCAGCTTGGGATGTTTTGTATGTTTGAGGTGATGCATAAATATGAGTTGTTATTGAACTCCTTAAGAAAGGGGTGGCGCAGCTGGTCGAGCTGCTGCCGCACAGTGCCAGAGACCTGGGTTCCATATTGACCTCGGGTGCTGTCTGAGTTGAGTTTGCATGTTCTCCCTATGGTTGCGTTTGTTAGCTCCGTGTTCTCCGGTTTCCCATTCACACGCCAAAGATGTGTAGATTGGTAGACTAATTGACCTCTGTGACATTGCCCCTAGTGTGTAGGGATTGGGTGAGAAAGTGGGCTAAGAATGAACTAGTGCGAATGGGTGAATGGAACCATGGGTTGCCATGGACTTGATGGGCCGAAGGGCCTGTTTTCATGCTGTATCTCCTGCTTAACTAAAACTGACTACCATGTCTGGCAGATTAACAAAAACATGCATTTGAATTCCAATTACTTTTGGAGTTGTGGAGTGATATAGAATGGAAATAGGCTCTTCAATCCAATGATCCTACAGCGGATCTATAGGATCTTTGCTTCAATCCATTGAGTGTAAACACTGATCATTAATCACCTATTTGCACTTAGTTTAGTTTTGGGGCACAGTGTGGAAACAGACCCTCACTTTCCCTACTTCCTACACACCAGCGGCAATTTACAGAGGCCAATTAACCTACAAACACGTGTTCGGGATATGGGAGGAAGAAGGAACACCAGGAGGAAACCTATGTGGTCACAGAGAGAATGTGCAAACTCCTGATAGACAGGGTCGAACCTGGGTCCCCGGTGCTGACACGACCTAGTTCAATCCCATTATCCTGTTTTTAATCTGCCCGCGTTCCCTCCACTCCCCCTCCCCAAACAGATTCCGTCGCTCACCTACATATTAGATGGAGGTGGCCAATTAACCTGCATGTCTTTGGGATGTGGGAGGAAACCCATTGCGGTCAAAGGCAGAACGTGCAAGCTCCGCATACACAGCATTCCGGGTCAGGATTGACCCTGGGTCGCCGGCGCTGAGAGGAAGCAGATTTATTAGTTGCACTGCAGTGCTGCCCTGAAGGGTAAATGGAACAGAGTAGGAAATAAAAGGATCAGATGCTGAACCAACCTGGGATTTACTTTGGAAGGGGAAGTATGAGGGATGAGCTGATAGATGGCTGCACATTATAGAGTTATATCGTCATACAGCACGGATACAGGCCCTTCAGCCAACCCATTGCTGCTGACCAAGATGCCCCATCTGCGCCAGTCCGTGTATCTGTGCAAATGTCTTTCAAATGTAGCTATAGTACCTGCCTCCGGCAGCTTGGTCCACATCAGCCATTGTGTGGGAAAAGATTCCCCACTCAGGTTCTTGACTTTCTTGTACACTTTGCTTTGATTAGTGGGGTGCAAATGTTTCTACCTTCGAGGCAGAAAGGAAATTGTATTTGGATGTCCTAGAAAGTTGAACCTCACAGTTTAACCGCTGACAAATTATTTCTAAAGTTTATTCACGGTAGAAAATAGGGGCAGCTAATTTACACATAGCAAACTAACCCCAAATGGGGTAACTGGAGCGGCAGACAGGGCAGCATCTGTGGGGAGAGAGACCAACAATCATTTGCGTTACCAGAAAGAGATGGGTGTGTACACAACACAGGTACAGAGAGCAGGATACAATAAGGGAATCTCTTGGTGGAAAATGAAAAGATAGTATTATTTCAGAGAAGGGGAGGGTTGTATTCACTGTTCCCCTGGCAAATTTTTATTCCCCGGTTAACATCACTAAAGCAGATTAACTGGTTGGTATCACGTTGCTGTTTGTGGTAATATGCTGTGTACAAACTAATGTGTTGCAGTTGTGCCAAGACTAGAAAAATGACTACATTTCAAGGTCATTTTGACTGAAGGATATTAGGGGGTTGTGAAGGTGCTATGGAAATGAAAGCTTATTTTCTTGATGGCATGATAGCATGTCTGCCGAATGCAGTTGAAGACAGATTACATATGATAGAAGGGGCAATATATGTTTAATCTTCTTGCGGTGGTCACATCTGGTTTAAGACTGTTCCCTAGATCTAATTTAGGGGTGGCACGGAGTCACAGTGGTCAAGTTGCTGCCTTACAGCGCCAGAGACCCGTGTTTGATCCTGACTGGGTGCTGTCGGTACGGAGTTTCTATGTTCTCCCTGTGACTGAGTGGGTTTTCTCTGAGTGCTCCGGTTTCTTCCCACTCCAAATGTGCACAGGTTTGTAGGTTATTTGGCTTTGGTAAATATTATAAATTATAAATTATCCCTAGTGCGTAGATTAGTGTGTATGGGGGTCGCTGTCGACATGGACTCGGTGGGCCGAAAGTCCTGTTTTTGCGCTGTATCTCTAACTAAACCACGCTTTCCACCACGTTTATTTCAGTTTGAATATATTCTGACTGGATGCTTAATAAATCCCGTGGCGTGGCATTATGGTGAAGCTATTTTAGTTGCTGCCGCACTGCTCCAGTGACTTGGGTTCAGTCCTGACCTCTGGAACTATCCCATTCTCCCAGTGACCTTTGGGGTTTCCTCCCACACCCCCAGAAGACCAGCTTTGCTGTGCTAATTGGCCACTGAGTGGCAGAATCTGAAGTGTGTTGCTTTGAATGGGGGGGGGAAGAATAAATTGGAGTGAGCGTGAATGGGTGGCAAAGGCTCAGCGGTCTGAGGGGCCTGTTTCCGCGCTGAGTGATTGATTCCACGGCAGTTTCCTTCGGCACTTGCAGTGACTCTGCTTCTCTCCGCTCCTTCCCCTCATTCTTTTGTAGAGGTCGCCCGTTATTAAAAGACCATCTGAGCACCAGGTGGGCAGAAATGCAACGCAACAAAAACATTTCTCAACAGTTTATTTATTTATAATAAAATCATAAAAGATGAGTGTGGCCGCTCCAGCTAAAAATAATACCTGGCAGAATGGACATATCAATCACTGGTTAAATATAGGCCATTTACTAAACAGCAAAGAGTGGTGGGAGGAATGCAATATTTCTGGTCATCTGTAATTTTGGTCATCTTTTATCCAGCTGCCTGTTCTGTTCTATAGGGGCCTAATTAAAAGTGGAGGAATCGTGTTCCTCGCTGCCCCTTGCGGACTCTGTGAACGCTTTTCTAAAGGTTGTGAATTGATTTCCATTCAGATGCAGCAAACCTGTTCACTTTTGGCACTTACCAGGTTAGTCCGAAGAATCAAAAGCTTGGGATCGTGCGGAGGTAAAACATAACCTTTCTTCGAGCTATCGGGATGTTGCCAGGATTAGAGGGTCTGAGCTACAGGCAGAGGTTGAGTAGGCTGGGATGCTATTCCTTGGAGCGCAGGAGGGTGAGGGGTGATCTTATTGATATGGATAAGATCATGAGAGGAATACATTGGGTAAATGCGCAGAGTCTCTTGTCCAGAGTAGGTGAATGGAGGACCAGAAGGCATAGGTTTAAGGTGAAGGGGGAAAGATTTAATAGGAATTTGAGGGGTAACTTTTTCACACAAGGGAAGTGGCGGGTGTATGGAACAAGCTGCCGGAGGAGGTAGTTGAGGCAGGGACTATTGTAACATTTAAGAAGCAATTAGACAGAATCATGGATAGGACGGGTTTGGAGGGATATGGCAGGTGGAACTAGTGTAACTGGGATATGTTGGCTGGTGTGGGGAACTTGGGCCGAAGGGCCTGTTTCCACACAGTATCACTCGATGATTTTATCGGAATGTTGAGGGAAAATTATTTTATAAAGAAAGCCTTGTGTTGCACTCGTGTCTGTGCGTTTCTGCTCAATGATCGCGACTTGTTGTGTTGCTCTGAATATTCAGCAGGATAGCAAGTCGCTGACTCGCACAAAAAGCTGGAGTAACTCAGCGGGTCAGGCAGCATCTCTGGTGAAGAGGAATAGGTGACGTTTTGGGCCGAGACCTTTCTACCCGAAATGTTACCTGCTCCTTTTCTCCAAAAGATGCTGTCTGACTCGCTGAGTTACTCCAGCTTTTTGTGTCTCTCTTCGGTGTAAACCAACATTTACAGTTCCTTACTACACACTGAGTCGCACTGTCTAGTTACCTCTAGATTTTGCCTTTTGGGGAACCCACTTGATTTTGGCATGTTGCAATGAACTTTTGGTTGTCTTAGCTGTTATTGTTGGCGTGGTAATTCATTTGGTTTCAGATGGTGGACATCGCTCGGCTGGGTCAAGGTTTATTGCCCATTGCGGACGAATCATGAGAAAGCGGGGGTGATCCGTAGACACACCTAGTGGATATGGAATCACAGAATATAGATGTGGAAATAATATAGGGATGGCGGTGGCGGGAGAAGAATGGAGAGCAGAGACAAGACTTAGCCTTCCATCACAGTGAGGAGGAGATTCACTGTGATGGATGTCTGTGTAAATTGTGTTGGTGTGTGTCTTGGTTCTTTTCTTGTTGTATGACTGCAGAAACCAAATTTCGTTTGAACTTCATTTGAGGTTCAAATGACAATAAACGGTATTTTATTGTATATCCTTGGGCGGGTAGTGCAGCACTACCCTACACATTAGGAACAATTTCCAATTTTTACCAAAGCCAATTAACTTGCAAACCTGTACACCTTTGGAGTGTGGGAGGAAACTGGAACTCTGAGAGAAAACCCCCATGGGGATAACGTACAAACTCCTTACAGACAACACCCGTAGTCAGGATCCAACCTGGGTCTGTGGCACTGTAATGGCAGCAACTCTACCACTGTGCCACCTTGGATCAGAGAGCAGAGACTGGATTGGAACCTGGACAAAGGGACCAAGATCTTCGGCAACGGGAAATGTTGTGGGAAATCCTTTCAACAGATGGAGAATGAAGTGAGAGAGAGAGAGAGACACACACACACACACACACACACACACGCGCACACGTTTTGTGGCAGACTATGTCCATGTCGATAGTATATCGATCTTGTTTACCAACAACAGCCGTGTATGTTTGGACAAAGCAAGATCATGGTTTAGATGTTTAAGAAGGAACTGCAGATGCTGGAAAATCGAAGGTAGACAAAAGTGCTGGAGAAACTCAGCGGGTGCGGCAGCATCTATGGAGCTTCGCTCATTCATAAACTTGCCTTCAGAAATAGGCAGCGTTTCGGGCGAAAACAAAAGGGGTTTCGGGCCGAAACGCAAGGGGTTTCGGCCCAAAATGTTGCCTATTTCCTTCGCTCCATAGATGCTGCCGCACCCGCTGAGTTTCTCCAGCACTTTTGTCTACCATCATGGTTTAGATCCCTTGGACAATGTATTCCTGATCGACCACACCATCCTAATTGACCGTCTCCGGTACGGGGTTGGTATTGATGGCACTGCCCTGAGCTGGTTCATCTCCTACCTCAAAGGTAGGAGTTTCTCGACTAACATAGGCAACTCTTTCTCCTCCCCAGCTAGCCTCTGTGGGGTTCCACAAGGTTCCATCCTTGGCCCCATTCTCTTCTCCCTGTACATGCTCCCCTTAGGCCAAGTCATTGAAAGGCACGGCATTTCCTTCCATTGCTACGCAGACGATACACAACTGTACCTCCCCCTGAAGCCCAAAAAACAATCAAATCTGCTTAACCTTACCCGCTGCCTCGAGGATATAAAGTGCTGGATGGCCCAGAACTTCCTCCAAATAAATGAGAGTAAGTCTGAGGTCATCATTCTCGGCCCCTCGGACTCAATCAAAGCAGGCAGCCTTGGAAGCCTTACCCCACTACTCAAACCTCACGTCAAAAACCTTGGCGTGATATTTGACTCAGCACTGAAGTTTGACAAACAAGTCAATGCTGTGGTAAAAGCTAGCTTCTTCCAGCTTCGGATGATAGCTAAAATAAAACAATTCCTCCAGTTTGGTGATCTCGAAAAGATCATCCATACATTTATCTCCTCCCGCCTAGATTACTGCAACTCCCTTTACACTGGCATCAGCCAATCTTCCCTGTCCCGCCTGCAACTGGTCCAAAACGCCGCAGCGAGACTCCTGACGGGCACCCGAAAAGGGACCACATCACCCCGATCCTGGCCTCTCTCCACTGGCTCCCTGTGCGGTTCCGAATAAATTTCAAAACCCTCCTCTTTGTCTACAAAGCCCTCAATGGCCTTGCACCCACCTACATTAAAAGTCTTCTCACCCACTACACCACCTCCAGGTCCCTCAGATCGGCCGACTTGGGGTTGCTGAATGTCCCCAATGAATGTCTGAATGTCTAGGCACAACTGAATGTTTAGGCACAAGCTCAGGGGCGACCGCGCCTTTGTGGTCGCAGCTCCTAGACTGTGGGACAGCATCCCCCTCCCCATCAGAACTGCCCCCTCCATCAACTCCTTTAAGTCTAGTTTAAAAACATATCTGTTCTCCCAAGCCTTTCCTGACATCCTCTGAGCGAGGGCTATTTGTACATATGTATGTAGCCTGCTTGTGTATACTACTCTTATAACAAATGTAAAGCACTTTGGTCAACGAGAGTTGTTTTTTAAATGTGCTATATAAATAAATGTGATTTGACTTGACTTGACTTAATGACCTCAGGATCGACAAGAAGTTTTCAGATCCTTTCTAAACTTAACTTTCCCCTGAACCTATGCCCTATAGTTCAAGATATAATTGTTAAAGCCCTGTCCCACGGTACGAGTTAATTCCAAGAGTTCTCCCGAGTTTGCCCTGATTCGAACTCTGAGATTTACGGTAATGGCCACTCGTCAGTACTCAGGGCTCTCGTGGACAATTTTCATCATGTTGAAAAATCTTCACGAGTCTTGCTGTGCTTACTCGCCGTTAGCGAGTCTTCCCGAGTACCTGCCGTTAGCGTTACGAGCCGCTAAGAGATGTTCCCGAGCTCTGACGTACCCGCTACGTTCATTCTCCGTGCGTACCACGAGTTTGATTTTTTTTTTAAACTCGGGAGAGCTCTTGGAATGAACTCGTACAGTGGGACAGGGCTATTACTAAAAGGTTTATTTATTTATTTATTTTTATTAGTGGCCGTATACAAAAGTATAAACCACGGCATATGACATAATACATTTATTGTACAGCTTCAATTTTAATTTTTAGCTAAATAGAAAAAGAGAGAAAAAAGCAAGAAAGATCGAAAATGAAAGAGAAAGTGAATGTGTAAGAATAGAACCCCTAGACTACCGAATAAGTGTAGTCGAAGAGTAAGTAAAAAAAAGAGAAATACGTAAAATAATAAAAAGACCAAAACAGAAAGAAAAACAAGGAGTGATAATATACCTGCTTCTTATCTCTCCCCACCCATCACCCAACCCATAAATCGGCTTCATTCCGAAGTTGTGTTACACCATGCTATCCTTGTAATGAATCAATGAATGGAATCCATGTCTTCGAAAATTGCTCTGGTTTTCCCGCTAAGAAAAGTCATATTTTCAAGCTGTAGCATATCAGACATGTTTGTAATCCACATTTTAAGAGTAGGGGCAGATGTATTTTTCCAAAATTTAAGTATATAAAAAGATTTTTTTTACTATCTGCTCTTTCTATGTCTTTATAATTTGGTATACCTCAATACTACCGTGGCCCACCTTTGTTGAGATTGTCACACTTATTGATGCTCTCAAATTCCATCTCCATCAACGTAGCTGGATTACCCCCACCATCCATTGATGGTGAATAAGTGAGCACGCGTCTTTGAGAAAAGACAACTTTCATCTGTACAGTAATTCCTCTATGAACTATTGATTTGAGGATTTCTGCTACAATGCCATTGACTAATTACTTTGATTTACAGCACTATCTTTGAAGTAATGTCTATGACACACTTCACCCTACCCAGACTTTAATTTTATGAAATTTTTCACAATGAAATATTGTCCAGGAACGCATTGCTTTTATAAATCAAGGAATTATTGTAACTCCCCTTTGATTACTGTCATAGAAAGTCAGTCAGCAACTGTAGTAAAGTGAAAAATGCAGCAACCAATTTGCACATGGCCAGCTGCCAACAGCACCAATAGGACTATGATAATCTTTCTTAATATTTGTCATTCAAGCAGTTTTTCTGACATTCATCTTTGGGAACTGGGTATCATTGGCCAAGCCAATGGGTGTTTCACATCCATAATTGCTCTTGAGAAGGTGACAGTGAGTGGCCACATTGGGGCGACACAGCGGTAGAGTTGCTGCCTTACAACGCCAGAGACCCAGGTTCGATCACGACCATGGCTGCTGTCTGTACGGAATTTGTACATTCTCCCCGTGACCGCGTGGGTTTTCTCCAGGATCTCTGGTTTCCTCCCACACTCCAAAGACGTACATGTTTGTATATTAATTGGCTTCAGTAAAATTGTAAATTGTCCCTAGTGTGCGTAGGATAATGTTAGTGTGTGGGAGTCGCTGGTCGGTGTCGACTTGGTGGGCCAATGGGCCTCATTCATTCCGCATTGTATCTCCAAACTAAACTTAAACACCTTGTCCTTCTGGTGAAGCTGCTCAACAGTGTTGTTGGAGAGGCACTTCCTGAATGTGGATTCAGTGATGTCGACGGAAGAATGATATGTTTGAGTCACAATGGTGCGTTACTTAAAGGGAGCCCTGTAGGTTCTAGGGTTCCTGTAAACCTGCTCTTGTCCTTGGTGAAGGAGGTCACTGGTTTCTGAGGTGCTCCAGAAATTGAGATGGTGTATCCCTGTACATTCTGCTGATGGTGCACACTAGAACCATGTAGCATTAGGAATATAGGGTTATTGATGGCATAATGACCATGGATGGTCATAGAGTCATTCAGCTACACTACACTAGTTCCACTTGCCCCTGGTTGGTCTATATCCCTCTAAATCTTCCCGTCCATGTACCAATCCAAGTGCCATTTAAATGCTGTTATGGAGCATGCCTCAACTATCTCCTCTGGCAGCATGTTCCAGATAGCTGCTACCCTTGTGTGAATAATGTTGGTGTTGAATTTCTTGAGTGTTTTTCAGCATTTGCTCTGGCAAGTGTAACATTATTGTGTTATGCTCCTGATATGTGCCTTGTTCGTCAAAAGGCCTTGGTCATACAGGCGACCCTGGCAACATGTCGCGGGGTGTCACCAGGGGGCATGTCGCCTGTATGGTCGTGAGAGGTCGCTAGGGGTCGCCTGTATGGTCGTGAGTAGTATCCTAGTCACCCAAAGAGTTATAGCGTCTTTCTGGTCGCCGCTGAATTTTCAACATGTTGAAAATTTTCGGCGACCTATGATGGGTGCTGGCAGTCGCCGAAAAAGTTGTGTAAGTGGGACAGGCCCATTCAGGAACAGAGTTGCTCACTTGGAAATACCCAGTCTCCTGCTTGCTGTTGTGTTCATGGTATTTATGTTGACAGTGGGTTTCAGGTCAGTGGTGATGCCTGTGATGTTATCCCACTTTCTCAGCCACTCCCTGCACACCAGGGGCAATTTACAGAGTCCAACGAACCTAGCAACCCATATAGGAAACCGGAGCATCCGGAGTAAACCCATGTGGTCATGGAGAACGTGCAAACTCCACACAAGGTCAGGATCGAACCAGGATCTCTGGCGCTGTGATCCAGCTGCGCCACTGTGGGAATTTCGGAAAACTACTTGTATTACACGAGCCGAGTTGGTTGAAACATGGTTTCGATGTAGAATTAGAAATCCAATTAAAATTTACTTTGGAAAAATATTGTTTTCAAAAAATAGTCTCTAGAGGAAGGAAACCCTCCCCTCAGTAATCATGATCCATGGCTCTTAGAAGACTGGATTCACCATTGGTGACGATTGAAAGCAGTTACATCTATTGACACTGTATTAAACAATGTGAGGGTGATAGAGTTGCAGCACCAGAGACCCAGGTTCGATCCTGACCACGGGTGCTGTCTGTACGGAGTTTGTACATTCTCCTCATGACCTGTGGGGGTCCTCTGGGTGCTCCGGTTTCCTTCCACACCTCAAAGACATACGGGTTTGTAGGTTAATTGGCTTTGGTAACATTGTAAATTGTCCCTAATTTGTGTGGGATAATGTTAGTGTGCGGGGATTGCTAGTTGGTGTGAACTCAGTGGGCTGAAAGGCCCGTTCCCACGTCGTATCTCTAAACTAAACTAAAATGTGACATATGGTCTTTAGTCATTTTAAATTGAAGCAACAAAAGTAAACTATTAAAAATACATTTATTTTTGAAAATCCTGTGGGAAAAATATTTTTTTGTTATAGCAGGTCTGAAACACTCGGGCTCAGTCAAGCAGGAACCTCTCTCTTCCCCACCCCCCCCCCCCCCCTCCCCCCCCATTGACACCATTGGTTTTATAACATGATTTTCTATAATACAATGTTTCCTTGGAACGCAACTATTGAGTTATAGCAGTTCCACGTGTACAGTAAAATTCCAATTATCCCCTATCTGACAATTTGGAAATCTTGGTGGTTCAGCTCCTTGTTCACTCTGTGCTAATTTCCACACTGCCTTTAACAAACCAGAGCCCCAGTTCCCGCGCTCCCTACACACTCTCTGGGGCCCTGGGCCTCAAACATACTTGAAGTTCAAGAGGTTCTCTGTTTCCTGAATGATTCCTGGATTTGCTGGAAATTTTGATTCTACAGTAGAACATCTTTTTAGAAAGTTTTACAAAAACTACGTTGTAGTTTTGTAGATGCTGGTTTACATAAAAGGGCACAAAGTGCTGGAGTAACTCAGCAGGTCAGGCAGCATCTCTGGAGTACATGGATATGTGATGTTTCGGGTCGGGACCTTTCTTCAATCTACGGATCCTGGCCTGAAATGCCTCCTATCCATGTTCTCCAGAGATGTCAAGAATCAAGAGTCAAGAGAGCTTTATTGTCATGCGTCCCAGATAGGACAATGAAATTCCTACTTGCTGCAGCACAACAGAATATGTAAATATAATACAGAACGGGAGATAAAAGTTCAGTGTGTCTATAGACCATAGACCATAAACACAATAAATAACAGATAAAGTGCAATAGTAATAATAGACTGTTATTGTTCAGAGCTTATTTGATGTTGTGTTTAATAGTCTTGTGGCTGTGGGGAAGAAGCTGTTCCTAAACTGGATGTTACAGATTTCAGGCTCCTGTACCTCCTTCCCGATGGCAACAGTGAGATGAGTGTGTGACCAGGATGGTGTGGGTCTTTGATGATTTTGGCAGCCTTTTTGAGGCAGCGACTGCGATAGATCCCTTCAATGGCGGGGAGGTCAGAGCAAGTGATGGACTGGGCAGTGGTCACGACTTTTTGCAGTCTTTTCCGCTCCTGGACGTTCAAGTTGCCGTACCAGGTCATGATGCAGCCAGTCAGCATGCTCTCTACTGTAGAAGTTCGAGAGAGTCCTCCTTGACATACCGACTCTCCGTAATCTTCTCAGGAAGTAGGGGCGCTGATGTGCCTTCTTTATAATTGCATCAGTATGCTGGGACCGGGAAAGATCTACGGAAATAACCCGTTGAGTTACTCCAGCACTTTGTGTCTTTTTTTTCCCCCCACAAAACCAATGTTGGGGTATAAATTGTGTGGAAAATCTGCCTGTCCAGTGGCACCAAAGTCAGAGCATGGCGGATAAATGGAGTTTTGTACTGTGATTGAGTATTTAAAGTTCCATAAAGTTGACATTTTCTAATCTGGTGTGTCTGATGGATTAAATGGCAGCTGTGATGTTGTGCACATTTACAAGACCAATTAAAATAAAATATAAATATCTGAAAGGTGAGAGATTGCAACGCTCCCGAATACATTGGGATCTGGATGTCCTAGTGCTCCATTCACAAAATGTTTTTATGTATGCGGAACAGATAGTTAGGAAAATGTTTACAGAATTTATCTAGTGCGTGGGTTGAACTGAATGCAGAAAGAAGGAATTTTGCCACGGTGGTATTGAGCTTAGGTGAGACTACATCTGTAGGCCTGTCATATTTAATACAGGATACTAATATAACTGGAGGCAGTTTGGAGATGGTGTACTAGTTTGCACAATCTTCACTAGTCCCTGCCAGAGGCTAGAATAGTGGAGAGGGTGGATTTGGAAAGGCTGTTTCCTCTTGAGGGAGAAAACCGAGTTGGCAAAGGTCACGATTTTAAATGGATTTACTGTTTAAGACAGAAAGTCTTTGAAATACTCTTCCTCAAGGAGTGTCTTTGAATATTTTAGAGGCAGAAATAAATGAAGATTGCTGAATGGTGATGTAGTCCAAACTATTATTTTTGTCTGTTTTGTACATGAGAGATCAGGACCTGTTTTTGAGAGTCTGGTGGTGTTGTATTTCAGCTCCTATCCAATTCACACTTGGGTCAGTATTTTATTCATTTGTGGTTCCTCCATAAATAGAGACAGCGTGTGTGTTTTTGGCCCCCATTCATACCCTGCCATGGATGTGCCGTCTAAAATGTGTTGCAGGCTTGCCGTGTACTGTGGATCCTTTCAATGGTGTTCCAAAGTGGGATCTCTAGTTTGATTTTCCTTTCAAGTATAAATGTATTCTTTCATAAAAAGAATACAAACGAAAGTTCCCGTTTGTGTCCAAAGATGGGCCCAAAATGCTGGAGTAACTCAGCAGGACAGGCAGCATCTCTGAAGAGAAGGAATGGGTGGCTTTTCGGGTCGAGACCCTTCTTCTGACTGATGGAGGTCTGACAAAGGGTCTCTACCCGAAATGTCACCCATTCCTTCTGTCCAGAGATGCTACCTGTCCTGCTGAGTTACTCCAGCATTTTGTGTCTATCATCAGTGTGAACCAGCATCTGCTGTTCCTTTCTACACTTTTCATTTGTCCATCCTTCCTGCACTTTTCTGTTCTCCACCAATCCAGGAAGCCATGTACCTTCTCTACCTAGTGATTGAGAATTGATAACCATTGGTTCTTCAATTTAGCGTCTGGGATCAGCTGATTAAGGAATTGATTTATCTGTCGGGTGAGTCTTGACCATGCCAGTAGCTGGGGTTACCTCTGGCAAAGTGGGAACCCCTCTTGCCAATCTATCTGGTAATTGCTGATCTACGATATTTCTGCCATTGCCTAATATTCTTAAATATCTCGCGTTACTAAAATCCCGATTTAAAATTGACTTGGGACCAAATGTGAAAGAGCACTGAGTTTTATCTATTGTCATTTATGAAATAGTTTCTGTCATTCTCTGCACATCAGATGTGCTTATTACCCACTTCTGAAAGCCTGCTTCTAATTTTTAGTTTTTTAGTTTAGAGATACAGCGTGGAAACTGTCCCCTTTTGCCCACCTGGTCCATGCCGATCACCCGTACACTAGTTCTGCCCTTCACAATAGGGACAATTTACGGAAGCTAGGTAACCTACAAATCTGCACGTCATTGGAGTGTGGGAGGAAACCTGATAACCTGGAGGAAACCAACAGGGTGAATGTAAAAAAAAACTCTGTACAGACAGCACCTGAAATTAGGATCCACCCGGGTCTCTGGTGCTGTAAGGCAGCAACTCTACCATTGTACCACCATTTAGTAAGATCATGGCCAGTTGACTCCCTCAATTCCACTGTCCTTCCTGTCACCATATTAGAACATGTCATGTGTAAAGCATAGGAATATGCTCCCTGACCCACAAGAGGTCACAGTGCTGGAGTAGCTCAGTGGGTCAGCCAGCAGTGGAGAGCATAGATAGAAGATGTTTCAGGTTGGGACCCTTCTTTAGATGGGTCTACTCCAGCACTCTTTTGTAAACCGGCATCTGCAGGTCCTTGTTTCTACCTTTGACAAACAGTGTCTGTGCTAAACATGATCCCAAGAACAATTCTTATCTGCCTGCGCCTAATCCATATCCCTCCATTCCATGTACCTATCCAAAAGTCACGTAAATGCCACTCTCATATCTGCCTCCACTATCACCATGGCAGCACGTTCCAGGTGCCGACCGCCCTCTGTTTTAGAAAAAAACTTGCCCTGCACATCTCCTTTAAACTTTGCCGCTCTCAACCTAAGGCTATGCCCTCTAGCATTTGATATCTCCATTCTAGGAGAAAACGGTTTTGATTGTCTACGCCTCTCATCATTTTATGTACTTCTATCAGGTCTCGCGCAACCTCCAGCGTTCCAGAGAGAACAATCCTAGTCTATCCAACCTCTTCCTGTAGCTAATACCCCCTAATCCAGGCATCACTCTGGTAAGCCTCTCTTCTACCCTTTTCAAAGCTTCCACGTTCTCTGTAGTGACCAGGACTCATGGAATCATAGAAAATAGGTGCAGGAGTAGACCATTCGGCCCTTCGAGCCTGCACTGCCATTCAATATGATCATGGCTGATCATCCAACTCAGTATCCTGTTCCTGCCTTCTCTCCATACCCCCTGATACCTTTAGCCACAAGGGCCACATCTAACTCCCTCTTAAATATAGTCAATGAACTGGCCTCAACTACCTTCTGTGGCAGAGAATTCCACAGATTCACCACTCTCTGTGTGAAAAATGATTTTCTCATCTCGGTCCTAAAAGACTTCCCCCTTATCCTTAAACTGTGACCCCTTGTTCTGGAGTTCCCCAACATTGGGAACAATCTTCCTGCATCTAGCCTGTTCAACCCCTTAAGAATTTTGTAAGTCTCTATAAGATCCCCCCTCAATCTTCCAGCGAGTACAAGCCGAGTCTATCCAGTCTTTCTTCATATGGAAGTCCTGCCATCCCAGGAATCAATCTGGTGAACCTTCTCTGTACTCCCTCTATGGCAAGAATGTCTTTCCTCAGATTAGGAGACCTCACCAAGACCCTGCACTACTGCAGGTGAGACCTCACCAAGACCCTGCACAACTGCAGTAGAACCTCCCTGCTCTTGTACTCAAATCCTTTTGCTATGCTCCACACAATATTGTACTTCCAGGGGAGACTGAAGAAAATGGGCCTGCCTCCAATGATTCTTCCCAATTCTGCAGTTGCACCATAGAAAGTATACTGTCAAGTTCCATCACAGCTTGGTTTGGGAATGGCACTACCCAAGACTGCAAGAAATGTTTTTTATTCATAAAGATCTGGAAAGAAACTTGCAAGATGCTGCATAAATACCAGTCCTTTTTTTTATTTTTGGAACTTTGGGCAAAAAGCAATTGGTTAATGTAGACACAAGGAAATGCAAATGTTAGTTTACAAAAAAAGCACAAAGTTCTAGTTTTGGCATAATTCTTGACTTCTCTAACTTCAAATAGCTCTTGCTTTCCCTCTCTCTCCATCCCCTCCCACCAGGCTTAATCTCTGACTACATTCTATCTCTGTCCTGCCCACTCCCCGGACATCAGCCTGAAGAAGGGTCTTGACCCGAAACGAGATGCTGCCTGCCCCGCTGTGTTACTCCAGCATTTTGTGTCTACCTTTAGTTTCACAGTTGTTGCTGAAGTGGAACTGATGATTGGGAATGTTCTCATGTCAATCACTATCTTCCTTTGCTTTGTACGTGTGAAATGTTTTCTCCAAAATCATCCCTAAACTGACACTAAAGATGACAGACTGGGAACTGCTGGAGATGAAAGCCAAGGCTGTTGAATCTCCCAGCGATGGAGAAGGGGATGTTTGATGGGACACTTGAGCCTAGATATTCCCGCATTATGATTGCTCCTTGTGTGCAGGTGTTTTTATGGACTGGTAACACGGACACTTGGTGTTAATGATTGTGCCTAATGTAGAGAAGGATTGTCACTGAGCTGTATGCAAACAAAAAATGAATGTTCCTGTAAACTTAAACTGAAGTGAACTGAACCATTGATTTCCTCTTGTGTCTTTTGGGGGTTTTGGAAATAGTATTAATCTACTTTTTGAAAATATTCAAACCAATATTCTTATCAAAAGAAATGACTGTAAATATGTCAGATTGTCATAAAAATCAAACGTTGCACTGATGTCCATCAGGGGTGGCACAGTGACACAGCGGTAGAGTTGCTGCCTTACAGCGCCCGAGACTCGGGTTCGATCCTGACTGAGGCTACGGTCTCCTCCCACACTACAAAGACGTAGTCTTTGTGGAACAGCATCCCTTTGTGGAACAGCATCCCTCTTCCCATCAGACTGATCCCTCCACTCTTTTAAGTCGAGGCTTAAAACTCATCTTTACTCTCAAGCCTTTGTTGATGTCCTCTGAGGGAGGGCTATATGTATGTATTTATGTGTGTACTTAATCTATGAACCACTGTTGTATAACGTTAGTAACTCCGCCAATGTAAAGCACTTTGGTCAACGAGAGTTGTTTTTTAAATGTGCTATAGAAATAAAAGTGACTTGACTTGACGTACGGATTTGTAAGTTAATTGGCTTTGGTAAAAATTGTATATTGTCCCTAGTGCATAGGATAGTGTTAGTGTCTGGGGTGATCGCTGGTCGGTGTGGACTCAGTGAGCCGAAGGGCCTGTTTCCGTGCTGTATCTCTAAACTATAAACTAAACTAATCTATAAATTCTAATCTAAAATAAACTAAAAGATGGAGACTTGGCTGACCGTTTTCACCATAGCATATCTGTAACTCAAAACTTTGACCATCTTTGACTTTAAGTCTTTTGAGGTGGATTGGCTTGAACTGGGTTTGATTAATGTGTAGGAAGGAACTGCAGATGCTGGTTTAAATCAAAGATAGACACAAAATGCTGGAGTAACTCAGCGGGTCAGGCAGCATCTCTGGAGAGGTATGGGTGATGTTTCGGGTCAAGACTCTTCTTCAGACTTCTTCAGTCTGAAGAAGGGTCTCGACCCGAAACGTCCAGATGCTGCCTGATCCGCTGAGTTACTCCAGCATTTTGTATCTACCGTTGGTTTGAATCTCTGAGGCAGCCACTATTTTCAGAGGAGGGTAATAAAGTGGTTAAATACGGTTAGTCTGGTTACACAAGCAAATAGGAGCAGGAGTGGACCACCAAGCCCCTCAAGCCGTTGAATATGATCATGGCTGATTTACCCCAGGCCTCATCACCACTGTGCCAGATCCCCATAGCTCTCAATGACTGGATAGCATGCGCAACAAGCTTTTCACTGTATCGATGTACACATGGCTATAAATAAACCATTGAACCATTGAACTTCTTGTTCTTTCAAAAATATATTCTGCACATGTGTGATTCTGAATAATGCTTTGAATTGCTGAGAAGGAACGAGACCGTGGTACTTGCCATTGCCTGTGATTTACTGAAGCTTGTTCATAAGCTGTAGGAGCAGAATAACGCCGTTCGGCCCATCAAGTCTACTCCAGCACTCAATCCTGACTGACCTACCTTTCCCTCTCAATGCCATTCTCCCCATAACCCCTGACTCCCGTTCTAATCAAAATGTCTCTGCCTTTAAAAAATATCCATTGCCTTGGCCTCCACAGCCTTCTGTGCAATGAATTCCACAGATTCACCACCCTCTGGCTAAAGATTCTCCTGGCCTCAGACAGCATAGTGGTGCAGTTGGTATAACTGCTGCCTCTCAGCACCAGGGACCCGGGTTCGATCCTGACTTTGGGTGCTGTCTGTGTGGAGTTTACCTCTTCTCCCTGTGACGGCATGGGTTTCCTCCAGGTGCTCTGGTTTCCTCTCACATTCCATAGAAGTGTGGGTTTGTAGGTTAACCGACCTCTTGTAAATTGCCACCAGTGTGTAGGGAGTAGATGCGGAAGTGGGATAACATAGAACTCGAGTAAATGGGTATTCGGTGGATGGTATGGACCCGGTGGGCTGAAGGGCCTGTTTCCATGTTGTATCTTTCAGTTAAGGTGATAGATTGAAAATCAGAGGCTGGAAGGCTTCCCATTCCCTGATTGAGATGCTGGTCTACTTATCGAGTGACCATTGGATCTACAGGAGCTTGCATTGGTATCATCTGTTCCACACGGTGTTGTCATATACCTCGTGTAATTGAAAGCACTTGGCTTGAAAGATCATTAGTCATTTATGTCCATGTTTGGGTATGATGCGTTTATCTTTTACAGTTAAGGGGACTTTTCTGGTTTGGCTTCCTAAACTAAAATGTAACAGTAATGAAATGAAGAATTGTTCCTCACCCCTAAGGTTTATGGCTTACACTTGGAATGTGCTTTATTTATAGTTGAGCATTGGTGGCGATTTAAATAAAGTCCACAATTTAAAACAATGACTGAAGTGGTGTCCCCAGGTTGCACAAGACCTGTTTTATAGAAATTGACTTTCGGTGGCACAGTGGCGCAGCAGTAGCATTGCTGCCTTATAGCGCCAGAGACGGGGTTCGATCTTGCTCCCGGCTGCTGTCTGTGTGGAGTTTGCACGTTCTCCCTGTGACTGCGTGGGTTTTCCCCGGGTGCTCAGGTTCCCCCCCACATCCCAAAGACGTGCAGATTTGTAGGTTAATTTGCCTCTGTAACTCGCCTCGTGTGCAGCGAGTGGATGCGAATGTGGCGTAACATAGAAGTAGGTGATTGGTGGTTGGGTGGGCCGAAGGGCCTCTTTCCATCCTGTATCTTTCAATCAACACATTGACCATCTTGACTGTAATTGCCACATGTTGAGTGACGCGAATGAGCCTCTTCACACGAAGCACAGGCCATTTGGGGGTAGAGTTGATGGGATGACATGGCTAGCTTCTATTTCCTTCATCAGAGGCAATGAATTGGCTCTTGCAGGCGACAGTTCACATGCATGTATTCACTGCCACCAACAGTTTGCATGCAACACAAAGAGTTAACCCCCTTCTGGTGAGATTTGGTGCTTTGACAGTGGAACTGGTGAGCCATTATACAGTCGTTGGAGGTCTTGCAGCCATTTTGGCCAAGACAAGGAAAACTGGTCTCCTCATGTTTGTCCCTGATGCGCTGCACTAGCCCCCCAGCTCTCCCTCCGCTATCGTGAATTGGTTCTGTTTCGTTTGCTTCGGTCGGTTGACCTGTTCAATTTGGAGTTGGTCCGCATCCTGCAGGGCGACAGAGTGGACTGCCGTGGAAGGATCCAGCTCCGCACGGCGGCAGCCTGATAAATCCAATGCTAAATTTAGCGCTCGCCCTCTGCTTTGGCTGCAGTGCTCGATGTGATTATCACGGAATACTAAAGCTCCTGTCAGATGGCTGGATAAACTCCGCGAATGCAGATCTCTCTGTCTCGCGGGTGCGCGCGTGTGCTCGTTTGCAGATATATTTTTTGGTTTGCTGTCCCTGTCCTAAGGGCCCTGGTGACTGCCTTATCCAGTCCAGAGCAATCAAAGATGCAGCGAGATATTTCTCTGCACCATTAGGGGTGCTCATTGACGTACCCAGCAGGATGGATGGCTCAATTTCTGGTGTAATGATGCGTTTTTGTTGACAGATGATACTTCATTTTACTCATTCGTGGGACGAGGGCATAGCTGGCTTGCCCAGCAGTTATTTCCCCTTTAGCTGAGCAACTTGCTTGAGCAACTCAGAAACAGCCTCCGGAGCACAGGACCGGAGTGACAAAGGGCAGATCGGACCAGGGTGTGGGTTTTTCATGCTTACGGTACGCTGGTGAACCAGATGGATTCATAATGAAAATGTGGCCGTCTAATGATCATATTATTGACACTGACTTTCAAATTCCTTTTATAATTGACTGAATTTAAATTCTGCCAAGTGGGATTTGAATTTGGGTCTTTAGATCATTCATTTACATCTCTGGGTTACTAATCTAGTATCAAACCATTACAGTTCTCTGCCCAACCACGCCAACATCTGTAGTTCCTTGCGTTTACAAACTACTGTGTTGGTTCACATAGATACAGCCAATTGATGTTCTTCACTAGAGTGACACTATGGAGCAGCTGGTAGAGTTGCTGCCGTGCAGTGCCAGAGACCCGGGTTCGATCCTGACCTCTGGTGCTGTCATGTGGAGTTTGCACATTAATTGGCCCTTTGTAAATTTCCCCATGCAGTTAGGGAGTGGATGGAAAAAGTGGGATAACATAGAACTAATGTGAATGTGGGGATCGATGGTCGGTGGGGGCCAAGGGGCTTGTTTCCATGCTGCATTTTCTTGAACAAAGTTCAAACTAAACTTTCGTCTTGTTTAATTTTGATATTTCTAAACTAAACATCAAGTTCTCTGCATTCATCAACCCAGTACTTTCTAGTTAGCTCCTGCACTTCTTGTCCTTAATTTAAAAATTTCCGCAGTAACGCCTCTCCCCCGCTTGTGTGAATTTCTCTACCTCTAAATATTCCTTGCCGCTTGTGAAACAGTGCACCCATTATATTGGCATACGGATCATCTCCGATTTTAATTACTGCTAATTTAACTGTGACACTATAACAGTGTAATACTATATTCCTAGTTCTTGATTAGTATGGGTATAAAAGGTTATGGGAAGAGAGCAGGAGAATGGAATTGAGAGATCAGCCATGATCGAAAGGCGTAGCAGAGTCGATGGGCCGAGTGGCCTAATTCTGCTCGCATGTTTTAAGATCTATTGTCCATACTTTTGTTCTCTTTGCAATACCTGTGTAGTGTGCGTGGCTTGTTTTAGTTTGGCGATCCAGCATGGAAACCAGCCCCTCAGCCGACCAAGTCTATGCTGACCACTGATCATTCATCAACCACCAGTTTTATGTTATCCCACTTTTGTATCCCACACCTTGGGATTTGGGATGAGACCGGAACACCCGGGGGAAACCCCACGTGGTCATGGGGAGGACATGCAAACTCTGCACAGACAGGTGAGGATCAATTCCGGGTCTCTGGCACTGTGAGGCAGCAACTCTACCGCTGTGCCGCGCTTCTTCCGCCTTTCCCCGAGCCTCTGTGTTCATCGTGGAGGTTAGTCCTGGCAAGAAGATAGACACAAAAAGCTGGAGTAACTCAGTGGATCTGGCAGCATCTCTGGAAAAAAGGAATGGGTGATGTCAGAACTGAAACGTCACCCATTCCTTTTCTCCAGAGATGCTGCCTGACCCACTGAGTTATTCCAGCATTTTGTGTGCGTTTCCTCAGTGTGAACCAGCCTCTGCAATTCCTTCCTTCACATTTACTCTTGGCACAAATGTGACAGAGATGGAGGGGAGTTAAGTGAACACAGGATTGCCATTCACGTGACCTTTGACGTGGGTCATTTTCTCTGGCCCTCTTTCTCGACACTCGATCTAGCCGAGAGATATGTGTGACCTTCCCTCCCCTCCTCCCCCATCACTGGATACCTCCTGCTAAAGACAGGCTGCTGCTTTGTCTCAAGGTTGTCAATCGCTTTTGATTCTTATTGTAACCGTAGTCTAGGTTATCTGTGGGTCATCGGGGATCTCCCTAGTGAGTCGGGGTAGAGGGGAGAGAGTCGCCCGTGTGCAGTTTGATAGGCTCTGTCAAGTCGCTCTCACTGCTTTCCTGAGCAGGACATTAGCACGTTCTTTACTAGTTGGCCCGGCACGGGCTGATTGATTGGGAAGCTGAGCGCTAACAGTGAAGCAAGGTCACCTTAAGTCACTGGCGATCAGCTGATAGAAAACCTGGTTGCCTTTTGAAACGCGTGTTCATGAGTCGTCAGGATCATAACTGAGCTGGGAAACTGGCGACAATGGCACCCCTCTCTGGTTGCTATCTCAAATCTATGGGTGTTCAGTTTGTACACATTGTCCACTGCATCTCTGTCAAACACTTACGCATGTCAGATATTTTGTTAGCTCCAATAGGCTTTGGTACATCTTCAGGTCGTGAATGGATAATACATCTTCTTGCTCTCTATTTCTCCCCTTATTATTATTATTATTATTATTATTATTATTATTATTATTATTATTGTTTTCTCTCTTCTTTTACATGCTTGCATTCCTTCTGGTCTTTTTTGGGCTCTCTGTTTTTGCACCCTCTTCTTTTATTTTGCCATTCTATTTTTTTGCCTGCTCTTCTTTTCACCTTTGCTCACGCCCCAACGGTGTTCAGTCTGCGATTTCCCCCCCCCCCCCCCCCCCTGTCTCGTGGTGTTGTGGGGGGGGGGGGGGGGGGGGAGATTGTGATGCGATGTGGGGTGGGAGGGGGTGAGGTGATTGCTTGTTCCTGGCTGACTGGAGCCCAGACCTGCAAGGCTGGGAGAGGGTGCCCCTTAGTGGTAGTTGTTAATGGGCCTGCAGTATATGGCTGGGGTCTGCCCTTATCAGGGTGTGACACTGAGGTGGGTGGGAACGAAAGAGCCAGCAATTAAGAAGTGGCAGTGTATGAATAGTTAATGTGCTGGTGTAATATCTCTGTTTTAAGAAGGGACATCGACTTGTTTATCCTAACCTTTGTTGTTAAAATAACTTCTATTACAAAACATTTCAAGGTACTTTCCTTTTTGAAAACTCATTGCAACTTCATTACTGAGCCGATTTACCTGAATTGAAGGAACTGCCCTCGTCACTGCAGGCGGACAGAGAAGCACCCAAAGCCTTTGATGAGGTTTATCAGAGTGGCGTTCTGGGCTGGTTTATTGATCAGCCTGAGACACAGATAGCAGAGTGAAGTTTTAATGAGTGAAGCTTTATGTCCTCGAGCCCTTCTCTCCCAGTCTGCTGCCTGATTTGTGTCTCTTTAACACTTTGCCCTTGACAGTTTATATTAAAACATATTTGGTCTACAATTTGCTGTGCCTTCTACTTTAAAGCATTAACTGAATAGTGAAAGCGATGAGGCAGACAGATTTCAAATACATACCTGCTCATTCGTAGGAAACCCCTGCTCCACAAAATGTCTGCTTCATGTCCAACGTCTCATTTCTACTTGGCTTTTGCTTGTAGTGCTTTCTCTGAATGAGCCTGGACAAAGATGCTGGATATCTATACTTTACGGGGGGGGGGGGGGTGTCATTTACCTGTTGTTAATTACATTTTGGAGGAAGGGGCTGTGTTACTGTTAACTCTACGCCACCCCAAAACTCTTCCCCACTCCAGCACTTTCCTGCATCTGCAGTTCCTTGTTTCTACATTCTCCCTTTTACATGTTTGAAGCCAGCCACGGTGTGAGGGGTTATTGGGGGAGTTGAGTCTAGTCCAGCTCCTTTTATAAGGAGGGGGGATTTGCAGGCTAAGTAGACTTTAGACTTTAGAGATACAGCGTGGAAACAGGCCCTCGGGCCACCAAGTCAGCGCCGACCAACGATACACTAACCAACACACACCAGGGACAGTTTACAATTTTACCGTAGCCAATTAACCTCCAAACCTGTACATCTTTGGAATGTGGGAGGAAACCGGAGCACCTGGAGAACACCCACACGGTTACAGGGGGAATGTAAAAGCTCCATATAGACAGCACCCATAGTCAGGATAGAACCCGGGCCTCTGGCGTTGTAAGGCAGCTGCTCTACCGCTGCATCACTGTGCTGCCTCCCCCTACCCTTCTCCACCCCCCCCCCCCCCCCCCCCCCAGTACTGGTCTCCATGCTGTAGAGGTGAATATGTGATGTCCACCATGCCAGTAAGTGGCTTTATTCAATCTTTTCTGAGCAGCAGAGGGGACCGTGGCAATGCACTGAACAGGTGAACGCACATTTGTTATGGTAGAGATTTCAGAGAAGGCGAGTTTGTGTTCAGCAACTGGACAAACATTGCATGTAAATCTTTGGTGACCATTTTTATGCAGGTGGCGATAAATTGACTATCAATCAGCTGCATAAAATTTGAATAAAGAACAGCTGTGCAAACTCTTAACCATACCTATCTTTGACCTCAGCCTGGAACCTACTTTGATTTCTGTCTCGTTTTCTGGCCTCTTGAGTTTTCTCTTCCATCGGCAGTTGGTTTTTCACTGGAAAGATCTTATAAATTCTTCCACTGTCTTTATCCTTCCAATACACTCCTTGAAGCCTGACTAATTGATCAAGCTTTTGGCATTTTCTATCCTCTCTTCCGTGGGCTAGCATGATATTAGGTTTGATATTGTGCTTTGACACACAAGGTCCATTTGAAAATGATACATTGATCTGAACTTGCCTGATGACCAAGGTGGTGTGGAGAACATCAGTGCTGAGATTTTGTCTTTCTTTAACTCTTAAGTTAGGAAACCTGATGTCCTGGTTATATTGAAAAAAAAACGCTTCAAGATGCAATGGTTGTGTAATCTGTGACGAGCCTGCGACTGCTTTTCCTTTAGGTAGTCTGCATTATGATGTATATTTTTCATGTTCTTGGGACATCCCAGAGCAACTCTTGAGCTGGTGATAAAAGTAGAAAAATGCAAGAAACTGTCGGCGAGTCAACCAGCATCATTGGAAAGAGAAACAGCGTTGACTTGTCAGGTCAAAGGCTTTTCATCTGAGCCAGCGAGTTCGGTTTGACGTGTAATTACTTTATCGTTCAGGATGCGAGCATTGCTTGCATTGTGCTTGAACAGAAAGCCTTGTCATTCCAAGGGAGAGTGATCAACCACATTGTGTGTTACACAGCAGCCAGTTTAACCACAGAGGAACTGATCTGGTGAAGGACATTGTAAATTGTAGGTTAGATGAGAACATGATATTGGCAGAACTCCCACATTATTTATACAATTGGATAAATTGGATGGCCAAAACTGAGCACAACACTCCACATTTCAGACTCTGTTCAGTTTTGGTCACCTTACTACAGGGAGGATGTTGTCGTTAGAGTCATACAGTGTGGAGACAGGCCCTTCGGCCCAGCTTGCTCACACCAGCCAACTAGTCCCACCTGCCCGCTTTTGGTCCATATCCCTTAGGCTGAAGGTGCAGAGAAGATTTACGAAGATGTTGCAGGACTCGAGGACCTGAGCTGCAGGGAGAGATTGGGCAGGCTAGGACTTTATTCCTTGGAGCGCAGGAGGCTTAGGGGTGATTTGTCGAGGTGTATAAAACCAGGAAGGGAATTGACTGGGTGAATGCACAGGGTTATTTACCTAGAATAGGAGAATCAAGAACCAGAGGGCATAGATTTAAGGTGAGATGGCAAGATTTAATAGGAACTTGAAGGGCAACTTTATCACGCAAGTATATGGAATTAGCTGCTGGAGGAGGTAGTTGAGGTAGGTATTACAAACACCGTTTAAAAGACATGGTAAATGGATAGAAAAGGCTTGGAGGGAAATGGGCCAAATGTTGACAGGTAGGACGAGTGTAGATGGAGTATCTTGGTCAGCATGGCTACATTGTGCCAAAGGGCCTGTGTCCGTGTTGTATTACTTTGACTCCGTGACTCGCAAGGTTTTTTAATTCAACCATGGCATGGTGATTTTAATGATAATAGCCAGGGTAACAGAGCGACCATGTTGGCACAGATTGAAATGTGTTAATATGGGAAAGAATTACCGATCTTATTGTACTGGTGATATCCTGGAGAACTGTGGTTAATTAAGTACCTTTAGAAGAATAGTTACAAGGGTACGAAGCATCCAGTTTGTGCTTGGGAAGATCTCACAAACGACATTGGTTGAGCATGTAATAAGCATGTGCTGTTCATTGCTTGTCTTGGGAAATTTTGCTGGGCCTCAGTTAAATTTCTTCAAGGTAGTGAACGACTCTATCGCAATGTTTAAGAAACATTTAGATAGGTGCAGTGGCTTGCAAAAGTTTTCATGCCCCTTGAACTTTTCCACATTTTGTCACGTTACAACCACAAACGTAAATGTATTTTATTGGGATTTTATGTGATAGACCAACACAGAGTGGCGCATAATTGTGAAGTGGAAGGAAAATGATACATGGTTTTCAAATTTTTTTACAAATAAAAAACTGAAAAGTGTGGCGTGCAAAAGTATTCAGCCCCCTTTACTCTGATACCCCTAAATAAAATCCAATGCAACCAATTGCCTTCAGAAGTCACCTAATTAGTAAATAGAGTCCACTTATGTGTAATCTAATCTCAGTATAAATACAGCTATTCTGTGAAGGCCTCAGAGCTTTGTTAGAGAACATTAGTGAACAAACAGCATCATGAAGCCCAAGGAACACACCAGACAGGTCAGGGATAAAGTTGTGGATAAGTTTAAAGCAGGGTTAGGTTATAAAAAAAATCCCAAGCTTTGAACATCTCACGGAGCACTGTTCAATCCATCATCCGAAAATGGAAAGAGTATGGCACAACTGCAAACCTACCAAGACATGGCCGTCCACCTAAACTGACAGGCCGAGCAAGGAGAACATTGATCAGAGAAGCCCAGGGTAACTCTGGAGGAGCTGCAGAGATCCACAGCTCAGGTGGGAGAATCTGTCCACAGGACAACTATTAGTCGTGCACTCCACAAATCGGGCCTTTATGGAAGAGTGGCAAGAAGAAAGCCATTGTTGAAACAAAGCCTTAAGAAGTCCCGTTTGCAGTTTGCCACAAGCCATGTGGGGGACACAGCAAACATGTGGAGGAAGGTGCTCTGGTCTGATGAGACCAAAATTGAAGTTTTTGGCCTAAATGCAAAATGCTATGTGTGGCGGAAAACTAACACTGCACATCACCCTGAACACACCATCCCCACTGTGAAACATGGTGGTGGCAGCATCATGCTGTGGGGATGCTTTTCTTCAGCAGGGGCAGGGAAGCTGGTCAGAGTTGATGGGAAGATGGATGGAGCCAAATACAGGGCAATCTTGGAAGAAAACCTGTTAGAGTCTGCAAAAGACTTGAGACTGGGGCGGAGGTTCACCTTCCAGCAGGACAACGACCCTAAACATACAGCCAGAGCTACAATGGAATGTTTTAGATCAAAGCATATTCATGTGTTAGAATGGTCCAGTCAAAGTCCAGACCTAAATCCAATTGAGAATCTCTGGCAAGACTTGAAAATTGCTGTTCACAGACGCTCTCCATCCAATCTGACTGAACTTGAGCTATTTTGCAAAGAAGAATGGGCAAAAATTTCTGTCTCAAGATGTGCAAAGCTGGTAGAGACATACCCGAAAAGACTACAGCTGTAATTGTAGTGAAAGGTGGTCCTATAAAGTATTGACTCAGGGGGGCAGAATACTTTTGCACGCCACACTTTTCAGTTTTTTATTTGTAATAAGATTTGGAAACCATGTATCATTTTCCTTCCATTTCACAATTATGCGCCACTTTGTGTTGGTCTATCACATAAGATCCCAATAAAATACATTTACGTTTGCGGTTATAACGTGACAAAATGTGGAAAAGTTCAAGGGGTATGAAAACTCTTGCAAGCCACTGTACATGAATAGGATAGGCTTAGAGGGATATGGCCCAAAAGCAGGCATGTTGGCTGACATGAGCATGTTGGGCCGAAAGGCCTGTTTTCCACGCTGTATGACTCTGTACCGACTACAGTGTGGCACAAACCATGATACCGCACTTGGGCTTCGTTCAGGCTTTTCTGCTCATGCTGCCGAGGAACTGAGCTCAATATTGCAATAGTTTCAGTAAGGTTGAGTTTCTGAGGAAGGATGTTAAAATGTCTGAATAAGGTCAAATATTTTAAGGGAAGAGGAATTGCTTGCCATTGATGAAGATGAACCACTGATGGTCACTTTGAAACATGTACGGGGAGTTTTATAAAAAATGTTTATCTATAATCACCAGAAAATGACATCAGCGAGTAACATATTTTTTTAGGTTAGAGATACAGTGTGGAAACAGGCCCTTTGGCCCACCGAGTCCACACCAACCAGCAACCCTGCACATTAACACTATCCTACACACACCCAGGGACGATTAGACATTTACACCAAGCCAATTAACCTAAAAACCTGTACTTCTTTGGAGTGTGGGAGGGAACCGAAGATCTCTGAGAAAACTCACGCAGGTCACGGGGAGAACGTGCAAACTCTGTACAGATTAGCACTGGTAGTCGGGATCGAACTCTGGTCTCTGGGGCTGTAAGGAAACAACTCTACCGCCACTTCACTGTGCCGCCCATTGTTTGTAGAAACAAGGAACTGCTGGTGCCGGTTGACAAAAGACACAAAGTGCTGGAGTAGCTCAGTATCTCTGGAGAACATGGATAGTCAACGTTTCACTTCCGGGCAGTTCATAATTTATTGTTTGTGGTTTCATGCCTACAAGAGCATTGACAGGAACATGCCCCAACACGTTGCTGGAAATTTGGAGAGTCATTGGGGGAGTGTGCGTTGGGGGGGGGGAGGAATGTGGTTTAGAGGGATGTGGGGGGGGGGGGGCCAAAAAACACGGGTTTTTTCTGTCTTGATATCCCTTCAGTAGATGTAGCTCTGGTTTTGACAAGAGTGATACTTGGTGACATTTGATGTCAGAGAGTTTCAGTCTAATTATTCTGATAGTGAGCTGGGAGATAAAGTGTTTAGGAAGGAACTGTAGATGCTGGTTTATACCAAATATAGACACAAAGTGTTGGAGTAACTTAACGGTTCAGGCAGCATCTCTGAGTATAGGAACAGGTGACGTTTTGTGTCAGAACCTTCCTCCGATGGAAAGTAGAGGTGGGGTGGAGGGGGAGGGGGTTGGGGGGGATAGATCTGCAGGTTTAAAAAGGCAAGAGCAAATCGGGCCTGGCAACTGATGACGAAGGAAGGTTGGAGCTCATAATGGGCCATTGTGGGCTGAGGAAGAAGGGATGCAGGGATGTGAACAGTGGAACTAGTAGGTTAACCAGGGTGGGAGAGTGTGGGGGGTTGGGGGAAGAGAGGGAATACAGGAGTTACTTGAAATTTAATAAATTAATGTTCATATAGCTGGGTTGTAAGCTGCCGCTTGATTTGAATGATTGGTAATGTTGGGTATTGGTGCCTGCAAGATCGCAGGGAAGTGTGATTTACAATAGGAAGTGAGATGTCAAAGCATTTACGAACCGGGAATTATTATAAAAGGTGGTATTTAAGACCCGGTTGCGTGGGGGGTAAAGTGTGAATGAGGACGGCTAATGAATAAAGATGAGGGAAGTACAATAGAGCCTTGTAACTGAGGGTGTGGTGTATATGATGGAGATGAATGAATGAATCAATGAATGGAGGTGGGTGTGTAATGACTGGGGATTCTGTTTGAGGGCAAGGTGTGTCTTACTGTAGTCTGTTTTTTGCTTGTTTTCTTTGGAAAGACATTTTTGTGAAGAGCCCAGGTATTTCAACACATGTTAATTGAATTAACTTTTTCAATTAGTGGCAATTATTCAGGAAGATTTTGAGCTGATGGTTTAGAATCAATTTTGAAAGAACACCTAATACTCCTTTTAAAACAAAATAATTCTTGTCAAAGAGACCAATGAAAGTTTGGGATTTGCTTCGGCATGTATCGCTGAATTCTTGCAGCAGTTGATGTGGTTTAATAAGTTTACACAACTGAATACTGGAAAGGAGAGGAACAATTACCAAATTGATTACCCTCAGGAAACTTCCATGTGTAGTTTTATTCTTTAAGGCCTGCTCCTGAAATTGAAGTTTAAAAAAAAAATTATCTCTCCTGCATGGTCGAGCTCATAGATTTCTCTACTGAATCTCTGGTGGCTTAAAGTTGTTGCCTTGTGAAATGTCTTCCCCTTTCTCTAAATTTTAGTGTATTTAATTTAGCGATACAGCGCAGAAACAGGCCCGTGCCGACCAGCCATCCCCGCACACTAACACTATCCTACATATACTACGGCCAATTTACAATTTTATCAAGCCAATTAGCCTACAAACCTGTACCTTTCTGGAGTGTGGGAGGAAATCGGAGCATCCGGAGAAAACCCATGCAGGTCACGGAGACAACGTACAAACTCGGTACAGATAGCACCCGTAGTCAGGATTTAACCAGGGTATCTGTAGCTGTAAGGCAGCAACGGAGGAGTTGCACCACCTGATATACAGCATGGAAGCAGACCCGTGAGCCCATCGAGACGATGCTGATAACCATATAACAATTACAGCACGGAAACAGGCCATCTCGGCCCTTCTAGTCCGTGCGGAACACTTACTCTCACCTAGTCCCATCTACCTGCACTGAGACCATAACCCTCCATTCCTTTCCCGTCCATATACCTATCCAATTTATTTTTAAGTTATAAAATCGAACAACGATGCCTTTACTCTAATCCTACATTAATCCAGTTTGAAAATAATGTCCTCTCATTAACATCAACTCCCCCGCTTCTGCGGAGAAGGAGGAATGACTGGGGTAGAAGAGGTCCTTGATTATGTTGGCTGCTTTCCCGATGCATTGTGCAGCATAGGTGGAGTCAGTGGCGGAGGTCTGTGTGATACATCTCCAATTCTCTGCAATTTCTTGCAGGCCTGGGCAAAGCTGTTCCCAAACCAAGCGGTAATGCAACCTTTCCACCGTGCAACTGTAGAAGTTGGTAAAAGTCGTTGGAGCCGTGATGGATTACCTCAGTCTCCTGAGGAGGTAGAAGCTTTGGTGTGGATAAATCTAGGGTAAAGAAGAAAACTGGCTTGTAGTTTGGTGAACTTATTCACAAAGTGGCGTATCCTGCCCCCCCCCCCCCCCCCCCCCCCCCCCCCCCATTACATTATGTCTCCCAACAAAGTTTTGCCACTGGTGGTCTTTGCGCTTGACTTCCTCTGAAACTGGGAAGAGTTGCGTTCAATCTGACCATAGCCAAGGCTGAAGACAGGGTCTTCAATATTATTTGGTGATGATGATGATGCCATTTTATAGTCACCTGAAGTGAAGTTCTTCGTTTTTGCATACAAAAGTACACAAAAGAATCGCCACAAAAGATGCCGACAAATTTACCAAAAGCACTAAGTCATATTGGTCCCTTTTCCCCCTTCCCTCCCCCCCCCCCCCCCGCATTCTGTGAAGTTAAGAAGGAACATTCCACCGGGGTTATTGGACGGCAAGTCAGGCTTGGCTTTATATCTTGTGTACGAGGAGTTTCTGGTCACCATGACGACCCAACAAAAGGCAGTGTCCTGGCTTGACGTGGAGTGGTTGCTGTGGAGTTGGCAGGTGTGAGCTGCAGCAAAAGCAGCAGGGCCCTCTCTGAGTGAGGGGGTGGACTCTGAGGGGGCCGGCATTTGCTGGAACCTCTGAAGTCTTGGAGAGAGATTTTAACCGTTTGGCTACCTGCCAACTTTGGCCAACCTCGCTCACCATTCAGTTGCACTTGTGGTGATTCATGTTGGCTTCTGGGGACCATGTCCGTTTAACTCTTTAATACATGAATTGTATTCACTCTGCAAGTAATCTCAACTCTGTGTGTGTGGACAGCGTCTGTTTATAGTTTGGTTTAGTTTAGATGTACGACATGGAAACGGGCCCTTCAGCTCACCGAGCCCGCACTGACTGGCAGTCCCCGCACATTAACACTATCCTACACACACTAGGGACAATTTACATTTTATACCAAGCCGATTAACCTACAATCCTGTATGTCTTTGGAGTGTGGGAGGAAACCGAAGACCTCGGAGAAAACCCATGCGGTCACACGGAGAACGTACAAACTCCGTACAGACAGCATCCGTAGTCGGGATTGAACCAGGATCACTGGCGCTGTAAGTGCAGTAAGGCAAAACTCTACCATTGCGCCACTGTGCCGCCCATTTTCTTCTGTTGTGCAAAATAAAGCTTATTTTTATCATGATTTTTATGCTTCATAAAACAAACATAGAACTTTGAGGGCGGCAAGGTGGCACAGTGGGAAGTTATTGCCTTACAGCGCCAGAGACCAGTGGGAAGTTATTGCCTTACAGCGCCAGAGACCCGGGTTCGATCCTGACTGCGGGTGCTATCTGTACGGAGTTTGTACGTTCCCCCTGTGACCTGCGTGGGCTTCTGTGCGATCTCAGGTTTCCTCCCACATTCCAAAGATGTACAGACTTTTAGGCTAATTGACTTGGTATAATTGTAAATTGTCCCTTGTATGTATAGGATAGTGTGTGTAGTGTTAGTGTAGGTAGTGGGATTGCTGATCGGCACGGACTGGGTTTGGCTGAAGGACCTGTTTCCACGTTGTATCGCTGAAACTAAAACTGAAAAAAAAACTTGGAACAGTCCAGCACAAGAACAGGCCCTTCGGCCCACAATATCAATGCTGAACATGATGCCAAGTTCAACTAAGCTCATCTATCTGCATGTGATCCATATACCTCCATTCCCTGCATATCCATGTGCCCATCTAAAAGCCTCAAAGACCACTATCATATCTGCCACCACTGCCACTCCTTTCGGTGCATTCCAGGTACTCACCACCTTCTGTGTGTAAAAACAAGCTTGTCCTGTTTAACTCCTTAAAATTTTGCTCCTCTCACAATCTTTGCCCTTTAGTATTTGGCCCTTGGTGTGGGGGTGGGTGGGTTGACTGTCTACCCTATCTATGCTTCACATAATTTTACATACTCCATCAGGTCTCCCCTCAACCTCTGGCATTCCTGAGAAAACAATCCGGGTTTGTCCAGCCTCTCCTGCTAGGTAATGCCTCCTAACCCAGTTTTATTGAATAAAATGCTCGACAGAAAGACAGCATTTAGCCCATGATCAGTCTGAAGAAGGGTCCCGACAAGAAATGTCACCTATCCATGTTCTCCAAAGATGTTGCCTGACCTGCTGAGTTACTCCAGCACTTTGTGTCCGATTAGCCCATCGGTTTTGAGCTGCATCTGAAAGCGGTCACAATATCCTCTTGGCTGTATCCAAGCTTCCCTTTGATTCTCCTGTTCCTTTTAAACTTCATGGATCTGGTTAACATTGTCTTCCTAGAGAGTATTGGATGCAAGCACCACTCTGAAGACTTTTCTCTTCATCGTGCCTCTAGGACCTTTGACAATGAGTCTGCATTTAAGCCTGCAATCTCTAGTTATTGACCTGCTTGCCAAGGGAAATGATTTTTTTTCCATATCCACTATCAAAACCTTTCATCATCGTAAACCTAAAGACTTCTTTCCATCTGGGGATAGAGGGAAAATAAATCCCTTCCATTCCTATTATGTCCTGATGCTCTCTCCAGGTACTCTTTGTAATTGTACACTATATCTTTGGCATTGTAATTCAAGAGTGGCGCAGCTGGTAGAGCTGCTGCCACACAGCGTCGGAGGCCCAGGTTCGATCCTGACCTCGGGTGCTGTCTGCGTGGAGTTTGCACGTTTTCCCCGTGACCCCGTGGGTTTCCTTTGGGTACTCCGGTTTCCCAAAGACATTAAGGTTTGCATGTTGATTCACCCTTGTAAATTGTAGGGAGTGGGTGCAAATGTGGGATAACATTGAACTAACGTGAGCGGGCGATCGATGGTCGGCGTTGGCTCGGAAGGCCGATTTCCAAGCTGCATCTTTCAATTAATCAATCAAACCCTTCTCTAATTGCAAATGGTTGATGGGAGTCAACCATGGTGCTATGTCTAACCAATGGATTATAGTCAGAGTGAGATTAGCTACATTGACCCCAAAATCTAATAAATATTGTCTAAGAATCGCAGTTTGGAATCGGGTACGGTCAAAGCTGAGTAAAGATGAAGGAAGGAACTGTAGATGCTTGTTTACGCCGAAGATGACAAAATGCCGGAGTAACTCAGTGGGACAGTAGGTGCAGGTGTCGGCCATTCGGCCCTTCGAGCCAGCACCGCCATTCACTGTGATCATGGCTGATCATCCACAATCAGTACCCCGTTCCTGCCTTCTCCCCATACCCCTTGACTGCGCTATCTTCAAGAGCTCTATCTAACTCTCTCTTGAAAGCATCCCGAGAATCGCCCCTCCACTGCCTTCTGAGGCAGAGAATTCCACAGATTCACAACTTTCTGGGTGAAAAGGTTTTTGCCTCATCTCCGTTCTAAATGGCCTACCCCTTATTCTTAAACTGTGGCCTCTGGTTCTGGACTCCCCCAACATCGACAACATGTTTCCTGCCTCTAGCATGTCCAATCCCTTAATAATCTTATATGTTTCAATAAGATTCCCACTCATCCTTCTAAATTCAGTGTATACAAGCCCAGTCGCTCCATTCTTTCAACATATGACAGTCCAACATCACGGAAATTAACCTCGTGAACCTACGCTACACTCCCTTAATAGTAAGAATTTCAGCCTTAAATTTGGAGACAAAACTGCGCACAATACTCCAGTTGTGGTCTCACTAGGGCCCTGTACAACTGCAGAAGAACCTCTACTCATATATTCAACTCCTCTTGTTTTGAAGGCCAACATGCCATAGCTTTCTTCAATGCCGGCGGTCCCTGAATGCTTACTTTCAGTGACTGATGTACAAGGACACACAGATCTCGTTGTACTTCCCCTTTTCCTAACTTGACACCATTCAGATAATAATCTGCCTTCCTGTTCTTGCCACCAAAGTGGATAACCTCACATTTATCCACATTAAACTGCATCTGCCAGGCATCTGTCCACTCACACAACCTGTCCATGTCACCCTGCATCCTCAACATCTCCCCCTCCCCCTCTCCCTACCTGATTCTTATATATATCATCTCTGGGCAACTGGCATTAAGGATACTCGGCTTTTAATTAGCTCCCAACCGGATATCTCCTCCACCCTTGTTTGCACATTTGTCCAATGTGAGCTGTTGACTTATTTTATGAGCCATAAATTTGTTTTATTTAATGCAGGCATAAGTAAATCCGAATAATCTGATCACAAAGCCCTGTTTGACCTGCACCGCTTCTTCTAACTGGAATCTGACCCCGAATGCAAAACTTTATTTATCCCAGGGGGGGAAATTAATCATCCTGGGCATCATCAGATCTGAGGATTCTGCAGTGGGACCAGTGTGCGACTTGTAGAATTCCTCACAAATTATAGACACAAAATGCTGGAGTTACTTAAAGCGGCTGTCCCACTTGGGCAACCTAATTGGCGAGTTTAGAAGAGTTTGAAAAAAATCACATGTTGAAGACCTCCTTCGACTATGTAGAAGACCAGCTTCTACTAGCTACGACTAACTTTGGGAAAATTGGATACCGAATAGTGGAGAGTGAAGCCAACCTCCTTTGATCTCCTTCGACCTCCCTTCGACTATGATGAAGACTATTTATGACTACCTTTGACTACCCTCGATCGCCTACGACTAACATACCGACCTACTATGACCTACTACAACCTACGACTAAACCCACGAGTAAAAAAAGCGTTGATTTTGTTCCATGGCGACCTTTTTTTACTCGCAGGCATTTTTTTAACATATTGGAAAAAACCGCATCGACCTAGGTGAGGCCTCGAGTACGCGGAGACCACTCTCGAGCATGAAGGAGAGTTACAAAGACCTCCTGCAACCTCGTGTCGACCATGCTGCGAGTATGAGTCGAGGGCAAACTCGCCAGAACTAGCGGATTAGGTCGCCCTAGTGGGACAGGCCCTTAACGAGACAGGCAACATCTCTGGAGTGAAGTCTCTCTTCAGTCTGAAGAAGGATCCCGACTAGAAACATCACCTATCCATGTTCTCCAGAGATGTTGCCTGACTCAGTCAGTTCCTCCATCACTTTGTGTCGTTTTCTAGTATTCTGCTAAACCTCCTCTGCACGTGCTCTAAAGCTTCCACATCCTTTCTGTAATGGGGGCGACCAGAACTGTGCACAATACTCCGAATGCGGCCTTGCCTGTAAAGTTGAACCATGACACATACTCAATACCTCATCCAATGAGGACAAGTGTAGAATACGCATTCTTAACACTCTTGTCTATTTGTGATGAATCCTTGGTGCAGCGATGGGGGGGTGGGAGGAAGAGGCAAGATGAAGATCAATGGCAATACGTTTGCATGGAATTTTGTGTACTGAAGAGGATTACTAGTATGCTAGAAAAGAGTCAAAGCGCTGGAGTAATGCAGTGGCTCAGGCTTATTCTCTGGAGAACATGGATAGTTGACATTTCCGCTTCTTCAGACTGATAAAAAATAATTCCGAGTGAAGATAGACATAAAATGCTGGAGTAACTCAGCGAGACAGACAGCATCTCTGGAGAGAAGGACTGGGTGACGTTTCGGGTCGAGGCTGAAGGCCAGTTTGACGAGGGGTCTCGTCCCGAAATACCACCCATTCCTTCACTCCAGAGATGCTGCAAGTCCTGCTGAGTTACTCCAGCATCTTGTGTCTATCTTTGGTGTAAATCCGCATCTGCAGTTCCTTCATGCACATTTACTCCTGGCATGAATTTGACAGAGATGAAGAAACATCGGATTGCCAAGGTTTATCAGAACGCTGCCTGAAGTTCTCAGCAAACCTCATGGGAATGTGGTGATGGCTGCTGATCTCTTTCTGTGCTCCCACATAAAGAGATAAATCTGGGTTAGGACACCATGGAGAGCTCCCCAATAAATGCCATGTATTTCTTGTTAAACTTGCCTGAGAAGCCAGGCAAACTTTAATAAGATTCCTCGGCTAGAAGAGATGACCACCTGCTCGGTCTGACACCAACACCAATGTTGTGCTGTCAGACCTCAACTGGATGAATGATGAAAGGAAGAAGAGTGGAATGGAGCGAAAAATGATGACAAAAAAGAAAAGAGAGAGTGAATCTTTTTCAAAACAACATTATCACTTCGCCACGACGTACGAAAGCCCTTTGAGGAACGGATAAACGTTGCGGCTTTTATGCAGCTAAACACATCTCGAGTCTTGGCTGCTTGGGGAGGGCTGGTAGGGGCGGGTACGGCCTGAGGGAGCGATGAATCAGAATTGAGATTCAGTCACTTAAGGGGAAAAAGATAGATTATGCAAAAAAGGGTGCTTGAATTCATGCAGGTAACAATTTATTCTCGCTGCTGAGTTTTTGTGACAAATGGCATTCCACACACAGCTAATCCTGTTTTGAATTCCCCATTCCCAGTGACTACAATGACAAGTGGATCAATGTGGGCGGCACAGTGGCGTTGCGGTAAAGTCGATGCCTTACAGCGCCAGAGACCCGTGTTCGATCCTGATTACGGGTGCTGTCTGTGCGGAGTTAGTACCTTCTCCCTGTGACTGCATGGGTTTTCCCCAGGTGCTCCAGTTTTCTCCCACATTCCCAAGACATACGGGTTTGCTGGTTAATTGTCTTCGGTAAAGTCTGTAAATCGTCCCTAGTGCGTAGGATAGGTGAGAACATGGTGGACTGAAGGTCCGGTTGATGAGCTGTATGTGTGAACTGAAGCGCTCTTTGCCTGATTCCAAGGAGCAAAGCCCAAAGATGCCAGCACTGGACTGCAGGAGAGATGGAGACAGTTGCCATGACAACTGGTGGTGGCTCCCGGCTTGGACAATGACCATGACCCTTCCCCCCCCCCCCCCCCACAGCACAAGCCAGCTCTGATCAGGCGGTGTTGGTGGGCGGTGGGGCGCAGAACTGAGTTGGGAGATTGAACCCCTGCCATTTGACGTGGCCCTGTACCTAGACAATTAGTAACACGAGTAATTCACCTTTCTCCTGGCCCCAGATACACTGATAATTATGGTCAATTTGAATCAAAATGCCTAGAGCGCTGGAATAGAGGGGGGGGGGGTGGGGGTGTGGGGGGAGTAAGGAGCTGATTATGAGTGATACAGATAGACGGGGTGGTGGTGAATCAATGGCTGTGTGAGAGACTGATTAGAGCCGGCAGCTCTCCTTACTGAGTGATCAAGGAAACCACAAGGACAAAGGGCTTTGATCATAACAAGCTGAACCAAGGGGCTTTTCCATGGTACAATTTCTGTTTGGTTTAATATCTTGAAAACATTTTTAAAAAACACAGTCACACTGAAATTCAGTGGTCTTGTATATCTTGGCTGCAATGGATCACCAGCATGTCAACATTGCCCTGAAGTTTCCTGGAATGAAGGCTGAGTCTCCCCTGGAAAAACGGGAGGAAAGTTCTATCGGACGTTGTAAAAAAAGTGTTTTTTGTCCCGTCTGTTCTCGTGAGCGTTAAATGTTTATAGTTAATAATTATAAAAGTACTCTTGATAAGATGGTAACTCCACACTGGGGCGGCACGGTGACGCAGCGGCAGAGTTGCTGCCTTACAACGCCAGAGACCCAGGTTCGATCCTGACTATGGGTGCTGTTTGTATGGAGTTAGTACTTTCTCCCCGTGACCAGCATGGGTTTTCTCCAGGATCTCCGATTTCCTCTCACACCTCAAAGATGTTCTTGAAGGTTAATTGGCTTGGTATAATTGTAAATTGTCCCTCGTCTGTAGGATAGTGTAGGTTTGTGGGTATCCAGTGAGCCGAAAGGGCCTGTTTACCCCATGCTGCATCTGTAAACTAAAACTAAGCTAAACTAAACTTGGTGTTTAAGAAAGAACTGCAGATGCTGGAAAAAACGAAGGTCGATAAAAATGTTGGAGAAACGCAGCGGGTGAGGCAGCACCTATGGAGCGAAAGAATAGGCAACGTTTCGGGTTGAGACTGAAGAAGGGTCCCGACCCGAAATTCCTTCGCTCCATTGATGCTGCCTCACCTGCTGAGTTTCTCCAGCATTTGTGCCTACCTTAAACTAATCTTGAAGCGTGTTGAAGATGGTGTGTGCATTGACGCTCTGTGTGTGTGCACCTCCAATAATGGGCATAGAATCTAAGCTGGCACTCCAAGGGGATACTGCTGGGGGTGTCTGTACCATCGCCTTTTCTTTCAATACAAAGTCTGGTGACTGCAGAGAAAAGAGCAAGGAAATTATCCTTTGTCCCAATCTTTATCCCTCTATCAACATCACAAAATCTGATTCCGTGTTCTCCAGAGATGCAACCTGACCTGCTGAGTTACTCCAGCAGGATACAAAGTGATTCAGCAGGGTCGTGAATTGGCAAGATTGACAATTAATTCTAAAGGGTTGACCTATACAATGGAAGACTTAAAGACTGCATGGATGAACATGTTCATCCAGTTTGGCAAAAGAATAGGGCGAGGCGCTTCATCAAGCGTATAATTGTGTCCAGTCAGTCGGGAAGTGGTCCGATAAATCCAGGGCCAGATAGGCTTCCCAGAGTGTGCTCAGGAATAGTGCATTAGTGATAATCTTTCACTCTGATTCTGCCTGAGGATTGGCGGGTAGGCCAAGGAGAGAGAAAAACGGGAATTACTGTGGCTAGAGTTTATTAAAGGGAAGGGGAAAGTGGTAAAATTGGACAAAGTCGCATGGATTTACAAAAGGTATGGACGAAGTGGAATTTTTCCCTTGTGGATGTGTATATCCCCAGCTTTCGACCCCACATAAGAGATTGTGTTAAAGTACGGTTTAGGGGTTCAGTATTGAACCTGGCAAACAGGAACAAAGTCGTCCTTTTCACAATGGCAGTTAGTGGACCTCAGTGTGTCCCCAGCTATTTACAATATATATTAATGATCTGGATTACATATCTCCAAGTTTGCGGATGACACAGCTGGGAGTGTTCGCTGTTTGCTGCAAGGTGACTGGATAGGCTGGGTGAGTGGGCAAATGCAGATGCAGTATGTGGATAAATGTGAGGTTACCACTTTGGTTGCAAAAACTCTGAGGAAGGACATTATTGCCAAGAGGAAAAAAACCAGACTGATTCTGGGATGTCAGGACTGTCTTATCTGTGAGAAGGGACCCAAAATTCTTAAGGGGACAGCTAGATGCCCCGATGTTGGGGAGTCCAGTCACAGCTCCTTAAGACCTTTCTTCACACAGAGAGTGGTGAGTCTCTGGAACTCTCTGCCACAGAGGGTAGTTGAGGCCTTGGCTATATTTAAGAGTGAGTTGGATGTGGCCCTTGTGGCCAGAGGGTATGGAGAGAAGGCAGGTACTACTGAGTTGGATGATCAGCCATGATTTTTTGCAGGCCGAAGAATGGCCTACAGTTTCATGTTTCTAAAACATGGGGAAAGTATGCTCGTGCTGCGGTAGAGTTGCTGCCTCACAGCACCAGAGACCCGGGTTCGATCCTGACTACGTGTGCTGTCTGTACGGAGTTTGTATGTTCTCCCAGTGACCGCGTGGGTTTTCTCCGGGTGCTTCGGTTTCCCCCCACATTCCAAAGACGTGTAGGTTTGTAGGTTAGCTGGCATTTGTAAATTGTCCCTACGGTGTAGGATACAACTTGTGTACGGAGTGATTGTGGACTCGGTGGGCCGAATGGCCTGCATCATATCTCTAAAATCTAAAAGTGCTTAGTTGATGGTGGAATGTTACGGGGGTTTCTGAAGCTATGAAAGGAGGCGTAGAAATGCAGATTTGTTTTGGGTTCATCTTTATCTTTCCGCCTTGCATTTCCTCCAGCTGTGCCAGTGTGCAATGATGCTCTGATCCAAGCCTTGTCTTTCATCTCCTTTTAGTTAGGTTTGAAGTGCAATTACAGCAGCGAGTTTAAAATGTTCAATGCACGAACCACTTTAAACAATTTTGGGAGACGGTTCTTCCAGGTCATAAGATCATGTGATTGGAGCAGAATTTGGCCATTCGGCCCATCAAGTGTACTCCGCCCATCAAGTCTACTCCGCCATTCAATCATGGCTGATCTACCTCTCCCTCCTAACCCCATTCTCCTGCCTTGAAATTTCCATCTTGTTATCTCTGTGCATTGCACCTCCAATCACAGAACACAGAAATGTACTATATTGCACCAGGCCCTTCGACACACCATGCTTTCACCGATCACGACTACTTCCTTAGAAGACTTAGGAGGTTTTGCATGTCCCCAACAACTCTCACCAACTTCTACAGATGCGCCTTAGAAAGCATTTTATCAGGATGCATCACAGCTTGGTTTGGAAACAGCTCCATCCAAGACCACTAGGAATTGCAACCCAGGCCATCACACAAACCAACCTACCCTCCATTGACTCTATTTACATCTCAAGCTGCCTCGGCAAGGCCAGCAGCATAATCAAGGACGAGTCACACCCTGGCCACACCCCCTTGTCCCCTCTCCCATCAGGCAAAAGGTGTAGAAGTGTGAAAACGCACACCTCCAGATGCAGTAAGTTTCTTCCAAGCTGTTAACCGGAAACTGAATCATCCTACCGCAACTAGAGAGCAGTCCTGAACTACTATCTACCTAATTTACTGGCTTTACCTTGCACTAAACGTTATTTCCTTACCATGTATCGGTACACTGTAAATGGCTTGATTGTAATCATGTTTTGTTTTTCCACTGACTGGTTAGCACGCAACACAAGCTCTTCACTGTACCTCGGTACGTGACAATAAACTAAACTGAAACTCAAAACTATGCCAAATGAAACTAATCCTATCTGCAAGGTGCGTGCAAGTTCCTGTGTCTACCTAAAAGCCTCTTAACTGATGCGATTGTATTTGCTTCTAGCACCTCCCCTGGCAGCATGTTCCAGGCACCCACCTCTCTCCGTCTGGAGGGGAGGGGGTGGAGAAGAATGTTCCTTGCAAATCTCCATTACAATTTCCCCCTTAAACGTTAAACATTTGCCCTCCAATATTTGACATTTCCACCTCCTGGTTTTATACACCTCGACAAATCACCCCTAAGCCTCCTGCGCTCCAAGGAATAAAGTCCTAGCCTGCCCAATCTCTCCCTGCAGCTCAGGTCCTCGAGTCCTGCAACATCTTCGTAAATCTTCTCTGCACCTTCAGCCTAAGGGATATGGACCAAAAGCGGGCAGGTGGGACTAGTTGGCTGGTGTGAGCAAGTTGGGCCGAAGGGCCTGTCTCCACACTGTATGACTCTAACAACAACATCCTCCCTGTAGTAAGGTGACCAAAACTGAACAGAGTCTGAAATGTGGAGTGTTGTGCTCTGGGGGAAAAAGACTCCATCTATGACTCCCATAGTTTAATATTAATGGGGCAGTCACGGTGGCACAGCGGTAGAGTTGCTGCCTGCCAGCAAAATGCAGCGCCCGAGACCCAGGTTCGATCCCGACTACGGGTGCTGTCTGTATGGAGTTTGTACGGTCTCCCCGTGATCTGCGTGGGTTTCCTCCGAGATCTTCGGTTTCCTCCCACACTCCAAAGAAGTACAGGTTTGTAGATTAATTGGCTTGTTTAATTGGCTTGATAAACAAAAAAAGTTGGCGATATGCAGAGTACTGCCCTGCCTACTACAAAATTCAGAAGGTTCAGAAGGTATTATTTCTCCCAGATCATCCCACAGCCTCTGACATTCCAGAGGAAACGTTTCAATTTTGTCCAGCCAGACCGTACGTGTGTTTAAGAAGGAACTGCAGATGCTGGAAAATCCGTATGTTATGTTTGCAAGATACTGGATTTAACTTAATGACACCAATTAACAATAATGCCGGCTCACCAGTTGGCTTGTGCAACTGCCTGAGGTGGTTTTACTGATTTAGAAACAAGGAACTGCAGATTTTCAAAATGAAGGCATGAGGTGCTGGAGTAACTCAGCAGGGCAGGCAGCATCCCTGGAGAACATGGTTGGTGACGTTTTTGGGTCGGGACCCTTCTTCAGACTGATGGTAGGGGAGTGAAGAAGAGCGACGGGGTAGGATAATGTTTGGCAGGTAGTAGGTGAATGCGGGAGATGGAGGGGATTTAATTGGCAATGGTTGGACAAAGGCAAGAGATGGAGGGAATCGGATGTATGAAGAACTTACGTTGAAGGGGTGGGACAAGAGGGGAGAAGAAATAAACTAATGTGGTAACATTCTTGTTATGAACTTTGTAGAAAATGTTCTGAAGGATTTGATTGGAGTGTCTTTCTCCAATGATTAATAGGAACTGGTCTGGCTAAACCTTTGATGAAACCTACTGAAAATATGCCAATTCATCTTCTGAAGCCTCTATCCCCGTCACAAACTGTCCCGTCAGCTGTTTCTGCGGTCTTTTTGATTTGGGATGGAGATGACTGTGTTATCTGCTGTGTTAATGGAAGTCAAAAGTTTAAAAAACTGCAGATGTTGGAAATATGAACTAAAAGCAGAGCTGATGCAGGCAGGGTCTTGGACCTGAAATCTTAGCTCTATATCTGAAGAAGGGTCTCGACCTGAAACGTCACCTATTCCTTTTCTACAAGATGTCGTCTGACCTGATGAGTTACTCCAGCTTTTTCTGTCTATCTTCTATTTCACTCTCCACAGATGCAGCCTGATCTTTAGTATAGTTTAGTCCAGAGATACAGCACGGAAACAGGCCCTTCGGCCTTCCGTGTCCGTGCCGACCAGCGATCCCCGCACATTAACACTATCCTACACACACTAGGGACAATTTACACTTATACGAAGCCAATTAACCTACATACGTGCGTCTTGGAGTGTGGGAGGAAACCGGAGTTATCGGAGAAAGCCCACGCTGCCACGGGAGAATGTACAAACTCCGTATTGACAGCACCCATAGTCAGGATCGAACATAGTCAGCAACTCTACCGCTGCGCCACCGTGCCACCTCTGTAGAATGTTTCCATTGTTCAAAAGAAAATCTCTGACATTCACTCAAGTCAAGCGGATTGTGTAATGGTCATTGAAATCGCGGTGGGAATTGCAGCCTCCTCCACATGTGTGGAAGAGCTGGCCTAGAGAGTCAGTTTGTAAGTTGTTATGTTCCTTCCGTCACCTGCACAGGGCTCTGTTGTGCTTCCTATGCATGGCCTCAAGGTTCTCAATTCAATATCTTCCCGAGTGTTTCTTGGCAAGATTAAAGGGTGCCAACTGTTGCCCACTGATCACTGGTCTTGGAGATTGGACAGAGGCTGTGCAATGAAATCCTTTACACACCTGGGATTCTTAATGCATCTAGTATTAAACCAGTTCTCAAATTGTCTCCGTAAACCTCCCTGTCCTGTTTTTAAGGCTTTGCTTGAAACGTGTCTCTTTGTCCACACTGGAGCCTGAAGAAGAGTTCCGACCCAAAGCGTCACCAATCCCTTTTCTCCTGAGATTCTGCCCGACTAGCTGAGTTACTCCAGCACTTTATGTTTGTCATTGTCCAGAATTTTCATTAGTGATCCATATGCACAGCTCTGCTCAATAATGCAGTTGGGCGTTCTTAAAGCTGAGTGAATAAAAGATGCTTCAAGTTGTGCCAATTATTGTTGTCTAGATGGGAATAATCGTTCCTGTGGAAAAAGGCAGAGGGAGAAGCATGAATTAACTCTTGGGGAACTCGATGGTCATGAAGGCTGCTTTTGTTTTTGTCTCAATAAAAATAACTTTTTATGGTCTTAATGATAATGAGCAGACTTTGGGTGATGTGTTGCCGTTATGTTGTGCTTGTCAGACCCAGTGCAGAGCGCAATGGACCAGCCTTCCCAAATTTAGTTGGGACAGGTGTAGCATCCACCTCCCTGACAGTTTCCATCCAATTTGCTCGTATCCTCTCTTAAACGCTTCCCTCAGGTCAGAATCAAATAGTGAAAGGCCTGGTTAGAGTGGATGTGGCGAGGATGTTTCCAATGGTGGGAGAGTCTAGGATCAGAGGCCATATCCACAGAATTAAAGGACGTTCCTTTAGGAAGGAGATGAGGAGTTGGGAGTGACGGCGCTGCCCTGGCAGCAGCGACCCGCCTGCAGTCTGTCTGTTTTTCTTTTTGTTGTTGTTCTCTTGTCTTGTTTTAGCGTTAGTTTGAGTTATTATGTAGTGTATGTGTGTGGGAGGGGTGGGAGAAACCCACCCCTCCCAAAAAGAGGAAGTTTTTAGTCTCTTCCTTTTTGGGGACGCGACTTTTCTTGTCGTATCCCCTGTCTCCGTCTCCGCTGAGGCCTATCGCGGAACTGGCGGCCTCCAACTTTAACTGCGACTGACCTTGGGGCTCCGGAGGCAGAGCCAGCCAGGACTTACCAGCGCGGGGCTGGCCGACTTCGGGGCTGCGGCGGGTTCCGGCGGCCCGACTCGGAGCTGTGGCGGCAGCGGCGACTTCGGAGGCCCGGCCGCGGGCCCAGTGGACGACATCGTCGGGAGCTCGCGGGTCACAGGTTGGTGACCTGTTTTTCCGGAGCTCGCGCGGCAACAGCTGCGTCCGCTGGACTGGAGGGCGGCAGCTTCGACCGCCCCGGGCCGCGGAGTGGAACCGGCCCGCTCACGGAGCGCGGTTCACCCGCGGGACTTATTTACATCACCCGGTGCAGTCACAACAGCGCAGAGGAAGAGGAAGAACAAGAAGGAAAGAGACAAAGACAAGATTTTTGCCTTCCATCACAGTGAGGAGGTGTCTGGTGAACTCACTGTGGTGGATGTTAGATATGTGTTTATTGTGTGTTTTTGTTATGTACTATATGTATGACTGCAGGCAACAAAATTTTGTTCAGACCGCAAGGTCTGAATGGCAATAAAGTTTTCCATGATTCCATGATTCCAGGAGGACTTTCTTTAGTGCGAGGGTTGTAGATCTTTTGAATTCATTGTCACAGAAGGCTGCGGAGGCCAAGTCAATAAATATATTTCAGGCAGAGATGGATAGATTCTTGATTAGTACGGGTGTCATGCGTCATGGGGAGAAACCAGGAGAATGGGGTTAGGAGGTAGAGAGAGATCAACCATGATTGAATGGCGGAGTAGACTTGTTGGGCCGAATGGCCTAATTCTCTTCCTATCGCTTATGAATTTATGAACCCGAGTCTCTGGCCCTGTGAGGCAGCAGCTCTACCAGTGCGCCACTGTGCCGCCCAGTGATCCAATCTATCCCTGCGCTTCCTTGCTAGTTACTGATCCTTTAGAGCTACATTTGGAGCTGCCTCGTTTGCTGTGGCATACATTGGCTTCCGGGCTCAAGGCTGCCTGGCATCTAAGGAAAAGAGCTGCTATCTTCATCAGTAAAGCTTGCCCTTTTGCTATCCTTCACTGCAGCTTTCTTTTAAAATAATAAAAACCTTCCATTCAAAAGGAACCATTGAGAGAACCCAGAGTGCAAAATCCCCAGAGCACCATTTTGATTCTTATGAAAATGCTGACATATACTGACAGTCCCTAGTTCAGTCCTGGTCTGTGCATGGTAATAGCCCAGCTGACTGTTTGTTTGGATCTGCTGCATAAAGCAAGGGTCTATTATCTAACTTTTAAGTAGGCCAGTGCAAGAGTCTCTGTGCTCCACTTTAGAGAGTTTGTCTCCCTATATTTTTACAACTTAACTGTGACCTCTTTCAGTGAAGTGCCAAGCTGCATCAGAATCTCTGCCACTTGAATATTTTCTGTGAAATATCTGCAACGCTAGTATTATTTCCCTCTTCGTAGATATGGTCATTCAGCTGAGATACTAAATCGAGCCCTGGGCTGTCCTCCCGCTGATAGTGAAACATCCCACAATGGTATTTTGAAGAATGTAAAACAGTACAGCACAGGAACAGGCCCTTCGGCCCACAATGTCCGTGCCGGACACGACGCCAAGACCAGCTCTTGTCTGCCTGCACATGATCCGCATCCCTCCATTCACTGCATGGCCATGTGTTTCCAAAAGTCTGACAAGCATTGTATCTGCCTCCACCACTACCCCTGGCAGCACATCCAGTTACCCACTACCCTCAGTGTAAAAACAAACAAACTTGCCCCGCACGCCCTCCTCAAACTTTGCACTCTCACCTTCTATGTCTTCTAGTATTTTGCTAAATTACATCCTTCAAAAAACGGTTCTGATCGTCTGTGCCTTCATAAATGTAATACTTTTATTAAGCTCACCCACCACCCCAATCTTTGGCATTCCATAGAAAACAATCCAAGTTTGTCCAACCTCTCCTTGTATCTGTTACCCCCTAATCTGGTAAATCCCCTCTACACCCTTTCCAAAGCCTCCACACCCTTCCTGCATTGGGGTGGGCAGAACTGCAAGCAATACTCCCAATATAGTCTAACCAATGCCCTATAAGGCTGCATCATGACTTCCTTCCACACAGTGCCATGACCATTGGAGACAAGTGAACCATGCTCCCACCTTGACCACTCCATCTACTGGTGCTGCCACTTTCAGGGTGTTATGGGCTCCCCAAGTTTACAGTCGAATTATCCCTGAAGGATAACTAACTCGGTTTCTCTTTCCACACACTGACCTGCCGAGTGTTTCACAATTTTCTGCTTTTATTTTAGGTTTCCAGTAACTGCAGTTTTTTTGGGGGGGTTTTTCAAATTGTGTCCAGATTTGTTTTTTCCAGCAGCATTACAAATCTAGTTGTTTTAGGAATTTGTGAACCCATTGGCTGTTTCTTAAATAAATATTCCACTATACTAGAGCATTTAGGTCATGAAAATTGCTGGGCAAATGAAAGACTGTGTGGAGTTTGCATGATCCCCCTGTGATTGCATGAGTTTTCTCGAAGTGCTCTGGTTTCCTCCTACATCCCAAAGAGCTGTATATTGGTTTAGTTTTGAGATAAAACATCAGAGATAACACCTAATCTATGCCGAATGTCGATCACCCGTTCACACCTGTATAAACCCAAACATGTTTGAGATGTGGGAGGTCACATCGAGAACGTGCAAACTCCGTGCAGATAGTGGCCGAGGTCTGGATCGAACCCACGCCTCTGGTGCTGTGAGGCAACGGCTCCACATCTACCCCACTGTGTTGCCCTGGTAAATTACATCAACTTAACGCTGAATTGCCCCCAGTGTGTAAGTAAGTGGTAGAATGTGGGGAGACTAAAATGGGATTAATGCAGGATTAGTTTAAAAGGGTGGTTAATGGACTTGGTGGGCTGAAGGGCCTTTCTGTGCTGTGTGGCTGTGGTCACATGTTGGAAGTTTGACATGAGAGAGGTGATGTGAACAATCTGTCTTGTGAACAAGAATGGAACATTCTTCCTGAATGGAATTTTCATCCAGTCTCCCAAAGTGACTGGTCACTTCCTATATTAATTTGGATTCAAAATATTAATACTGTTGTGTTTTAAATGGACTTGTTTAATTGGACACTGCTCTTGCTGAGCTGTTTAGGTTATTACTGTTTTTAAATCACTTTAATGTGCTATTTATTTAAAAATAAAAATCGTGCATTGTACAGACGATGACTCTGTCAAATGGATTTTTAATATTGTACAAAGGATTTGTTGGTGGGAAGTGGGTGGTGAAAGTGAATTAGCGATGGGGGGTCAACACAGTAGGTTGCCCACAGATTTTCAAAATCGCTTAAAAAAAAAACAAGGTGACTCAAGTGCCTTGAATTATAGAGTGTCCTCTAAACCATATATAACATAAGCCTCTATTTAGCTGTAATGGCTGGTATTACTGTAATACCAGGTGCTGTGTGCCTTAAAATTGCAAGCCGTTTACAACAATCAAATCTTGCCGTGTCCTTTTCTCTGTGTAGCAAGGAACTGCAGATGCTGGTTTAAACCGAAGATAGACACAAAAAGCTGGAGTAACTCAGCGGGTCAGGCAGCATCTCTGGAGAGAAGGAATGGGTGATGTTTTGGGTCGCGATCCTTCTTCAGTCACCCATTCCTTCTCTCCAGAGATGCTGCCTGCCCTGCTGAGTTACTCCAGCATTTTGTGTCTGTCTAGATATAAAATGTAGTCGGAGATAGTAAGACTGGTCGGAGAACTGGGAAGGGGGAGGTTTGGAGAGATGGTGGGGGGGGGGGGGGGGGGGGGATGGAGGAAAAGCAAGGGTTGCCTGAAGATAGAGCAATCAATGTTCATACTGCCCAAGCAAGATATGAGGTGCTGTTCCTCCAATTTGCGATTATCTATCTTCTACTTGCACTCACCCAGGATCTTGCACTGCGCCCACAACTGTACATTAAAAATACACGCGAACGCATGCACTAACAACCGAAAGGGCAGGAACATACTGTCCAGTGTCCCTAACATCATGAAAAGAGGATACATATACATCTAGGAAACAGGTCCTTCGGCCACTGAGTCCGAGCCGGCCAGCGATCCCCGCACACCAGCACTATCCTACACACTAGGGACAATTTGCAACTTTTACCAAAACCAATTAGCCCACAAATCTGTGTGTGTTTGTAGTGTGGGAGAGAACTGTAGTGCTCGGGGAAAATCCACGCGATCATGGGGAGAATACAACCTCATACAGACTGCACCCGTAGTCAGGATCAAACCCAGGTCTCTGGCGCTGTAAGGCAGCAACTCTACCGCTGCGCCACTCTGCCTGCCTGATTGTCCTGGCAGCATGTTTGGTATAGACATTGTAGGCTGAAGGGCCCGTTCTTGAGCTGTCCTGTTCTGTGTAGACATAATTAGTTTGATACTGAGGGAAAGAAAGAATATTGGGATTGGGGAGCAATGTGAATGAGGTGTGGGATCAGCCAGCGATCTATTGAATAACAGAGCAGGCTCGAGGGACCTGCTGTGATTACTGGCCTCGGTTTCTGATTCTAGCTTTCCCATGACAGATTTTAAATATACTTGAGGCTGTTCAAAACTCCTCGGGCTGTGTTCTAACTGCTCTGCTCACTGACCTACATCGATTCCCAGTCTGGCAGTGCTCTGGTCTCAGATGTTCTCCTTGTTTGTTTTGAAATACCTCCGTGGGCTCTCCTGTCCCTTCTTCTGCAATCTCTCCATTCCTATAACCCTATGAGGTCTCTGTACTTCATTGTTTCATGTCTCTTGTGCACTTTCCCTTGCCCTCCATGGTGGCCACACCTTCCGTTGCTCCCGAGTTCCCTTCCTTATCCTCCTCCGGTATCTCCTTGAGTTTTCTCTTTGGAACTTTTCTTTGTTTGTTTAGTACGGTATTTGGTCGGCTGTCCTAATATCCTTGTGTAGCCCAGCATTCAACTTTTCCAAAGTATCTTGAGATATTTTGTTCCACCGTTGGTGCTAATATGCAGGAGAATGGGGTTGAGAGAGAAAGATAGATCAGCCAGGATTGAATGGCGGACTAGACTCGATGGGCTGAATTGACTAATTCTGCTCCTAGGATTTATTGAATACAGATATTTCGGTGGTGAAGCTCAGCAGTCCAATTGTGCTTGGAACACAGAGTGCTGGAGCTGCACAGCGGGTAGGCCAGCATCTCTGGAGGCATGGATAGATGATGTTTAGGGTTAAGACCATTCTTCAAACTGAAAATTGTGCATAAGACCACAGCATAGGACCAGGCCCTTTAGCCAACAGTGTCTGTGCCGAACATGATGCCAATATCTACCCGCATGTGATCCACATCACTCCACATCCTGCTCGAACAAAGCAACAACCAGCATCCAATTTTCGGAAGCAGTAGTTTAAAATGACTTTTAAGAGACTTTTGGGAGGCATCATGGATATGCAGGAAATTGGGGGATATGGATCATGTAAAGGCAGGTGAGATCAGTTTAACTTGCCATCATACATAGACACAAAGTACTGGAGTAACTCAGTGGGTCAGACAGCATCTCCAGAGGAATATTAATACCTCAGACGTAGGGTCCCAGCCCAACTTAAAACATAACTTCTCCAAGTTCTCCAGAGATGCTTCCTGAGCTGCTCCAGCACTCTGTGTCTTTCTTTGATATAAACCAGCATCTGCAGTTCCTTCCTGCACACTTCTTCAGACGGAGTCAGATTTCTTCATGGAACTCTCCAGTGTGAAGAAAGGTCGTGACCTGAGACGTCACCCATCCATTTTCTCCAGAGATGTTTTTGCAGTTCTTTGTTTCTACATCTATAACCTGGCATCATGATTGGCTCAAAGATGGTGGGCCCCAGGCCTGTTCTGTCGCTGTACAGCTCTGCATTTCAAGTTGTTAAAGAATTTCATTTAATAGACTTTGAGATAGGCAGGTGGATTAGCAGGGAATGGAGGGATATGGATCATGTACTGGCTGAGATCAGTTTAACTTGGCATCCTGTTTGGCACAGACACTGTGGGCTGAAAGGCCTATTCCAGTGCTGTACTGTTCTGTGTTCTAAGTGCAGTCATCACCTCATACTCTCACATTACCCTACACACTAGGGCTGATTTGCATTTTTTTTAACCGTTTCTATGACATTTAATAGACTTTCAGATAGGCTCATGGTTATGCGGGGAATGGAGGGGTAGGGATCATATGCAGGCAGAGGAGATGAGTTTAGTTTGGTTTATTGTCACAGTGGAAAGGTTTTTTGGCGTGCTCTGCTCGTTATGTGCAGTGGCAGGCCCTCTCAGCGCTGTGCTAGAAGTTGAAGCAACTTCCGAATGAAGAACCCACGCTTTAAGACAATGAAAATGTAGATGCAAACACCCAATAATTAAAAAGGCAGGCTGACCTAGCGCCTTCCCCCCTCTACCGTCGGGGAAAGGGACAATGATGGATTTGATGCGACTGGGGCCTTTGAATGAACTGCGAGGAAATGACAGGAATATTTTCTTTAAAAGACAGATTTACATTTGATGTTGCTGGACTCGCTGCCACTGAGCCCGGAGCTGTGTTTAAAAATCCTTAGCGTGTCGCTTTATTCCCTGTTTTTTTTAACATTGTGAGGGTGTTTGGGAGCACATTGGTGCTCCTGCAGCGGAGGGTGCTGGTGGTGGTGGTGGGGCAGTGGGTGTGTTAATGTAGAGGCAGTGTCACTGGTACCAACACTGGGCTCGGCTCTGCCGACGAGGATTAGCTGCAGCTCGCAGCAGACGTCCCATCGAGCAGGCTGGAGCCTGAAGGTCACCCGGCAAACGAGGAATTCATGCAAAGCTTCCTTGGGTCTGACATCATCTTAAAGGGGAAAGCGCAGCACTCTCAAACGTTAAGTTGCCCTGCGTTTATTTTTTGTTTTGCCAGCGGTTTTTGTTCCCTGCGTTCTCTCACCCCTCCTTGCCCCAGCTTTCTTCCCCCCACCACCCCTTTCGCAACAGTCTGAAGAAGGGCCCCGACTCGAAACGTCTCCTATTCATGTTCTCCAGAGATGCTGCCTAGCCTGCTGAGTTACTCTTAACATTTTGTGTCTGCTTATATTAAATCCCTGTGTTTGCCTAATTCCTCTTTGCATTGCTATATCGTACATGACATCTCCAAAGATATTGTGTTTCACTGGCAAAGGACCAAACACAAACATTCACACTAGTTAGAACATAAAGCAGTGCAGTGTAGGCACAAGGAACTGCAAGTGTTAGTTTTTACAAAAAAAAAGGACAGAGTGCTGGAGTATTTCTCAGCATTTCTGGAGAACACAGATCGGCAATGTTTTGGGTCGGCATGCTTCTTCAGGACAGTACAGCACAGGAACAGGCCCTTCGGCCCACAATGTCCATGCAAAACATGATGCCAAGTTATACAAATCTCTTCTGCCTGCACATGATCTACCACCCTCCATTCCCTGCCTCTCAAGTGCCTCTCCACAAGTCTCTTAAATGCCACTGTTGTATCTGCTTCCACCACCATCCCACAACTGTGCTCCAGGTACCAACACTCCCTTTAAGAAAAAATATTCTGCCCATCTCCTTTAAACTTTGCCCTCTCTTTAAACTTTAAACTTTAAAACTGTGCCCTCTCTCATCTTTGACATTTCCACCCTGGCAAAAAGGCTCTCGGTATCTACCTACCTCTTATCTCTCATAAATAGGGTAGACTTTCAATCTCTGACGCCCTAGAGAAAACAGTCCAAGGTTGTCTTGTCTGAGTTCTCCAGGAATGTTGGACTGTTTGGGATGCTGCACAGGATGAGCTACAAAATTAATGCATTGGCAAAACTATGAGGAAATGTTTCTCATATTTCTCTCTCTCACGGTCACTTTCTTTCTCTCTCACTCTCACGCACACACTCTTTGAAGTGTTGGGCAATTGGACTCTCATTTCAGTGGGCATGTTTTCAGTAGTCTCCAGAGATGTACAGCACAGAAGCAGGCCCTTCGGCCCACCTTGACCAAGTTGGCATGTTGGACCACTTCCATTTGCTTGCATTTGGCCCATTTCCCTCGCAACCCTTTCTATCGTATATACCTGTCCAAATGTCTTTTAAAAATCGTAATGGTAACTCCTGAGACCCCTCTTAAATCTCTCCCCTCTCAGGTTAAGCCTGACCTGTCAGTCCCCTAAGATCTGATTACTTCGCTAGACCTTTCCACTCCTTTCAAGATATCCCATTCAAACATAGAACATTGAAAAGTGCAGCACAGAAACAGGCCCTTCGGCCCACAATATTTGTGCCAAACATGATGCCAAATTAAACTAATCTGCCTGTACTTCATCCATTTCCCTCCATTCCCTACATGTCCATATGCCGATCCAAAAACATTGTACATGCCATTATCGTATCTGCCTCCACCATCATCCCTGGCATCAGGTGTTTGCTCACCTGTCTCAATGTCATTTTTCTCTTGCCTGTTAACCCACCTGTGAAGAGCTGTGGACATTCTGTTCTCATGCTGTGATGTAAATGCACGTTAGTGTTGAATGTTCCTTAAAGCCGAACATTCAGGAAGGCATTTAAAAGTTTCACCATTGGAGAGTTCGGTATCAGTTTAGTTTAGAGATACAGTGTGGAAAGAGGCCCTTCGGCCCACAGCGTCCACACTGACCAGTGATCTCCGTACACTAAATCTATCCTAAAAAACGCCAAATTTTACCAAAGCCAATTAACCTGCAAACCTGTGCGTCTTTGGAGTGTGGGAAAACCCACGTAGATCCACAGAGACAAGCACCCGTGGTCAGGATCGAAGCCGGGACTCTGGCACTTAGGCGGAGGAATCGGGAATGTCTGAATCCTTGAAGTAAAGTTGGCTTATTTGTCAGAAGATGTTCACATTCAGATCAGTGATTTGGCCTGGGACAATTAATAGGTTTTCAAAAGGCTAAATTAACTCTTGTTAATTATTGTTGGAATGTGTCTCACTGGAGAACTTGTACAGTGTGACATGCGTCGCAATCCATTCCAATGTTGCAGGAACTCAGCAGGTCAGACTGAAGAAGGGAGCCGACCTCTAAGGTGAGAAGGGAAGATTTAAAGTTGAGGGGCAACTTTCTCGCTCAGAAGGCAGTGAGTATATGGAACGAGCTGCCAGAGAGGGTAAGGGGAGGTACCATCACAGCATTTAAAAGACATTTGGACAGGTACATGGATAGAAAGGGTTAGAGCAGGGGTGGGGAACCTTTCCATGGTGGAATGCCGCATTTAGTTAGCTGTGATCTAATAACAATCGCATCCAAGAAACTTCAATTAGATATACTTCAAAATGTACATTATTTTGTCAAAATAGCCCTCATGACTTATTAATGTTTTAATTGTGGCCGTCAGTCGGGGAGAATTATTTTGTTGAATCTTCTTTTACTCTTTGGTATTTTAATTACGTTCATTTTAAGATTAAAATAAAAATAATAAAAGATGGAACAAAAACATGTTAATAATAATCAAAAGATTTGTTCTACAAAATTTGGATTCATTCAAAAGGCCGCACTTAATGGCTTTTAGAAGGCCGCAGATTCCCCACCCCTGGGTTAGAGGTATATGGGCCAAACGTGGGCAGGTGGGACCAGTGTAGATGGGGCATCTTGGTCGGCACGGGCAAGTTAGTCTGCCCATTCCCTAGGGAATGGGCAGACTAACGTGCCCGTGCCGACCACTGAGTTCTACCCAGCACTTTGTGTTTTGCGCAAGATTCTAGCATTTGCAATATCTTGGGCCTCCGATAAATGTCTCAGAGCCGAGGCCATGGTTTGTGAAATCGTCCATCTCTGTAACAGGGTCTCGGTGGCATGTGGCCTTCTGGTTGGAGCTAGCTAGAACGTTAGAGGATTGTCACAGAGTCATACAGCGTGGGAACGGGCTCTTCAACCCACCTTGTCCCCACCGCCCAAGATGTCCCATCCCACCTGCCCACATTTGGCCCAAATCCTTCTAAGCCTTTCCTATCCATGTACCTGTCCAACTGTTTTTTAGATGTTGTGACTGTAGCTGCCTCAATTGCCTCCTCTGGCAGCTCATTCCATATACCCACTATCCTCTGTATGAGAAAGTTGCCCCTCGGGTTCCTATTAAATCTTTTCCGTCTCGCCTTAAACCTACATCCTCAGGTTCTTCATTCCCTTACTTTGGGTAAAGGACTCTGTGCATCTACCCTATCTAATCCGCTCACAATCTTATACACCTCGATAAGATTGCCCTCATCCTCCTGCGCTCCAAGGAATAAAGTCCTAGCCTGCTCTAGGTGATGTTTTGGGTCGAGACCTTTCTTCAGAAGAGGGGTCTGAAGAAGGGCCTCGATCTGAAACATCACCTGTTCCTTGTCTCCAGTGATGCTGCCTGGCCTGCTGAGTTTAGTTTAGCTTTTAGTTTAGTTTCGAGATACAGCACAGAAGCAGGCCCTTTGACCCACCGCATCCATGCCGACCAGCGATCCTCGCACACTAACACTACCCTGCGCACACCCTTGGGACAATTTACATATTTCACCAAGTCAATTAGCCTACAAACCTGTACGTCTTTGGAGTGTGGGAGAAAACTGGAGCCTCCGGAGAAAACCTACACGGGTCACAGGGAGAACGTGCAAACTCCATACAAACAGCACCCATAGTCAGGATGGAACCCTGGTGTCTGGCGCAGGAAGGCAGCAACTCTAAAGCTGTGCCACCCCATTACTCCGGCATTTTGTGTCGATGTGGATGGCGACCAGTTGGGTGAGGTATCAGATGCACTGCTACCTGCAGGTGTCCGGGCCTTGGGCACACAGACGAAGGGAGAAGGATTGCTGCCAGACTGGAACAAGGATCGTTTGTTTAACAGAAAATTCTTGATCAAAGTATAACACTTGGCAGCGAAGTCCTTATCTTATGGTAATTAGACGGCGCTTAAATTCTTTTAGATTTAAGGGGGCAGAACATAACAGAAAACATGATGGCAAATCATATTTTTGTTTTGGGGGGGATGAGAGGATGGTGACATTGTGCACCTGCCTGTTTAATGATGGCCCCATTAGCAGAGTGTTGTCTCCGCAACTACTTGTCGTGTGATCATTCCACCTCTCCTTGAGCCTTTGAAAAGCCTCATTTAGTTTTCAACCCTGTTCCCACGATGGGTTGGCTTACCGGTGAAATCACTTGGGATGTTAAAGACGCTGTGTAAAAACAAGCATTCAGGAGGGAATAAGATTGCACAAACCATGAGACAGAAACCACGTCCTTCATTAAATAAAAAAATTCCACAATGTTAAAATTATTTGCATAAAGTGCAGCTCTGAAAACGTAAATTTCTTGCGAATTTTAAAATGCAATGAGCTGCCAGAGGAGTTAGCTGAGGCAGGTACTATAACTACATTTGTAATACATCTGGATAAGTACAGGGATAGGAAAGGTTTAGAGGGATATGGGCCAAACACAGGCAGGTGGAACTCATATAGGTGGGGCATCTTGTTCGGCATGGGCAAGTTAGGCCGAAAGGCCTGTTTCCGTGCTGTGTGACTCTATGATTAGGTTCATGGGTAGGAAAGGTTTATATGGATGTTGAGCTAGTGTAAGTGGGGCATTTTGGTTGGTATGGGCAAGTTGGACCTGTTTCTGTGCTGAATTAGAGTAATATTCATATTCTGAATTAGAGAATGATTCTACCTGCAAAGGGTGTTCACTGTAAAATTGTGGGAATCTTATACTTAATTTTTCACACAGTAAGCTCGTAAAATCAAGGGTTCTGTTGTCATAGAGTTACACAGCATGGAGAAGGCCCTTAGGCACAACTTGCCCACGCTGACCAACATGCTCCATCTACTCTAGTCCCATCTGCCTACTTTTGGCTCGTATCCTTCTAAACCTATCCTATCCATGTACCTGTCCAAATGTCTTTTAAACGTTGTGACCAGATAATTTGTCTAGGTGATATTTGTGGAGGGATAAATATTGGCCATCACCAAGAAGAGTTTCAAGAGTGTTTATTTGTCATATGCACCAGATATGAACTGGAGATAGACACAAAATGCTGGAGTAACTCAGCAGGTCAGGTAGCATCTCTGAAAGAAATGGATAGGTGACGTTTAGGGTCGGGATCCTCCTTGAACTGGAACTTGAACAATCTTACTTCCTGCAGCAACGACAATAAATAAATATGAATTATTTGCAGGCAGATGAGATTAGTTTAACTTGGATCATGTTCGCACAGATATTGTGGGCCGATAGTCCTGTTACTGTGCTGTACTCTTCTATTTGCATAAACCAGACCATGTAAAACGATGGTGGGGAGCTCTCGACCTGTGATGGACGGGCACCGCCTAACACTTCCTCCATCCTCCCCCATTTTTGGGTGCTCAAATTACCAAACTAGGCCATAATGCAACTAGGCCCTATGTGCTTCGCCTTGCTCCCCGTTGACGTATGATAGAATATTTGGTGACATGCCAAATCTCCTCAAACTTCTGAGTGAGTAGCAGCGCTGGTGAGCTTCGTTCGTGATGGCATCAAAATTTAGTTTAGAAATATAGAGCGGAAACCGGCCCTTTGGCCCACTGAGACCATGCCGACCAGCGATCCCTGCACAGTAACACTATCCTACACACCATAGGGACAATTTATAATTTCTTACCAAGCCAATCGGCCTACAAACGCCTCCGGAGTGTGGGAGCAAACTGGGGCTCACGGAGAAAACGCCACGCAGGTCACAGGGACAACGTACGCATTCCGTACACGCAGCACCTGTAGTCGGGATCGAACCCGGGTCTCTAAGGTAGCAACTCTACTGCTGCGCCAGTGTGCCACCATGTGATGGGCCTGGGACAGATTTAGAGATGTGTACAACCAGGGACGTGAAATCGTTGACTCTCCCCTATGTTGACCCACCAATGAATCCATAATGCATGGTCATTTGGCTTGTCCTTCCTGAAATCTATAATCAACAACGTGGTCTTGCTGATGTTGGGAGCAAGACTGCTGTTCCTTCTGGCTCCATTTAACCAGATTATATATCTCCTTTCCCTGATTCATTATTCCCCATTATTTGTCCCAATTAGTGGTATCAGTGGCAAATTTGATGTTGGTGTTAGAGCTGTGTCTGGCTACATGCCATGGGGATAGAAGGAGTAGAACAGAGGACCGAGCATGCAACCCTAAGGCTCTCCTCTTCTCATGACCAACGAAGAGATGTTGAAACAAAGAAACGCAGATGCTGGTTTATACCAAAGATAGACACAAAGTGCCGGTCATGCAGTATCTGTGCAGAAAAAGGATGGATGATGTTTCTGGTCTGGACCCTTCTTCGGGAGATGCCATTGTCAATCCTTGCTGATTGAGGTCTGCCGATGAAGAAGCCAAGGATCCAAAGATAGACACAAAGTGCTGGAGTAACTCAGCGTGACGTTTTGGGTCGGGACCATTGTTCAGACTGACAGTAGAGGGAATGGAATGAGGTAAGGAATTGAACTGCAGATGGTGGTTTATATCAAAGATAGACAGAAAGTGGCTGGAGTAACTCAGCGTGTTCAAAGGAATGTGCACCGGAGGATCTGGCAAAGTTTTAGGGCACGTGACTCTCGAGTGGGGCTTGACTGGAGGCAAGGGTGAAGGTCATTGAGCCACAGAGGTCTCGGGTCAAATAAGACACACGGAACTGCAGATGCTGGTTTACAAAAAATAGACATAAAGTGCTGGAGTAACTCGGCTGTTCAAGGGGCAGCATCTCTGGGATCCGAAGAGGGGTCTGTAAATGTCGCCTATCCATGTTGTGTCTGAAGAAGAGTCGTGACTCAACTTTGCCTATCTATGTTCCCCAGAGATGCTGCCTGACCTGCTGAGGTACTCCTGTACTTTGTGTCCTTTTACTTGAATTTAGTTTAGAGATACGGCATGGAAACAGGCCCTTTGGCCCACCGAGTCCGCACCGACCAGCGATCCCTGCACATTAACACTATCCCACACACACTAGGGACAATTTACATTTATACCAAGTCGAAACCTGTACGTCTTTGGAGTGTGGGAGGAAACCGAAGATCTTAGAGAAAACCTGCGCAGTCACGGGGAGAACGTACACACAGCACCCGTAGTGGGGATTGAACCCGGGTCTCCGGCACTGTAAGGCAGCAACTGTGCCGCCCTTTTCATGAGTAAAATAGCAGAGCCATGTACAGAAAAGAGGACTAGGGAGAAACACTAGTCAGCTGCACCTTGTTGTACATAGACCTTTACTGGTGGTATGGGAATGGAGTGGATAGGTTGTTGGAGAAAGACTCGTCAGGATTTTAAGCAAATACGAACTCCTGCAATAAACTTCAAAACAAACAAAAAGCAACTGGGATATTGCAGATTTGCTTTACTGAGCTAGAAAATGGGAGCTGCAGGGCACGTTTACTTGAGTGACTGTTCTGGGGGGGCTGAGTGTCTGGAGTTGCACAAGGGTGGGTAAGATCCCAGCATGGCTCCCCAACAGCAGTGCTGAAGCAGGGAGATTGGAAATGGGTCACACACACAGAGCCAGCCCTCATTGATCACTGGGTGTTTAGGATGGAGGAACAGCTGGCAGAGGTTGCGTTCAGAGGCTGTCTCGCCCTCCAGGGTCTTCTGAACGTCATCCAAAGCTCTCGAGTGTGTTACATCCTTGCAGAGGGGCCTGGCTTTCTGTGTTGAGGCTGCTCCCGACTATTGTCGCAGTGTTTCAGTTGTGGTTCTGCAGAGACCATGTACGTGAGCTTCGATTCTCACTCCCTCCCTCCCTCCCTCCATCCTTCTGTTCATCACCTGTTCCTGCTTATTCTTCTTCCTCTCTCTCCCCCTTCCTCCTCTCTCCCACCCCTTCCTCCCCTCTCTCTCTCCCTCCTCTTCCCCCCATCTCTTCACCCCCCTCCTCTTTCCCCCCTCCTCTTCCCCCTCCTCTTCCTCCCTCCTCTTCACCCCCCTCCTCTTCACCCCCCTCCTCTTCACCCCTCCTCCTCTTCACCCCCCCTCCTCTTCACTCCCTTCCTCTATCCCCCCTCTTCCCCCCCACATCCTCTTTCCACCCCCTCTCCCCCCCCCCCACTGCCCCCTCCTCTCTCCCCAGCTCTCTCTCTCTCTCTCCCCCTCCTCCCCAAGCGCTCTCTTCCCTCCCCCCTTCCATTCCTTTTAACCTAACAAGAATGTCCATGCATCTCCAAGAGTGAAAGTTTAATCTCTAAGACAAATGCAACAAGTTGAGAGAAAAGCACCAAGGGTACTTTAAAGGACTTATGGTTTTGTTTCATCTTCTTTCAACACATATTATGTTTTGAAATATTAAGATGTGTGGGAAAGGCTCCTGACAGCCAGTGTTTGCCCAGTTGGATCAAACTGTATTGGTTAATTCTCAGCATGGGAAAGCGGTGCATGAAGTTTGGACACGTCGGGTGACCAGCAAAAAAAGGGAGGGGGGGGGGGGGTTGAAGAGGCTAGTTTGGGCAGGGAGACAGCAGTGAGTGCTCTGGGACTGTTAACTAGGTTTGGTAAGCTGATCAATGCACATGGGTAGCACGGTGGCGCAGCACCAGCGACCCGGGTTCGATACTGACTAAGGAGGGTGCTGCCTGTACATTCTCCCCGTGACCACGTGGGTTTTCTCCGGGTGCTCCGGTTTCCTCCTATACTCCAAAGACATGCAGGTTTGTTCGTTAATTGGCTTTGGTAAAATTGTGGATAAAAAGGATAGTGCTGATGTACGGGGTGATGACACAGTGGGCCAAAGAGCCTATTTCTACTCTGTATCTCTAAAGCCTAAAACACACAACTGTTTTTCCTCTCTCCAAAGTTTCTCTGGCTCTGTATACATTTTATTTTAGAGACACGGCACAGGAACAGGCCCTTCAGCCCACCGAGTCTACGCCGACCATCGATCACCCGTTCACACTAGTTCTATGTTATTCCACTTACGCATCCACTCCCTACACACCACGGGACCATTTACAGAGGACCAATTATCCTACAAACCCTCAAGTCTTCGGGATGTGGGGGGAAAGCGGAGCACCCGGAGGAAACCCACGCGGTCACAGGGGGAACGTGCAAACTCCACACACAGATAGCACCCAAGATTAGGATCGAACCTAGGTCCCTGGCCCTGAAAAGAAGCAACTCCACCTGTCCGCCTCACAGCAGATGTTGGTCACAAAAGACACCGTAGCAATTTCCTTCATTCTCACATGTGCTCCTGTCCTCCTGAGCATTTCAGTAAGGTTGTGGTTCCAGAGCACAGCCATGCTACTCAGTCTGCGGGTTGGACTGCCAATGGCAAAATGGACACGCCAGCATTTGATTGACTTTGCAAGCCTTTTAGACTTTTGAGATACAGCGCAGAAACGGGCCTTTCGGCCCATTGAGACCGCGCCGACCAGTGACCAACCCCGTACACTAGCACCGCGCAACACACGGGATAATTTACAGTTTTACCAAAGCCAATGAACCTACAAACCTGTAGGTCTTTGAAATGTGGGAGGAAACCGGAGCACCCGGAGAAAACCCAGGTGCTGATGGGGAGAACGTGCAAACTCCCTACAGACAGCACCCATAGTCAGGATTGAGCACGGGTCTCTGGCGCTGTAAGGCAACAACTCTACCACTGAACGGGTGATCGATGCGCCACTGTACAGTGTTAATATAACATCATTCAGCCAAGTCTGATAAAGTTGTTGACCTCTACAAAGCCACAATTACTCCCCCCTCATTACCTGTAACAACATACCACTCGCCATGCTTTCCCTCGTCCCCACCGCTCTTTTCCAGCTCTCTCCCCCTTACTCAGTCTGAAGAAAGGCCCCTGACTCGAAACATCTTTTTCCCAGGGCGGAAAAATGAAATGCTGGAGGGCATAGCTTTAAGGTGAGAGGGGGGGGAAGTTCAAGGAGATAAGCGGGGCACAACTTTATTAAACAGAGGTTGGTGAGTGAATTAGAGGTGTATAGGTTATGCGCAGATAGATAACTGATGGTGTTGGCATCAGGTTTGGCGCAGTCATGTTAACTAAGAGCAGAAGTAAGCTATTCAGCCCATCGAGTCTACTCTGCCATTCCATCTTGGCTTGACCTTTCCCTCTCAACCCCATTCTCCTGCCTTCTCCCTTAAGCCCTTGGCACCCTTACCAATCGCGTATCTGTCAATCTCCGACTTAAAAAGCCCCAATGATTTGGGTTTCCACAGCCGTCTGTGGCAATGAATTCCACATTCTCACCTCTCTCTGGCTAAAGAAATTCTTTCTCATCTCCTTCCTTAAAAGGTAAAACCTTTTATACCGAGGACGTGACCTCTGGTCCAAGACTCTCACACTAGTGGAAACATCCTCTCCACATCCTGACGGCACTAACTAGTTGCTTTTCCGGCTGAACCAGAAGTTTCCCAGTTGAACTTTCACTGATGGTAAGAACCCACTCTGCTGTGGTGCAATACTGAGGGGATGCTGACTTATTATTGCAAGTGCAAAGCCATGGCCCCTTCTGCCGTCTTGTGTCGAAATAATAAATCCCCTGGCACCAGTTTTAAGAGATGCAGGCTTTTCCCCGGTGTACGGGCTAATGTTTATCACTCAGTCCTACCTTGTTATAAACAACAGTCTTACCTGCTCGAATGCACTTAACTATTTGTGGGAGCTGCTGCTAGTTTATTATGTCAGCAAGGACTACACAGCTAGTAGAAATTGGTCTCAAAATACTGGAGTAACTCGGTGGGTCAGGCAGCTTCTCTGAACATGAAGAACATGGATATATGACGATTCAGGTTGAGAACCCTTTCTCAGACCTCTGCAGTAGGGTCCCGACCCGAACCATCACCTATCTTCAGATGGACACATAGTGCTGGTGCAACTCAGCGGGTCAGGCAGCATCTTTGAAGGAATCTCTTTTCTACAGAGATGCTGCCTGAGCCGCTGAGTTTCTCTAGAACTTTGTGTGTCTCTTTGGAATCAACCAGCATCTGCAATTCTTTGTTCTATCCATGTTCTCCTGGGATGCTGCCCGACCTGCTGAGTTACTCCAGCGTTTTATGTCCTCTTGTGTATTAACCAGCATCTGTAGTTCTTTGTTTCTACAAATAAACATTAGTGCTTTCCCCCCCTGCCCAGATTTTTTTATACCCTTGCTATTCTCCCCCTCTGTCATTTGTTTCCTGGGCCTTTTTCTCCCTTATATCTTCCCTCCACCCGTCTCCCGCCAAGCCCAGCACATGAGTGAGTGCCTCGGGCAAGAGTGTGTGAGCATCAAGAGCCAGTTGTCCATGGAGTGGGGCTTCACAGTGAACCCTGGTCATGGTGGGCAGGGCCCACACTACCCTGCCAGCCGGGTGCTGTTGACACACTGGGAGCGGCTGCTCAGTCGAGATGCAAACATCCACCTTTGTCACACATGTATCGACCAGAGAAGGGGCAGTGCTGGACCTCCTGTTAGGAAATGAGGTAGGTCAGGTGACGGAGGTATGCATTGGTGAGCACTTCGGGACCAGTGATCACAATACCATTAGTTTCAATATAATTATGGAGAGAGTCAGAACTGCTAGGGTGGAGATTTTTGATTGGAGAAAGGCTAACTTTGAGGAAATGCGTAAGGATTTAAAAGGAGTGAATTGGGACATTTTGTTTTATGGGAAGGATGTAGAAGAGAAATGGAGGACATTTAAAGGGAAAATTGTAAGAGTACAGAATCTTTATGTCCCTGTTAGGTTGAAAGAAATAGTAAAAATTGGAAAAAGCCATGGTTTTCAAGGGATATTGGACACTTGTTTCGAAAAAAGAGAGATATCTACAATAATTATAGGAGGCATGGAGTAAATGAGTTGCCAGAGGAGTATAAAGAATGTAAAAAGAATCTTAAGAAAGAAATTAGGAAGGCTAAAAGAAGATATGAGGTTGCTTTGGCAAGAAAGGTGAAAGTAAATCCAAAGGGTTTCTACAGCTATATTAATAGCAAAAGGATAACGAGGGATAAAATTGGACCATTAGAGAGCCAGAATGGACAGCTATCTGCAGAGCCAAGAGAGATGGGGGAGATATTGAACAATTTCTTTTCTTCGGTATTCACCAAGGAGAAGGATATTGAACTCTGTGAGGTAAGGGAAAAAAGTAGAGTAGCTATGGAAACTGTGAGATTCAAAGAGGAGGAAGTACTGGCACTTTTGAAAAATATAAAAGTGGATAAGTCTCCAGGTCCTGACAGGATATTCCCTAGGACATTGAGGGAAGTTAGTGTAGAAATAGCAGGAGCTATGACAGAAATATTTCAAATGTCATTAGAAACGGGAATAGTGCCGGAGGATTGGCGTACTGCGCATGCTGTTCCATTGTTTAAAAAGGGTTCAAAGAACAAACCTAGCAATTATAGACCTGTTAGTTTGATGAAAGTGGTGGGCAAATTAATGGAAAGGATACTTAGAGATAATATATATAAGCATCTGGATAAACAGGGTCTGATCAGGAACAGTCAACATGGATTTGTGCCTGGAAGGTCATGTTTGACAAACCTTGAATTTTTTGAAGAGGTTACTAGGGAAATTGATGAGGGTAAAGCAGTGGATGTTGTCTATATGGATTTCAGTAAGGCCTTTGACAAGGTTCCCCATGGAAGGTTGGTTAAGAAGGTTCAATCTTTGGGTGTTAATGGCGGAATAGCAAAATGGATTCAACAGTGGCTGAATGGGAGATGTCAGAGAGTAATGGTGGATGGCTGTTTGTCAGGTTGGAAGCTGGTGACCAGTGGGGTGCCTCAGGGATCTGTGTTGGGTCCACTGTTGTTTGTCATGTACATCAATGATCTGGATGATGGGGTGGAAAATTGGATAAGTAAGTATGCAGATGATACTAAGATAGGTGGTGTTGTGGATAATGAAGTAGATTTTCTAAGTCTACAGAGAGATTTGGGCCATTTGGAAAAGTGGGCTGAAAGATGGCAGATGGAGTTTCATGCTGATAAGTGTGAAGTGCTATATCTTGGCAGGACAAATCAAAATAGGACGTACATGGTAAATGGTAGGGAATTGAGGAATGCTGTGGAACAGAGAGATCTAGGAATAACTGTGCATAGTTCCCTGAAGGTGGAATCGCATGTAGATAGGGTGGTAAAGAAAGCCTTTGGTGTGCTGGCCTTTATAAATCAGAGCATTGAATATAGGAGTAGGGAAGTAATGTTAAAATTGTACAAGGCATTGGTAAGACCTATTCTGAAGTATGGTGTACAATTTTGGTCGCCTAATTATAGGAAGGATGTCAACAAAATAGAGAGAGTACAGAGGAGATTTACTAGAATGTTGCCTGGGTTCCAGCAACTAAGTTAGAGAGAAAGGTTAAACAAGTTAGGCCTTTATTCTTTGGAGCGCAGAAGGTTAAGGGAGGTCTTTAAAATGATGAAAGGGATAGACAGAGTTGACGTGGATAAGCTTTTCCCATTGAGGGTACGGAAGATTCAAACAAGAGGGCATGACATGAGAATTAAGGGACAGAAGTTTCGGGGTAACGTGAGGGGGAACTTCTTTACTCAGAGGGTGGTGGCTGTGTGGAATGAGCTTCCAGCAGAAGTGGTGGAGGCAGGATCAATTTTAACATTTAAAAGTAAAGTGGATAGGTATATGGACGGGAAGGGAATGGAGGGGGGGTATGGTCTGAGTGCAGGTAGATGGGACTAGGGGAAAACAAATGGTCGGCACGGACTGGAAGGGCCGAGAGGGCCTGTTTCCGTGCTGTAATTGTTATATGGTTATATGGTTACATGTAGGGCGGCACAATTACACAGCTGGTCACAGCGCCATTGACCCGTCTTTGATACTGACCTCGGGTGCTGTCTGTGTGGAGTCCCTGTGGCCACATGCGTTTCCTCCAGGTGCTCCGGTTTCCTCCCGCATCCCAGAGATGTGTAGGTTTGCCGGCTAATTGGCCTCTGTAAATTGCCCCAGTGTGTAGGGAGTGGACAATACATGTGAACAGAACGTACCTTTAAAATGGAGATAGGAGGAATTTCTTTAGTCAGAGGGTGGTGAATCAGTGGAATTCGTTTCCACAGGTAGTGGAGGCCGCCATTGGGCATTTTTTAAAGCAGACATTGTCAGGTTCTTGACTAGTAAGGATGTCAAAGTTTATCGGGAGAAGGCAGGAAAGTGCGGTTGAGAGGGAAAGGTAGACCAGCCATGATTGAAGGGTGAAGTAGACTCGATGGGCCGAATGGCCTAATTCTACTATGACATGAATTTATGAATGAGTGATCGATGGTCAGTGTGGATGCGGTGATCCGAAGGGCCTATTTCCATGCTCTTATCTTCAAACGAAACAAGTTTGAGAAGTATCTCCATTGTTGCCCAGAGAAATTGGCAAATGGGACTCCCTCTTTAGACCAGTGAATCTGTGGGTCAGTAGAGTCAAAAATTAAAAAGAAAATTGCTGTCTTCAATGGTAAATTTTATTTTTCTAGAAATCAGATTTCATTTTGAAGAAAACCCGTGTGGCTTTCAGACAAAACGTAACATGTCTAAACTTGTCTCAACGTGCTTCTTCCTTATCCCCAGGCTCCACATAATTAAGAATAAAAAATAAATGATGTACGAGTCCACTCACTGGGATTTATATTTGTGTAGCTCCTTAGTTACCTCAGGGTCCACTGGTGAAATGTACAATGATTTTTCTTTTTCTAAAAAGCAGATAAATATTGTCCAATAGGTGCAGATAAATGTACCTTCCCGGGCGTAGTGCAGGGTGTTATCTGAGTGCTGCCATTTTTTATTCCATTAGCATTGTCATCCTTCAATGGATGAATTTTCTTCTGCAGAAGTAGTTTTGCTCTCCCTTCCAGCTGTTCCAAATAATTCATCACAAGGTCAACGTTGGCTTTCATTGACTTCAGGGACAAGCCACTTGACTCACAAAGGGCCTTTGGACGGTGGTGTAGGATGAGGCATTGCATTGTGACTGGGACAACGGCAAACGGGTTAACATATGATGAGCGTTTGACTGCATTGGGCCTCTACTCGCTGGAGTATAAAAGGATGAGGGGGGACCTCATTGAAACTTACCGAATAGTGAAAGGCCTGGATAGAGTCGATGTGGAGAGGATGTTTCCACTCATGGGAGAGTCCAGGACCAGAGGCCATAGCCTCAGAATTAAAGGATGTTCCTTTAAGAAGGAGATGAGGAAGAATTTCTTTAGTCAGACAGTGCTGAATCTGTGGAATGCAATGCCACAGACGGCTGTGGAGGCCGTCAATGGATATTTTTAAGGCAAAGATAGATAGATAGATAGATAGATAGATAGATAGATAGATAGATTTTTGACTATTAAGGGTGTCAGAGGCTATGAGAAAAGTCAGGAGAAAGGGGTTAAGAGGGAAAGATAGATTAGCCATGATTGAATGATGGAGTAGACTTGATGGGCCGAATGGCCTAATTCTGCACCAACCACTTATGAAACAGCCAGCACCTACTTTTACACTGAAATATCCTCAGCCATTTTATATTGCCCACCTTCTATCCACTCCCACCACACATCACCTGAACACTTCGGACCATTTCAAGAGTCCAGTTAACCTACTTACCCACAGATCATTGAACACAAAGTGCTGGGGTAACTCAGCGGGTCAGGCAGCATCTCCGGAGAATGTGGCTAGGTGACGTTTCTGGTCTGGACCTTTCTACATACTGAGGAAGTCAGTATTTGCAGTCTGAAGAAGGGTCCCAATCTGAAATATCACCTGTCCATGTTCTCCAGGGTGGCTGCCTGACCTGCTGAGTTACTCCAGCATTTTGTGTCTTTCCATAGTGAACCAGCATCTGCATTTCCTTGTTTCCACACATCTTTGGGTTGCGTGAGGAATTAAGACAATTTGCTCCAATGTTTTCTCACAGCAGCTACTCGGCTCTGGGATTACCATAAGCAGGATGATGAAGATGAAGTTCACAAGTTCATATGTCACAGGAGCAGAATTAGACCATTCGGCCCATCCAGTCTACTCTGCCATTCGATCATGACTGTCTTTCCCTCTCAACTCCAATCTCCTGCCTGTTCCCCGTAACCTTTGACACCCTCAGTGCCAACTCAATGAAAACCTTGCTCCAGTTTCCTCCCACATCCCCCATCCCAAACAATATGCTGGTTAGTAGGCTTATTGGCCTCTGCAAATTGCCCATAGTATGTAGTTGAGTGGGATGAAGAGAGTTGATGGGAATGCGGAGGGAAATCAAACAGTTGGTAGGATGGTGCCAGTTGGTTCTTTACAACTCGATGAGTTTATCAATCAAGGCTCAGTGTTGATAAGATGGGAGGAGATTTTAGTTTAGTTTAGAGATACAGTGCGGAAACTGACGCTTTGGCCCTCCGAGTGCGCCGACCAGTGATCCCCACACATTAACACTGTCCTACCCACACTAAGGACAATTTTTTACACATATACTCCAAGCCAATTAACCTACATACCTGTACGTCTTTGGAGTGTGGGAAAAAACCGAAGATCACGGAGAAAATCCACGGGGTCACGGGAAGGAAGTACAAACTGCGTACAGACAGCACCCGCAGGCGGGGTCGAACCCGGGCGCTGTAAGGCAGCAACTCCACCGCTGCACCACCGTGCCGCCCTGAGATGAAACCAAAAGAGGATAGACACAAAAAGCTGGAGTAACTCACCGGGTCAGGCAGCATCTCTGGGGAAAAGATGCTCCAGTCTTCGGGGAGAGGGAAAATAGATGTTGGGATTGTATCCAGCGTTTTTTCTTTGAAACAAAAAGCCCACCGATTGTAAAACATAAATGAAAGCTAAAGTGTAAGTGTTCCATAATACACTAATTTTGTCTCAAAGGAAAGCCTTTTATGAGCAAAAGTCTGTAGTCCATGAAGTGTTATTGACATGTAAAGTAAGACACGCAATTTGCCAATTTGCACATAGCTCCTGTGTACAGTGAAGCCATAACAACTAGATTTTGTAAAATTAAATTGAGCACACTGGGGGAAACCCCTCTCCTTTAGCCAGTACCATCACGTCTTTTAGTTTACTTATTTTTGGTTTTGAGTCCGTGCCGACAAGCAATCACCTGAACACTAGTGTAGGAAGGAACTGAGGATGCTGGTTTCCACTGAAGATACACACAGCATGCTGGAGTAACTCAGCGGGTCAGGCAGCATCTCTGGAAAAAATGAGTAGTGATGTTTCATGTCAAGACCCTTCTTTAGATTGAACATAGTACACTACAACTATCACACAAGCCCCTCACGCGAGAGACCCAGGTTCGATCCTGACCTCGGGTGCTGTGTCTGTGTCTGTGTGGAGTTTATACGTTCTCCCTGAGACCTTGTGGGTTTCCTCCAGGTGCTCCGGTTTCCTCCCACAATGCAAAGACAATCCACAGGTTAATTGGCCTCTGTAAATGAACCACTGTGTGTAGGTGAGTGGTAGATGTTTGGGGGAATTAATGACAATATAGAGAGAATAAAGCTGGGTCAGATTAGTGTAAATGAATGGTTGAAGTAGACACAGGGAACTGTAGATGCCGGTTTACCAAACAAGATAGAAAGTTCTGGAGTAACTCTGCGGGTCAGGCAGCATCTCTGGAAGAACGTGGATAGGAGATGTTTCAGATTGTAGAAGGTTCCCAACAGAAATACCATCTGTCCATGTTTATCAGAGATGCTGCCTGACCCGCTGAGTTACTCCAGACTTTGTGTTCTTTCACATTTAAAAGACATTTGAACAGGTAAGTGGATAGGGAAGGTTTAGAGGGATTCGGCCAAACATGGGCTAGTGGGACCAACGTAGATGGGGCATCATGCTCGGCATGGGCAAGTTGGGCCGAAGGGCCAGTTTCCGTGCTCTTGATGCAGCATGGAGGGAGTTCCAGGGACAATTTACAGTTACAGTAAGCCAATTAACCTACAAACCTGCACATCGTTGGAGCGTGGGAGGAAACCGAAGATCTCAGAGAAAACCTACACCGGTCACGGAGAACGTACAAACTCTGCATAGACAAGCACCGTAGTCAGGATCGAACCCAGGTCTCTGGCGCAGTTAGGCAGTAGCTCTCCCGCTGCGCCACCGTGCTGCCCTGTGTCCTTAAAGGTGGGCTGAAATTTTATCCATCTTCAAAGCATTCTGCTTACTTAGAGACGCAGGGAAGGCTGTGACTGAGGAAGAAATACATCTGATAATTCATTGAAAAGAATCAAAAGGCTCATAAGATCTACTTCTGTCTTTTGTACCACATCCCTCGTAAAAGGAATGTATATCTGTTGGCCTTGACTCTGATTCTGTGTAACAGAGGAACTACTGTAAACTGAATGGGGATGATACCTTTCATGACAGATTAGAGCCTTGGCTTTAAATCAGCTTTCTAGTTTATGTTGCCTTCTGTAAAGTTCTTTTTTTCTCCTATTGAGTGTTTTCCTTTTCATCCATCTCTTCAGTGACAGGTAGTGCTTCTCATTTGCACAAAAGCTACTCCAAGGCTATAGTTACTGTCATTGAAACCTCTCCAAGGCTCGGTGAGAGCTCTCCAGAGCTGGAGTCAATGTCCAGGAGATGGTGGCTGAAGCAATGTATCACCTTTCAGATGCCGAGACATCAGTGGTTAAGGCCGGCTGGTTCATTAGATGGAGGTTAAATTGAATTTTTTGAAGAGATTTACTGTCACGCTGATTTTCCGCCCGGAGATTGGTTGAGAAGTCTCTTGACAGTATTATCCACCGCTTGTGAGCGCTGAGGTTTCATGAGCCTCCGCTGGGCGTGCGAGGCATGGCGAGCCAGGCGTGAAGGAGCTGGCTGAATCAGCTCTTTGACGGGGTTGGCGGGCTGGCGACGGGGGCGATTGATTCACCATCCCGGCCACCGTAGGCTGCGTAGATAGGAGACTGAGAGTGTTCGGAAGTCACAGAAGCAGAATTTAGGCCATTCGGCCCATCGAGAAATTCCACCTCGTCTTCTTTCTAAAGGTGCGGCCTTTTATTCTGAGACTGCCTGCACTCTCCCACGAGTGAAACCATCCTCTCCACATCTGCTCTCTCCCGGCCTGGGTTCATAAGTTCATGTCATAGGAGCCAGTCTGTCCATCTCTGCCATTCGATCATGGCTGTTCTATCTTTCCCTGGCAACCCCATTCTCCTGCCTTCTCCCCGTAACCTTTGACACCCTTCCTAATCAAGTATCTGTGAATCTCAGTCGTAAAAATACCCAATAACTTGGTTTCCACAGCCGCCTGTGGCTATGAATTCCACAGATTCACCACCATCTGACTAAAGAAATCCCTCCTCATCTTTCTAAAGGTACACCCTTTTATTCTGAGACTGTGCCTTCTGGTCCTAGACTCTCTCACTAGTAAAAACATCCTCCCCTCAACCCTCTATCCATCCGCACTAAGCAGGCCTTTCACTATTTGGTAGGTTTCAATGAGGTCCCCCCCTTATCCCTCTAAACAGTGCAGTTCGAGCTTGGTTTGCTTTCCAACCGGTACCTATGGATCTCTAAGATGTAGTGGTCAGGTGGGGAAAAATAACTAATCAAAATGGATAATGAAATGTTGGTCTGTATAGTGCGAGATCAGGATAAATAACCAAGCTGGTTTCCTCCAGCCACACAGAGACCTGCTCAGATCACATCTGGAGTACTGGATATAGATCACGGCATCACATCGACATATGTTGGATTGAAATGAATGTAGCACAGATTCGCTGGAGTCGTTGGGTTAGCTGCCCCATGTGTGCAGGGAGTGGATAAGAAAGTGGGATGACACGGTCGATGGTTGGCGTGGACTCTGTGGGCCGAAGAGCCTATTTCCATGCTGTATCTTTTTTTTTAATGCAGTCAATATTTCATGTCCGTTTAGTTTGTGGTCACGTGTACCAAGGTACAGTGAAAAACGTTTTGTTGCCTGATAACGAGTCGGCGGAAAGACAGTACGTGATTACAATCAAGTTAACCATAGTATACAGATGCATGAAAGAGGGAATAACGTTTAGTTCAAGATAAAGTCCAGTAGAGTTCGATCAAAGATGGTCCGAGGGTCTCCAATGAGGTAGATAGTAGCTCAGGCCCGCTCTCAAGGTGTTGGCAGGATGGTTCAGTTGCCTGATAACAGCTGGGAAGAAAATGTCCCCGAATCTGGAGGTGTGCGTTTTTCACGCCCACTCTGTACCTCTTGCCTGATGGGAGAGGAGAGAAGGGACTTACAGAAGTCCCAGTTTTGGAGAGGGGTGGAAGGAGAGTCGGCGACTCTTCTCCATGGCTGCTGCTCGATCTTCTGAGTAATGTGAGCATTTTTTTTCTTCTCGGCAGCTTACCTTTTAATTACAATACTTCATCCTTGGAAACCTCTTTTGGGTCCTTTGGTATTCCCTGAAATAAAGTTAAGAGGCAGTTCAAGATATTCCGTGGATATTTGGAGGAATTTACAGGGGACAATAGGGAGAAAGCTGTTCTACATTACATTTTGCTTCAAGCATTTCATTCCTTTGCCCCCAATTTGTCTATTTCCAAGGGAGAAACGTAGCCTTGATATTTCTCCTTCCCAAAATATACCATCTCACACTTGTCCATGATGATGATCATTTGCCAATTACACGCCCACTCTGCAAGTTTATTAATGTCCCATTTGTCACAGTTTTCCTTCACTGCTATTAACTGTACCCTCCAATTTGGTTCAGCTGCACACTTTAATGTAGGTCTCCTGATTAGTTCACGTTCATGCTGCAATTGCTCCACAGTCGTTGTTCACTGCACCAATCTCAGGAGAACAGGGGCGGCTCGGTCCGGTGGCGCAGCCGCAGAGTTGCTGCCTGACAGCACCAGGGACCGGGGTTCGATCCTGACTGAGGAGGGTGCCGCCTGTACGGAGCGTGACCACGCGGGTTTTCTCCGGGTGCTCCGGTTTCCTCCCACACTCCAAAGACGTGCAGGCTTGTCAGGTTAATTGGCTTTGGTAAAAATTGTCCACGTGTGTAGGATAGTGTTAGTGTACGGGGGTGATCGCTGGTCAATAGACAATAGGTGCACGAATAGGCCATTCGGCCCTTCGAGCCAGCACCGCCATTCAATGTGATCATGGCTGATCATCCCCAATCAGTACCCCGTTCCTGCCTTCTCCCCATATACCCTGACTCCGCTATTTTTAAGAGCCCTATCTAGTTCTCTCTTGAAAGCATCCAGAGAACCTTCCTCCACCGCCCTCTGAGGCAGCGAATTTCACAGACTCACCACTCTCTGAGAGAAAAAATGTTTCCTCGTCTCCGTTCTAAATAGCTTACTCCTTATTCTTAAACTGTGGCCCCTGGTTATGGACTCCCCCAACATTGGGAACATGTTTCCTGCCTCTAGCGTGTCCAAACCCTTAACAATCTTATATGTTTCAATGAGATCACCTCTCATCCTTCTAAACTCGGTGTGGACCCAGCGGGCCGAAGGGCATGTTTCCGCGCTGTATCTCCAAAGTCTAAAGTGCTGGGGTTTGGACAAGCACGCGGATCAGACGTTGCCTGCAGTGACACGGAGCAATGGCCTGGCCAGGCCCACCCCTACAACTGACCCAGTGTCGCAGCAAGGGCAATGGACCTTTAAGGCCATGTTAAGAACTCCACATTTTTAAGCACTTTTGAAACTTGAAGGATACAGGATGCTGCTGGAAATGTGGCAACTCCAGTCTACTGCCTCAGTGTAATCTGCCATTCTTACACTCTTGTGCTTGGGTATGTTTGTATTTAGGCATAGTACGAATTTATAAACTCTATGCAAAAAAAACTTCACTGTACCTGGGTACATGTGACAATAAAATCCCATTGAAACATTGAAGGTGGGTGGAGATGCAGTGGTGAGACGTGATGGAGATTAGGTGTGTAGGTCCATTAAGATTGCAATCAAAGACTACCTGATCCAAGATCGACACTAAATGCTAGAGTAACTCAGCAGGTCAGGCAGCGTCTCTGGAGAAAAAGAATAGACGAGGTTTCGGGTCGAGATCCTTCTTCAGACTTAGAGTCTTCAGAATGAGACTCATACTGAAGAAGGGACTCGATCCGAAACGTCACCAATTACTTTCCCCAGACGTGCTGCCTGACCCTCTGATTTACTGCGTCCATCTTCGGTGTAACCTAGCATCTGCAGTTCCTTCCTCTGGTTGATGGTGGAGGGCTCTGTAGATTCTGATCAACTACCTGCAGTGGAGTTCCAGTATTTGCTCAAGGCTCTCGGGAACCGGAGCTGAAGTCGACTGCAGCAGTTGCTGAATGGTTTTCAAGTCTTCATTCACAGAAGCTTCAGAGCTGGAGAGGCCAGCCAGAACCACATGACTCTTTTGAAGGTCATTTATTGTTTGTTTTACAGTTGGACACAGTTCAGTTTTCCTGATGTGTGGGAGGCTGGAATTTTTTTTTTCTTCAACGTTTTGTGAAAGAGCAAGGCAGCAAATGGCGTGCGCAATGGTCAGGGGCTGCAGTAGCTACGTATGGGAGAGGGGAAATGGAGTTGCAATCAAAATGGTTGCTCGTTCAGGTGTGGTCAGGATTCTACATTGACCTGCAGGCATGCTTTGGATAATACCTTGAACATAATACCTTGCCACAGAAGATTGTGGAGGCCAAGTCAGCGGATATTCTTAAGGTAGAGATAGATAGATTCTTGATTAACATGGGTGTCGGATGTTATTGGGAGAAGGCAGGTGAATGGGGTTCGGAGGGAGAGATCGTTCAGCCATGATTGAATGGTGGAGTAGACTTGATGGGCCGAATGTTTGTGTTAAATTTTTATTGTGTATTGTGTGTTCTTTTTTATTGTACCACTGCTGGCATTCATTTCACTGCACTTTATTGTGTATGTGATGAATAAATCTGATTGATTGATTGATCGATTATCCTGCTTTCTCATCCACTCCCCGACACACTACGAACAATTTTACAGCAGCCAATTAACGTATAAACCTGCGCGTCTTTGGGATGTGGGTGGAAATTGGAATATCCGGAGGAAACCCATGCGGTCGCGGGGGAGAACGTGCAAACTCCACGCAGACAGCACCCGAGGCCAGGAGTGAACCCGGGTCTCCGGAGCTGTGAGGCAGCCGCTCTACCAGATGCTCCACTGCACCGCCCATTTACATTTCTGATTTTAAATCCTGAAATAAGTTGTGACAGGAGTCCAATTCAGTGGTTGTTTCTCGCATGAGTGCAAATGAAATGGATTCTCGGTGATGGTTGTAGTAATTAAAAACAAAACTCGGATGTTTTTTGCCAACTGCGATGTGGAGAATTGCTCTGTCCTCTGTGGATAACTGCCTGCCTGCACAGTCAGTGTTTGTTTTGGCACCTTGCACCGGCCCCATGGTCTCACTAGAAGAACAGTGATGTTCAGTTTAAAACCGAGCCCTGGGCTACATCCGTCCTCCAACCCAGTCTGAATGTGGAGCGTGGGTAATATCCTTCCCCCGCCACCCTCAGAGGCATTTCATTACCTCCACAAGGCTCTACAGAGCTCCTATAGTATTGATAGGGACCGATTTTTACAGCATCTTCTCGTCATAGTGGAGGGGGTGAATACTTGTGATAGCACCGTGGGGAGAGGTGGAGGAACGCAGAACAATTGCAACGAATCGTGGACCCAGACCATCACAAAACGAACCTCCCTTCCATTGACTCCATTTATACCTCACGCTGCCTCGGCAAGGCCAGCAGCATCATCAAGGACGAGTCGCACCCTGGCCACTCCCTCTTCTCCTCTCTCCCATCAGGCAAAGGGTATTGGAGTGTGAAAACGCACACCTCCAGATTCAGGGACAGTTTCTTCCCAGCTGTTATCGGGCAGCTGAACCATCCTACCGCAACTGGAGAGCAGTCCCGAACCACCATCCACCTCATTCGTGACCCTCGGACTATCTTTGATCAGACTTTACTGGCTTTACCTTGTACTAAACATTATTCCCATATCCTAGATCTCTGCACCAGTGGCTCTTACCCTAGGGGTCCTGGCACCCTATGGGGTTTATTTGGGGCTTTGCCGGGGGTCATGACGGGGACACAAATAACATATCCATTTGTTGAGCCCATGTTTAGGAACCTAACAAAGGTGCATTACCACATACAGTATTTTGTTCGCATATGCGCGTACTGGTGCTAAAAAGGTTAAGAACCACTGCTCTACAGTCTAAATGGCTCAAAGGTAATCGTGTAGTCTTTCCAGTGACTGGGTAGCACGCAACAAAAGCTTTTCACTGTACCTCGGTACACACGTGACAAACTAAACTGAAGTGAGGGGTGGGGCATTATTGGGCTCTAGTATTGCATTGGCAGTTGGTGGGTTTTACAGCGGTGGTACGAGCGCGGGGTCATGGTGGGGGGGGGGCATTCTAGTCTCCCATGTCGGCACCGTGTACAATCTAACCATATTTGTGGTGGCTGTTTCTGTGCCGTGAATCTTTTTTCTTTTAAATCCATTCCTGTGCGGACACTGGTGGTGGTAAAAACCTCCGACAACGAGGCGGGTGTGTGGGAATAGTTAGGTACGACGGAGTTCTGCACCAGAGACGCACGAAAACCAGCGTCGGGATGCAAAGGGCTGATGTTTTCTTTGCGTTTGTAGATTTGGCTCTCCAGCCCCCGAGGGCAAAATGTTGACATTTCCTCTTTCAGAAGTGATTTATAATTTGCCATCTGAGGAACAAAGTGGTTGCTTCCTGTGGATACGTTTTATTTTGTTATTTGTTGAGTCGTCCCCGAAGCCAGTCAACATTGTGTAGTAACCGACTCAGACAAATATTTTAACAGGCCCTTCGGCCTGACAGGCACATGCCTACCAAGATGCCCCATCTACACCAGAGCCACCTGGCCCATATCCCGATAAACCTTTCCTATGCAATGAAGGAGACCAGTGGAGTTATTCCCGCTCATATGTTTTTCCAATTACCTATTGAAAGTCCTGATTGTTTCTGTCTACACAACTCTTAGAGGTTGAATGTTTATGCCTTATCTTCTTAATACGAGCAGGAAGGAACCGCAGATGATGGTTTACACTGACGATAGACACAAAATCTGGAGCTCAGGCAATATCATGGTAGTAACCAACTTTACTTTAATTCAATTTTTTAATTTAAAGATGCAGCATGGAAACCGGCCCTTCGGCCCACCGAAGTCTGCTCCGACCAGCGATCCCCGCACATTAACACAATCCTACACACTAGGGACAATTTACATTTATACCAAGCCAATTAACCTATAAACCTGTACATCTTTGGAGTGTGGGAGGAAATCAAAGATCTTGGAAATAACTACTCAGATAATGGGTTTCGCAGAGATGCCAAGTGTCCCGGATTCGCCGTATTTTATCCCGGCGAAATAAACTTTTTACGGTGTTCCGGCAGCCAAACATGCTGTTACGGAACACCGCCGCGCCGGTGTCCTCCCGTGGTGAACACCGGCGCCGTGTGTCCCCGGTTTGCCAGCCCGCGCGATCAGCGACACTTTGCCGGGCCCTAGAGTGGGGGAAGGTAGTGTTCAGTGGGGGACAGTGGGGGACCGGGCCTGGCGCCATTTCGGCCACGCCATCAGCGGCACTTTCTAGCCGGCCGCTCGCGGCAGCCCCATCACCGGGCCTCCCCCCCCACCCCCACCCAGTGCGCATGCGCAGACCCGCCGGCAACCTTGCCAAGTGCGCATGTGCCGCACCCGCCCGCCGGCAGCCCGCTGATCTGCACCAGTGCGCAGGCGCAGACCCGCCGGCAACAACCCCAGGTGAGTACGGAGAGAAATGCATTTAACCCCACATTTGTTACGGACAAATGGGTTAAATGTTACTGTGAACTAAATTTAGGGTTGGCATCTCTGGTTTCGGGTCGAGACCTATTCCTTTTCTCCAGAGATGCTGCCTGAGCCACTGAGTTACTCCAGCATTTTGGGTCTATCTTCTGAATATGTCTGAAGAAGGGTCTCGACTCAAAATATCATCCACTCGTCCTCTCCAGAGATGCTGCCTGTCCCGCTGAGTTACTCCAGCATTTTGTGTCGGTCTTCTTAATATGAGCAGTTGTCCTGGTGGCCTTCTGTCTCCATTTTGCCTGTTTCCCTCTCATCTTTATCCTGACTACATTGAATTTCAGTGCTGCTACTCGGTCACTTGCAAATGGACAGAAGTGGCCCCAGTGAAATGTTGCACTGCCAAGGCCAGAATGGGTCAGATAGCATCTGTGGAGGGAATGGACAGATGACGTTTTCCGTCAGGACCCTTCTTCAGACTGTTGTAGGTGCTCTCAGTTTGTAGCCACAGCATGGTCGGTGAGATTGTGGGACAAATACGACTACCTTAGAAGGGAGACCCTTCCTCAGACTCTCGACCCAAAACGTCACCTATTCCTTCTCTCCAGAGATGTTGTCTGACCGGCTGAGTTACTCCAGCTTTTTGTGTCTACCTTTGATTTAAACCAGCATCTGCAGTTCTTTCCTACACATACCTTAGATGGGGCATCTTGGACTAGTTGGGCCGGAGGGCCTGTATCTGTTCTGTATGACTCTGTGACAGATGCAGGAGTACAGATATGTTGTAGAAGTGCTCTGGAGGTGCTCTCTCTCTCCCTCTCCCACTCCCGGGTTGGACCGTTCCTCAGAGGTCACCTATCAATGTTCTACAGAGATGCTGCTTGCCCTGCTGAGTTACCTCAACACTTTGTGCCCTTTCCAGCATTTTGTGTCTTTCTTTTTGTAAACCAGCATCTGCAGTTCTTCTTGTCTACTCCCGGCAGAGTCTGATTGATCAACCCCAATCCAATGATGGTGGTAATGCAGCAGCTAGTTGCCACACACTTGGTCCGGGCCAGACAAACTGCAGGCTTGACGTTGCGAGTGAGAAGATTTGCATTCAATGGCGGAACTGTGGTTACCATCGAGCGCACAGGCCTGTGAGAAACTCTTCAAACGGATATTATTTAAAATTCTCAAGCCCAGACCCAGGTGTGTGTGGTTGCAATCTCACACCCTCTGGTTCCTTCATCATGCTTCCTGCACCAGGCACTGTCCTGGAACGGAAAGGCAAACATCTTGCTTTGCATTTTAGTTTTGTTTAGGTTAGAGAAACAGTGCGGAAATAGGCCCTTTGGCCCAGCGAGTCCATACCGAACGACCATCGATCACCCGTTCGTTCTAGTTCTACGTTATCTCACTTTTGCATCCAGTCCCTACACACTGGGGACAATTGTACAGAGGCCAATTAACCTACAAACCAGTACACCTTTGGATAGTGGGAGGAAACAGCAGCATCCGGAGAACACCCACGCGGTCATGGGGAGATCGTACAAACTCCGTACAGACAGTACAGTCAGGATCGAGCCCGGGTCTCTGGCGCTGTGAGGCAGCAGCTCTATCAGCTAGTAGTGTCAACGGGTGATCATTTATCGGTCGGCGCAGACCCGTTGGGCTGAAGGGCCAGGTTTCCACGCTGTATCTCTAAACTGTGCTAAATTAAATAGAGCGTCTTTTCGCAACACTCCTCAAGATGATGACATCGTTGCTTAGCAAGCTGGTTTGCTTTGTGAATGAAATTGGCAGGTTTTTTTTTAACTTAATGAAGAGCACGTTTTATTTTTAATTCCGATCAACCTTACTGAACGTAGAATTCTGAGCAGCGTTACGAAAATGCCAAACGTTTTTAAAAAAAAGCTTAAAGGCCCCATGCGTCATTGTTGAAGAGTTTCTACAAATATTGTCCATGCATCACACAAGGATATAATTAAAGATGATTCAGAGGCATCCGGATAGACACTGAGCATGTATTTATGGGGGGCTGATCCTTTGTAACTCTATGACAGAATGTCGAACTTTCAGCAGGTTGGGAACAGGGCTGTCAACTAGATTACTAGTAGTACATTACAATTCACTTCTAAATGCACGTCTGATGATTAAAAATAGATTGTTATTTTTCCCTGTCGTCATTCAAAAATGTATCGCTGGAGAGATTTGATAGCAAAGTCTTTGGTGTGGCCAGGCACTGGTGCCATTGAAGCCTACCTATTTACTCATTGTCCGTTGACCTCTGTTGCTATGGTAGGGTCATAAGGTCATAACTGATAGGAGCAGAAATAGGCCATTCGGCCTATCAAGTCTACTCTGCCATTCAATCATGGCTGATCTATCTCTCCCTCCTAACCCTGTGTCTTCTGTTTCTTCTGAGCCGCAATATGTTCCTTGGAGACAAGGAACTGCAGATGTTTACACAAAAGGCTGGAGTAACTCAACGGGTCAGGCAGCATCTCCGGAGAAAATGGATAGGTGATGAAGGGTCCCGACCTGAAACATCACCTCCAGAGATGCTGCCTGACCCACTTAGTTACTCCAGCACTTTGTGTCCAGCAGCAATAAGTATCAGCTTTTGAAGGACCAGCACCACCAGCACCACCTGGTAACCTGCAACCCAATGTTATGGACAATGAACCCCACAATTTTAGGTAACAAACCTACAAATACCAACCCCCCCACCTTACCTGTCTAGGTGCGCACAGCGTACTCTTCCACCTATATTCTTCTTGTGACTTCGCATTTCACGCACTTTCTATCCTTATCTCTTACTTTTTGTCTTTTCTTCTCTGGTCTTTCTCCCACCCCCTCACCTGTATTCACCTATCACTTGCCAGACTGTGTCCCGCCCCACCTCTCTTCCAGCTTTCTCCTCTTTCCTCCACCCCCCCCGCCCATCACAATCAATCTGAAGAAAGGTACTGACTCGAAATGTCGCCTATCCATCCATCCATGTTCTCCAGTGATGCTGCCTGACCCACCGAGTTATTCCAGCATTTTGTCTTTATGTGAGCTTCCTACATGTTGCTGCAGTACTGGAGGCCACACAGGTCTCTTTGCCCCTGAGGGGTGAATGCTCCGGGGTTCCGTTGGGCAGGTGATAGGAGCCCAGATGTAGTTGTGACAATGGCAACAAAGTCTCCCTGTGTGCACTGAACAAACCGTGATTATATTCCGTAGGCATGATGCAAATTACACAGGCAACGTGGCCAAAACTGGTCATCAGCAAACAGAGTGCTGAGCAACCCATGGGACCTGTCATTGCCCTGGGGGCCCGTTGGCTGGTTTCCATAACTTCTGCAGAATTAGGCCATTCGGCCCATTGCGTCTGTTCGGCTACTTGATCATGGCTAATCAATTTTTCCCTCCCAACCCCATTCTCCTGCCTACTCCCCGTAACCTTTGACGCCCTTACCAATCAAGAACCCATCAATAGATAGACACAAAATGCCAGAGTATTTCAGTGGGACAGGCGGCATAGAAGGAGTTGGTGACATTTCAGGTTGCGACCCTTCTTCAGACGACGCGTTGGACTCCAATGCAGTCTGTGGCAATGTGTTTTGGGCCTGTGGGCTGCTGTGTTTGGGCCTGTGGGCCGGTTTTGGGGCCTGTCAGCAGATTCGGTGCCTCTTGTCTGAGGGGCCCATTAAAAAATGTTTTTGAATGGCTGTGGTAAATATTGTAGAGGAAAACAATCAGGGAATGTAAAAGCCTTTGAGGAAGATTGGGATCATTAGGGACCAAAAGATCAAGAGAGGGTCAGAAGCATAAAGGGATTGTCCAAGAACCAAAGTGGGGGTAAAACCATTGACAAATAGAAGGGCATCAATATGTTATGGAGGTGAGGGAAGGCAGTGTAAGGCAAGATCTGAAACCTTTATGTATTGCTCACCACAGTGTACCTGGAAATCCCAGGTGACTTCACGATGTGGAAACTTAAAACCTAATCTTATAAAGCCATCCGACAGTAAATAATCTTCTGTTGGAAAAGCTGCTCAGGTCTTTGTTTCCCTCCCTCTCCGAGCAGCGGGCTGGGCCGAGGATAAGAGTCCCAGGGCAGATAACCCGTTGTTGCAGATATCACCTGGATAAAAGAAAGATTAGGGGCACAAAATGCTGGAGTAACTCAGCGGGACAGGCAGCATCTCTGGAGAGAAGGAGTGGGTGACGTTTCAGGGTCGAGACCCTTCTTCAGATTTTTTCTGAGAGGCGTTCTCAGAACACCATTCTTCCCCTGCACCAGTCCCACAGACGAGGAACAGGGAGGGGGGCGATTGTGTCTGTGGGGCTGGTGCAGGGGTAGAAAAGTGTCTGTGGGTCGTGTGGGGGAAATGGTGTCTCTGTGGGTCTAGAGTGGGGGGAGAATGATGTTTGTGGGACTGGTATTGGTGGGAGGGGTAGAGGGGAGGAAGGGGGAAAATAGTGTCTGTAGGGTTAGTTCATAGAATGTGTAGGAAGGAACAGCAGATGCTGGCTTACACCAAAGGTAGACACAAAATACTGGAGTAACTTAGTGGGACAGGCAGCATCTCTGGAGAAAAAGAATAGGTCGAGACCCTTCATCAGTTATGCCGAGGATAAGCATCCCAGGACAGATAACCTGTTGTTGCAGATATCTTCTGGATAAAAGAAAGATTAGGGGGCACAAAATGCTGGAGTAACACAGCGGGACAGGCAGCATCTCTGGAGAGAAGGAATCAGTAATGTTTCGGGTCGAGACCCTCTCACTGAAGAAGGACCTCGACCCGAAACGTCACCCATTCCTTCTCTCCAGAGACGCTGCCTGTCCCGCTGAGTTACTCCAGCATCTTGTGTCTATCTTTGGTTCATAGAATAGTCTCTCTGGGCCTATGGGATGAATACACAGCTGTGCCTCACCACCCTCTGTGTGGGGATGACGTGGCATTTTTAACATAATCGAGTTAAATGGTTTGTTTCTTTCAACCTGCATATTGCGACCTATCACCCTGTTTATTGCAGAAATGTTTTGTCACCTCAGTGGTTCCAAGGCGGCGAATTGTACTCCACGTTCTGGGCTGCTTTGTCAATACAAGAGGCAATTCAGCCACACGTACATACATGTTGAAACAACACATGGATCTTAACCACGAGTAGCTGCTCTACTCAACAGCCAAAAATCTGTACACAAAAAAGCCTCAGCGGTGCATTGTAGGCGACGTTTCTTCTTCAGGGTCAGGGATTATTGATGTGGAGAGATTGAGTGAAAGATATGCAAAAAAGTATCGGTGATGCTTGAAAATGAGAAGCTGGTGCGACTTGGGGGAGAGATTCCATGAGGGAGAGGTGGGAATGTTTTTGAGAAAATTAATATCAAGCCCAAAGGATTAAGCGGAATATGAGGTGCTGTTCCTCCAGCTTGCTGTTCTCACTCTGAGTTCGGGTTGGTTATTGCGTGTTCGGCGAAGCGATCGCCAAGCTCCGCTTGGTCTCAGATATAGATCATCTGGCATCTGGAGCAGCGGATTACAGGTGAACCTCTGTCGGACGGAAGCTGCTTGGGTCCCTGAGGAGTGGAGGGGGGAGGTAAGGACAAGTGTTGCATTTGCAACCGCAAGAAATGCAACACTTGTCCCTTCACCTTCCACTCCTTTCAGGGACCAAGCAGTAGGTCCGACAGAGGTTCACCTGCACCTCCTCCAGCATCCGCTGCTCCAGATGCCAGATGACTATTCGGTTGAGACCAAGCGGAGGCTTGGCGATCGCTTCGCCGAACACCTCCGCTCGGTGTCCGCAATTCCCGGTGGCTCAGCACTTCAACTCCCGACCTCTCGGTCCTGGGCCTCCTCCACGGCCAGAGTGAGCAACACCGCAAGCTTCATATCCGCTTGGGGAGTCTGCATCCTTTGGGCTCTCAATTCTGTTAACCCTTGCTGTCTCCTCCCCCTTCCACCTCTCGCTTGGAACACCGATACTTTTTTGGGTCTATATCTCTTGTTTCCCTGATCCTGACCCTCGGCCCGAAACGTTATTGCTGCTTGAGAGCTTTTTGTGTACAGCAGTTCCTTCTTTAAAAAATAAAGGTAGCCTCCCTTTGTTTCTGGTAGTTTGTTGGTTCACATGCTTGATCAATGGTGTTTTATCATTAATGTTTTATTGTTTAGTGCAGTCATTCGTAACTGTTGTGTTGTTACTTGTTTACTTGTATGTGAATACTTGGCCAATAAACTTTACTTACTTACTTAATTGTCAAATCCCGGTGCGTTATTTATTTCAGCCCTCGCTTGGAAGGGATAGTTTAGTTTATAGATGCAGCGTAGCTTATTGTCACGTGTACCGAGATACAGTGGAAAACGTTTGTTGCGCGCTGAACCAGTCGGCAGAAAGACGACACATGAAACCGGCCCTTCAGCCCACCGAGTCCGCACCGACCAGCGATACTCCCCTGCAAACTACACAATTTACTATTACACCAAGCCAATTTACCTACAAACGTGTTTGTTTTTGGAGTGTGGGAGAACACAGATCACCTGGAGAAAAGCCATGCAGGTCATGGGGAGAACGTGCAAACTGCATACAGACAGCACCAATAGTCAAGATCGAACCCATAAGGCAGCAACTCTTCCACTGTGCCAACCGTGCCATCGTCCCTCTCACCGTAAAACTATGCCCTCGTGCTTTTGATACCTGTACTATAGGAAATAGATTCTGACCGTCTACCATAGACCCATAGAGCTGGAGTAACTCAGCAGTTTAAACAGCGTCTCTGGGGAACTTGGATTGGCAACGTTTCGGATCGGGACCCTTCTTCAGATGAATTATAGAGGGAGAGAAGCTGGAAGAGAGGTGGAGGGGGGAGCGGGGTGGGGTGGGACAAGGCCGGGCAAGTGAAAGGTGGAATGGATTGGTGACGTTTCAGGTCAAGACCCTTCTTCAGTCTTCAGTCTGAAGAAGCGTCTCGACCCAAAACATCACCTATTCATTTTGAGATGCTGTCTAACCCGCTGAGTTAATCCAGGTTTTTGTGTCTATCTTCGGTTTAAACCAGAATCAGCAATTCCTCCCGACAAATGTGAAAGGTGGATACAGGTGAGGGTTTTTTTTATTGGGCATCAGTCAGAGATGAAAAGACAAAAATTGTGAAGATAAGGAGAGAAGAAGGTTGAAATATGAAGTCAGAATAAAGAATCAAAGGGCAAGGGAGAAATGGGTGCATATACACGTGGGGTACAGGGAAGAGAGGGGAGAAAAGGAAGGAGAAGGAGGCTATTTGGCCCATTTCATCCATACTAGCTTTATTCAAGATTGATCCAACAGACTCCACTTCTCTCCCTTCACATTGTAAATTCTTTCCTTTCCTGTGCATGTTAAAAAGCGCTGAGTGAGATTTAATTTTGAGATGTGTGTGAAATGGGCACGGCATCATAAATAGACGTTAATCATATTTTAGATTAAATGGATTAAAACCTTTCTAAAGAATGTGTTTCTCCTAATCTCATGAGCATCATGCCACTGGGTAGAAGTGAGAGGTCACCTGGCACTCCCTTAGGTGACGTGTTGTATGTAGATGCCGGAAAGAATTTAACAATGTCTCTGATGTGGGAGTGCTAGGAACTGACTCGGGATTGAAAGTTACCGAGGTGACGCTACTCAGTTAGAAACATAGAAACATAGAAATTAGGTGCAGGAGTAGGCCATTCAGTTTGTGTTTAGTTTAGTTTAGTTCCCATTGGGTCTGAGGAAGGATTCCGACCCAAGATGTCACCCATCTTTTTTCTCCAGAGATGCTGCCTGACCCGCTGAGTTACTCCAGCATTGGGCCTGTGCTTACCTATTTTATTTTATTTAAGCGATATCGTGTGGAAACAAGCCCTTCATCTCACCATGTCCAAGCCAACCAGCGACCACCTGTGCACTAGCACTATCCTACACAGCAGGGACAATTCACAGAAGCCAATTAATCTACAAACCTGCATATCTTTGGCAGTGTGGGAGGAAACCGGAGCATCTGGAGGAAACCCATGCAGTGACAGACAGATTGTACAAACTCCAAACAGACAGCACCCATCGACATTAGCACTTGTAGGTGTGCCCATGCAGAGTATTTGCAGCAGGGAATGTGGGATCACTGCACTATACTTACAGTGAAGAAGGAGAGGTTCTATCCAAGAGATTGCAGATGCTGGAATTCTCAGCAAAACACAAAATGCTGGAGGAACTCAGTGGGTCAGGCAGCATCTGGGCAAGGAATAGACAGGTAACGTTTCAAGTCAGGACCCTTCTTCAGACTGATCCGAAACGTCGCCTGTCCATTTGCTCTCCAGATGCTGCCGGACCCACTGAGATCCTCCAGCACTTTTATATTTTGCTCCAGTATTTTTATACTTTCCCCAATGAATATAACCCCTCACTTCTGATCAAATCCTGGTAAATCATTATTACATTCTCACTTAATATATATTTTTTAATTGTGGTGCAGTACATTGAGAGAGGCATCCCCAAAGTTTGTTATGAACTTGTTGTGACTTAACTGTGTGTCTGTCCTGTTCCTCTGAAAGTAGGATATCTAGGACTCTATTCCTTGGAGCGCAGGAGGATGAGGGGTGATCATATAGAGGTGAACAAAATCATGAGAGGAATAAATCGGGTAGATGCACAGTCTCTTGCCCATATCAGGGGAATCGAGAACCAGAGGCATGGGTTTAAGGTGAGGGGGGAGAAAGATTTAATAGGAACCTGAGGGGTAACTCACACAAAAGGTGGCGGGTGTATAGAGCTGCAGGAGGAGGTAGTTGAGGCAGGTACTATTGCAACATTTAAGAAACATTTTACTTTGGAGTCATGTGAGTGATTCCGTGAAGAAGACCCGCCAGGCCGCATTTAAGAAACATTTACACAGGTACGTGGATAGGACTGGTTTAGAGGGATATGGACCAAACGCAGGCAGGTGGGGCTAGTGTAGCTGGGACATGTTGTCTGTTGGGGCAATCGGGAGCGAATGGCCTGTTTCCACACAAGCACTCGATGACTCATAGTCTAAATAAATGTTTTGGTATTCTTAAGACTGTATTTGCTGCTCCTGCAACTTTTTAATAATGGGGATATTTGTATTCTCAAATCCCTTTGTTTGTCTACTTATTTTATGTCATTTTTAGTGGGGATTTTTTTGTGAAAAGTAATGCGTTGCTCTATCTATATTAAAATTTATTTTCCGATTAAATGACTTCTGTGTATGATTTTATTACACTGCCGGCAGTGAGCTGAGCAGAAGATGCAACGAGTGTAAAAGGGTACAGAGTCAACATGCTGGCAAACAGAGTAGGATGTGAGAAAATAGTGAGAGGAAGTAAAACAACAGTATATAAGCCGTGAGGAAAGGGGTAAATGTTGACATACGGGGGTATTTTGGTACTGGTCATGAGGTGTCAAACGCAAACATGCAGGAAAGCAAATGATATGTTAAAGTGATTGCATGGGTTTGGAGCACAAAAGAAGGGAGGAGTTGAAGCTCTTTTACTGGGCTCTGGTAAAAAAAACATTTGGAGTTTTACATGTAGTTTGGGTTCCTCAGCTAAAAGGGAAAATATGGCTTGACATCAGACAGTACAGAGGTCAGTTAACCTACAAACCCACACGTCTTGGGATGTGGGAGGAACACCATGCGAAACCGCATGCAGTCATGGAGAACGTGCAAACTCAGCTCAGACAGCACCTGAGGCCAGGATTGAAGCAGGATATCTGGTGCTGTGAGGCAGCAGCTCCATCAGGTGCGCCACTGTGCTACCCTTGTTTAGACCAAAGATACTAGTATGGTTTAGACCATCTGCCCTTCCCATTATTAGCACAGTTAGCACGCAACAAAAGCTTTTCACTGTACATCGGCACACGTGACAATAAACTAAACTCAACTATTTTTACATCATTTGTGTCATCTATAAGTGTAGACATTGAATGGGTCACTTGTAAAGTCTCAATCGTTGATAAATCGTTCAACATTGTTTCCAGCCCTTGCCGTGTGATTTTCGTTACCGCCACTGTTCACTCAGCTGTTCTTCCCCGACTTGTGCTCTGACCTTTTTTGTTACGTTTGTTCAATAAAAATATAAAGTATTGGATGTACTCAGCGGGTCAGGAAGCGTCTGTGGAGAAAGAACTGGAGATGAAGGTTCATGTCATCAAACTGCCGAGTTCAAGCATTTTCTGCGTTTTTTTGGTCCTTTGGATTTTCAGCATCTGCAAAGTTTTGCACTTTGATTCATTGTTAGGCTGTTATGTGGCAACTTATCAAAGGCCTCTCGGAAGTCTAAGATATTATTTATGCCGCATTATCCTTGACTGTTGTTTTTGTTACTCCTTAAAAGGATTCGGTGTGATACATCAAGCTCACCCACACTGTTTATTCATTCTTCTTCTTCGGTTTCTAGACACTCATTTATTTTCCCTCCTTTCAGTAGGCTTTCCATTATTACACAGAAGAGTAGAGCATAGAAACGGGCCCTTTGGCCCACAATGTTGGTGCCCAACTTGATACCAGGTTTAACTGATCTCATCTGCCTAGACATGGTCCATATCCCTCTATTCCCTGCACTTGCATGTGCATATCTACAAGCATCTTAGACACCGCTATTGCATCTGCCTCCACCACCATCCCGACAACACGTTCTAGCCCCCACCACTCTTGTAAAACAAATTGCCGTGCACATCCCCATTTAAGTCTGAAGAAGGGTTGCGGCCCGAAACGTTGCCTATTTCCTTCGCTCCATAGATGCTGCTTGACCCGCTGAGTTTCTCCAGCATTTTTGCGTCCATCTTCCAAGTCGATCCAACATCTCCTTGTAGCTGAAACCCACGGGCAGCGTTCTGGTAAACCTCCTCTGCACCCTCTCCAAAGCTTCCACATCCTTCCTGTAACGGGGCGACCAGAACATAGAAACATAGAAACATAGAAATTAGGTGCAGGAGTAGGCCATTCAGCCCTTCGATCACATTCGGCCCTTCGATCACAGAACTGCACACAATACTCTAGATGCAGCCAAACCAAAGTCATATAGAAAGCTGCATTATAACTTCCTGCTTCTTTCCTCTTATCTTTCTTCTTTTCTTTCCTTCATAAATGTTAAACCGACGGGTCTTTCGGTTCCTGGGTCTGTTCAATCTCCCTCTTTAAATATAGGCATGACGTTTATTTATCAGTCCCCTGGCACCACACCGTATTCTCACAAATTATTAAATGTGTGTGATAGTGCTTCTACGATCTGTTCCCAAGATCATTTATTAAGTGCGCTGTTATCATCCATACGGCTCAGTAGTTTTATCCACCTTAATTATTTTAATGTTTCTTTTCTTTTTAAATGTGATGATATAATTTCTGAAATTGTCTAATGATGTCATGTTGAGTTGAGCTGCTTCCCAAAAAACCGCCAAAGTCAGATAGTATTGAAGCGGCTAAAATATTAATAAACCAACTGTAATATTGAACCATAACACCATAGAGGTCCACCGTTGATTTTCCGGCACCCTTGGTTCCAGAGCCTTGCTGGATTATCCGTCTTGCCGGACCAACAGAGGTCAAGTAATAATAATTCAACAATACAGCTTTGACCCACTAATAATACCCCTCCGGTGTCACTATGGACGGCTAGAAACTTAAATAAAGATTTAATAATTAACAAAGAAGAACCCTTACTCCAAATGAGGGTTCGCCTTCTGAGTGACCAAAATTCACTAGTTATCTGCGCAACTTGGGAAGAACACAGGAAAAAGAAAGGAGATAAGGGGTGTATTTTTAAATTGGAGCAAGGGCAGAGATAGGGTGACACTGGTGGCGCAACAGTAGAGTTGCTGCCTTACAGCGCCAGGGAACTGGGTCCGACCCTGACTACGGGTGCTGTCTGTATGGAGTTTGTACGTTCTCCCTGTGACCTGCTTGGGTTTTCTCCAGGATCTCTGGCTAAACTAAAAATTCACTCTCAGGATGGAGGCACTCTTGCCAAAATAGCGTGTCCCGCACGCAATGCTCCGGTAGTGTTGTCTGGATTAAAGGAGGTGCCGGACCATCAGTTGCCGGAAAATTGGTGGTGGCCCTGTATAGTTTATTATCTAAAACAGTACAAATGTCGACATTGTCCGGATGCATCCCAACTTATCTTAGCAGGTCCTATTCATTCCCCAATGCCGAACACGGCAATGAATCCTTCCCGCACCATCTCACCGAACACTTGTGCTCTGTCTGCCAAGATCTACTGGATCTCCGGGTTACTAACCACTTTAACTCCGCCTCCCCGTGTACATACTAACCTTCCTGCACTTGGCTTCCTCCATTGCCAGAGTGACGCCGCACATATACTGGAGGTGCAGCACCTCCGATTTTTCGAAAGTACCCCTTATCTCCTTTCTTTTTCCTGTGCCCTCTCCCCCCACGCTGTGTGGATAGCTGGTGAATTCTGGACACTTAGAAGGCGGACACTCATTTGGAGAAAGGGTTTTGTCGAAGATGGACAAAAATAGATGGAGTAAAGGGCCTGTCCTACTTGGGCGCCATTTGCGCGTCACGCAGGTCACCGCGTCTCACCGCGAGCCATGCGAGCGTCACAAGTACGTCGTGACGCGTAAATTATGTCGCGTAAATGACGCGCAAATAACGCCCAAGTGGGACAGGCCCTTAACTCAGTGGGTCAGGCAGCGTCTCTGAAGAGAAAGGATGGGTAGACATTTCCGGTCAAGATCCTTCTTAAGACTCCTTTTGTTTTGTTGGCACTGGCATGGATAGGGAGGGGTGCTGTTAACCTTGTGCGCTGCTAAATTCCAATTCTTTCTGCATTGTCCAAAAGCCATTGGGAGGAAAAGTAATTTAATAAAAACTACCCATGGTGTTTGTGCTTGTGTGCGGACATTCAGCGCGACCTTTGCATGAAATTAGCATTAACACTTCATCTCCAGCTCTCACTTCCCTTCATTGCATGCTCCAGGTTGTGATGCCATAAATTTTATTTGTTACAAATCCAATTACAAACTACTTTCACACTGGGATCATTGAATTCTTTACTTTATTTTGTTTATTGTCCTTCCTTAACAGCCCTTGATAAAGTGGTTGTAAAGTGCCTGGACTGATTGTGTTCCCACTGGGGTGCTCAGGAGGATGGACCAGGCTTTGATCCCAGCAATGGAGATGTATTTTCAGATCACTATGGAGTACGAGGTGGGAGAAGTGGCAGCAGGGTGCCAGAGTGTCTCACAGTGCCAGAGACCCGGGTTCCGTCCCGACCTCGAGCGCTGTCTGCGTGGAGTTTTCACGTTCTCCCTGTGACCACGTGGGGTTCCTCTGGGTGCTCCGGTTTCCTTCCACATATCCAAAGACACATTGTAGGTTAATTTGGCTTTGGTAAAAATTGTAAATTGTCTCTAGTGTGTGGAATAGTGCTGGTGTACCGAGGATCGCCGGTCGGGCGGTGGGCCTGTTTCTGCGCTGTGTCTCTAAACTAAACTAAGAATGAGACTATTAGAAACATAGAAAAATAGATTCATCCCATCGTTGCTTGTACTAGCTCTCTGAAAGAGCTGTCCATCCAATCTTGTCCTCTTTGCCCTACCAATCTTCTTCTAAATACAAACTTTACTTCCTTTCTCTACCATTTGACCCAGGAACTGGGCAGTTTTTTTTCCAGAGGAATCAACCCAATCTCCACTGCATCTCACCCTCACATGATCATTTTACTTGTTACTCCTCTCTCCTCCCAGGGCACCTGGCACTGTGTTCTATATCTCAACCATTCTTTGGGTGAGAAAGCATCTCCTGAATTTCTTTGGGCTCAGGCAGCACCTTGATTGGTCGATTGAAGGATATAGCAGGGAAACAGGCCCTTCGACCCACCAAGTCCTTGCCGACCACAGATCACAGTTTAAAGGGACTGTCCCACTTTCACGACCTCTGCCGAGTTTGCCCTTGACTCCCTACTCGCAGCATGGTCGTAGGAGGTCGTAGGTAGGTTGTGATGCTAGTCGTAGGTACTCGTGGCATCAAGTTGGTCAGGGCGTTTTTCTAACCTGATGAAAAATGTCCACGTGTAAAAAAAGGTCATGAAAGTGGGACAGGCCCTTTAAGAAGGGTCTCAACCTGAAACGTCGCCTATCCCTTTGCTCCATAGATGCATTCCTCACCCGCTGAGTTTCTCCAGTCTACCACCCATTCACACTAGTTCTTTGTTGTCCCAGTTTCTCATCCATTCCCCACACACTCGGGGCAATTTACAGAAGCCAATTAACCTGCAAACCCACACGTCTTTTGGGATGTGGGAGGAATCCAGAGCACCCATAGGAAACCCACGCTGTCACTGGGAGAATGTGCAAAATCCACACAGGCAGCACCCAAGGTTAGGATCAAACCCACATCTCTTGCGGCTGTGAGGCATCTCCCGAGCATTCAGCACACAGGTCTAGACTACAGGTCATTACCAAAGAAATGCTGCACTGTCAGAGGTGCCAGCTTCCAGGCTTGTAGTTAAACTGAGACCTAGTTTGCTGTCTCAGCTGGACATCAAAACACAGTGGAGGAGGCCGATTAATCTCCATGTTCTTGCCGGTAGTTATGTCTCATTCATCTAAATTACTGGAGCATTTTATCTGGTCAATGTCACATTTGGGAGCCTGCAAATTGGGCTGCTTCATTTCCCGTATCTTTGGCAATTCGTCCTGAAAGAGCGGAGAAAGTTGTCGTATCAAAGAATGTTTGCCACCTTTTTGAGTTTAGAACTGACATTATCGTTCCCTTGAATGAAAGCTAAAGCAGCAGCCGCATTGAAATCGAATTTACAGAACAGTCAGACCATCCCATGACAGAAGCTGCCTTCGTTTGAGTGGGGGACAAATAATAAAAAAGATGCGCGGGTCGCCAAAAATGCTGGAGAAACTCAGCGGATGCAGCAGCATCTATGGAGCGAAGGAAATAGGCAACGTTTCGGGCCCGAAACGTTCCCTATTTCCTTCGCTCCATAGATGCTGCTGCATCCGCTGAGTTTCTCCAGCATTTTTTACAATTTTAGGAAAGCCAGTATACTTAGAAATCTACGCGTCTTTGGAGTGTGGGTGGAAACCGGAGCACCCGGAGAAAACCCACGCGGTCACGGGGAGAACGTACAAACTCCATACAGACAGTGCCCGTAGTCAGGATCGAACCCGGGTCTCTGGCGCAGTGAGGCAGCAACTCTGCCGCTGCGCCCCCGTGAAGTGTCCCCAGTGTGTCACCAGCTGGTTGGGAAACCGATCCATATGAAGTTACTGTATTAAAAAAATATAATCACCATTTTTCTCTTTAATTACCTTCCCCCTCCTTCACGTGTAAACAATTCCCCACCCTCAGTGATGTACTAGCACAATCCTTCCCGCCAGCTGCCTGCGGTAGATCTTCCTTGGCACCAGGAGTTGGATTCACCACCTTGGCAACGATACGGTGGAGGAGCACCAACTGACGAAATGCCGTCCAAGTTGTGCGGAATATTCCGGATCCCTTCCAGAGCACAGCAAGCATTCCATTGCTAGTGCCTGGATCGTCACATCAAGAGGTGTTTGTTTTAATTAGACAATCATATTTTTGGAGTGTGAAACTAAAAAGAAAAAAAGGCTTGCGTTTTTAATTATTACTAATATTTTGATTAATATCTTCTCACCACAGTGGCAGATGCCACTTGCTGCTTGGAAGGGTGAATGGGGTGATGAGGGAAAGATGTATCTGTTTTGATGACGCCTTCCAGAATCATCCAAAGGGGCTTTGTGCTGTAAAATAGGAAATGGAAGCATGGTGTGTGCACAGCAAGATCCCATCAACAATTAGTTTTAATTTGGTTTAAAGATACAGCATGGAAACAGGCCCTTCGGCCCACCGACTGACTCCACGCCGTTGACCGATCACCCGTTCACACTAGTTCTGTTTTTCCACTGTCGTATCCAAGGCCAGCATAAAACTGAATCAGGAAGGCAGACGGACGGGGAACGTTGAGTGAATGTAGTGAGTTTCGAGGGGCAATTTTTACAATGGATTCCAACATGGGGAGAGGGTTGTTGGTTGAGAGATGGATGCAGGAATGTGCAGCCCCCTCTCTTACCGGATCACGCTTGTGAATACGCCAGCATTTTCTCCACACTTGCAGTATCAAATCCTTTCAGCTGTTTGAGCGCTCGTCATGTTTTACTTTGGGGGGTGGGGCACCTTTGACATGCAATGTTCCCTCAATGAAAGACACAAAATGCTGGAGTAACTCGGTGGGTCAGGCAGCATCACTGGAGAAAAAGGATTGCTGACGTTTTGGATCTGGACCTTTGTTCAAACGTTCAGTCTGACCCGAAACGTCATCCATCCCTTTTTTCCCCAGAGAGGCTTCCTGACCCGCTGAATTACTCCAGCACTTTCGTGTCTATCTTCTGTATAAACCGGCATCTGCAGTTCCTTTCCTTTATCATGTATCTGTACACCGTGGGTGCCTCGATTGTAATCAAGTGTTGTCTTTCCTCTGACTGCTTAGCACGCAACAGAAGCTTTTCACTGTACCTCGGTACACGTGACAATAAACTAAACTCACTACAAGAAGGGTCTCGACCCAAAACGTCACCTATTCCTTCGCTCCATAGATGCTGCCTCACCCGCAGAGTTTCTCCAGCATTTTTGTCTACCTTCACTCAGTGTTCCCCCTCTGCCTGCCTTCCTGATTCAGTTTTATGCTGGCCTTATATCTTGCCCATAGCTGATGGGAACATTTACACTGCGCACAAAAGCTCCTTTGAAAAGCAGGAGAGCGAACGTCGCTGAAAGTGAAGGCAGCTTGGAGAGTCCCCTTACTTATCATTTACTGAGGAGACGAGTGGGATTGAGACACTTTGTGCCCTCCATTCAGCTCATTTACATGCTGCAGAGAGAGGAGCGGTGTTATGGCAGAACAAAAGGGAATCTGTTAGCAAAAGAGTTCTTCAGAACATTTCTTGATGCGCTCTCTGGCTGTTAGTATCTCGGAGCTTGGAGTATTTGGAAGAGACTTGCTTTTAATTAGCATGCTAAATGTTGCTCTTTGAGCTTCAGCTTGGGAGCTGACTGATGTGAAAGCATGTTTGATGCGGATGTAACGGCTTGTTGGCATTGCAGAGACACCGTAACAAGGAATGAGTGGTAACACGCAAGGAACCGGAGATGCTGGTTTACCAAACAAAAAGACACAGCGCTGGGTTTGATCCTAACTATGGGTACTATCTGCATGGAGTTTATACCTTCTCCCTGTGACCCCGTGAGTTTCCTCCGGGTGCTCTGGTTTCCCTCCCACACTCCAAAGACATACAGGTTTGCAGGATCGTTGGTTTGGGTAAAAATTGTAAATTGTCCCTAGTGTGTACGATGGTGGTGGTATGCAGGGTGATTGCTGGCCAGCATGGACTCGGTGGGCCGAAGGGCCTGTTTCCACACTGTATCTCTAAAGTCTAAAGATTGGGAAGCCATCCCGTGGGGACAGTTCTATGGAAAAGGTTCCAGCAAGGTTACAGTAGCTTTTGTACATTTTAAACCTTTCATCAGACTGCTCCGGTAGTTCCACAGACCCTCTCAGGGCCACCATCAACTCTAAAGGGACATTTATTTTTCATACTGTTTTTCATACAATTATAGAAAAATTACACCCATGGTGTATTTAGTTGTCGTCTTCCCATTAAAGAGATGTGCAAGTTAGTGTTCCACAAGTTACAAATGCCACAAATTGCTGGATGGCACTAAATGTGCTCGGACTACCTGTTTTGCTGGTATATCTACTACACTCGCTCCTTTGTTCTGCATGTCATTCCATCTCTCTCTCTCCCCCTCTGATTTTGAATATTGTAAGGCAGGGTACTGGGAACTCTTCCCTGCAAAATGTTAACAGTACAGCACAGGAACTGGCCCTTCGGCCCATAATGTCTATGCTGAAAATAATGCCATGGCCAACTCATCTGCCAGCAGGTGATCCTTATCCTTCCATCTCCTACACATCCAAGTGCCTATCCAGAAGTCTCTTCAATCCCACCCCTGGCAGCACGTTCCAGGCACTCTCCACCCTCTGTGTAAAATAAAACGTAACGTTACTGGGAATTTGTTCAATGAAATTCACCCTTTGATTTGCCAGAAGGACAGCAATCCAATGATGCACCTGCTTTTCTATTTTGTTTCAAGTAGGCAGTGTTCTCGGATAACTCAGGCCCCCTGGCCAGTGTTATGGCTTGTGAGCCAGTTGGAATTGAAGCCAGTCAGCGGCTGTTGAGGAAGTTACGTAACTAGCCCTCCCGCCTAGTGGTGGCTGGTAGAGCTGCCGCCTCATAGCGCCAGAGACCCAGATTCGATCCTGATCTCGGGTGCAGTTTGTATAGAGTTTATATGTTCTTCCTGTGACCGCATAGGTTTACTCCGGGTGCTCCATGCCACCTCCCACATCCTAAAGGCGTGCGGGTTTGTAGGTTAATTGTCTTCTGTAAATTGCCCCCAGTGTATTGGGAGAGGATGTGTAAGTGGGATAACAGAACTAGTGTGAACGGGTGATCAGTGCGACTCGGTGGGCCGATGGGCCTGTTTCCATGCTGCATCTCTAAAACTGAAAACTAAAACTAATTCATATCACCAATTTGCTTCTGCCAACTGACATTCTTCATCTTCCCGGTAAGAGGTCGTCACCAGATCCTTGGACCTGACTCCTGTAACTGATGGCTTTCTCTTGTGGCCACAAGTCTGAACAATATCACACAGCAACAACATTTGTAGCAGTAGTTCAGAAATGGTTTTATGTTTGCCCTCCCCTGCAGCGATTCACAGGCTCTGCGGACTCTGCCAAGTCTGGTCTGATCCAATCCTCAAAACCGTTGATGTTTGTCTGGATGTTCAGTTGACGTCGTGTCAATGGTGACTGTTTTCCATCAAGGATTCTACTCAACATTGAATACAAGCACTTGGATTTATCTCATCTTCTGGTTGTCCCAATGTTCAACGGATCAATGGTGCTTTATTTGTCACATGTACTGTGGTGCAGTGAAATTCATCTTTGTCCACACTTAGATACATATTAGATAAGCTTCTCAGATACAGTACACGCATATAGTAGCAGTACACTGAGACAGTATACAGAGTCACCAGACTTGGAGCCTATGTCAAGTTCCAGTTGTTGTAAGTGCAGGGTTCTTGACCTGACCACGAGGCACGTTAGACTAGTGATGTTCCAGGGCCGGCCTGGCCGAGCGTAGCTGTGATGCCCTCCGCTGCTGCTCCACTGTAGGCCGCGTCCTGACCGCACGCTCGGCCTCTTGGGATGGCACCCCGGTGTTTTGCATGGGGATAGATGCAGCGTGAGGCTCTGACTGTGGTGATTTAACTTGAGCACGCCCAGGTCAGCTGCTCTGCGAGCTGCTCACAATAACTTGCTCAATTCTGATCACCGAAGGGAATGGCATTTGGTGGACTGTGTGGGGTGGGAGGACTCGTTGCTCCTCCCATGCAGCAGGTGGCGCTGCACAGGACAGGGAGATGTTTGTATATAGTTTATCCTGTCTGTGAACAGTGTGAGTGTGGAGTCAGATTCTGTGTGTGTGTGCGCAGCCATTTTTGAGTTGTCTTGCTGCCAGCATTGAGTGAAACATTAAAGACTTCTGTTGTAAACTAAAGACTCTGAAGTGTTTTGTGCAGACTTAGAAGACAAACACGAAAGGCATGAATTTTCCATTTCCAGCCTTGGGAGACTGTCTGCTGGGGGGTGGTTGGTGGTGGTGGGGAGCTGTTCTTCATTGTGTACTGCAGATTCCCCAAAACGCCTTAAGGTTAGCATTGGGATAATTTCATCCCATCAGTCAGGTATGATTTCATCTGTCCTTCCTCTTTCCACCTGCTCCCCCTTCATTCCTCGACATTTCTCAACCCCCTCCCTCTCCCCTCACGCACAATGTTTGTAATCTGCATCCAGTATCGTGCAAGTCTGGCCTTGGCTAATGAAACGTTGCCAGAATGAGCAACACCGCTTGAAGATTTGGAAAGTCATTGATGAAAAGAAAGTGGGAAGAGAATGTGATAGTAGTCCAGTGGGAAACATAAGGACAGGCTGGAGAAGCAACTGTAGACATATCCAAAGGAAAATGTTAGCTGAACTTAAAGTGGGTCCCTTATAGACTGAGACGGAAGCAATTATATTGGGGAATAAAGATTCTGTGCCATTAGGTTGTAATAGTGTTATTTATTAGTTTGCTGAATGTTTGAAGTGTGGTGTGACTTGTGGAGAGGATACAGAAAGATTTCTGGGAGGTGGGGGTGAGTGACCGAGGTGTATAGATTCAATGACCAATTAAAAGATACAGCATGGAAACAAGCCCAATGCCCCAGCGAGTCCACGCTGACCATCGATCGTTTATTCACACTAAAGATAGACATAAAACGCCGGAGTAACTCAGCGGGTCAGGCGGCATCTCTGGAGAAAAGAAATAGGCGTCCCCCTCCCTGGCTTTCAGCCTGAAGAAGGGTCTTGATCCAAAATGTCATCTAATCCTTTTCTCCGGAGATGCTGCCTGACCCGCTGAGTTACTCCAGCATTTTGTGTCTATCCACCATCGGCTGTTCCTTCTTCCACATTTGTTCACACTAGTTCTATGTTATCCCACTTTTGCATCCACTCCCCATTTTGGCTAAGGTAATAATTCCTCATTCTGGTTCCATTTGCCATTGTCTAATATTCCAATAATACCCCGGGCCGATTGTAATTGTTGACTGGATTCTAAAATTAGATTGCACTCTTGCGTTCTGTCCCTGGAGTTGTTTTTTTTTAATGATATGTATTGGTTTAATTTTACTCTCCTTTCTGCCTGATTTTGTACAGCTTGGGTCCATTAGCACAGCCACCTGTAGTGTATGTTCCATGCTCAATGCACTGAGGAGTGTAACAAATGTGATGTTATCACGGCAGGTTCGTTGATAAATTATGCATGCTGCATTGACAGGAGAATTTTGTCTCCAGATCACCGCTGTTATTGGCCTGGAAGGGATCTTTGTTTCAATTTAATTCTATTATTTTAAAATTGCGGGTTAATCCTCAGAGTGCCAACAGCAGCATGACCTTGTATTTATTTAGCACCTTTTGTAAATGGTAAAATGCCCCAGTTAATGCTTCTCTAACCTGAGAATGCAAAATGCTCAGTTCTGCTGAAAGAGGGGGCACCAGGCCCACCTGGTGTGAAATAGGCCAGCTTTTAAATCTTTCATATCATGTCAGATTACCGTGATTGAAGAGGGCATCCATTAGTACATTCCATCAACTCAGTGAATACAGAGTGCTTCGTGATTTCTAAGGCAGAGATAGATAGATTCTTGATTAGTACGGGTGTCGGGGGATATGGGGAGAAGACAGGAGAATGGGGTTAGGATGGAGAGATAGATCAGCCATGATTGAATGGCGGAGTAGACTTGATGGGACGAATGGCCTAATCCTGCTCCTGTCGCTTATGACTTTATTACTTAAGTGATACCATGATGGAAACAGGCCCTTCAGGTCACCGAGACCATGCCGACCATCGATCATTAATTCACACTAGTTCTAACTTTCTCATCCATTCCCTACACACTAGGCGCAATTTTACAGAGACCAATTAACTGACAAACCTGCATGTCTTTGGGATGTGGGAGGAAACCCGCGCGATCACAGGGAGAATGTGCAAACTCCACACAGACGAAACCTGACATCAGGATCGAACCCAGGTCTCTGGTAGCAATGAGGCAGCAGGTCTACCAGCTACGCCACTGTGCTGCCCAATACAATACCTGTATTGCACGGGTATATCTTCTATTAAAATGTATGTTCTCATCTGTAATGTTAGTTAGATATGTAAAGTTAGGTGAAAACCTATCTGGCGCAGCTGGCCGAGCTGCTGCCTCACGGCACCGGGGAGCCGGGTATGATTCTGACCTCAGGTGCTGTCTGTGTGGAGTTTGCACGTTCCCACTGTGGCCACGTGGGTTTCCTCTGGGTGCCCCGGTTTCCTCCCACATTCCAAAGGCGTTGGTTAATTGGCTCACGGTGAATTGCCCCTAGTGTGCGGGGAGTGGATGAGAAAGTGAGATAACAGAACTAGTGTGATCGATGGTTGGCATGGACACAATGGGCTGTCGAGCCTGTTTCTCAGCTGTATCAATAAAAAGCTGAGGAACCTCCAACAGTGCCTTCATAAAGTCCTCCAAAACCATTTGCAGGAGATGCATCAGGAGCCGCTCCCTGACGAACAGCAAGGCTTTGATTACAATCATGCTGCATCTCTAAAATTCCCGCTGTCCTCTGGGTGTAAAAGAGTCATTCCTTAGATCCCCTTCATATCCCCTTTCCATCTCCTGCCCCTTACTTTAAACCTATGCTTTCAAGCCAGATAACCTACTGGCCTGATCCCACTGACTGATAGAACAGGTTCTCTGCTAAATATCTTCTCCTGTAAATCTAATTTCTGGGCCTAATGTGTATCCAAGCAAAATAAGCAAGGCAGGTGCATTGACAGGACCGAGTCTGATGGTCTCAACGCCATCTATTCCTTTCCTCAAGTGATGCTGCCTGACCGACTGAGTTACTCCAACATCTTCAGTGTAAACCAGCATCTGCAGTTCCTTCCCACACGTGGTTTTGTTTGTGTTGACTGTTTTATTGGCACCGAGAGGACTGATCCTTGAAGGGTATGTCCCACTGTACGAGGTAATTCAAGAGCTCTCCCGAGTTTAAAAAAAAATCACATCCGTGGTAAGCACGTAGAATGTACGTAGCGGCTACGTCGGAGCTCGGGACGTCTCTTAGCGGCTCGTAACGCTTGAATTAGCTAGTACAGTTGGACAGCCCCTTAACTGAGACTTGGAGGAGGCATTCCTGCTGGGAAGAGAGGGGAACTGGAGAATCGTTTCTTGAACAGTCAATGAGCCAGAGAGGGCTAATTTTCTCTCCAATTTTACACACATTGCTTGCCTATGAAATGAGATTAACTTACTAATAGGGCTGGAGTGGTGTACTTTTTTTTCCATTTCACACAGTGACGTGAAATAAATTGAATTTCATTTAAAATAGTGCTGTGTTCAGTCAAGTACTTCATGTAAAATAAACCAGTTTAGTGGTTTACACATTGTCTGTAACTTCACCCGACCTCCGATTGGCTTTGAGTTTGGTTCTGAGCCGCGGATGGCTCTGCACACCAGTTACTGTAGGGTCTTGCAGAGCAAGCTGCCATAAACAGTAGTGCGATGATGACCAGATACACCAGAGGTTATTATTAACCAGGACACTAGGATAAATTAAGATAGACACAAAAAAGCTGGAAGTAACTCAGCGGGTCAGGCAGCATCTCTGGAGAAAAGGAATAGAGGACATTTCTTGTTGAGACCCTTCTTCAGACCCGAAACGTCACCTATTCCTTTTCTCCAGAGATGCTGTCTGTCCCGCTGAGTTACTCCAGCTTCTTGTGCCTATCTTCGGTTTAAACCAGCATCTGTAGTTCCTTTCTACACTAGGATAACTTTGTTCAGTTTAGAGATACAGCGCGGAAACAGGCCCTTTGGCTCCAACGACTCCGCGACTGCCGGCAATTCTCGTACATTAACACTACCCTACACACACTAGGGACAATTTATGAATATATACAAAGCCAACTAACTTACAAACCTGTACGTCTCTGGTGTGTGGGAGGAAAACGGAGATCCTGGAGAAAACCTATGCAGGTCATGGGGAGAAGGTACAAACTCCGTACAGACAAGCACATGTAGTCAGGATGGAACCCGGGTTCTGCGCTGTAAGGCAGCAACTCTACCGCAGTGTCGCCCACGGTGTATTTCCATATTCTTTTCCTTCTAATGGCGCAGAGTCTTTTGAGCCTGGACAGAGTGGATGCGAAGAGGATGTTTCCAGTAGGACCAGAGGGCACAGCCTCAGAATTAAAGGATGTACCTTTAGAAAGGAGCATTAGCTTAGAGAGACAACATGGAAACAAGGCCTTTGACCCACCAAGTCCGCGCCGAGCAGCGATCACCCGAACACTAGTTCTATCCTACACACTAGGAGCAATTTACAGGAGCCATTTATCCTACGAAATCTGCACGCCTTTGGAGTGTGGGAGGAAACCGGAGCACCCGGAGGAAACCCACGCAATCACATGGAGAATGGACAAACTCCGTACAGACAAACACCTTCTTCTTCTTGCGTGTGGCGTGCACAGCCTGAAGTTGTAGGACAACTTGTTCTATTTGATCTTATTTGATAGTGCACGCCCAGTTGATTGCGTTCGTTGAAACAGGGCGGACCACGTGAAGGTTGCAATCTCCCACCCCAGCCAAACACTCATTGTCAGGAGTGAACCCGGGTCTCTGGCGCTGTAAGGCAGCAACTCTACCGCTGCGCCACTGTGCCGTCCCTCCACCCCGGAGAAGAGGAGGAATTTCTGTAATCAGAGGGTGGTGAATCTGTGGAATTCATTATTATAGACGGCTGTGGAGGCTGGGACATTGGGTCATTTTAAAGCGGAGATTGACTTGATTGATAAGGATGTTAAAGGTTTACGGGGAGAAGGCAAGAGAATTGGGTTGAGAGGGGAAAATTGATCAGCCATGACCTATTGGTGGACCAGGCTCAATGGGCCGACTGGCCTAATTCTGCACCTATGTCTTAAGAGATTATTAATTCGCCCTTCGATTCAATATGAGAGGGCCTTAGTTTAATATCCGCACCGACTCCCACAATATTGCACTGTCGTGTCAGCCTGGATTATGTGCCGAAATCTCTTGAAAGAGACTTGAACCCCAGTCTTCAGAGATAAATGTGCATTGGGCTTATGTGAGATCGCAACATCCTGCCTGAGCAATTGTACAGTTGTACAGTTGCATAACCATATATAGGACAGGACAAATGTATGTAGGGAATATATTTGAAAGCCACCTGTGATGGTGACTGAGGGACCATGTCGAACCTGGAGTCGATTAGTGTGGCAACTGGCCCAGGGTCAGTGTGCAAGAGGAGAAAGTCTGAAGAAGGAAAACGCCACCTATTCCTTTTCTCCAGAGGTGCTGCTGACTGACCCCTGAGTTTTTTTTTTGTTTAATATTTTTATTAGGAGCATTGCATATTATCTAAGGTACAACAGCACTTCAAATACAAATCAGACTTATCACAACCGTTGTACAGATATTACGGGATAATTTATATATGCTACTGTTTTTGATTTTTTTGGGAAGGTAAGAGAGTGAAAAAAGAGTAAAAGTATAAATCAATAATGTGATTAAATAATAATGATTATATAATAAAAAAAAATAAAATAAAAAAGAATAAAGATAAACAAGAAAAATTAAAAAATATAAAAACAATTATTATATAATAAAAAATTTTTTTAAAGGAATCTTTACATTGAATGGAACAGTTTCATATAACAATATCTCTTGAGACATGTATACAGATCCCAATACTTTTTTCATCTAATCCTACACCAGGGTACTTATTGAGTTACGGTGCTGAGCTCAGCTACCCCTTTAAGTAATCAATGAATGGAGACCATATTTGTTCAAAAAGTTCATATTTGTCCATTAGGACAAACCTAATTCTCTCCAAATGCAACGTCTCCGACATTTCCACAGTCCACATTTTGATTGTGGGGGATAATGTTCCCTTCCAGAATTTTAATATTAATTTTTTTCCAATTATCAAACAGTAATCAAGAACATTTCTTTGACTTTCTTTCTCCATTCATTCTTAATACTGTTAATATTAAGCTTGAGTCAGGGACTCCTAATATTATTAACTTTAGATCAGGGTCCAATTTAGTTTTAAGAACCTCAGAGATGATTCCAAAAATATCAGCCCAATAATTATTAAGTTCTATGCATGTTACCTATTCCTTTTCTGCTGACTGACCCCGCAGTTACTCTAGCTTTTAGTGTTTATCTTTGGAGAAAGAAGCTGTAGTTATTGCAGTGTCCTGCAATATATGTGATGGAGTTCAATGCAAAACTCTCCATTCTCACGAACGGAAACAAATGCTGGAGTAACAGCAGGTCGGGCAGCATCTCTGAAGAATATGGATAGGTGATGTTTCGGGTCAGCACCCTTCTTCAGTTTATACACTAATCTGAAGCAGGATCCCGACCCCGAAATGTCACCTATCCAATGCTACCCGACCTACTGTGTTACTCCAGCACTTTGTGTCCCTTTGTGTTATCCAGCATCTGCAGTTCCTTGCTTCCACTCCATTCTTGTGTGCATTGCCTTGGGCCTCCCTGTCTGTGTACTTATAAAAACTCTGAGAACCCTCTGAGCTGTTTGTGCTCTTCCAATTCTGGATGCTTGCCCATCCCAGAGTTTAACCGAGACGTTGGTGGTGTTACGTAACTGAAGACTGTTGTTGTCGGTGCAATTCTGTACAGTTCCGGCGGTCAGGGTAGAATATGTGGCCCACACCCACAATTACCCGTCGCAAGAACTGTGATGACAGCGCGCAATTCGTAGTTGGTCTGCGTCTGAAATAACTCCTGAGCGTGTTTAGAGTTTAGTCATCGCAATAAGTGACTCGGCAATTAACGAGCAGGTGATCAGTTTAACAGGAAGTCACAAAGTCATACAGTGGGGAAACAGACCCTTCGGCCCAACCTGCCCATGCAGACCAACATGTCCCATCTACACTAGACCCACCTGCCTGCATTCAGCCCATATCCCTCTTAAACATGTCCTATCCATGTATCTGTCCAAATGCTTCAGTCTAAATATTGCAATAATACCTGCCTCAACTACCTCTTCCGGCAACTTGCTCCATATACCCTCCACCCATAATATTTAAAAAAATGACTCCTATTAAATCTTCCCCCCCTCATCTTAAACCAATGTCCTCTGATTTTCGATTCCCCTACTCCGGGCAAAAGACTCTGCATTTACCCAATCTATTTCTCTCATGATTTTGTACACCTCTATAAGATCACGCCTCATCCTCCTGCGCTCCAAGGAATAAAGTCCTAGCCTGCTCAAGGTCTCCCTACGGCTCAGATTCTCGAGTCCTGGCAACATCCTCGTAAATCTTCTCTATACCCTTTCCAACTTGACAATATCTGAGAGGAGCATCTTTTTGGTGGATGGAGTTGGGGAGGTGCTCCCAATGGGCGGCACAGCGCCAGAGATGGGTTTGGTCCTCACCTTGGGTGCTCTCTGTGTGGAGTGTGCATGTTCTCCCTGTGACCGCGTGGCTTTCCCCTGGGTGCTGCCGTTTCCTCCCACATCACAAAGACAATGTACGTTCATCGGCCCCTAATGTGTAGGGAGTGCTTATATGTTCAGAAATTATAGCAGAATGAGGCCATTCGGCACATCAAGTCTACTCCGCCATTCAATCTTGGCTGATCTATCTTTCCCTCTCAACCCCATTCTCCTGCATTCTTCCCATAACCTCTGACACCCGTATTAATCAAGAATCTGTCAATCTCCGCCTTAATGAGTCAGCGGAGAGGGAGACATGGGAATATGGAAGAGTAAGGTTAGATTTAGCTCTTTGAGCTAAAGGAATCAAAGGATATGGGAGGAAAGCAGGAACGGGTGTACTAATTTTAGATGATCAGCCATGATCATATTGAATTGTGGTGCTGGCTCGATGGGCCGAATGACCTACTCCTGCACCTTATTTTCATATGTTTCAATGAAAACGAGAGATTAAAGGGGACGGTGACCAAGGGAAATGTAGAACATATCATTGTTAGCAAGGAGAAGGTGACAACCAGGCGTGCAACCAGTAATATTTAATCGGGGGAGAGTGGGGCTAGTTGGAGAATTAGGACGGGGGAGGGACGGAGAGTGGGGGTAAGCAGGGATTACTTGAAGTTAGAGAAATCAATATTAATTCCACAGGCTGGTGAAGAGCTGGTGTGTTTGGGAGAGGTGATTGAGGTGGGAGGGAGGCAGGTTTATGTGTGGAGGTGATAATTGGTCGCAGGCAGCAAGATGAGTCGGGGTGACACATCTCCGCAGAGCTGCCTCTCGTTTCTTTAAGCTCCATGACACTGACAGATCGACATTGAACACATTGATTGCTGTGTGTGACGTTGCCTGCTTGGTGGTCATGAGAGCTGTGAGCTGGCAACGAGATCATCTTGACTCTATGACCATTTCGAGAATGACTCGGTTTGTAACATGGTAAACATTTTCATCGTAGAATGAAAATCATTCAGCTTATTGCATCTGCACCGACTGAAATAAAGTGATTGGGATCACTCTTGCATCTGTAGTCTTGGGTCTAGTACTCTGTGGGTCAGACACCATGATGATGAGGGTGTCGGGGGTTATGGGGTGAAGGCAGGAGAATGGGGTTAAGAGGGAAATATAGATCAGCCACGGTTGGCAGAGTAGACTTGATGGGCCAAATGGCCTAATTCTGCTTGTATCACTAATGACCTTATGAACATGCTGAGGGACTGAAATTTGAGAATTCAATGTTCACACCGTTGTGTTGTCAGCTACCCAAGCAGAATATGTTCCTCCAGTTTGCGTGTGGCCCTACTATGGCAATGGAGTAGGCCCAGGACAGGAAGGCCATAATGGGAATAGGAAGAGGAGTTATAATAGTTAGCAACCGGGTGATCCAGCAGACCTTGGAGAGCAACTACTTGGTGAAACGGTCACCTAGTCTACACTTGGGGGTACACAAAAGGCTGGAGAAACTCAGCGGGTGCAGCAGCATCTAAGGAGCGAAAGAGATAGGCGACGTTTCGGGTCGAGACCCTTCTTCAACACTTAGTCTACACTTGGTCTTGTCGATTTAAATGAGGCCACATCGGGAACACCCGTCGCGATAGACATGGTTTTAAAAGGTGCACGTGAGCCTCTGTCTCACCTGGAAGAGCTGCTGGGCTCCCTGGATGGAAGTGAGAGATGAGGTGTAGCAGGGCTGCCAACATTGGATGAGAGTGAGAAATTGCGAGGAAGTGCAGCGGCCAAGCCCGAAGGAGCGTGGCTACCGAGGGAGGAGGGGGGGGAGGGCTTGGGAGGGGGGTGTGTCCCCTACCATGATAGGGAGCTTTTGCATTTTTCAGCTTGAAATTGTGCAATCTGGTGTATACTGTAGCGAGTCTTTTAATTTACACTTGAATGCAACATTTATGCTTTAAATTGGATTAGGTATGAATAAGTTTAGGTTAAATTACATCACTAATTACATTCTACAGTAGAGCCAGGCTCTAACAGGTGCAGCACATGAATGACCTTAGTATATTCATGTATGGAAATCAGATTATAATTCATGCTGTTATGCATATATATATATATATATTTAAAAAAAAACATAGAAACAAGGCAAGAGGAGTCAAACTTCCATCACTGCACAAATAAATTAATCAACCTTACCTTTTGACTATAGAAACAAGACAAAAATAATGCCATGTATTCAACCAAGTATATGGTTCAATGAAATTAAGATACATATGTAAAGCATATATATGGAAACAGGTCCTTCGGCCCACCAAGTCCACACCGACCAGCAATCCACCTTACACCAATTCTATCCTACACGCCAGGGACAATTTACAGAAGCCAATTAACCTACAAACCTGCACTTCTTTCGGGTGTGGGAGAAACCGGATGCTTTGTGTGCAGCTGGGGTCAGGGGGAGGTGAGGGCCAGTGACCCGGGGGTCCAGGGGAGGTGAGGGTCAGTGACCCGGGGGTCGGGCATCGGAACGGAGCCTTAGCCCGCGATTCATCCCCGCGGCTCCGGAGGCGGCAGCGACGCCCCCACTCACTCCGGTCCGCCCCTGGCTCCGGGCCGGGGTTAAAACTCCGTGGGGTGTGGACAGAGTGGCCGACGGACACAGAGCCGCCGGAGGTGAGGGTGGGAGGTGTAAGCAGTACCTCAAGGGTCGGTGCTGGGACCACCGCCATGTCTCACCTTTAGACTCTAAACTAAACTCCTTTTTTCCCCAAACTATCCGTAGTTTGACAGCCCTGCTTTAGCCAATGCCCTCTAGTTCTTGAATCACATATCCCGTGAAAAAGATTATTCATTCACCTTATATATTCCCCTCATGGCTTTTACTCACCTCTAAAACAATCTTTGCTTTAATTTGAATATCCAGCAGCTGGAATGGAATCATTAGCACTGTGGAATTTGCCATTTTAAATAGTGTATTGTTTGTTACTTACGGGCTATTCTCATTCTTGCATGTGGAGGAGTGTGGAAGCCTTGGGCGAATTGAATTATTTGTGATTTTCTTAATTAAAAAAATTTTGAGCGTGAGAAATACTGTGATCAACGTGAGAGCGTGCGAATCGGGTGAAATGCGTGATTCTCACGCTCTATGCGTGAGAGTTGGCAGCCCTGGGTGTAGGGACTGGTGTTCATCTCCTGCAGTTGGGGTTATATACCTGAGGAGGGGGCCAGTTGGGTGAGAAGGGATGACAGAAGCAAGGAATGGTGGCTAGAGTAGTCTCTATGGAAAGTGGTGGGGACGGGAAGATATGACAGGTGGCTGGATCACAGTCTGAAGAAGGGTCCCAGCCCGAAACGTCGTCTGTCCATTCCATCCATAGATGCTGCCTGGCCTGGCAGAGATTCTTGGTTTTGCTCAAGATTCCAGCACCTGCAGTTTCTTGTGTCTCCAGCCCTGTAGTCTTTTGGGTTACAGTTTCTGTTGTGTACGACTGTATTTTGCTGTGTGTATGAGAGGGTATTTTGTCTCCCCCACTATTTGGGGCAGTGAATTCCAGACCCTCCATCTTTTGGATGCAGGCGTTTTGCCTCGGTTCATTTCTGCCAATTTCCTTAAATCTGTGACCCGTGGTTAGTGATGTAATGTGCGGGGATCGCTGGTCGGTGCGGATCCCGTGAGCCGAAGGGCCTGTTTCCGCGCTGTATCTCTAAACGAGTTTCATTCATTCAGGAGTATGTTCGGACTACAACACCGCGTGTACTGGCTGGTTATGTGGTGCCACACGGGCACCAATGTGTAGGTGCCCCTTAATCTGTCGCCGCTGCGTTGCTTGGGTGTGGCGTTGATGTTCTGATGCCCTCTGGTGAAGACATGGCGGATTGTCCTCGCATCTCTCAGGTGAAGGCTGTTCGGAGACCGCATTAAAACCTGTTTTTTTTTTCCTCTCCCTGATGCGAGAAATTAACACAACTATTTTTAGAGTAACTCCGAGCTAATTGGCTAGTGGGAGCCGGCAGTGAATAGAAGTCATGGCTGTCAGTCATTTTGTCGGCTATCAGAGTCTGAATTTCTCATTTACTGATGCGGTAGGTGGAGTGACGAATGGCTGGCAATGCAGTTGCTTACTCATGTGGGTCCCTGTGTGGCAAAACAGAATTATCTTTGCAAGCTCTCGCAGTGTACTTAGGTTACAGTTATGAGATACAGCATGGAAATGGGCCCTTTGGCCCCCAGTCCACGAAAACAAAGGGGTCCCAACGTTGGGGGGAGGGGGGCGCGCTAAGGGTTCAGCGGCATTACCTGTACGGAGTTTGTACGTTCTCCCCGCGATCTGCGTGGGTTTTCTCCGGGTCTCCAGTTTCCTCCCACACTCCAAAGACATGCAGCTCTGTAGGTTAATTGGCTTAGATAAATTTGTAAATTGCCCCTTGTGTGTAGGATAGTGCTAGTACGGGGGGATCGCTGGTCGGGGCGGACCTGGTGGGCCAAAGGGCCTGTTTCTGCGCTGTATCTCTGAAAGTGAAAGTCTAAAAACTTGGCCGGTGAGACCAAGGGTAGGCTTGGTGATCGCTTCGCACAACACCTCCGCTCGGTTCGCACTAACCAACCCGAACTCCCGGTGGCCCAGCACTTCAACGCCCCCTCCCATTCCGAATCCGACCTTTCTGTCCAAGGCCTCCTCACTGGCCAGAGTGAGTCCCACCGCAAATTGGAGGAGCAGCACCTCATATTTCACTTGGGCAGTTTACACCCCAGCGGTATGAACATTTACTTCTCCAATTTCAGGTAGTCCCTGCTTTCTCCCTCCTTCCCCTCCCCTTCTCAGCTCTCCCACAGCCTACTGTCTCCGCCTCTTTGGCTCAGCCATGGTGGACTATGTGGTGATGATGATGATATTTTTATAGCTAGGGCAGTGCAAATCTTTGTTTTTGGCATACAAGATACACAAAAGAGTTGCCACAAAGGGGCAGACAACGTTATAAAAAGTACTCAGCCCATCTTTGACCTTCCCACCGGGTTCCCCTTAGTTTTAGTTTGGTTTAGTTTAGAGATACAGTGCGGAAACAGGCCCTTCGGCCCACCGTGTCCGCGCCGACCAGCGATCCCCGCACACTAACACCATCCCCCACACACTGGGGACAATTTGCAATTTTAACCAGCCAATTAGCCTGCAACGTTGGAGTGTGTGAGGAAACCGGAGCACCCAGAGAAAACCCACGCGGCCACAGTCAGAAGGTACAAGCTTCGTGCAGACATAGTGAGGATTGAACCAGGGTCTCTGGCGCTGTAAGGCAGCAACTCTACCGCAGTCCACCGTGCCGCCCCTAATAGTGGACAGATGCTGAGAGAAGGTAGACAAAAGTGCTGGAGAAACTCAGCGGGTGCGGCAGCATCTGAGGAGCGAAGGAAATAGGCAACGTTTCATCCCGAAACGCCGCACCCGCTGAATTTCTCCAGCACTTTTGTCAACCTTGGTTTTTCCAGCATCTGCAGTTCCTTCTTCAACACAGGTGCTGAGAGGATGCAGACTCTGGAACGTGCCGAGCAGCCTGAGTAATGGGTGTCTGGTCCGAGAGGGGGAAAAAATGCAACAGGGCTCGCTGTTGGAACTGCTCGATGTGTGCGCTTTTTGTCTGTCTGTCTGCCTGGTGACACTGGAGTTGGACATGACTCTCGGCCTTCCTGTAGTTGAGCCTGCTGCTGACTCACAACCAGGCAAGGGGTCATGGTTGAAGGGTGGCTGCTTGAAGGGCAGCCAGAACCCAGTGAAAACCAGCTGCTCCAGGATAATGTTGCTTTGTATTTGTTTGTTTGCTGAAAGACTTTTGAAGACTCCTTTCCCCGCCAGTTTGTTGGTGGGTGGGTGGGGTGAGGGGGGGCGGGGGGGGGGGGGGGTAGGAGAGAGTGTCTGTCAACAGGACGGACCTGTGGCGTCATTGGATTAATGACTGCACAGTGAATTAACCCAGTTAACGTGCGTGGCTCCACGAAGTATCCGTGTTAATGGCCAAGTTGTTCCCACCGTGTCCAGCTTTTACAGTCCATCCTGCCCTTTCCCTCCCTTCCCCACCCCCACACGACGACATGATTAAAAACAAACAAATCTTCGCCAGGAAGCGACGGAGATGGGGGGGGATGAAAAAAAAAATTAGACAGGAACGGAGGGGTGAAAATAGACGTTCTGGTCGATTGTAAGCCTTTTCAATGGCATTGATGCAAGACTAATGCGCTAATCCTCAGATGTCTAATGCATCCTTCTGTCTCACGGCCAAAAATAGAGCTGAATTTTCCATTTCTTCTGGGCCCTGGCTATAAATAAGGGCTCATTCCACGTGGCAGTGCTGCGTATTGCCACATACATGGCAAAAACTGAGGGAAAAGTGGAGGTGCAAGCTTCTTCCCCATCATCATCTCAGCAACGGGACAACAAGCGTTAACTCTTCCAATTTTGAGGACAGATTACAGCAATTTGTGGCAGTTTCTGATATTATGTTTACTTAAAAAGTCAATAGAATTATTTACTGTTGGGCAATCAATCATGCGAATTCTCCTTTTCAAACACTGTGTGGCTTTGGGCCAAGGGCATTAAGAAATAAATATGACATCCCATGGTGTCACCCTGGGAATGATTTTAGGTTTTGGTTTAGCTTTATTATTGTCTTGTGAACTGAGGTACAGAGAAAGGACTTTTGCGTGCTATCTGTGACTATCAAGTCAGATTTTTTTATTACAAACACACACAAGCGCGCATACAGCAAGGTGATTTTGAGCTCTACCGACTTTGGTCTTGTGGATAAAAGCTAGATACTGAGTTGTTAAGTTCTAGGAGCAGAATTAAGGCATTCAGTTCATCAAGTCTACTCCGCCATTCAATCATGGCTGATCTATCTTTCCCTCCCAACCCCATTCTCCTGCCTTCTCACCATAACCCCTGACCCAGCCGTACTAATCAAGAATCTGTCAAACTGAGCCTTAACAATATCAATCGATGGCCTCCACAGCCTTCTGTGGCAATGAATTCCACAGATTCACCACCCTCTGACTGAAAAAAATCCTCCTCATCTTTCTAAAGGTACCTCCCTTTACTCTGGGGCTATGGGTCTCTGGTCCTAGACTCTCCCATGAGTGATAACATCCTCTCCATGTTCACTCTATCCAGAACATGGCCTGTTTTGCAAGGCACATGAAATCCACTCGATCACCAAAAGCTGGCTGTGGCCTGTCATCAATGGAGGGTTGGAGCATGTTGCACTCCCTTTCCATATCACAAGATACAAAATGTATAAGGCTGTAAGGGAAGAATCTCCACTGCTCATCTGGAGTGCTATACAACAACTGGCTGTTAAGGGAAAGGGAACTCAGTAGACAAGAGTGGGATACAAAGAGCTGCTGGAATCTTGAGCAAAGTACAAAGTGCTGGGGGGACTCAGCGGACAGGCCGCATATGTGGAGGGAATGGATAGGCGGTGTTTGGACTGGGACCCTTCTTCAGACTGAATGTAGTATTGGGGGGGGGGGGAAGAAGGCTGGAAAAAAATGTGAAAGGTTATGGTCTGACGATGTTCTCGCAGGTTCCCGTAACCCTTGGCCAAAGAAAGTGACTGGTCTGGAGGTTGGTCTCTGTACTATGGTGTAAGGAGGGGGAATGAAGTAGAGAAGGAATTTCTGTTGCCACAGACAGACGGCTGTGGAGGCCAAGTCAATGGGTAATTTTAAAGCAGAGTTTGATAGGTTCTTGATTCATCAGGGTGCCAAATGTTGCAGGGAGAAGGCAGGAGAATGGGGTTGGGAGGGAAAGATAGATCAGCCATGATGGAAAGGCGGAGCAGACTCAATGGGCCTAATAGCCTAATTCTGCTCCTATGTCTTAGGGTCTTCTGCTCAGACAGTCCGTAAACTAGGGGAGTTGAGATGGTCCCTATGTCTGTGGACTACTAAGCTTGCAGTGTACCTATCTACCTGTGAGCCAGGTGTGGTCTAGATAGGGAGGCAAGTGCTTTACATGACCTGGCACAGAATGGTTTTGTTTTAAATCAGCCCAAAGAAACAGAAAGTCCTGTAATACCAACAGCACGCTAGAGTAACAAGGAACGTCCAGTACTGAACACAGGTGCCTCAGTGTCACACTGCAGTGCAGAAGCATGGCTTTCCTGAACCTCCTTGGCTCTGGAAAGTATTAAGCTTGACCTTTATTGTTTGTCATGCTTATTCATTGCAAAGATTTGTGTCGAGTGATTGCCTTTAGACTTGCTTTGAGATTTGACAAATCTGATGAGGCAAGTAACTTTGTTCAACAAGGTTTGAGACTTTGTTCAGCCTTGTCCCAACTTGATCTGAACGCCCACAAAGGCCTGAAGAAGCGTCTCGACCCCAATCGTCACCTATTCATTTTTTCCGGAGAAGCTGCCTGAACCACTGATCTCCTCCAGCTTTTTGTGCCTATCCCCACAAACAACTACCGGCTAACTGAGAGCAGGTCGTGGGAATGTTTTGGTCTTTGTGATGAAGCTAATGATTAGCTGTAACCCCCGTGGCGAGCCTGTGTAGGAAGTAACTGCAGATGCCAGTTCACACCAAAGATAGAACCAAAATGCTGGACTATCTCAGCGGGACAGGCAGCATCTCTGGAGAGGAGGTATGAGTGACGTTTTGGGTCGAGATCCTTCTTCAGAAAGGAGGAGAGAAAAGTCTGAAGAAGGGTCTCGACCTGAAACGTCACGCATTCCTTCTCTCCAGAGATGCTGCTGCCTGTCCTGCTGAGTTACTCCAGCATTGTTTGTCTATCTCTCATGGTGAACCTGTTGAAACATCACCAGGCCACCCAAAAACCCGGTGGCCAATGCTCTGTTCAGGCTCTAGCCCGACGGGTATGAAGGAAAGTTTGAGTTTCGAGGGTGGGCTTAGTTTAGTGATATAGTGTGGAAACAGGGCCCTTCAGCCCTCCGAGTCCACACCGACCAGTGATCACCCGTTGCACTGGCACACACTGCACACTAAGGACAATTTGCAATTTTTTACTGAAGCCAATTAACCTACAAACCTGTGCGTCTTTTGGATGTGGGAGGAAACCGGAGCACCCGGAGAAAACCCACGCGGTCACAGTGAGAACGTGCAAACGCCGTACAGAGAGCACCCATAGTCAGGGTCTCTCGCACTGTCAGGCAACAACTCTACTGCTGCGCCACCGTGCCACCCTAATTTGAGGAGGAGAATGAGAGAAAGCAGTTATCATTGGGAAAGTGGAAGGTGGAAGGAAAAAGAGAGGCAAGTATGATGGTTGGATAGGATCAAATAAACTGGTAAGGACTCTGAAAGTGGTACTTGGCCAGCTGGGAGGGACCTTGTCCATTGGGGCATTGAGATGATGAGAGTCATAACACCTTAGAAACAGGCCCTTCAGCCCACCAAGTCTGCACTGACATTCAGCCAATCCTTCCCACTAATCCTCCTTTAGTTTCATTTTTATAAATTCTCCCCACCATTCAGCTACACGCGAGGGGTGATTTACAGCGGCCAATTAACCTCAACCGTGCAAAGCTCATACGTGATAGGAACAGAATTAGGCCATTCGGCCCATCAAGTCTGCTCCAAGAGCAGACTCAGTGACACCTGACTGACTGACTGACCTACCGAGTGAGCTCCACGCTGCTGACACATTTGGGGAACAGTGACTTTCTCACTGGTGGTGGGTCGAATGGAAGAAAAACGTGAGAAGAAAGGGGAGGGGAGAATGGACGAAACACCCAAGGACCCCATTAATTTACAAATAACCAACATCACCATGGCTTGCACAGAAGCCTGATAGCGTGCACCACCAGACTCAGGAACAGCTTCTTCCCCTCTGTTAGACAATAGACAATAGGTGCAGGAGGAAGCCATTTGGCCCTTCGAGCCAGCACCGCCATTCAATGGGATCATGGCTGATCATCCCCAATCAGTACCCCGTTCCTGCCTTCACCTCATATCCCCTGACTCTGCTATTTTTAAGAGCCCTATCTAGCTCTCTCTTGAAAGCATCCAGAGAACCTGCCTCCACCGCCCCCTGAGGCAGATAATCTGAGGCAGAGCTCCGCCCTCTGAGGCAGTGCCTGTTATCAGGCGTCTGAGCAGCCCTTCCACAGTCTGCGGTACTGTCCGATTCGCCTCTACCCCATTGCCGACATTGGACTTTGTCTCTGGAACTGATGCGCTACAATACTGAGAACTATATTCTGCACTCTGTATCTTCCCCTTTGCTCTCTCTATTGTACTTGAGTTTGGCTCGATTGTATCTGTGTGTATGGTATTTCTGGTCTGTTTGGATAGTGTGTAAAACAAAGCTTACCGCTCTACCTCGGTCTACGTGACAATAATAAACCTAAACCCAGTCATTATCAGCGGTGGTAAAGTAGCTGTAACCAATTCAAGTGGAATATCACAGCACTAGTCTCTCTCCTGAGCTGGTGTACTGCATTTTTTTGTTTATATCAAAATGCCGAAGATATTTATTTCAATAAGAGCAAGCAAGCTTATTCCCTGCCAAGATTGTTTGTTCTTTTTGATATTGCTGAATGATACTGAGAGAAGCAGTGCCTATTCAGGATCCCTTTCACTGGGCTCGGCTATTGAATGCAGGGAATATGATTTATAGGGTGTATGCAGCTTTCTGTTGTTCAACTTTTGTCATCTATCAGAGAAAGAGAATACATCTGTTTTGATAATTCTTAAGGTTTTCAAAGACCTGAAATGGCTTTTGTCAGTTTGTCAGGAGAGTTATTTTTCACGGATTGTGAAGCCCCGTGTTTCTCTCTCATTCCTGTCCTGTCCTCCTGTGTTTGATAAGATGATTGACAGATCTTTCCCTTGATTGTTTCTTCCTCCCTCCTTTTTCTCCTCTTGCATCTTTCCGAGGAGTAACTTCTGCCCATTTCCAATAGACGTGGGCAACCACCTGACACGTTCCCAAAGGTATTTGGAGGGGTTGAGGGTGGGCAGTGTTACGGCCAATGGTCGATGTCCCCAGAGCAAATGGGAGAATGCTGTCATTGTTTTTGCATTCACTGCATTTCAAAGGAGTAGACAAACCGACTGCAAGTTGCTGAGTCATAGAGTCACGCAACACGTAAACAGGCCCTTCAGCTCATCTCGTCCATGCCGACCAAGATGCCCCATCTAAGCTAGTCCCATTTGCCTCATGTCCATTTAGAAACATAGAAACATAGAAAATAGGTGCAGGAGTAGGCCATTTGGCCCTTCGAGCCTGCACCGCCATTCAATATGATCATGGCTGATCATCCAACTCAGTATCCTGTACCTGCCTTCTCTCCATACCCCCTGATCCATGTAGCCACAAGGGCCACATCTAACTCCCTCTTAAATATAGCCAATGAATTGGCCTCAACTACTTTCTGTGGCAGGGAATTCCACAGATTCACCACTCTTTGTGTGAAAAAGAAAATTCTCATCTCGGTCCTAAAAGATTTCCCCCTTATCCTTAAACTGTGACCCCTTGTTCTGGACTTCCCCAACATCGGGAGCAATCTTCCTGCATCTAGCCTGTCCAACCCCTTAAGAATTTTGTACGTTTCTATAAGAACCCCCCCTCAATTTTCTAAATTCTAGCGAGTACAAGCCGAGTCTATCCAGTCTTTCTTCATATGAAAGTCCTGACATCCCAGGAATCAGTCTGGTGAACCTTCTCTGTAGTCCTTCTATGGCAAGAATGTCTTTCCTCAGATTTACCCTTCACAGATGTGACCTGGCCCACTGGGTCACTCCAACCGTTTGTTTTTGTACTCGGGATCCCAGCAGCTGCAGTCTCTTGTCCATCCTCCTCTGCCGTGCCTATTTAAATATCTGTTTAAACGCCGCTTAAATGTAGTAATTGCATCTGATTATGCCATCTCCTCTAGCTGCACGTTGCAGATATCAACCACTCTCTATGTAAAAACAAGTATGGTCAGGGTTTAATTAGTTGTTTGGTTAAAACATTAGGTTGTGCATTCTGCAACGTCTGTCCTCTACTGCAATAGGCAGGTCCATCTGACCCACCGATCCATTTTCAGTAGCCAGGTCGACTCCTCCAAGGTCTGCTGGTCTTGCTGTTAAATCCCATGTTAGCTCAGACACAGGGAAGTGCAGATGCTGGTTTACAAAGAATAGGACACAAAGTGTTGGAGTAACTCAGGAAGTCAGGCAACATCTAAATGTGGCCGATTAGGAAAAGGGGAGATGCAGCGAGACCTGGGTGTCATGGTAGTCATTGAAAGTAGGCATGCAAGCAGGCAGTGAAAAAGCGACGTCAGTTCTACTTCAGTCCCACACCTCCAGATGATTCCTGGGATTCCTGGGAGGGAGTTGGGGAGAGATGGGTTGGGGCCAGGACAAGGGGTCACAGCTTAAGGACCTTTAAGACCGAGATGTTTGGAGTGGTGAGTCTCTGGAGCCACAGGTGTTGAGGGTTCATGGCTATATTTAAGAGTGGGATGGGGTGGCTAAGGGGAAGATACTGGAGAGAAGGCAGGTACGGGATTTGGATGATCAGCCATGATCATATTGAATGGCGTGCAGGCTTCTCCCTGCACCTCACTACTATTCTCGTCATGATTGAGTATGGGGAAAAAAGCCAGGACAATGTTTGGATACAGGTGTGGCCTTTTGTCCAGCCATCTGACAGTCAAATCCCTTTCACCTATATCCACCCATCACTTGCCAATCTTTGTCCCGCCCCCACTTATCTTCCAGCTCTCTGGGCCCCACTACAGTCAGTCTGGAGACAGTCACCACTCGAAAATTCACCTATCCATGTTTTCCTCACATGCTGCCTGACCCGCAGTTACTCCAGACTTTGTTTTTTTTTAATCCCATAAATACCTTGCACCTGCATTGGATTTTTGCACATAACTGCAATTAATAGGAAGTAAATATTTCCACTGCATATATTTCTCATGATAATACCTAATATTTTGCTTGGGCAGCTTACAACCCAGTGGCATGGATGTTGATTTCTCTAATTTCAAATAACCCTTGCATTCCCTCTCTCTCCGTCCCTCCCACCCCCCAAGTCGTCCATCCATGAGTTCAACCCTGCCATATATACGTGCATTGATATAGCACGCTCCTAGATTAATACCATGCGTGAGTACAATCATACTATATGTGAGCACAGCTACACTATGCGCGACCACAGTCATATGTGTGAGTGCATCCATATCATATGTGACTAAATTCATACTATGTGTGAGTACAATCATATCACTCATGTCAATTTGTGCCATGCATCAATACAATCACGCAATCGTGTCATACCTGAAAACAGTCATGTATCTGGAGTTGGAGATTGCAGCCTTCACGTGTTTCGACGAATGCAATCAACCTGGCGTGCACAATCAAATAAGATCAAATAGAACAGGCTGGTCTACATCTTTAGGCTGTGCACGCCATACGCAAGACGAAGAAGATCCTGTATCTGCACACTGTGGGTGGCTCGATTATAATCATGTACAGTCTTTGGTCGGCACGCAACAAAAGCTTTTCACTGTACCTCGCTACATGTGACAATAAACCAAACGTATGTCAGTGCAATCAACATACACAAGCACAGTCATACATGCATGGTTGCAGTCATGTTATGCATGAGCACAACTGGTACAATAGTGCAAAAAGCGGAAACCGGTAACGTGTAGAGTGTAGTGTTACGATGACGGAGAAAGTGCAGGTGTAAAAAAAAAAAGTGTAGGAGCTGCAACAGGGTAGATTGGGAAATGTTCATCTATTTTCTTGGACTGCAACTGTGGCATTAAGCGGGCACCTGCTGATAGCTACACCAGCAGCACGCGGGCTGTGGAGACAATGGGTATTTTTACGGCAGAGATAAATAGATTCTTGATTAGTACAGGTGTCAGAGGTTATGGGGAGAAGGCAGGAGAATGGGGTTAGGAAGGAGAGATAGATCAGCCATGATTGAATGGCAGAGTAGACTTGATGGACCGAATGGCCTAATTCCGCTCTTATCACATGATCTTATGACCCTTTAACACAGGTAAGCCAACTCTAGGCGGAGGGGGGAAGCAGAAATGATTCTTGGTTCCTTTTGTAAGTCCTGATAACACACTTCAGAACATGAACTTAGTAATCCATTACGGGAACAAAATTATCTATTTTCCATTTTTATTGTTCTCCTTCAAGCGTTAATTGGTGGACAGTTGTTCTTGCAGTGGAACAAACAGTTAGGACTGCAGGCTTGGCTGACACTAGTTTTGAGAGATATGAACTTGATGTTGGCATCCTATGTAGCGGGAGGGTCTGACCTGTGCCCGGCCACTAGCTGGTTAATGGAAGATTACACGCCCGGCACATACAGAAAACATTTTGCTATGCATTGCTTAACATCCATGAGGACACCAGGCAAGTTCCTGGTGCATGTAAGTGGATCTTTAGCTCTCTCAGTGTGTGGTCTATTATTAGTCTGATAAATGTACCAGGGTGGGAATGTGTGATGTGAATGGGATTTCTTACCCCCCCTGATCATTTGTGGATCAGTTTTGTGCTTTGCATGATTTAAAAGGCCTCTAGACCTACAGGAAAGTTGCTGGCTGTTCTGTGTGAATTGTGAACCGATGCCAAGCATCTATTGCCTAATGGAACGTCACGGTGGAGCAGCGGTGGAGTTGCTGCCTCACAGCGCCAGAGACCCGGGTTCGATCCTGACTACAGGTGCTGTCTGAATGGAGTTTGTACCTTCTCCCCGTGACCTGCGTGGGTTTTCTCCGGGTGCTCTGGTTTCCTCGCACTCTCCAAAGACATACAGGTTTGTAGGTCAATTGGCTTGGTAAAATGACAAATTGTCCAAAGTGTGTAGGATAGTGTTAATGTGCGGGGATCATTGGCGGACTTGGTTGGGCCAAAGGACCTGTTTCCATGCAGTATCTCTAAGCTAAACTAATCTGTGCAACGTAGGGAGGTAGAGAGGCATACACCAGGCCCTTCGGCCCAACTTGCCCATGCTGACCAAGATGCTCCATCTACACTAGTACCACCTGCCCACGTTTGGCTCATATCCCTCTAAGCCTTTCCTAACCGCTGGAGAACATAGATTGGTGATGTTTCAGGTCGGGACCCTCCTTTAGACTACAAAAATAAGCCACAAAGTGCTGGAGTAACAGTGGGAATCTATGGGGACTCTATGTGAGAAAGATAGTGGGACTCTCGGACTCAGTGGGACATACAGGCTGGAGTTGTTGAGTAGGGGCACAACATGAGGCATAGTTGGGCCTTGAGGGCCGCTTACAACTAACCATACGGGCATGTTGGAAGGCGCTCACAAACCGCTGATAACATTTCCGATTACGCCCCTACCCACCATTAGAATAAATACATGCACTTTTACTTTAGTTTAGCTTAAAGTTACAGCCCGGAAATTAGCCCTTCGGCCCAACGAGTCCGTGCCGACCAGCGATCCCCGTACACTTAAACCGTCCTACCCACAGCAGGGACAATTTACAATTATTCTCAGCCAATTAACCTACAAATGTGTACGTCTTTGGAGGAAACCAGAGATCCCAGAGAAAACCCACGCAGGTCACGGGTAGAACGTACAAACTCCATACAGACAAGCACCCATGGTCAGGATTGAACCTGTGTCTCTGCGGTAAGGCAGCAACTCTACCGCTGTGTCACCCCTAAAGCATCCTCCTGAAGCATTTCCCAGCATTAAACAAGGTACTCTTGAAGATACAAGGAACTGCAGATGTTAATGAACAATAAAAAGACACAAAGTGCTGGTGGAACTCAGCGGGTCGGGCAGCATCTCTGGAGAACATGGATAGGTGACGCTTCGGTCGGGACCCTTCTGAAGACTGAATGAGAATAGACCACACGCTGAGTTCTTGGAAGAGTAGGAACATTTACAAGGTAGAGAAGTGCAGCAAATAGGTTCTGTACAGCCAGTGACTAGCTGACCCATTTAGAAAATGAAGTTCAGATATCTGACTGGTTGTGGGCCCAGGGATACGGTTTGGACAATGCTACTGATCACTGCTATCCCTGAACGAATTAGTGGCACAGTAGCATATGTGGCTGAGCTGCTGCCTCACCATGCCAGAGACATGTTTGTGCTCACCTTGCGTGCTGTCTCTGTGGAGTTTCCACGTTCTCCCTGTGACTTTGTGGGTCTCCTCCGGGTGCCCTGGTTTCCTCACGCATCCCAAAGTTTGCGCAGGTTGGTAAGTTATTTGGCTTTTGTAATTTGGCCCCAGTTTCCATGCCATATCTCTAAACTTTAAACATTTAGACGAATACCTTGCTAGGAAAGGGTTAGAGCATATGGGTCGAAGGGAGGCAAATGGGACTAGTGTAGATGTCGAATCTTAGTTGGCATTGAGCCAATGGGCCTGTAGGACACTATGACACTGTTGTAGTTAATTCCAAAGGCTTCCCTTTCAGTCTTTGCTGAATACTTACTTGTTTTCCCGGATGTTGTATCAACCTAAAGCCTGAAAATTAAGTCAGGCAAGCAATTTAATACTGAGTAGGAGGGAGAATGCCCTGAAACAGTCTCTGTAGTAAACCTTGATAATTCTGTTTATCATCGCGTCGCGATGATGTTCATTATCAGTTCGCTGTGCTGTTTTGTAATTTTGTGCTTCCCGATTAGGTTTTTACATGAAGTGAATACATTGCGCATTCACTTTGTTTACCAGTGGCCCTCGTTTAAATAGCCACAGGTCAAGGTGTAATTAGTGCGTAGGGGGCTGTCTTGGAGTACTGCTCCCCATCTCCCGCCTATACTTAGACTTGCTGCATGCAGGTTGGTAGTAAAGAAAAGGTAATGCTTTTCTCTGCTTATTCTCTCCTTATAACGCTTTTACGTATCTTTTAACTGTGGGAGGTCACGGTGGCGCAGGGGTAGAGTTGCTGCCTCACAGCGAATGCCGCGCTAGAGACCCAGGTTCGATGCCGACTATACAGACTATCCTGTCTGTACGGAGTTTTGTACGGTCTCCCCGTGACCTGCGTGGGTTTTCTCCGAGCTCTTCCGTTTCCTCCCACACTCCTAAGACGGGCAGCTTTGTGGGTTAATTGGCTTGGTAAATGTTTAAAAAAAATTGTCCCTAGTGGGTGCAGGATAGTGTTAATGTGCGGGGATCGCTGGTCGGCGCGGACCCGGTGGGCCAAAATGCCTGTTTCCGTGCTGTATCTCTCAACTAAACTGAACAAAACTCTTTCTTGGACGTGTGTGGCAGGAATCTGCAACCCTGATATCCGTGTATCACTTGCACCTGTCTTGACTGTGTCAGTGTGCGCATAAATCTCCACTTTACAGCACATCTCTGCAGAGTTCTGTTTCTCCTCCCTTGCCACATGCCTGTCTCTGCTGCTGTTTCACACCTGCATTCACCTACGTTTTTACGTACGACTCTTTCATCCTCTCTTTCAGTGTTTTACTCTTTCACAATTTAAGAAGTGTCTGGATGAGTGCTGTAGGCATGGGTGGTTATGGACCAAGTGCTGGGAGATGGGGTTTGCATTGATATACTTGATGGCGAACATGGAAAAGTTGGGCCGAGTTATGACACTGTGATTTTGTCTTAAGTGTGTGTAAAATGTTGACTTTGCTTTGGGGTTAGTTTGTCATGGAAGTACATAGGTAGTTATGACTTCCCCGATGCTGGTATTAGTTGTGAAATGGAGACATTCACAATCGCCCAGGATGCTGCCACCTCTCAGGAGCACCTTCCATATGTGTGTGTCTTTCTGTGTTTCTATCGCACCCTGTGCTCCTTCAAAACTGTTTGTAAGTTTGTTTAGTTTGGAGAATTAGGCCCTTCGGCCCACCGTGTCCGCGCCGACCAGCGACCCCTGTTACACTAGCACACATTGCACGCTAGGGACAAACCTGCACATCTCTGAAATGTGGGAGGAAATTGCAGCACCCGGGCAAAGCTCGCGGTCACGGGGAGAACGTACAAACTCCGTACCGACAGCACCCGTGGTCAGGATCCAACGCGGGACTCTGGCACTGTAAGGCAGCAACTCTACCGCTGCGCCTCATTGCCGCTGAATGCCTTCAACGTTTTGTAGCCAGTGAAGCAGTTTTGAGTATGGGTATTGATATAACTTAAGAAGGGCCAATTTGTGCCCAGCAGGCTCCCAGCTTGTTTGATTCTGAATATCCAATGTTTTTCTAGAAATGTTGATTGAAGGATAAATCTTGGCATTTGACACCGAATTCTACAGCTATAGGTTTAGGTTTATTATTCTCACAAGTACCGAGTCACATTGAAGAGCTTACATTTGCATGCTGTCCAAATAGGTCAGGTGTACATACGTACAGGAGATAAAATCAGTTTAAACTCATGTATAATGAGGAAGTACAGAATATAGATCTCAGCATTGTAGTGCACCAGAGGCACAGACAAAGTCCAATCTCTACAGTGGGTTAGCAGTGAATCAAACAGTACCCTAGCTTATGAAAGGACCATTCAGGAGCCCAAAAGCAGAGGGGGAGAAGCTGTTCCTGAGTCTGGTGGTGCGTGCCTCCAGCTACTGTACCTGTTGCCGGATGGGAGTGGGGAGAAGAAGGATGACTGAGGTGGGACAAATAGTTGATTATGTTGGCTGCTTTTCCGAGGCAGTGGTAGGAAGTGTAGATGGAGTCAGTGGCAGGAAGTCTGGTCAGTGGGATTATGGTCAGGGAGACCGACCGGGCTGTGTGATTTTGGTCGGCATAATGATCGGTCCAAATCATAATGCAGAATTCACGTGTCTCATGACAACATAAATGTGTGCTTCTGGTTGAACATTCCTACAACACCATAAACAGCGCAGTATTCCCTCATTTCTGTTCTGGATCTGGAGTGAAGCTTGTCCTACTCCCCCTGACTCAGAAGTGATGTCCGTGTTCTCCACATTGTCTACTTCCCTTTGTTTCTCTTGTGTGAAGATATTGAACGTAGAACAGTACAGCACAGGAGCAGGCCCATCGGCCCACAATGTCTGCACTGACCATTATGCCTATTTAAACTAATCTCTGCCTGCACCTGATCCATATTGCTCCATTGCCTATCCAGCGGCCTCTAAATGCCACTGTCGATATGCCTGCTTGTCTTGCCTAGTTTTCTGACTTTGCGTTCTCAACTTCATTCAAGTGTTTGTTTCAAGGTTTATCTCCATCCCAAACAGTGTGTTAAAAAATCTGTCTTTTCACTGTTTCATAATGTGCACAGCCGTGATCTCCACGATGTCTACTTCTCTTTGTGCACCAATGTGTGCCACCCTCTCCGCGTATTCATATTGGGTACAGAGGACTGAGTTTATTGTTAACATTGATTTACCCCAATGCTTAAAATATGATGTATTTTATGTCCCTTTCCTGTTTATTGTGCGTCTTGGTTTGGTGTACATTTATTGGCTGTTTTTCCAGTCCTGTACATATATGACCCCCACCCTCACCGGGTTGTGGTTGACAATTGGCCATAATGGATGCCATTACCCCCAACTCCTAGCGTCTGTTATAACGAGGGCTAACTGTGCCACAAAACATTTTCTCCTTCTAAGTATTAACTTTAAAAATGTGTGAAAGAATTTGCGTAAAGTCGGGGTTTCGTAAGTCGGGTCGCTCGTTCATTACCGTTTTGTATAAAGGTTGTCCCTGGTTCTTTGTTAAGTGTCCTGTTCTGGATTATTACTAATTCGTAGTTTCACTGAGACTGTTCTAGGACATGTTTGCACCAAACCCTCTCCCTACAATGTCCCCTGTGCAATCTAGTCTCATACTGTTGGCTCTCAGTTCCTCTCGGGATAGGGAACTGTAGTCCGCAGCTGTTGGAAAGTGGATAATGTTCCACATTCTGAAACAGGTGATGTTTAAACCATGAGTTCTTAAAGGCACTGGGATACAGAGTCTGGTGAAAATCAGCTGCATCCTAAACATTGCTGCCAGTGGTCTAATGTCCACCCACCTTCCGTTCCTTGATCTACGTTGATTTCAAGCCTCACCATCTTTCATCTGATCTACCTCTCTACTCCTTATTCTCAATTGTACCAGGTGTTTTCAGCTGTCAATTTTCAGTACAACCCTGAATGAAATGTGCCCTGTGGCGGTCATTGGATTTCTTAAGGGCCTGTCCCACTAAGGTGATTTTTTTTAGGAGACCAGGCTGTAGCCGGGGTGTCGCCAAAATTGTCGTGAGTTGTCTCCTCAGTTGCCCAAAGGGTCGTAGTGTTTTTCTGGTCGCCGCTGAATTTTGAAATGTTCAAAAAATGTTGGCGTCAGTCGCGACAGTGAGCTTGACGCCAATGAGCGTAGCTTGACTTCTCCTGATGTAGGTGCTGTCATAGGTTGTCGCCAGGATGACGTAGGTTTTCGCTGGTGTTGACCGGTGAATTCCATTGGCAACTACCTACCTAACGACTACAGGTACCGGCGACTGAATTGTCTTAAGTTGTCTTCAGTTGTCACTGACAGGGTTTTACTTTGTCGTAGCTTGTCGCGGGTGGACGTAGGTTGTCGTAGGTGTGGTCGTCCTAATGGGTCGCTGGTTGTTGGTAGCTTGCCGTAGCTTGAGGTCGACTAGGTGGTAGGTTGTTGTAGCTTGTCTTAGACATTGTCATAGGGGGGTTCAGTCGCCGGTTTTTCAGCAACCTGCCACGACCAGGACAGTCGCCAAAAAAATCGCCTGTGGGACAGGCCCTTTAAATTTGTCTCATTCCAAGCATGTCAAGAAAACTCCTTAAGAGTAAAATTCTTCAGATGCTGGAAAAATTGTGAAGGATAATTAGTTGTTAGTACATCCTGGCTGCTCCAACGGACTGTGCTGGGAAATAGTGTTGGAATAAGTATTACAGTGGGGTGGTGTTCGAGATGCTGGCTGGTGTGTGATTGGTTAACATGCAACATCAATCTACAGTAGGTAATTGGCTTCAGTATTGTAAAATTGTCCCTAGTGTGAAGGATAGTGCTAGTGTACAGCGCGATCGCTGGTGGGCGTGAACTCTGCCGGCCAAAGGGCCTGTTTCTGCGCTGTATCTCTAATGTCTGAAGTCTCTAAAAGTCTAATGTAAGGATGGCATAAAAATTAGTCAAAACATAGAGCTTTTTGAAAGAGTGAACCTTTTACCACTGCCCAGTGTGTAAAGGCTAGTGCCTGTATGTAGTCATCACTGTCTTTTTCTCCTCTCTTTCTTTCCAACCTTCCCTTCACCCTCCCACCCACTTACTTTGGCGCCTTCTTGCTCTGTCTTGCCACTGCTCTCCTTCCCTCTTCTCCACACCGTTCCTCTCAGTATTCCTTTATGGGCGTATGTATTACGAGGATCATATTTGATAAATATCCTCCTGTTCTTCAATGACCTTCACGATTCATTCTTCAATCATTGCAGTCGTGAAAATACATCATGCAAATTTAAGAAGCCTTTTATTTCATTTTCCTTTCTGAAGATTTCCTAATTTAACAGTGGATTATAACTGAGCTCAAACAGTGTCGTTTCTCGTCCATTATGATGCCCTGGTTAGGTTATTTGTAGGTTATACAAACTTTCTTCAGGGGAAATAAATACCAAACTCTTTCTTCTTGCCTTTTTTTCAGATGGTCACTCGAACAAAGAAAATATTCGTAGGCGGATTATCAGCAAACACGGTGGTCGATGACGTAAAGCAGTACTTTGAGCAGTTTGGCAAGGTAAGAGTGGATTAAGATGCGGGGGAATGCAGAGAATTGAAATAGCGGTGTTAATCCATGAAGAAGGACAAAGATTCTTGTTTTAGGAATTGGCACTTGTCCTATGATCATAAGTACAAGGCCTTGGACTGACGTCTATGTGTTTCCCAGCTGCCAGAACTCCCTACAATCCCAATTTTAGCAAAGGGAGCAACGCACCATCTAGTTAATGGTGTTTGGCTGAAGCCTGTCTTAAGTCTGTCCAACTGTCTTGGTTCCATATTGTATTGGTGCCATATCTAGCTAAATAACAAAGGTTTGTGCCTTGAAGCTTTTTAAATTGAGGAACACTTTTTTTCTTTTTGTGGGAACAGGTAGTCTTCGATAACTAGCTCCAAGGAAGCGGTCAATGATGTACTATTAACTAGAGAGCATTGGGTTGTGTTGGAGGCGGTCTTGGGAACTCTAATGGTCTGAGAAATTGCCCTCTCCCATCCACTTCACTTGTTGTGGCTTCTTAGGATTCTGATTTTTGTTGAAAAGATCTTCGATCCCTAGAATAGCAGCAGCAGAAAGCAGAATACGCCATCTAATCCAAATTTGGCTGGTGTTTCAGTTGAGATTCTTGACTGATTAGAGATACAATTGGAAGACTGAAGACTCGAATAGTGAAAGGCCTGGATAGAGTGAATGTGGAGAGGACGTTTCCACTAGTGGGAGAGTCTTGGACCAGAAGCCATAGCCTCAGAATAAAGGGATGTACCTTTAGGAAGGAGATGAGGAGGAATTTCTTTAGTCAGAGGGTGGTGAATCTGTGGAATTCATTGCCACAGAAGGCTGTGGAGGCTGTCAATGGACATTATTGAGGCAGAGATAGATAGATTCTTAATAAGTACATGTTCCTGGGTTATGGGGAGAAGGCAGGAGAACGGGGTTGAAAGGGAAAGATAGATCAGGCATGATTGAAAGGCAGAGTAGACGATGAGCCGAATGTGAATGGGGTTGAGAGGGAGAGATAGATTAGCCATGATTGAGTGGCAGAGTAAACTCGATGGGGCGAATGGCCTAATTCTGCTCGTATCACTTATGAATTTATGAAAATGATGTGTGAACATGAGCCTTGGGTGCCACCTCCTAGGAGCATCTAGCTACCTGCTATTAAAGTCCCCCTCAATGTCCCTACAACCTGAGGAACCTAAACCCAAATATTTCAAGGTTTTTGAGTAGTTGGGATGAAAATAAGGATATTTCTTGGAAAAGGTTGTCATGAGGTGTCCTTATAAAATCAAAATGGAGGGTCCTTAAATCGACCAGTTGCTTGCATCGTTCAAAATGTAGGAAGAATACTTTATTCCACAGTGCCCTGGAATGAGATGTGGCATCTTTTGGAATCGGCCTAGAGAGATTCAATTCTTGAGCCCTTGACTGTTGACTTAATGCGATTAATGATCTTTTAGAATATTATCCACGTGCTAAGCTAGTTTGCACAGTTGCTTCACAGAGTTCTCCTAATACAGTCGGCACATTTTGCTGCAGGATGTGAGCGGGAGGTTTTTGTTGCTGACGGTGTTGCTGCGGTTGGCAGCTGCAAGAACACGGGCACAGATTGGAACCGTGTTCATTTTCAGTGCTTGTGATGAGGCTGGCTTCCTCCCTGCTAAACGGCCAGTACAAGGGTTCGTCTGCCACCTCACAGGGTCAGCTAGCCGCCTGCCCTTTTCATTTGTTCGAAATATTTTGGCACTTCCAAAATATTCCAAGCATTACATGTTCGCAAGTAAGTAAGTAAGTAAATGTTATTTATATAGCACGTTTAAATCAACTCGCGTTGAAACCAAAGTGCTGTACATAAAATAAATAATTAAGTTTCCGTACATCCATCTTGGATCGATGGCCTCGAACCTGAAGCATCGCCCGTCCATTTCCCCACCATAGACACAAAGTGCTGGAGTCACTCAGTGGGTCAGGTAGCATCCCTGGAGAAATGCCCGACCCGCTGAGTTGCTCTGGCGCCTTGTGCCTTTTTTTTTTAGTAAACCAGCACTTGCAGTTCCTCGTTCCCCTCCATTGATGCTGCCTGGCCTGCTGAGTGCCTCCTGCAGTTGGTTGTTTTACTCAAGACTCAAGCATTCTCATTCTCCCTCCATCCCCGATTTGAATGCCTACACCTGACATCTCGTGTGCCCGTGTTCACCCTGTTTCTGTCCATCGCGCAAGTGTCTCACGCACCACCGGCCAGTTTCTCTTGTTGCTCCCAGGGTAAGAAACGCAATAGAAAGCCACTTTTGTGGTGTTCGGAGCAACTCAAACTCAACAAGGGTTATTGATAGGGGACGATCAGCCATGATCACAATGAATGGCGGTGCTGGCTCGAAGGGCCGAATGGCCTCCTCCTGCAACTATTTTCGATGTTTCTATGTTTCCAAGTAACTGCAGGCTATTGTGTGGCCTTCTAGGACTCAAAGGCAGTATCCGGAGACTCTACCAGATTGCAAAGAAAGTACTCAAATCACTTAAAGTGCCATAACTGGATCAAAAGCTGAGGTAGTTTGATTAATGGTAGGCAAAAGCGCTGGAGAAACTCAGCGGGTGCGGCAGCATCTATGGAGCGAAGGAAATAGTCATCGTTTTGTCCTGAAAAGTTGCCTATTTCCTTCGCTCCATAGATGCTGCCTCACCCGCTGAGTTTCTCCAGCACTTTTGTCTACCTTTGATTTTCCAGCATCTGCAGTTCCTTCTTAAACGATAAGTAGTTTGATTAATGTCCATTGCTGGCCACTGTGAATAAGATACCCCTCTTTGTCCCATAAAGGTCTCTGATCCATTGATCTTTTTCTTAGCGCAGTGTTTATTTAACAGATTTCACAATTAATAGGACACAGCAGGACGGGTAAGGCATTTGGAAAAGAACATTTTGTTGGGACTAGGACAAAAGGGGGTGATAGTGATTGGCATCCATTTCAAAGAACTACAGAGGCCCAAAGATCCTTCTGTGGTGCCTCACTATCAATGTACTCAATGATTGTGATTTTTCTTTCCACCTTCCATTTCTTGTAAAGACTCTAGAGGGGTCGATGGTTATATTTTCCATTGGTTAAATGTTATTCCATTTCTCCCCCTACATCATACATAGAAACCTAGAAAATAGATGCAGGAGGAGGCCATTTGGTCCTTTGAGCCAGCACTGCCATTCATTGTGATCATGGCTTATCGTCCCCGACCAATAACCGTGCCTGCCTTCTCCCCATATCCCTTGACTCCACTAGCCCCTAGAGCTTTATCTAAATCTCTCTTAAATCCATCCAGTGACTTGGCCTCCACTGCCCTCCATAAATTCACAACTCTGGGTGAAAACGTTTTTTCTCACCTCAGTCTTAAATGACCTCCCCTTTATTCTAAGACTAAAGGTCCCTGGTTCTGGACTCGCCCAACATTGGGAACATTTTTCCTGCATCTAGCTTGTCCAGTCCTTTTATAATTTTATATGTTTCCATACGATCCCCCCCTCATCCTTCTAAACTCCAGTGAATACAATCCTAGTCTTTTTAATCTTTCCTCACATGACAGTCCCGCCATCCCAGGGATCAATCGCGTGAACCTACAATCTTGTGTTGGCAAGTTCCTTGTGCGTATCCATTTCACTCCAGCCATCGTTCCCCCAAGGTCTTGCATGTTGTTATAGAAAGAAGAAAAATAGTCTGCAGTTTTAAAAAAGTTTTAATCACTTAAACTCTGATTGACCTAAGATCATGTTTATCTGCCAATGTCCACATGAATATCCTTAAATAGCCACAACTGCACCTTGGCAGCAGAATATCTCAGAACATTGCACATGCAGCTCTCCCTCCGACGCTTGTAAAACCGCTTCAGGGGACTCGCGGGAGATCCGTGGCTTTATTGAGAGAGCTCCGATCTGTTTATAAAGTGTTGAAATGTAACTAACGGCGGCTCGTAAAACATTGTTGGAGGAATCCAGTTACGGTTTGACTTCCTACTTTGGCTTTCTCGTAGATGAGCAGAAAGTGTCCAAATGCCCCAACGTGCTGCATCTTCTATTTGTCTGGCCCTTCGGAAAACTGATGACAAGTTGATTTATGGGCCTGTCCCACTTAGGCGACTTTTTAGGGGGCTGCAGGAGACTATGCAGTCGCCACATGGTCGCCACATGTTCGCGGGCGGTGATATTAATATTTAACCGGTAATGTTAACTGTCCGCCGAGCTTCACAGCCGTATATCTCTGGCTTCTTAAAGGTTGTCTCCACTCCTTCTCCTTCCTTCTGTCCCCTCTTCCCCCCCTCTCCCCCCTCTTTTAACGGACTAACTGCACACTGTGCTTTAGCCGTCTTAATTACAGCGCTAACCTTCCTGTTCATCGCGGTGTGGGTCTGTATCACACTGGCTTTGCACCGTGGGAATTTCACTCAGACAGTGCTCCCCCCGCTTGCCCTGTCCCCCCGCCTGCATAACGGACTGGTGAAGGAAGTGATGTGTTTGTGTGTGTTCCACTCGGGCAGTCGCCGTTCCTGTCGCCGGTTTTTCATGCGATTGCCGACAACTTGACAGTCACCGGCAGTCGCCTGAAAAATCACCTAAGTGGGACAGGCTCCTTAGTGTACCTTCGAATCTTGTTAGGGACTTATTTGACATAGAGTCATAGAGTCCTCCAGCGTGGAAACAGCTTGCGCACGCCAACCAACATGGCCCATCTACACTAATCCCACGTGCCTGCGTATCCCACTGAGCGTAGCTTACAGCAGGACGTTTCAGAAGCCTGATAACAGAGGGGGACACTATCCCCTACTCCCAATTCCTCCGTCTACATCGCATCGGCGCCCAAGATGAGGTGTTCCATACTAGATCATCCGAGATGTCCTCATTCTTTAGGGAACGGGGGTTCCCCTCTCCCATCATAGCTGAGGCCCTCACTCGTGTCTCCTCGGTACCCCGCAGCTCCGTCCTTGCTCCCCCTCCCCCTAGTCGCAACAGAGAGAGAGTCCCCCTGGTCCTTACCTTCCACCCCATCAGGGCATAATCATAATCCTCCAAAAATTCCGCCATCTCCAACGGGATCCCATCATTTCCGCCACATTTTTCCATCTCCACCCCCTTTTCGTCTTCCGCAGAGATCGTTCCCTCCGCAATTCCCTGGTTAACTCATCCCTTCCCACCCAAACCACGCCCTCCCCGGGTACCTTCTCCTGCAACCGCAGAAGATGCAACACCAGTCGCTATACCTCCCCCCTCGACTCTGTCCAGGGACCCCGACAGTCCTTTCAGGTTAGGCAGGGATTCACTTGCACCTTCTCCAGCCTCATCTACTGTATCCATTGTTCACGATGTGGACTTTTATAGATCGGCGAGACCAAACGCAGACTGGGCGATCGTTTCGCGGAACACCTTCGCCCAGCCCGCGTGAACCAACCTGATCTCCCGGTTGTTGGACACTTTAATTCTCCTTCCAATTCCTACACAGACCTTTCAGTCCTAGGTCTCCTCCATTGTCAGAGTGAGGCTAAATGCAAATTGGAGGAACAGCATCTCATATTTCACTTGGGCAGCCGACAGCCCAGTGGTATGAATATTGATTTCTCTCACTTCAGGTAGCCCCGACATTCCCTCTTTCTCTATCTCCCCCACCCAAGTCGCACTAGCTTCTCATTTTCACCCAACAAACAGCTAACAATGGCCTGTTTCCTTTATCATCGTTACTTTTTAGCATATCTTTCATTCATTGTTCTTTATCTCTCTACATCACCTTCTATATTTCCCGTTTCCCTTATCCCTAACCAGTCTGAAGAAGGGTCTCAACCCGAAACGTCACCCATTCCTTCTCTCCAGAGATGCCGCCTGTCCCGCTGAGTTACTCCAGCTTTTTGTGTCTGTCTTCTGGGAAAGCTGTTCCTGAGTCTGGTGGTGCGCGCTCTCAGGCTTCTGCACCTTCTGCTGCTCGGGAGAAGGAATGGCGGGATGGGACATTGATTTGATTATGTTGGCTGCTTTTCTGACGCAGTGTGTGCAGTGTAGATGGAGGCAATGGTGGAAAGTCGGGTCAGTGTGATGGACGAGCTTACTTAGGTAGACAAATGTGCTGGAGAAACTCAACGGGTGCAGCAGCATCTATGGAGCGAAGGAAATAGGCAACGTTTCGGCCCGAAACCCTTTCAGGGTTTCGGCCCGAAACGTTACCTATTTCCTTCAGGGTTTCGGCCCGAAACGTTGCCTATTTCCTTCGCTCCATAGATGCTGCTGCACCCGCTGAGTTTCTCCAGCACTTTTGTCTACCTTTGATTTTCGAGCATCTGCAGTTCCTTCTGAAACGACTAGCTTACTTACCTACTTACTGCCTCCTGGCCTGAAGGGCAGCAACGAAGGTCCTCCACTCAGTAATGTTGATTCCTTCAGTTGCTGTTTCCTTAACATATTTGTTTTACGAGGCAGGATTGTTAGCCCTGTGCTCAACCTCCAATCTGGAAACATAGAAACATAGAAAATAGGTGCAGGAGTAGGCCATTTGGCCCTTCGAGCCTGCACCGCCATTCAATATGATCATGGCTGATCATCCAACTCTGTATCCCGTACCTGCCTTCTCTCCATACCCCCTGATCCCCTTAGCCACAAGGGTCACATCTAACTCCTTTGTAAATATAGCCAATGAACTAGTCTCAACCACCTTCTGTGGCAGAGAATTCCAGAGATTCACCACTCTGTGTGAAAAATGTTTTTCTCATCTCGGTCCTAAAAGACTTCCCCCTTATCCTTAAACTGTGACCCCTTGTTCTGGACTTCCCCAACATCGGGAACAATCTTCCTGCATCTAGCCTGTCCAACCCCTTAAGAATTTTGTACGTTTCTATAAGGTCCCCCCTCAATCTAAATTCTAGCGAGTACAAGCCGGGTCTATCCAGTCTTTCTTCATATGAAAGTCCTGCCATCCCAGGAATCAGTCTGGTGAACCTTCTCTGTACTCCCTCTATGGCAAGAATGTCTTTCCTCAGATTAGGAGACCAAAACTGTACAGGTGTGGTCTCACCAAGACCCTGTACAACTGCAGTAGAACCTCCCTGCTCTTGTACTCAAATCCTTTTGCTATGAATGCCAACATACCATTTGCTTTCTTCACTGCCTGCTGCATGCCTACTTTCAATGACTGGTGTACCATGACACCCAGGTCTCGTTGCATCGCCCCAGTTCCGAATCGGCCACCAGTCAACCCATGGAGGACCAGTGGATCGCTCTTCGTCTCGCCTCCACCCTTTGACCTGTCCAGCATGGGAGACCCTAACAGGAGACGAATCTCCCGCTGGCGTAGCTCTAGGGGTCACTGAGACACACAAGCTCCCGACCACGACAAGGTTGCAATCCAACAACAAGGTGATGGGCTAGGCTACAACCAGGATACCCAAATATCTGAAAAATAGAACAGCTGGTAAAAAAGCTTAATGAAAGAAATTCATGCTTTGGGTGCTTTGAATGAGAAATACAAGGTAGGGAAATGGGTTCAAATCTTTACGGGTTTGCTGACTGGAAGGAAATGGAGAAAGCATTAGATGCTAAAAATATTTTCCTCCCACACCCCAAAGACATGTGGGTTTGTAGGTTATTGGCTTCTGTAAAATTGCCCCTATACGTCGGGAGTGAGCGAGAGAGAGGGATAGCACGGAACCGTTGTGAACGGGTATCGATGTTCAGCGTGGTCTGGGTAGCCTGAAGGGCCTGTTTCCATGGCATATTTCTCGATCAATTAATTGATTGGTTCGGTGGATGATTGAACGATCAATCAATCGCTCAATCCCATCTAACATCACTGGTATCGATTCACTCAGACTCATATCCCAGCCTGCCAGCCTGCACTCAGGAGTTATTTGGCCAAAGTGAATCAGCGGTGATTTCCAGCAGCTGCTGTCTGTTGGAGCTATATAAACAAGACTGGGTTTGTCGAAATACTGAGATCTAGGAGCTTAAGAAAACAGCCGGAAGAATTTACTGAGACGCGGCCTGTATTTTGCTTGTTTCCGCCCAGAGCATCACTTTCACTTGAGCAGCTGATGACTAAATGTTGACGAACAGTTTGTCATAACCTGTGAGCAAACAGGGTCATTGGACCTTTGTTGCTGAGGTTCTGGTGTATAGTAGGTGAATTGGGCAGCGATGGGGAGAATAATGGCTTCTGTCACCACTCCCTCACTCTCACTCTCTCTCTCACTCTCACATCCACCCTCTCTCACTCACTCACTCACTCACCCCCTCGCTCTCCCTCACCCCCCTCTTTCTCTATCACTATATTTCCCTGTCCTCTCTGTCTCCCTACCCTCTATCTCTCTCTCCCTTCCCCATCTCACTCTCTCCCTACCCTCTGTGTCACTCTCTCCCTACCCTCTCTCTCTCTCTCTCTCTACTCTCTCTCTCTCTCTCCCTACCCTCTCTCTCTCTCTCTCTCTCTCTACCCTCTCTCTCTCTACCCCCCCTCTCTCTCTCTCTCCCTACTCTCTCTCTTTCTCCCTCACCCCTCACTCTCTTTCTCACCCCCTCTCTCTCTCTTTCTCTCTTACCCTTTGTCTCTCAACCCCTCTCTCACACACACTCTCTGTCTCACCCTCTATCAGCTTCTTGAATTCCCAGTGTTTCCATCTATTTCCAAAACGCCACCTCTCCATGTTCTCCAGCGATTCTGCCTAACCCACCGAGATACTCCAGCACTCTGTGTCTTTTTTAGTAAAGCAGTGCGTGCAGTTCCTTGTGTCTCCACTTTCCACCCAACCCTGCGGGCTGCTGTCTGCATGAGGAAACGTTTCCCCATCTCAGCCACGTGCTTCTGTTCTCCGATTATCCCTGTGCCCTTTGGCTCCTGGGTTTAATATAAAGCCCAGTTCCCCAAAAGGCTTTTTAATACTGATCCCCGAGACCACCAATAAATACTGATTGCAGGCCTCGTTGTCACCTTCCCCATAGCTAACAACATCCCCTTTAAGGTAGACAAAAGTGCTGGAGAAACTCAGCGGGTGCGGCAGCATATATGGAGCAAAGGAAATAGGCAACGTTTCGTTCCAAAATGTTGCCTATTTCCTTCGCTCCATAGATGCTGCCGCACCCGCTGAGTTTCCCCAGCACTTTTGTCTACCTTCGATTTTCCAGCATCTGCAGTTCCTTCTTAAACATCCCCTTTAATCTGCGTTTTCACGCTTTGCCCTTCTATGTGTCCCTCCCCCCCTGACTTTCCATCTGAAGAAGGGTCTCGACCCGAAACGTCACCCATTCCTTCTCTCCAGAGATGCTGCCTGTCCCGCTGAGTTACTCCAGCCTTTTGTGTCTATCTTTAAACAAAAACAATTTGGTGTAAGAATTTCTCTGGCCACTCGGTGCGGTGAGATTATAAGTGAGTTTTGAGAAGCCTGTCTCCGCCAGTACTTCATGTCAAGCCCTTAACTCTTTTGAAATGTATTAGTGGAGTGGAAGAGACAGGGATCTTCAGCCAATCCAAAATGGTTGATTAGCTTCACAAAATGTCTGTTATTTGGAAGGGAGTTTGGTAATTGAGGATGTTTCGTACTGTATTTCAGTTTGGCTTCTCGCCTGGGAAGGTAATAGGATAATGGTCTCCCTTTGTTTCGTCTCACTGGTGGCGCCCACGGTCTCGCAACAAAGTTTTTGTACCTCTTGCCGAGGGTTGTGGGGGGGACCTGTGACTTTCACCAATCGC